>OX377201.1:77835859-78093859 GCA_947396885.1 Heligmosomoides polygyrus polygyrus | reverse complement strand
ACGTTGACCAATGAACGCGCCATAAACAAAAAGCACTAACACAACTTAATAGCGCCTACGAATATTTATCAAATTTTCCATAGTAATTGGACTGATTAGTCGGTGATCAAGTATCAAAAGCCATTTTTCCTCTTCTTTTTTGAATTCTTTTTCGCTCTTTTTTAGAAACGAAGAAAATATAGAAAGAAACAAATATAAACCTTTCTTGGAGACAAATGTAACTGGAGAAAACGTCCTTATTAATATTCATAGTAAAACCCTTGGATAAAACGGAGTAACTAAAAACCCTGGTTAGAAACAACTACAGGGTGGCCCATAAGTCCTGCAACAAAGACATGGGCGTATAAAAAGGCTAAGAGTGCATCAAATTCGGTACCCTTTTAAACAGTGTTTTCCCATGGTTGGTCGAATGGTGGAGCGGTATTGTTCATAAGGGACCACTCCTGGATTGATAAGAGCTTTCAGATCGTGTGGGTTGCTTTGCACCTCGCGTCGCATCACCTCGTACGGAGTTTTATTTCTTACTCGTTTCAAAGAAGATATTGTACAATAGATTTTCCAGGCTTTATAGAGCAGGACATTTTCCTTAAAATGGTTGATAAACAAAGATTGAAAATCTAAAGATTCAGGAATTTCACAGCTAGTCTTTCGCAGGTGCAATATTCTGCAGATGGACTGAGAACCGCTACGACGTCCTTTTCTTTTGCTGTTACAGGAATCGCTTTACCAGAATGTGCATTTTGCCTATCAACAGTGCAATCGAGTCTCCAATATATGGTGTTTTGTTTTTGTTCCCATCAAACGAACATTTTTATTGATTCTCACTCTTTTTACACAAAAACCTAGGGTGTGAAGGGAGACATTTTAAAAAATCGTGGAGTCTTCGCCTCTCTTGTAGAGCTTTTCTTGTAGTTTTCTAGAAACTGCATACTGCTTAGTAATAGCGCACGGCTGAATACTGCATTTGTTCCAGGTGGTTGCTGCACCGTGTATGATCAGAAAATTAATGGCGCTCTTCTACTGTAGTTCAGATCCGTTCATCTAATGTTCACTCTTGAGAAGTCTCTAAACTGCCCTACACAAGACCATCATACCGTATGTTCAACAACCAATATTCCGAAATTTAGTCACATCGGAATGGGAGCGCTCCACCACGGGCCAGAGAAGAATTTTCGGTAGTTTAACGTGAGAGCGCATTACTTTGTAATAAGAGCAGCTACAACCGTGATACTTTCTAGAAGTATAGCACTAAGCATATGCTGCATAACAGTTGGTATGCGATTCTTTGCCGTGGAAAAAGACAACCAATAAAATCGCCTAATTTTGTTGCAGGACTTATGGGCCACCCCGTAGAATTGCCAATGTACACTATACTCTCGTTCTAGAGATTTAAATGATATTTTAAGCAACGGCGTATTTTAACCGCAGCAGACGTAACAACCCCTGAATTTTGTCTTCTTCTAGCATAGTTTAGTAAGAGTGTATAAAACTTCTAAAAATTCTCGTCCTCCTTAGGCTTGAAACTGAGCGCTTAGTATATCTAGAGACCCTTGTCCATGTCATACAAAGGTAATTGTTTTGGTTCCGCTTGAAAAAAACTTTCGATTTTTTGCAAATTGAAGTCAGTAAGAACGTTTTGAATTTAAGCCGAATTTTTTGAGCACATTCATGGAATACATTGCTATAAAAAGAATAAAGAACAAAGGATGACGTCGTGAGTAGAACGAGTCCTTTGTTTTTTTTCCTTTGTTCTTACTGACTCCTTCTACTCACAAGTGATATCGTGTGGTCAAATTGAAAGCATATTTGGTCCACGCGGTGGTTTGGCTGGCCGATCCACAAGACAATGTTTTATCCTTCTCAGAAAACTTTCCAATTATCTACCCGGAGAGATGGAGGGTTTGGTTAGCCTATGCGAGAAACCCGGACCAAGAATCTTGAATCGGTGTTCAAGCCACAGCCGTCGCCTACCCGAGTGCGTTACTTCGAGCCATAGACTGCCTACACTTAGATCTTGCCTTCAAATAGACAGCTCAAACTTTAGAAGCGATCTTTATAAAACTGATGCTGCACACTTGACGGCTATAACTAAATCGCGACATCGACCACCTAGTTAGGCGTGTCGTCAGTTGATAGGTAATCGCCCTTCTTGGCGTTCAATTTGTGCCCAAAGTACTGCAGCAAGCTTGCACCTGCTACACGAGGTCACCTTTGTGTGTTAAGCGAGCGTGGCGTAAAACCACGTCCATTGGACATGCCTCTGAAGATCTCGGATAATGGCGTCCATGATGACGACAATAAGGAGTGGAGGAGGCGCAGAACGCCTGGATACCACGACAAAGATGGGGAACTACATCAACGTGCCTCCTGCGTGTTGAAACCAACCCTTCGAGCAAGAGTAGAATACTCGCACCTACTCTGTGAGTTCCTCAGGAACTCCATACCTATTACCTTACACAGCTCGCGAAAGGCCTTCTCCAACACGGGAAAAGCGACACGCACAGGTTTCTATTTCTCGCGATGCTTCTCCACCAGGAGGCGGGCGGCTTGTGAATCAATAGTGCCATAGCCAGCTACGAAGCCGCACTGATTACAGGTAAGCCGTACGGTGTCAGCAACTCACCTATTTTCGCTCGGGGATTCGCTTGAAGATTTTCATGTTGTGCGGAAGCAAGCGAATCGGGCCGTAAATTGAGCAGTCTGTGGGGCTGCCCTTCTTCTTCCAAATCGGGTTGGTCGCGCCTTGCTACCAGCTCTCAGGCGCTTTCTTCTCACCAAAATCATGATTGGAAAGCTCTATCATTCAGTGGGTAGGGCACCAACCCTTCGACTTGCGCAGGTCGGCCAGGATTTTTTTTTCTTATTCCTACACATTTGCATATTTCAGCGTTCTGTTACAATTCGCACTATGTTCCCTGCAGTGATTCAAGAAAACCTGAGTGCGACGCAATGCTCAAGGACTACTGTCCACTTCTCTGCGGAGTATGCCGCCCTATGAAGAAGAAGTACGCCAAGACATCGAGTGCGTATTTATAGTAACTCTTGATGACCTTTTTTGCTACTTACTTTGATACTTTGATACTTTGATGGTCCTTTTGTCGGCTGGAGGTCTTCTCAGCGAGGACCACAACTCTTCCAGACCGCACGATCTCTGGCTGCTTGCATCCAGTGAGGCAGACTCCGCTCTCTGAAAGATCTTGAGAATGAGTCTGCCTATCGCGTTGGCGGTCGTCCCAGTGATCTCTTATGGTCTCTCGGGAGCCATTCTGTGACACGGAGACTCCATCTATCGTCCTTTCGTCGAAGCAGGTGTCCGGCCCAGCGATATTTGGACTTCTTCATGTACTGCAGCGGGTCTGCTAATTGCGACTTCTCCCGTAGCTCCGAGCTTCGTAGGCCTTCTTGCCATTGCTGACGAAGGCTTGTCCTCAGAAGACATCTCTCCAGTGCCACGATGCGTAGTTTGCATCGCTCTGGCGATTGTCTTGTTGTCGGACCAAGTTTCCGTCGCGTAACACATCGCAGGCAGTACAGAGGCGTTGAATATCAAGGCCTTGATGCCGGCATCCTTGACCTGATCGGTGACTTCGCGAATCGAACTGAAGGCTGCCCATGCTGCGCGTCTCCTGCGGGCGATTTCAGGAGCGAGGTCGTTACCCATGTTCAGCTCTCTTCCCAGATAGACGTAGGAGTCGACCTGTTGCAGAGCGACTCCATTTAACTTTACGAGTCCCGTGTCACACCACTGGTTGACCATAAATTGTGTCTTGGACATATTCATGTCCAATCCAATCTTCATACCTGCCACATTGCGCTCGTTCAGCATTTCCTCGACTTCTGCCGTGCTGGTAGAGATGAGAACAATATCGTCGGCGAAGCGAAGGTCGCTGATCCGTTTACCGTCGACAAGGTAGCCTTTATCATCCCAGTTCAAGTCCTTCATGGCATCCTGGAGTGCCGCTGTGAATAGCTTGGGAGAAATCGTGTCTCCCTGCCGTACTCCCTTCCCGATAGGAATTTTAAGCTTTCGATCGAACAGCTGGATGGTAGTCGATGTGTTCGAGAAGCATTCGTCGAGAAGTCGGATGTAGGGCGATGGTATACCAGCGTGCACAAGTGCGTTCAAAACGGCGTTGATTTCCACAGAGTCGAACGCTCTCCGGTAATCCACGAAGACAAGGACAATTGGGAGGTGGTATTCGCGGCTCCTCTCGATGAGCTGTGAGACAGTCTGAATATGGTCCATGCAGGAGAAGTCCTTGCGAAACCCTACTTGCTCCACTGGCTGATATTCATCCAAGTAATAGTAAGTAAAACTCCATGCGGTTAAGCAGTATCTTGGTGAAGATCTTGTACCCAACCGAGAGAAGACTGATGGGTCAATAGATGTTGATATCCTCCTTTTTGCTGCTGTTCGAGACAATTTGAGCAAACAGCTGAACACATTAGGGAATTGGCTTGTTAACTGCAACTTGGCTCGATCTTTCCTACTACCTTTTCTATCGATATCTATTACTAATACTATTTTCACTTTAAACTTCCTATTTCTCATTTTATGCCGAGCAATTTTAAACTAAACTAAACACATCTAAAGTTTAAATAAATTTTTCATATAATAAAAAATTGTTTCGTTTAGGAAAATTTGCATGAAAAACTCTTAGACAGAGTAGGATCTCTATAGAAATGTGTTATATATATAGGATATGTATAAATCGAGTGTTGTTGGGAGAGATTGCGGCGCAATCTCTCCTAACAACACGCTAGCAAATTAGTTGGTCTTCAGAAAATAAGCCTTAAAACATTGCTTGACATCAAATGATACGAATTTTGTGTTTGTTCAGATAGTGTAGTTATTTTTTCTCAAGATACTCTGGGAAGGTGAATTTTTGGTGCCTGAAAGATAGCAACACTAGACGAAATTTTCTCATCATGTTTTGTCGCCAAAGATTTGGGAAGATTTTATTTTAATTTTATTAAACAGTTGAATGGGTGAATTTTATCAAAAACATTCTTTAAAAATAATAATTTTAACTCTTTCAGATGACGTTCATTTAAACCTTAAATAATCAGAGGTTTGCAAAATTTCCATTTTATTTCTTAACATGTCCGGCTTCAAGCTAAAAAGTGTTCAGTTTAGAATGAGAAGCGTCCCTTTTTAACTGAAAACGGTATAATTTGTTTTTAAATCTTTCGAGGACCCCTAAAACAAAATCTTCTTAAGTCTTTAGCGCCAAGGGTCGATGAGAGAGTTCCGTTCAGTGTTGCTATTATTCAGGTACAAAGTCATCGCCAAGAAAACCACCAAGCTTCTCCAGCCTGCTCAAATCAGCCATTGTGCTGCCGACGAACATGATCCCATCGACAACAGTAATTTGGTTCTCTCTCGTATTAGTTCTTGTTCTCTACATTTCGAAAGCAGAGTACGGATTGTCTATAATGGGAACGGTATTCAGGTGCCGAGGAACCCCGCAGAGCCACCATTCTCTACTGGAAATTCTGCGTCAAGTGAGAGCCGCAGGTAACCTGATTCTCTGTCTCATATATCAAGCCAACGGCCTTTTTACTAAAATTCTTTAGTTCTTCAACGAACCAAACAATAGTGCTACATGACACATAATCCTTCAATAATTGTCTTTCTTTGCGCTGCACGAAGGCAGGTAAACTCCCCAAAATCTGTAAGGCTTCTAGAGCGCTATGCCCTCTTAGCAAGTTGAGAAATGATAAAGAACTTTTGCAACAGAAATCTTGGCGGCATGCTGGCAGGACCTTCTCAAGCTATCGCAAAGGTGAAAAGGCTGAATAGCTGTATCACCATGGACTCGGCTTGAATTACACGCGAATACATCTAGTTTCAACAGTAATGTCAAAATTATCCGAAAGTGGATACTGGCTAGTACTATGTGGAGGCTTCTATCAAGGTAAGAGCTAACTTACTCTGCGACTTGTGTGAAGCAGATAGGTGTACGCAGCTGCCTTTAGGCACCCTGTAGAGAATTAAATACAACAGTTTACGATTAATTGAGTAGTCCTATTTCACATCTACACAGCCCAAATTTCCAGGCTCCGCCCTCATTTACAAGGTCAGAAGTCAGCAGCTGCTTGTATGTCATGTAGTTCTCAAAATGTATGTTTTAGGTCTCCATCCAATCCTATACTGGTGCCTTTGGATCATCCAAAATCCACAGAGATTTTGTCAAGCATAGACGAATACGATGACAACATTGAGCCCGATTCGCTCACAGAGCCTCATTTGGGTAAAAATTCTTTCTATACGTTGCGTTGTTTTGTTTCCAGGGCCAAATTCATCGACAATTGCCCGTGGGTATGCGGGTTGAAAGGAGTAAAGATAAAATAAGAGTCAGGTAGACATAAGGCAACAGTTAGAGACGAAGGCTTCATCGTGGGTATCTCCACCCCGTATATTCGCGGGTTAGTCATTGGTGAATCCGGTCCCAAGTGTCTCCCGTGCTTCACGTTCAAAATATTTAGACAGTTAATGCTCTACTTTACATACAGCGCATGACAAAACAACGATTGGACCAATTATTCCCGTCGTTTTCGACTTTTAGCTTAAGGTGATCATAACTTCGTTGAAAGATCAGCATTTTAATTAAATTTGAAAAATCGGAATTCTTCGTTAACGAACGACAAAGAAGAGATTATAGGCAGACACAATACATTTTTGGCAAGTTCTTGTGCATGTGAAATTTTCTGAAAGGAAGCCTTTCCTGAATATGTAATACCTTCTAACAGTATGCCTCATAATTAAAGGATAAAGGATAAAGGACGGCGTCACTCAATCCCTTCTGAGATGCGCCAGCGCATTCTACTTCTACGGGATGTCGTGGAGGCGACATGAATGCGAATTTGGCCATACAATGACTCGTGGTGGCCAGCCGATGAACAAGTCAGCGATTATCCTTCACAGACAAGCCTTGTACCAATTCATTCGACCCCGGAGGGATGGATCGCTTGGTTGGCCTGGGCGGGAAATCCGAACCAGGAACCTGGTATCGGGTGCACGCGACAGTCGCGCCTCCTCCGACTGCGCTACACGCGTCTCATAATTAAGCAAAAATAACCATGACTTTGAACGCCAATTTCTACAGTTTTTGAAGATATAAACTTATCAATATTTTATATGGATTGAATCGGTAGGAATTCCTTGCTTACCAGAGAAGGGCACATTTGTAGCAGGTTTTCGTATTTTGGTTTGGATTCTTGTCAGCACCCTTTGACTCGAGGGCGTGTTTGCTTGCCGCATTCTATCATGAACTACACCAGTAATAGATCGCCAACTATCACCACCTACATATAAAAGAATTAGCGATCGGTGCCATTTTAGTGATCTAACCTGCGTGAGTTACTCCTCATCATCTACCGCGCGGGCAAAATTTACTATTCAACGCGGGATGTTGCTGCAGCAGTGTAACGCAGCCTTTTACTACTTGACACAACAGCTACAGCGCGCTTTTCTGAGCGCTCATGCCATGAGCATGGGAGTACCACCAAAGGGTTAAGATTAACCGACTTTTGAAAATAACACTGAAAAAGACCGTCACATATTCGTTCAATGCATAGTTTTGTCATAAATGTGCTGTTCCTACAGATAGTGGTAGGTGAAGAATTTCAGGTCCTAATGCAAGCCACTCCAACTTCGTGTTTCCTCCCACGGAAGTGGACATCCCACCACAGCCACCTGCGAGATTCAGGTTGTGTTCCTCTCATTACGAGCTGGTTTGTTGAAGGTTTCATTCACCGTTTGCAGATCGAGGTCCTCTCTTTGGCCGTCGTCCACAAAGGAAGCTCAGTCGAGGACTTCTCCTCAAAGACAGTCTCTACCGTACTTCTTGTCGCACAATTCCCGAATACAGTACGCCTCCACCGACGAGCCACCTGGACCAGTTGTATACGCACATCCTGCTATACCGTCTCCATACACTTCCTATGCAACACGCCACCATGGTGCGATGGAATTTGCCGAGGAGCCTCCCTTGTCTTTTGTGGACCTAATTACTCTCCTAGGTCAGGCTTTTCCAAATCGTTCTGAACCGTTAGATCAGCAAGTCCAATTTCATCCAAAACCCGCCTAATTACTTTTCAATGTCGAACGCAGTCCTTATCGTCTAGGCTGTCGAGATAAGGACCCGGCAACGTGTTCCGAGCTCACCGTTGAGTCGTGCCTGTCGAGACCGGGATTCTACATGAAACTGTGTCCGGTGAAATGCAAGAACTGTAACGGTGAGATATGCATCAGTCGCCGACGGACAGTGACCTAACCGGCTGAGCAGCAACAATTCGTTGAGTGTTGTAGGGCTGCAGTGCCTGGATTCGGTGAAGATCGATTGTGCTGAGGTGCGGCGCTTAGGAAGCTGCAGGCTCCCAACGGCTGCCGAGTACTGTCCGCGGTCATGTCGGCTTTGTGCTACGCCCTCGGCGCTTGCAGGTGAGCCGGCCTTCTGAAGCACGGGCTGTCTTTTCTGGCGAGTAGCGATTTCGCCCAGCAATACTCGGTTCGACCGCCAGTGCCTTAGATAGTCTGCCTCCATGCAAGGACGAACTGGAGACCTACGAAGACCTTGCGATGAGTGGCGTCTGTGAGCATGAATACAGGTACAGCAGCTTTCCGGAACAGCCATTTGCATGTCCTCTTCTCTTAAGCTCTCTACGTGTGTAATATTGTAATTCCAGTAAGAACACGATGCGTATCTACTGTGCGAAAACATGCGGATTCTGCCGTGAACCACAGTACTACGTGAACGACGTCTACCGAAAGCAAAGCAAAAGGCTGGTTGCCCTGAGTGTTGTTTCTTCTCGTCTTCTTCTCGCAAAAGAGGGATACCAGGTCGCAGTGGCACTTCGTGCTGAGGTGTAGATCATGAAATGCGGCTTCCAACCTTGATTCCAAATATACGTTCCATATCTGCTAATCGCTTCTGGGGACGATGTTGTGGGTCATTTTCAGTTAACCTCCTTAGCCTGCGCGTAATGTCCTCCAAGCACAAGAGGACGAGCTCAAGTAGACTGGCAACAGCGCCGTCGGTCGAGTAATGGTGGCGCATTGGATAGAAGAGAGGCGTAGTAAGACGGAGGAATTTGTGGTTCAAGACCTCTTTTGCTCAACAAGCAATCGCTACGCCGAGCAATCGCTTCTGTATGGAATCGCTACGCCAAAAGTTGTCAGAAAGGAAACCAGATTCATAGGTACTATCATCTTTTCATGACTCCAAAGATGGAAGGCCTTGTTCACCTAAATAGAGTCTAGAGAGGTTATTTATGGCACTTGTGCAAGGTCTGTTTCTGAAACTCTGATTAATTACGGTGGATTACGTTAGGTACGGGACAGTTGGGTACAGAAACCTAACGTTACCAATCAAAATTTAAAAACAGGCCCTACATGAGTAATTAGCGCTTCAAATGACCTGATTTTGTGACATTTGGAGGAAGAAACTTTTCCCACCTCTGGAGTTGCTAATATGCAATAGTACCTCTGAATCAGGTTTTTTTCTTCTGACGACCTCTCTCGTTGCGATTTTACTTAGAGTGTTTTGGTTAATTGTTGCAGCTTCTATAAAGAAAGTGCAAAAGCCACTCCCTCCCACCACGCTTTTCCTCTGTCCACTGCGCCACCACTTCTCTACAGACCGCGCTGTTGCCAGTCTAGTTGAGCTCACCCTCTTGTGAATGTAGGACTCTGCTCGCATGCAGAGGGTTAAGAAAAACTAAAATGGTCCACAACTCCGTCACCAGAAAAGTTCAGCAGATGTGGAATACATGTTTGGAATCAGCGTTCGAAGCCGAATCCCATGATCTGCATCTCATCTCGAAGTATCACTGCAGCCTTCCTTTGTTAGATTTGAATATTTCTTCGTACAGTGGATGAGTTATGGTTTGGCATGAGATCTATGTAATCGATATATAAAAGTTACTATCATACTGCGAAGATTTAATAATTTGTAGCGCATACTATAATTGCGGGCGTTTGTAGTGCCGGCTGTCGCGGCCCCCATACCAGGTTCTTAGTTCGCATTTCCCGCCCAGGCCAACCATGTTTTCCTTTCCTCCAGGGTCGGTGAATTGGTACCACACTTGTGTGGGAAGGATAAAGCGCTGACTTGTTTGTCGGCTGGCCACCGCAAGTCATTGCATGGCCGAAAACGCATTCAAATAACCTGCACGACATCCCGTAGAAGTGGAATGCGACACGCATCCTAGAAGGGATTGAGTAGCCGCCCTTTATCCTTTAATTATGAGGCATACTGCTTAGAAAGTATTACATCTTCAGGAAAGGCTTCCTTTCAGAAAATTTCACATGTACAAGAACTTGCCAAAAATGTATTGTGTCTGCCTATAATCTCTTCTTTGTCGTTCGTTAACGAAGAATTCATCCTTTACCCTTTTTATACTATAATTGTTAGCTCACCCTTGAATTTTTAAGCACCAAACGTTTCTTAATCTTTTCAAAAATTGGGTCCGCTTCGTAATTATTGTGCGGACACGCTCTCCTGAACACTTTTTCGAGGGAATATGGGCTACATGGTTTTTTAAAGTCTTATGATAATTTGTTTTCACTTTGTCCAAATAGATTCTCATTGAAGAGCTCAAAGAAAGAAGAAGTTTTGCTTTCAGCTCGAAATCCACGCGACCAAAAGAGTACGGAGGATAAAAGAAGTTCTTGATCGATTTGCAGAAACTCGGCGGCAGGGATTTGCTTGTGACACGTATCAAGTACTTTCTCAGATGCGACAGTTGTGATGGAGCCTGTGCTGATTTTGTATAAATTCTTCTTTCCTGTGATAACCATCATCCCTACACCATCATTTCTCATTTCGACTTGATGTTGTTCTGGATGAGAGCCCGCCACATCTAGTGAATTGAGTGGTCGCGGCTCTTACTTCTTTGAGATTAATCATTTTCTTTGTTAACGAAGGACTCCTCGCAAGTGCCTTTCGCGTCAAAACGTGGAACCGCAGCTTAGGAAGCAATCAACATTGCGCAGATTGAAGCCCATATGTCGAGAACCAAGCTCGGATGTTGTTCGACCAGCTTGGATTCAAATAGTCGGCTGTTGGGGGAGAAATTCAAATGCACGGCTTAGTATCACCATTCGACTGCGAACCCTGGCGCCCCAGCCTGGGAGCGTCCCCCCCCCCCTCAACCCAAGCTCCCTGTACAGGTTTGGACGTGTTCGGGCCGCCTGAGAACCTGTGAAACGCGTCAACCGGCCTAAAGCAGCCGGCCTGCGAGGGACCAGAACGCACCGGCGGCCTTCGCTCGGAACTGCGGTGCTGCCTCCCAACTGGGGGTGAGTTGTCTGCCTTTTGGACCGCATTTTGGGCCACACCGCAGATCTCGCCTTGTTTCTTCCTCCGCCACTTACCGTTCTTCTCTGTGGTATTTGTATCGCTGCTCTTGCGAATTCTTCCCCACCGGACACCCCTACGAAATGCCTTTTCAACTACTTGCTTTCCTAGACAAAGGCAATTTGGCCGTGATACTTCGCAACCATCTGCCATATAGGACACTTCATGCGTACAGTTAAAAATTTTGTGCCACGTACTCTCACATTGTGAGGACTACTTCTGACGAACTGACATTCATTTTCCTTCTGGCGAGTGTGCAGAATGGCGCATTGTCGCATTTCTCTACATTTGTATGGTTGCCAAACATCGAATTCACGTCATTTATCATCAGCACTAATGCTGACTTTCATATTTAATTTTTGTTTATTTATCTGTTGGACATGTCCCAAGTAGCTCAACACTTGGTTCTTCTGGCATACTTCTGCCTAGACTCTATTGATCAAATTTCATCCTATTATGAATTCAAGAATCTTTGCAGGTCTGTAGTTAGTCAAGCGAGACACAAAGTCTGGATTCTCATAAAAACATGCCCAAAGCTAGAGGGGTGGCTCCTCCCTGCACCCTTCTACAACCGTTAGCCTTAGTTAGGTATTATCCTTCTCCAGTTATAATGTATCATGCATACACAGTGGCGTTCGTTGCGTAACGTGTTCTTTTTTTTCTTTCTCAGAGGTTTGACCAAGTTCCACGGATTTTAAGAAGGAAAATCAAGTTGTGCTCCCCTCTAGACGTGTACCCAGGTTCATAACTGTAAGCAATAGAGAAAATGAGGGTTCCAAAAACATTTCTGTGAGAATTTTCGAATCTCCCAAAGAGTGGTCCTCATCTTGAAGCAGTTCCAACGGTTTAAGGCAAACAGTTAAATAGCAAACTAGCGGACAAGATTAGACAACTGAGCCACAGATTTCCTTGGGTTGCTTAAATCTTTACAACAGAATAATAGACTAAATGATGCATATTAAATAAAGAAACCCCACCACCACACAGTGGTTTCTACCGTTAAGTACTATTGTTCACAGTCACAACGATGTTTTGTTGCGATCAAAACTTCTAGCGCCAGGCGGGACTCGAACCCGCACCTCCCTCTGACCGGGCGGGAATGCTCTACGCCTTTACACCACCGGCGCCGTTTGATTGAACACGACATCCACACCTCGTGGGACCGATCTGCACCCACCCGTATCCGGGATGAGCTGGCCGCTGATATCAGCATTGATCCAGTTAAGCTGATGGTCTTGGTAGAAACAATTACAATTTGTTACTATTGTGCAATTTTTGCTTGAATTATGTCGTTAATTTCGTCGTTTTACCTGCTAGAATTTACACAAACTCACCGAAATGTTCCCACTGCTGGAGTCAAACCGTTGATATTGTTATTTCATTCAAAATGTTAATTTATTACTGTACCAGAAGTGAAGAAGAACCTCCCTCCAACGCTCATTAAAACCCTGGCGCGGCTCTTCACACACGCTACTACATGTCTGAGTGCAAGGTTCCATCTCAGTGGAAGACCAGCAAGACCGTCTTGCTGTACAAGAAAGGGGACGTGCACGTCATTCGCAACTATCGCCTGATCTGCCTGCTTTCCGTAGTCAACAAGCTGCTCACTCGTGTGATCCTGAATAAGTAGCAGAACGCTGGACCAAGGACAGCCATGCGAACAAGCAGGATTTCGGAGAGGATTCAGCACTTTGAAACGCTTCGAAGAAGTCGGGAAAAAGGCGAAGAACGAAGAACGAAGAATGTCGGATCCCGTGCTCACCTATTCGACTCGACAGTTCTTCCTGCCCTAACATGCGCCTCACAATCAGAGACCTGGACTATACGAAAGCACGGTGAACACGCGATCAGCGTAGCGCAGCGTGGAATCGAGAGGACGATGCTCGGAATGACACGACTCACGCAAGTGAGAGAAGGCCTCCGGAGTCGCGAGCTTCGCCGACGTTCGAAGATCAGAGACGCTGTCGCGTGGGCCAAGTTGTCGACAATTAGGTGGGCCGGCCACGTAATGCGCTTCGCAGACACCCGCTGGACGAGAGCTGTCACGGACTGTATTCTGCGGGGTGCCAAGAGAACACCAGGTCTCCCACCAATGCCTGTCGACCTCTTCGTGAAAACCCTGACGATATAACGCTCTTCGTGTCCCTCGAGCGAGGAGGATCCATTGAAGCACTCTGGCACGCGACGGGGACGAATGGAGACGCTGTTGGCGCCTGCTCGAGCAAGTCAACGACCAGCGGGACGATAGGTAATACAGGTGATACCAAAAGTGCGCTGTAAAGCATTACGAAAGCAAGGAACACAGTGTTAGTCGATACGCGATTCTATATAGAAATCCCTCCTTCACTGCGTGAACATAATGTTTTCGATCACTCCTTAATTGAAGGACACATTCCGCTCTTTTGTTGAGATACGCTGTTCGTTGCGTTTTCCGGAAACCAGTTGGACAACTTCACAGTATCCAGAATTTAACGGGTTCGCTGTAGTTGTGAGTTCGTGAGCTGATGCTGTCGTGAGCAGTTGTTTCTAGACCGCATCTTGGTGGGTATTATATGTTGTTGCGCTCTCGAAAAATTTTCGAATATTTGAATGCTCACAAATTTCGAATATTTGAATTCAAATACATTCGAAAAAGGCGGTTTTGTGAATACTCCAATTCGCATACATTCGGAAAACGCAATTTTTTTATTATTTAAATTCGAATGAAAATCATTCGAATGCCTATTGGAATGATCGTTCGAGCACAACTACGGATGCACAAGCATAATTATAGACTGAAGGCGAAGTCCGCAATGGGGAACGTGGACGCCACACAGAAGCAAACTAGAGAATGTCTAGAGCCTATCAGGTTGACGAAAAGCCTATTAGGTTATGTTCGGAGCGCTTTCTTCGAAAAGTTTTATTAACGATTTGTTCTAATGTTTCACGAATTGCTTGCGTTTATTAGAGAGTACTTTCTCTACAAATCTCTGTTGTTTGTTTTTATTTAGAATAAATTAGTTTTTCGTAATTTTTTAGGCTTAGAAGTATAAAGCACAAAATACAAAAGTATTTTCGACGCTTGCTCTTCTTCGCACGGACTTATTCCGCAACCATATATGAACGAATAAGCAGCATTTCTCATCTCCTGATTCGGTTCAAAAAACATTGCTTATGGCCGTGCGTTGCTCGAATGCGAGCGTGATGTTGTGACAGTAACTTGAAGACGTTGTAACTTCTTGACTTCAGTCAAGTCATAGGGCACCAGGCTTCCTTTTTTCGTGAAATCCCATCAGTTAGGGATGGCCTAAAAACAGTTTTCTGATCGCAGTTCATTTGTGGGCTAATTCACGACTCGTTTAACGACCGTTCTCTCCCAAAAGTGACTTGAGCCGTTCCTAACCGAATTCCGAAGCTCTTCACGGCGGCTGTCAAGATCGTTACACGCGTAAGAAAGCAATCAGAAATATCATGAGAAATCTTAGAGAATTACAACCATACACCATCAACAAAAATTGTCTCTAAAACGACAAGTTATCTAAAGCGAGACATGGACATGTTACAGGGTGCGTAAAAAGTATTGACGCACCTACTTTTGTTTCAGCTCCAGCTTTCTCTTTCTACCCCTCTAGGTTTTTATGTGTTATTTTTGTTGTCTGTATTGTGCTCAAAAAACACTCACGAAAAAACTGAAGAAACGTGATCGTCACCGTTACAGTGGCCCTTTTTTTGTCTGTTACCCAGACAGCTGAATACTTCCTTAACAAGAGAATTAGGCGCTGTTCGAAACGGTTGGTGAGGAAAGAGGTCAGCAACGCAAACGTCAGCCAGGGCTCTGTCATACCACAGTTGATGATTACAATATGTGCAAGCACGATAACGTTCAGATCCAAAATTATCAACCTCTGTCCGATAACGGCAAACAGATAACGCGCGCAGGTGTGAACAGCTTCTCAGGCGAGCACAGCTTAAACAAGAATCCGCTGGATTACTATTTTTAGGCGATTTTGGAGAATGAGGCCTGGGCTACTTTCAACAGAAGTGACCAGTCGCAGAAGGCTACCTTGTTCAAAGCATGGGACGAAATCCAAGCGAGTGCTTGCGGCGCGTGCTCATGAATCTTTCCGTCGTTTTCGCTCCTGTATTCACAGCAAAGGAGCCTATGTCGACCACGAGTTATAGCATCGTGCTTGTAAGATCATTTTCCATATTTCTCAAGTGAATATCTTAAAACTTACTGCGCATTACTATTTCCACAATCGCCATTTACTGCGTCAATACTTTTTACGCACCCTGTAATGTCATTTTCATCACCAGCTGTAGATAGGTTGAGCCTTAAATGAGACCTGGACCGCAACTAAGGCTCCCAATTTGATTTCTGGTCAGTTGCACACCAAAAACTGTAGGTTCTATTGAAAGCTTCCTAGAATGGATGATTATGTACACGGTCTTCCGTCTTCTGCACAAGGAGGGTAAACCCAGTTGTCTGGCCTATCACCACCGTTGGGTATGTGTGCGTATCCCACTCTGAAGCATCTCATGAACAGCTTTTTCGTATACATTTGTTTTGAACGTTTTCAAGTACATAGCTTGATAAGTTTCTCTTGACAGGGAATAAACACGGTAGTGGCTGATTCCATGATGGGTCTCACACAACATATGTACAAGCAAGCGTTTTGTAGTGCGGGCCAAACTACAGTTCACTCGGCATGAGAATACCAAAGTTATTAGCTTCCGTAACATGGTCCGATTTAAAAACCTTGACCTTATGGTTTGGAGAATAGACTGTATTAAAGCCATCGTGATTTTTCAGCAGCAAGAAGAGGCTTTCTGCCCATTGTTCAATAAAATTGATGGCTTCTTGAACTTCATTGGAGGCCTGAGGTTTGTCAATCTCTTTGCAAATTTTCACGTCATCAGCATACTTTTTACCCGAAATTTCAAATCTGGACGCAGCATCAGATGGCTCACATGTGTCTTCTTCTTCTTTAGCGTTTGACCCGCTTCGTTGCGGGGTCTGCTATGCTGGTGTCATGAGCCACCTTTCCCGATCCAGCGCTAGATCAAGGTGGACACCAGCAACCTTCAAGCTCATATGTAACGTATCAGACAAGCGCTGCTTTAGGCGCCCTCTAGGCCGCTTTCCAATTACCTCGAAGTTGTGGCCTATCTTGCGGACGCTGTCTTCGTTTCCACGCAGAACGTGGCCGTACCATCGCAAGAGAGCTTCGCGCCTTTTGTCGGCTATCGGCGCCACCGCGAACTTCGGCCAATGGCATCGTTTCGGATGCGGTCCATGCGCGTGACTCCAGCCGTCGCAGCATCTTCGTCTCCATGACGCTGAGGCGCGTTTCAATCTCCTTTGTCGCAGGCCAACACTCAGCACCGTATATCGCTACTGGCCGGATGACACCTCTGTAGATCTTCGACTTCAGGTGCTCTGGTATCTTCCTATCGCAGAGGACGCCAGTCAACGAACGCCACTTGGATCAAGCTGCACTCACGCGTTAATTCACTTCAGCCATCAGATTTCCATCAGATCATACTGTCCCAGGTACTTAAAAACCGAAGTGCCGTCAGTCTTAATGGAGCCGTACTCGTTCACGTCCGTCTATGAATATTTCGTCTTTTTCACGTTCAATCTGAGTCCAAACCGCTCCAAGCGATCACACCAAGCTTGCACCTCTCACTCGAGTTCACCGTTATCTTCGCATGCAAGCATATTGTCATCAGCATAACGCAATGTCCAGGGGAGTGGCTTCTGAAGATCCCGTGTAGCAGCGTCCATCACGACAACAAAGAGGAGCGGAGAATGCGCAGAACCTAGGTGCGTCACAGAGATGGGGAACTCCATCGAGGTTCCAGCTGCAGCTTGAACTTGACTCTTTGGACAAGAGTAGAGAATTCGCACCCACTCTATAAGCTGTTTAAGAACCCCATGATGTTGCAAGGCGTACCATATCATTTCACCCTTTATGCGGTCAAAGGCCTTGAGGAAGGCGATATGCACTGCTTCTGCTTCTCTATCAGGAGGAGGGCGACATGTATGGCATCAATTGTGCCGCAGCCAGCCACGAAGCTGCACTGATTACTTGAAAGCTGAAGCCGGAAACAACCTACAGCAACTCAACAGAGAAAATACAGCCGAAACCCTGATAACGCGGCTTATCAAACGATAGGCATCTGGCATACGGCGAAGCATTTCGCAGCGCTATCAAGGATTTTAGCTGTATTTTCTCTGTTAAATTGCTGTAAGTCGTTGATGAATCCAGCCCCTAGACGATGTCACTAATTCGTCCGTCGACAATTCCCTCAAAGATCTTTATGCTGTGCGAAAACAAACCGAACGGTAACTGGAGGAGGCTGCAGGCCAGCTCTTATTCTTCCAAATCGGAATCGTCGTACTTTGGAGCCAACAGTCAGGCACCTTCTTCTCCGCTACAATCTGATTAAGGAATTTCGTTAACCACTCAGCAGGTTACCAAAACTTTGACTTCCACAAATCAGCCGCCACGTCGTCGGACCATCGGTGTTACGCGAGTCGTATCCGAAGCCAACATGACACCTGTAACTGTCCTTCGTAGCACCCACGCGCTCATTAAGGTCACCGGCGACTATGATGACATCTCTCGACGGTACCTCTGCTGTCCTCGTCAAGCAGGCTCCAAAACTCATCCTTGGGTTGCTCTGAGCAGCCGATCTGCGGAGCATATGCAGAGAAGAAGTGATAAAGTCGCTCCTTAGCCGCGACAATCTTCAAACGATCGTCAAAGCGTTCGACGTTTAGAATGGAGTCTCGGAAACGTTCGGAGACGATTATTCCGACACCACTGGTGGTCCTGTCACTTCCACATAGAATGGCCTCGAAGCCACGCCCTATGTCCCTTGACTTGCGGCAGGACCACCTCGTCTCCTGCACCGCACAGAAATCAACTCTTCTTCGCTCCAGTGTTCTACCAACTCGCACGAGCGGCCCGTCAACGTATCCACATTCAGCGTTGCCACGCGGGTCCTGCTTACGTTACGGGACTTTCGGACTAGCTCAGTTTTCTCCTGCTTACGTTACGGGACTTTCGGACTAGCTCAGTTTTCCCCCGATGCCGTCCTCGCATCAGGGACCCTCACATACTTTCCACACTAGCCGGGCTTTGCGAGTGCGCGTCGACTCCCGCGGACGCCGTAGCACTATCTCGAAATACGTGAGCTGGCATTCACCATGTTATGTGATACTGTGGGTCTCCGTAGGTCGGCTTGTCACGAGGGCCTGTCGCCTGCAATCGAGTGTCCGTGTTTGGCAGAGCGAGCAGTTTTCAGTGGCACCATGTTGAGGAACGGACATCGCCACCGGAGGCTCACATATGTGCAACGGAAGAAAGACCGGCGGGAGAACTCCGCCCTCTGGCACGTCACTAGTAGCCGAACAAATCGAAGAATAATAGCATCCTACTTTGACTTGGTACGTGCTTTCTGAGAGAAAGTTTCTATACCAGTCTACGATCACAGGGTGAATACCAGCATTTAACAAATTGAGTGATAGTTCTTCGACCCCCCCCCCCGAAAATCTTGAAGAAGACAACGTAGACGACATCGGGTCCTGAGTACTCTATTTCAGAGCCTAAAGAACAACAACGGGACAAAATAGCCTACGAAACACGTTTTAAGTCAGACAAGCACCTTCCAATAAAGAGAAACAGTTCGTCAAACAAAAAGCAAATCTTTTAACAAACCTCTTCAAAATAAACGTTACGAACTTATTCCTCAACCTAATAAATGAGCAGCTTCGATGTCGGTATCGCCTGTGGTACTGCACATTAGTGTCTGTCCATTTTTACTTCGAAGGGTTATCAAGCTCTGAAGACGTCGTGAAACTGTGCAAACAGGCCTTCCCAGGTTGGGTTATTTTTGGCGAACTGGATTGTCCTTGTCCGGCTGAGAGTACAGAACCTCCTCAGCACTCCTTAAAAACATGGAAGCTTTCCTAGATTCGCTTTTTTACCTTCATTACCTGGACACACACCTTTGTTCAAATTCGAATATTCCATTTGAATGAAAAATCAGGCTGCATGATAGACATGGTGAACGGGAATTTTGAGATTTTTTTGATCTTCGTACAATTGACTGTTTTGCTGCTGGTTGTGGGAGGCTGCATGCATTAGATGTACAGTGTGTGAACACTATGTTTCCTTCACCATTTTTTGCTTTGAACGCTAAAGTTGCTAGAAACACCTTCATTTGTTCAGTATGAGATTTTCACTCCATTTCAGCAACAAAAAAATGTCACCTTTGCAGTTTTTATACCTTCAAGCATATTTATAAAGGTACCTTCAAGCAATTTTATAAAGGTGTATTTTTATAATGGTTGTTAGCCACTATTTTATCAAAACGTGTCATAATTCAAAATAATGGGCCATTTCACAGATAAATCATGATGTGCGAGTGAGATATCAGCGAGGCGAACCGAACCAAAAACCTCGTATCGGATGGCTTACCCCTGCACCACCACCGCCGCTTACGGACCATACGGAGATTCCTTACCGCTCTTTCACAAAGCCAGCCTGCGGTCCGGCCACTCCCAAATTCGACAGGTCTTAACTCGCTCCGGAGTTTCATGTTGCAATTTTGGCACCCACATTCGTAACCAGCTTTCCGAACTCTTTCTAATGACCCTGGTCTCCACTTGAAGCTCTATGGGAGGTCGGTCGAAACCTCTCCGTGGTCAGCGTTAACCGATCGGGATGTGAGTAATGTGATTGTGACGGCGGACGAAAACGCTCTACAGCAAGGGGAATTTTCTATCAGACATTGGTCGATATTATCGGTGTTTTGAACGTATCCAGCGCGCGTTGTGATTCAGAAACCGTGCTACGGATGTTGTCCAACGCGCATCTGGATTTAGAAGCCCTGCAGCAGATGTATATCAGAGGACGTGTCAGAGATCGATCAGGCAATCATTTGATAGTTTTTCTGTCGGTTACGATTAGGCGTATCCGATCGGTCATTCAATACTGCGTGGAAAAAATCCGTTTTACATGTCAAGACGTTGTTTAAGTTCTTCCTTTTGACAGAAAGGCTTTTCGGGGAGTTTCCAGAATCGACGAGGCACTCGATATCTCGGCACCGAGTCACTATCGCACCAGAGCTTTGATTCACAGAAAGTACCGCTTTGGAGATCCTAATTGCCTGAAAAATCTAGCAAGCTTTTCAAAATACGCCGTTACACAAATTCCCGTTGAGCATGCGAATGACGCTTTCTGAATAGTCGAGTAATTTTAGTTTTCTGGAAATTTTTGAATATTCAAATTTTCGAGCACTTGAAAAACGCGATTTTTCGAATATTCAAATTTGAATGAAAGTTATTCAAGCATAAGTAAAATGCCCACCAATGTTCAGTGCATGAATAACTGAAAGCATTTCAGTTCAGATGTCGATCGAGCAGTCTGCACGAAGCATCCTCGTTGTAAGACACGGTGAGCGATGTGACTTCGTCTTCAACGGTGCCAATGAATCTTGGATGACAAAAGCGTTCGATTCGAATGGAAGGTGATCGGCGAGGAGCTCTACTTTACCTTTTGATGAGTAATCAATCGCAAAAGGGTTGGAAAGGTTGACACCTATAGTTACGGATCCCTCCCTAAAGATTCAGGGAAACAATTTGGTTGGGAAAAAATTTATGAAACTGCTTGCTACAGCGGTCGCATGGTTAACCATTTAGCGCTACGGGTTGTTTGAGGGATTGAATGCAGAGTGTCGTTGCACCAATAGATAAAACAGAAACCAGATCACCCTCCTACGCAGAAGAACGAGCCCTTTTCGATCCTCAACTACCAAATGCTTCCAAAAAAGACCCGAATGCGATGGACTTCACTGCAGCTGTGGACCAACATTGGTATCGACCTTTATTCTGGCTAACGCGTCGGCGATGTCGCCTTCGTAAGAGCCTTTACGGTGGAGGTCGAGATGATCCACCAGTCACCCTTATCTGGAGGTGGGCCCACCAATCTTGATCAACAGCTGCAGTCAACTTCTTCGCATCACTGCTAACAATGCCAAGATTTATGGAATAGAACCAATAATGTAGCAGGTGTGGTCCGAATCCTCATACTGCTAGGTGAGCCTCATAGTTGTGCATTTAGACGACATCATTTTACTCAGAGGTCCACGCTACTGACATTGGCGCTCTATGAAATTTCACTCAGAGTATTTGGATCTCATCCCCGTAGTCCTGTTTCCTTCAGAGACGTTTCTAGATCTTCTCTGGTAAAAGCTACGGGGGGCTGGTGATTGAAAATTCAGAGGTCGTCAGTTTATGAGGGCGCTTAGCGAGGCATGGAACTTTTATATAAGGCCCATTTGATTCGCTGTATTATTGTAAAAGATAGGGTTACATCAACGATGTTCAAGGTGGAGGGCAAATTAACCCTGATCCACCACGGCGTAAAGCACCATTCGTCTCTAGCATAGAAGTCATAGTGCCGGTCTCTGGTTCAGGTACAGCTCCACCGACATGAATATGCCGCGAACACTTCCCGATCGAAGGGGCGACTGGCGGAGCTACGAGTATGACTCGCCGTTAACGAAGGTGGGACACATGCAGGCGAACCTCACAGGTACCAACACCTTCGCCTTCTTCGGATGCAGAATTCTAGTACCTCTCTTGTTACTTTTGTGTAAAGCCAGCAGTCTGCGCAAGAGAACGGATCTCCTTACAGGGCGAGCTCTGCGAGACGCTGGCAGTAAAATCGATGTCGTTTACTGCTCTCCTGCTCTTCGATGTGTACAAACTGCAAGCGGGATTGTTACAGGACTCGGTGAGCCTTCATTCCTTAAGGGTTCATAATATGCCCGGTATATTCTGCCATGAGCGTGGGGTAGCGTGGCCGGTTTTGCCGCAGAACTTCTCTTACTTCACCATCGACTTCTCTAGAGTTCGTACATGTCAGAGCAATAGATGTGGTTATGGTATGGCAAACAATATTTTGTTTCATATACGTAGGATGGCAACTCCTTGCATGCACAAGAATGCTATGAGATGCCGGTTTCATAGACTTCATTCTTCTTCTTCTTATTCTTCAGCGTTTGTCCCGCATCGTCGCAGGGTCCGCTCTTCTGGTGTTACGACGCCACCTTTCCCGATCCTGCGCTTGATCAGGGTGGACTCCAGCTACTTTCATGTCCGTGTGTAACGTATCGGACCAACGCTGCTTCGGGCGTCCTCTAGGCCGCATTCCAGATACTTCCAACTCAAGGCCTATCTTGCGAACGCTGTCTTCCTTTCCACGCAGAACGTGGGTGTACCATCGCAAGCGAGCTTCGCGCATCTTGTCCGCTATCGGCGCGACACCGAACTTCTGCCGAATAGCATCATTTCGAATGCGGTCCATGCGGGCGACTCCAGCCGTCCAGCGCAGCATCTTCGTCTCCATGACGCTGAGGCGCGTTTCAACTTCCTTAGTCGCAGGCCAACACTCAGCGCCGTACATCGCTACCGGGCGCACGACGGCTCTGTAAATCTTCGACTTCAGGTGCTCTGATATCTTCCTATCGCAGAGCACCCCAGTCAGCGAACGCCACTTGTACCAAGCTGCACTGACGCGTGAGTTCACTTCAACCATCAGACCGCCGTCAGACGCTATTGCTGATCCCAGGTATTTAAACACAGAAGTGCGTGCAAGTTCAGTACCGTTAATCTTAATGGAGCCGGACTCGTTCACGTCAGTCATTAGGTACTCGGTCTTCTTGACGTTCAATTTGAGTCCGAACCTCGCCAGACGGTCGTACTAAGCTTGCACCTGCCGCTCGAGATCGTCTTTCTCTTCGCAAGCGAGCATCACGTCATCAGCATAAAGCAGCGTCCATGGAACGGGCTGCTGAAGATCTCGCGTAATGGCATCCATGACGACAACAAAGAGGAGCGGAGAAAGCGCTGAACCTTGGTGCACCCCAACAGAGATGGGAAACTCCATTGAGGTTCCAGCTGCAGCTTACAATCTACTCTTTGGGCAAGAGTAGAGCATCCGCACCCACTCTATAAGTTCCTCAGGTACGTTGTGTCGTCGCAAGGCGTACCATATAACCTCACGCGGTACGCGGTCGAAAGCCTTCTCCAAGTCGAGAAAGGCGATATGCACCGGCTTCTGTCTCTCGCATGCTTCTCCACCAGGAGGCGGGCGGCGTGTATAGCATCAATGGTCCCACAACCAGACACAAAGCCGCACTGGTTGTCGGAGAGCTTGACGATTTCACGAATTCGTTTATCGAGGATTTGCTCGAAGATCTTCATGCTGTGCGAAAGCAAGCGAATCGGACGGTAATTGAAGCAGTCCGCAGGACTGCCCTTCTTCTTCCAGATCGGAATCGTCGTACTGTTGTGCCAACACTCCGGTACTTTCTTCTCCTTTACTACCTGGTTGAAGAACTCAGTCAACCACTCAGCAGGATACCAGAGCTTCGACTTCCAAACATCGGCTGCCAGATCATCCGGTCCTGTCGCCTTGCATGGCTTCATCTTCTTCAGAGCCGCTTCCGTTTCTTCCACGGTGATCTTGTGAACGGGACCGTGAACAGAAGCCACAGAAGGGATGGCCGGATGAGGAAATCCCATAGTGGAAATTTCCTCAAAGTAATCACGCCATCGCTTCAGCGCCTTTTTGCGGTCTGTCAGAAGGTGGCCGCTCTCATCATTGATGCCAACGAACTTTTCAATATCCTCGGTTTGGCGATGGCGGGTCTTAGCAAGTCGGTACAAATGCCGCTCACCATCGCGCGCATCGAGCTTTCGGTAGACATCACCATAATGAGTGGCTTTCGCAACAGCCACAGCTTTCTTTGCAGCCTTCTTCGCGTTCTGATACTCCTGCCAGTTGTCGGCTGTTCTGTCGCCGAGAAATACATGATACAGCGACTTCTTCTCTCGAACCTTCGATTTCACATCGTCTGTCCACAGCCATGCCTGCTTGTCGACTTTGCGTCGTCCAGGCTTCGTAGTGCCGAGTTCCAACCTTGCAGCTTGGCGTATCGCGTCGGTTGCTTTCTTCCAAGTTTCATCGACAGTCGGTAACCGCACGCGAGAAATCACAGGTGCTTCCTTCTCTTTCATTTGCCACCACTTGATTCTTGCAGCACCGCATCGCTCGACCTGCTTCAGCCTCGGAGAGGCGATCTTCAAAGTACAGATCAGCGGTATACTTGTGTCCTTCCAAAAATTTTTCGAATAAACGGATAATCGAATATATTCGGTTTCACGAAAAACCGAATATTCGAATAATGAATATATTCGAATTTTGGACCTTGTCGAATATTCGAATAATGAATATGTTCGAATTTTGGACCTTGTCGAATATTCGAATAATGAATATATTCGAATTTTGGGCCTCGTCGAATATTCGAATAATGAATATTTTCGAATTTTGGGCCTCATCGAATATTCGAATAATGAATATTTTCGAATTTTGGGCCTCATCGAATATTCGAATAATGAATATTTTCGAATTTTGGGCCTCACCGAATATTCGAATAATGAACATTCGAATATTCGAATTTATTCAAATATTCGTTCGAAATTATTCGATTCGGTCTGAAGTTTACGACAGAAGTATTTGAAATGAAAGTCAAATTGAGCCCTAGGCTAAATGCGTTTTCTAATTTCTTCTGTAAGATCGTGTCTTCAATTTTCAAATCCAAACTCTTCTAATCTTAATGAATTCCGACCGTAACGCACAACTGACACAGTGCCACAAAATTTATCAATAGCGAATACTTTGGTTGAAATTGTAAACATTCTACGGCTTCTAGCCACAAAATTTATCAATAAAGAATACTTTGGTTGAAATTGTAGATATTCTACGGATTCTGATGACCCTCGTAAAGCAAATACAGAAATAAACGTAATCTCAAACACGACATGTTATTTAAAGGCATTATGTTAATATGTATATGATGTTTTATGTTACAAAAAAACAAAGACAAGAAAAAACAACAATTGAGTGAGGAAACACCTCGCCGTTTGCTGAGAAATAAGGTCTCCTACAAGTGAATTACAGAAAAGGACTTTGAGAAGGGTGAATGATGCTGTGGCAATTTGGGGTGAGATCGCGGCCAGTCTATACCCTTCCGACTGAGAAAATGAATGTCAAATAGTCTGCCCATGCGACACTTCTCGAACGGTACGACTGGAAGATGGTCTCCCAAACACATATTACTATTAACCAGAAGATCGCTCCTTGGCACTCAGCGTGACATACTTTCGATTGGTATTGGTGGCCGGTGATTGCGGTCGAAGAAAGCCTCAACCAAAGAACCAGGATGTGTTCCTAAGCCACACCAACGGTAGACCAAACAAACCGACGATTAAGTACTTTCGACAGAGGTCGACCTTGGCCGCATCGTTCATGTTTCTCAAGTCCATTGGTCGGCCTTCGCTTGGGTAATTAAACATGTTTCCAATTTCGAATACTTCATGGCTCCATATGAAATATGTATACCAAACGATAGAGCTCGAGCTGCTGAGCTCAAACCTTGGTTTTTCATATACTTGACTTTAGGCGAGTTATATCCAGAATGCGCAAAAACTGACTCCCAGTAGTCAATCTCAGTATCACTTGTATCCCCTGTCGTCCCGTTGATCATCGACTTGCTCGAGCGGGCGCCAGCAGCGTCTCCATTCGTCCCTGTCGCGTGCCAGAGTGGTCCAATGGATCCTCCTCGCTCGAGGGACACGAAGAGCGTCATATCGGGCGTTCAGGGCTTTCACGAAGAAGTCCGACCAACGCGTTGGTGGGCGTCCCGGTGTTCTCTTGACATCTCGCGGAATCCAGTCGGTAACGACTCTCGTCCCGCGGGTGTCTGCGAAGCGCATTACGTGGCCGGCCCACCTAATTTTCGACAACTTGGCTCACGCGACAGCGTCTCTGATCTTCGAACGTCGGTGAAGCTCGGAACTCCGGAGGCCTTCTCTTACTTGCGTGAGTCGTGTCACTCCGAGCATCGTCCTCTCGATTCCACGCTGCGCGACGCTGATCGCGTGTTCATCCTGCTTTCGTATAGCCCAGGTCGCTGAGGCGTATGTTAGGGCAGGAAGAACGGTAGAGTCGAATAGGTGGGCACGGGGTCGGACGTTCTTCGTCTTCTTCGCGACTTCTTCGACGCTCTTGAAAGCTCCCCAAGCCGCTCGTTTCCTCCTGCTCAGCTCCGGCGCTAGGTCGTTGGCCATATTGACTTCGCGACCCAGATACACGTAGCTGGAGCATTCGGAGATGTTCGTTCGGCTGAGCGAGAATGGGGCACCAGAAACTTGTCCGTTCTTCATGAACATCGTCTTCGTAAGATTCAGCTGCAGTCCAACGCTTCCACATACACGATCGAAATCGGCCAGCATTCGTTCCGCCTGACTGATGCTCGATGTTATGAGCACGATGTCGTCAGCGAAGCGAAGATGGTGCAGTTGCCGGCCGTCGACCTTCACTCCCATGTCTTCCCATTCTAGTTCGCGCATGACGTTTTCGAGGGTGGCGCTGAAGAGCTTCGGGGATATGGTATCCCCTTGCCGAACCCCTCTCCTTACGTCGATGACGACGTCGTTGTAGAATGGAGATCTTGGTCGTGAATCCACTGTACAGCTCTCGAAGGACTCTGATGTACTGAGTAGGAACGCCCTGAGTGAGCAGGGCGTCGAGGACCGCTTCAGTCTCGACGGAGTCGAATGCGTTCTTCAGGTCGATGAACGTAAGGCACAGCGGCAGCTTATACTCTCGCGACACTTCGTTGAGCTTCGTAATGGTGGTGTATGTGGTCGATCGTGCTGAATCCTCTCCGAAATCCTGCTTGTTCGCATGGCTGTCCTTCGTCCAGCGTTCGGCTGATCCTATTCAGGATGACTCGAGTGAACAGCTTGTAGACTACGGACAGCAGGCAGATCGGGCGATAGTTGCCAACGTCGTGCACGTCTCCCTTCTTGTACAGCAAAACGGTCTTGCTGGTCTTCCACTGAGATGGAACCTTGCATTCGGACAGATATCGTGTGAAGAGCCGCGCCAGGGTGTTGATGAGCGCTGGCGGGAGGTTCTTCAGGTGTTCGGGTCTGATCCTGTCAGGGCCGGGTGCTGTACGTTTCTTCACCGACGAGATGGCGTGTCGGATCTCGGAAGGGAGAACAGAGGGAACGACGCATCCATCCTGCGGAAGATGGCATGGGGGCAGGTGGACGTGGCTATCGAAGAGATCGGAGTAGAAGTCGTGGATGACCTTCTCCATGGTCCTTCTGGAAGAGGTGACGGTTCCGTCAGAACGTCGGAGAGCGGTCATCTTGGTCTTGAAGTTGGCGAAGTTCCGGCGGGCATTGCGGATGCTCAGCCCTGCCTTTGCTGCTTCAGCCAACACTTCCGCCCTTCTCTCCTTGAGATCTTCCTTTATCGCCGCTCTGCAGCGCTTCGCAAGCTCGGACGTCAGCTGATGGATGCCTGACTCTCGTGCTGCTCCACGCTGGCGTATAAGCTCGAGAGTTTCCGGAGACAGGCGCCTCTTGGTGGTCTTCAAGCTCTCGGCTCCCTTAGCACTATCGTGGAGATGGTGCACGAAGCGGTCGTATTCATCATCGACGTTGTCCATGACGGCATCTTCGCAAAGACCGGCAAGAGAGGTGTAAAGGTCTCAGTTGATGGTCGTTCTGGGATTCCTCTTCTTGAACTTCGCGGCCTTCTCTCCTTGACGCGAAAAGCGAAACCTCGCGCGAAGGAGGCGGTGGTCCGATCCCGTATAGAACTTGGGGACAACGGAGACGTCGGTCAGGCATTACTTACGATTGAAGATGATGTGGTCGATCTCGTTGTGGAACTGGCCACCGGGAGATTCCCAGGTCCATCGTAGGGAGGGAGGCTTCTGGAACTGCGAGTTTCCATGGCTGGTGTTGGTCGACATGATAAACTCAGACAGCCTTTCACCTTGCTCGTTCCACTCCAAACCGTGGGTTCCGATGTGAAGTTCTTCCGGCGACCTTCGCGTCCGATCTTGGCGTTGAAGTCGCCGACGATCACCTTGTAGAAGGTGTGATCTTCCTTATAGAACTTTTCCAGTTCCACGTAGAAGGCTTCGACCTCTTCGTCCTCGTAGTCGGATGTTGGGGCATACGCGACGAATACGGTCAAAGCTGGCACGGAGTCACATTGCTTCAGTCGCAGACGTCCGATTCGGGTTGTCAGAGACTCGTACGAATCGATGTTCATGGTCAAGTGCGTGTTGACGAGGACACCAACGCCGCCTACTCCCCTGCTGTCGCATGTTCCGAGGAACAGTTCTTCTCCGGAGTCGTAGGCGGCGTGTAGGGATGGTGTCTTCTCGTCTCGGTCAGTCCGATGACGTCGTACTTGATCTTCCTGGCTTGCATCATCAGGTCCTCGACGGATGCTTCCGACGCAAGCGTGCGGGCGTTGTAAGTACAGATCGTCATCCTAGTCCTTCTCAATTTGCGCAGCCTGGTTAGGCCCTGAGATTTTAGCAGCCTCTCCGTACTCGTCCTTCCCATCGCTGCAGAAATGGGGGCTCTTTCGGGGTCAGGGGAATGAGGCCCTTTAGTGCTACTGTGTTTGACTTCCATACAACAAGGGTAGCTAGTCAGGTTCTGTCGTGCGGGCGAAGAACTCCGGGCAGCCAGCCAGACTGCCCAAAGGGACGGGACGAGACTTTTGAGGTGGCCCCGAATCGCCTTACGATGTACTCCCAGTCTACCGAGTGCAAGCTTTTGGCCGGGCCGACACAGTTACACTCCGCACAGTCATGGACACATCCGCGCACACTGTGCACGAACATGCCGCTCCCACGCACAAGGAACGACCCGACACAGCAGGAGCAAGGAGTCCATCCCCTGCATCTCTGGGCAGTACACGGTCGCATTTGGTTCGCGTTTAATTCCCCTATCCACCACCCGGGGACGTGCCACGTGGCCCTGCGACAAGCGGCCCTAGATCCTTCTTAACAAGAGAGCCCGAAGGCTCTCTATCGAGGGAGATCCGTGGCTATCTCAGTAGCGTCGAATATATTCGAATATATTCGAATTTTGGACCTTGTCGAATATTCGAATAACGAATATATTCGAATTTTGGCCTCAGCGAATATTCGAATAATGAATATTTTCGAATTTTTGGCCTCATCGAATATTCGAATAATGAATATTCGAATATTCGAATTTATTCGAATATTCATTCGAAATTATTCGATTCGGTCCGAAGTATAATCAGCGGTCGGTGCTGTGGGGCGGCCGTCTCATACGGCACGACCTTCGCGTCTGTGACAAGGCTCCGGTCGCGATCCTTTACAAGCACAAAGTCTATCTGAGACTTGGAGCTCCCACTATAATATGAGATGAGGTGGGACTCGCGTTTTCGGAAGACGGTGTTCCCAATGTGAGGCTATGCGATTCCGCGTACTCAAGAATACGCTCACCATCGGGATTACGAGACCCGTATCCGAAACCACCATGACAGCTATACCCGTCCTTCGCAGCACCTACGTGCTCATTAAGGTCACCAGCGACTATGATGACATCTTTCGACGGTACCTCTGCTGTCTTCTCATCAAGCAGGTTCCAAAACTCATCCTTGGCTTGATCGGAGCAGCCAGTCTGCGGAGCATACGCAGAGAAGAAGTGATAGAGTCGCTCCTTCGCGGCGACAACGATCTTCATCAATCGATCGTCAAAGCGCTCGACGCTTACAATCGAGTCACGAAATCGTTCGGAGACGATTATTCCGACACCACTTGTGGTCCCGGGACTTCCACATAGAACGGCCTTGAAGCCACGTCCTATGTCCCTTGACTTGCGGCAGGACCACCTCGTCTCCTGCACCGCACAGAAATCAACTCTTCTACGCTCCAGTGCTTCAACCAACTCGCACGAGCGGCCCGTCAACGTACCAACATTCAGCGTTGCCACGCGGGTCCTGCTTACGTTACGGGACTTTCGGACTAGCTCAGTTGCCCCCCGATGCCGTCCTCGCATCAGGGACCCTCGCATACTTCTCACACTCGCCGGGCTCTGCGAGTGCGCGTCGGCTCCCGCGGACGCCGTAGCACTATTTCGAGAAACTTGAACTGTCATACACCATGTGATGTGACATGGGTCTTCGTAGGCCGGCCCGTCACAAGGGCCTGTCGCCTGCATCCGAATGTCCGTGATTAGCTTAGCTCGCAGAGCGAGCAGTTTCCAGTGGCACCACGTGGAGGGACGGACATCGCCACCGTTTCGTAGACTTCATACTTCTTACTTAACACTCCGATATTCCTGCCTTCGTATTCAGAAACGGGAAAAATCCATCTGGTCCTGAAATTTCTGATGTTAACCTGGTCGTCGGAAAGGCTGACCAGAGTTCAGCCATCCAACTGTCTGCCGCAGTGTTTTCCACGATTTTACCATCACGAATATGATATACCGTTCGAAGTATAACATCCTCGTAGAAAGTGCCGGCCGCTCAGAACAAGCCGTAAATATGATCGTAAGCCATAGATATGATGGCAATGTGCTCCCCACTGCAAATCACGAGCTTGCTTGTAGATCGCATTTTTTGGAGCAGAATTTGATCGCTTTGACCACGTTTTGTAGCGCTTCATAGTTCGCATCGTCGTCAGTTTCCACTCTCTACAGGAATCTGACAGGTTCGGTGGAGAGAAAGATTAAGGAAGCGCTGGAGATAAAGCACTGGGAACCACCAATAAATCAGAGAGAGGAAATGAAGGGTGCAATGAGGGTTATCACCTTATAAGGGTTGGCAGCGTGACCGGCTGACAGTGATGGCGATATAGAGATATGAGAGAGCAGTCAATACCCACAAGCAAGGTAGTATATGTAGATTGTATGATATATGAGTACCCTAAAATCTATTGCGCTTCATTTACGGCCAAACGCATTACTGAACATCCTTGGTCCCTCCTTCTCGCTGTGATTCCCAGGTCTATCTGTAAAGTTGTTGTGCATTTTTGCATTGTTGTATGGATGTGCAATGTTACCGTTATTTAGACCTGCAGAAGGGCTTAAAGCCCGAAGCGTTGTCAAAAAAGGCTACCAAGTGGAACATCGCTATTACAACGTTGAGCTTTTGTGAGAGTTCGAATTCGAGTGCATTCGAAATTTTTCTTTCGAGTGCGTTTTTTTCATATTCGAATTCGAATATCCAAATTCGAAAGAAATGGTTCGAAGCCTATTCGAGTAGCTGATTCGAGCACAACTATAATCTGAATTAATCACCTCTGGTTCACCCTTTGTAGTCGATTTCGAAGGAATTTGCTTTGTCTTGTGTGAAAAACTTCCACTCTCTTAATGCTCTATTCGCGAATGTCTTGATCACTCACGAGGGTGGTCAGTAAACTCGGTCCGGAGATTCTGAACGAGACCTATATGTAAGTCCACCGCGCTATCCACTCGGTCACCCAGCCGCTGCCACCAACATTGCAAATTGATCACTTAAATGTACACTGCAGCTTCCTCTAGGAAACGTAGGAATTTATTAAATTGCTATAATCTAACTTGAATTTTAGCTCCAAACCTTTTGTAATTCAAGTTCTGAGCACGACAGGGGCATTCCAGGTGTCACTTTTGCCTTATCAGCCCGCCCTGGAGTGATACCTTTTTTGCCATTTTTGGACCATCCAGAGGCAATTAGCAAAAACGAAACACAGTTCTGTGATCCTTGTCCGATGCTCTACAAGTCCATATAGGTCTTGTTCAGAATCTCCGGACCGAGTTCACTGACCTTCCTCGTCAGTGTGCTCTTGAGGTTTCTGCGTCAACAAACTACAGTACCGTCGGTAAACGTTCGCCAAAACGCGGCCGGCGGCGGATTAATCCGCCGCCGGCCGCGTTTTGGCGAACGTTTACCGACGGTACTGTATTGCTGCGAAAAAAATGTCGGTTGTTAGGCTTGCCATGATGAGCCAAGTCTCCGTCAGCAATCAAGTGGTTAATTGAAAGACGAAGCATTGAGTCGATGTGGGTGTCATTTTAGTCAGCATCAAAGTATTATGTTCGATAAATTGGCACTATTCTTGATGCGGCGAAAACCGTTGTGCGCAAGGTTTCAAAGTGGAATGTGTCGGATGTGAAAAAGATTGGGGCAGTACCAGAAGCTGAATTTATTGCGAACTTTTAGCGAATCAGCATACCCTTCCATCTTTGCGGTCCAATCGATCTTTTTTTAAAATTGTGAATCAACTGATGAAGAAGTTCGCAGTGAAACAATTTGCTCGGAAGAGGGCCACTTCATAGTGAACTGAATAGGTTCGCGAGTACTCAGAAGAAGGTGTAGTTGGTGAATTTTGCTCATAAGGCTGAGAGAGTGCATTAATACAAATATAGCACCCCTACAATCCTTCGGTTTCTGCTATCTGTCTGGACAACAGGCTTCTTCTTTGTGAAGTCACAACGCGGAGAATGCGCAATTTCAGGCACATCGCTACTCGTCAACGTTGAACCCGGCTTCTTCGAGTGGATGCAGTGGTACAGAGGAGTGCGACCTAGGTGGATGCAGATGGATGAACTGAAGCGCTCAGGTGCATGTCTTCAAAAGCCTTGCAGCATCTTTTAATGGTTATGTTGAATACTATATGCATTTTCGTTCGTTAATAGTTAAGCTTCCAGGTCCCAATCAGAGTTATAAACAGCAGTTTCAAAAACAAAAAAGAAAAGTTTATCCTCAAATAAATGTCCAGATTGAGCAATTCTGTCGCACAATGTTTTGCTGTGCCAGATCAACATAATTAGGTTGTCCAAGAATTTATTGCATGAACTTTTGCGATGAACTATTGTTAAGTTGGCCGGACTGGTCCACCTCATGCGATCATAACTTTCTTCATACTCGCCGGATTCAGCGGGATTAAGCACTATTCGAACAGCGAACTTTTCCAACGCGATATTAGTTGATTAGTTGCGTCAGCTAAAAAACTAGCTGCGACAAATTCTAGAAGAGCTGTTTTTGCGTGATTCTGATTTGCGAAGCTTCTACCAGCGAGGAAGTTCTGAAAGTGCTTAAAAGATAGTGGCCGATTGGAGCAAGGTTAGTTGAGCATGACGAGTGAGGCAGAACTTCAACTCCTGGTTCAATCAGTCTTCGCATGGTGATTTGCAAAACGTTGTCGTGCAGAAGAATGGGGCCTCTTCTCTTGACCAGGGCCGGCTGCAGCTGCGCAATTTTCGGAACATCTCATCGATTTGTCACAGTAGGACTCTGCTGTGATGGTTCGACCTGTTTCCACAAAGTTGTCGTGAATCACGCAGCCGCTGACCACCACCCTCTTACCATCGTCTTCTTCTGGTGGGATCTCGGCTTTAGGAAGCAGGTTCGCTGACATCAACCCACTGTCCTGGTCGTTTTCGGTTGTCGTACAGAACCTTCTTTTCATCACGTGTGACGACTCTATCCAAAAACGGGTCATTTCAACTCTAGAAAAGAAAAGAAGGACAAATTTTGAAACGCGATCATTTCTGGCCAAATCTCAAATCGTGGTGCACCCTTTTCTCGAGCTCTTCACCTTTCCGAGGCGGGTCTGTGACAGGAGTCCTACCGACTCCTATACCTCTGCAATCTCACGGCCTGCTCGCGATGGATTAGCCTCCCCTTAGGCCTTAAAATTCTCCTGGATCGATGGTGGTCTGTCGCTTCGTGGTGCATCTTCAAGGTTGAAATCTCCAGAACGAAATCTCTGGAACCACCGTTGTACGGTCCTTTCTCCGACATTATTCGGTGCCAACACATGGTTGATTTGGCGGGCCGTTTCAACGTGGACTGGCCCAGTTTCAAATTGAAATGAATATCTATGGTTCGGAGTTGCACTTTCGACATACTCCAATCAGCATTCGAAGAAACATCATTAAGCATAGGTAAAACACAGATTATTCCATCAGGTAGAGCAAATAGTTCCGTGCTACAGGGTGGACTATAGTCCTGCAACAAAATTAGTAGACCTTATTGAGAGCTTTTCTCCAGTTGCAGAAAACCACGTCCCAACTGTTATGTAGCATATCCTTAATGCTATACTCCTTACCATTATCATGGTTGTAGCTGCTCTTATCAGAATGTAGTGCGCTTCGACGTAAAGGAACCGAAAATTCTCCTCAGTCCCACGGAGCACTCCCATTCGGATGTAGCTAAATTTCCGAGGAATGGAGGTTGAACATTGGTATTATAGTATCGTGTACGGCAGTTCGCATCCTTCTTAAAAGTGGATATTAGATGAATGGTATGAACCACAACAGAAGAACACTATTAATTTGTTGACCATATACGAAGCAGCAACCAGCTGGAACAAATGCAGTTTTCAGCCGTACGCGTAACAAAATGTTGGGCAATATGTAGTTTTTAGATAACCTAAAGAAAAGCTCTACAAGCCCACAAGTAAGTCGAAGACTCGGCGACAAGGAGAAAACAGTAGAAAGAAAAATTTGTAAGCGCAGTTGGAGCGCCTCGCTCAGGTTGGATATTCAGCCACCGCTTCCTCAGATGCAAAAATTCGCAAAGCTGAGCGATCGGAGGAAGTTGAAAATAATAGTGCATTTAATACTACCTTGCGGGAACCTGACGATATAAACACAATGGCCACGCATGGCAGGTTTTTGTCATACACGATTTTCCAAAATGTCTCCCCTCACAACCTAGGTTTTTGTGCTAAAAGAGTGAAAATCAGTGAAAATGTTTGTTTGATGGGCACAAAATGTAGCTTATCGGCAAAGTGCACATTCTGGTAAAGCGATTGCTCTAACAACGAAAAGAAAATGATGCGGTAGCTGTTCTCCATCCATCTACCAAACATCATATGTAGCTGCAAAAGTCTAGCCGTGAAATTCCGGCATCTTTAGATTTTTGATCTTCGTTTATTAATCACCTCAGATAAAGAGTCTGCTCTAGATAGTCTAAGAAATTGTTGTTTAATATCTTTTTTTTTTGGAACGAATAAGGAATGAAATCCCGCAAGAGGCGCTACGACGCGAGCTGCAAGGCTACCTACACGATTTAAGGGCTCTTATTAATCTAGGAGTGATCCTTTATGAATAATGCCGCTCCACCACAATCCTCAAACCATGCACAAATAGTTCTTGAAATTGTATCAAATTTGGTGCACTCTTAGCCTTTTTGTACACCTACGTTCTGTTGTAGGACTCATGTTCCACCCTGTAGACGTCACATAAAAATGCGTATAAGCTGAATATTGATTCGGCAAAAAAAAACGAACAAAAAGCGGCTGCACAACAATTCCCAAAACTTTCCTACTAACCTGATATGAGCCTTTGATTTCACCTATAATTTTGTCGATCTGAGAATATCTACTGCCTCATGGTAGTGCAGTTTGATGAGCCGCCGGCTGTCGCGTGCACCAGAACCAATGTTCCTGGTTCGTGTTAGCCCAAGCCAGCTAAGCTTCTTCGCTCCGGAGTTAAACCACTTAACCATGATTATCCATAAATGATAGAACATTGACCTGTAGGCCCGCGAACCGGGACAGGACAATGGATAAGGAAAGTATGCAGTCAGATTGCTCTCACACTTTCCGGTTGAGGTTCGTGACACATTCCTAACAGTGGTTAATTGCTGCAATCCTTCAAACCCTACAAATAGTGGAAAATAGGCTTCTTTTTTTGCAAAGTCCTTCAAGCTGCCTAATTACGGGGACTGAACGTTTACCATAGTGTCGCTCAGCTCGCAACGCCATGGCTATGGTCCAAACACCGAATATGCAAAAAAGCAAAAATACTGGCCCATAGGCGAGTGGTCGGGTGTATTGTTACTTGTCGCCTTTTTTTTAGAAATACTGGAACCCTTCCTTGGTAGTGAAATAAAATTAGAAGCAAAGAATAAGTTTTAGCGTAACTTGAAGTGCTTTAGAGACGACTGACGAGACACTAAATCATGTTTTTGAGACCCTGTAGTGTTCTCATTCCTGTTCGAAGATTCAGCGTGGCAACCCACATGGCTATTTCTTCAAATTCAGGCTACCCGGTCAATGTGGAGTATCAGCCGATCATCAAGCCATCAGCACTGCCCACGGAGGAGCCTCTGTCGGACTACTACGAGCGGTCCTATGCAGTGGTCAAGAGAGTCCTGCAAAGCCATTCGGAAAATCAGTCCAAGGGTACGGTACGCTGTTTCCAGAGCGGTCAATCGAGTGTGTAACGGGTTTCTCCACAGGCTGCATCCTGATTGTGGCCCACGCCGAGTCTCTCGACACCTGCACCCGACAGCTCTGTGGCGGAGACCCTCGAAGCTTCGAGCACTTCTGGTACTTGCTGCATCAGACGCCGTACGTCGGCTGTGTCCATGTCACCGAGGACCAGCCCTTCTGGAGGTTTGCCGACCCGCCCATTCCTCCGTTCACACAGTCCGCGAACTCCCCGTTCGACTCACGGCAACTCGCTCTGCCAGCATCGACTATAGAAGAATTGATAAAGAGCAAAAAATCAAAGGAGTGACTGAAGCGATATGTGTTCTAAAGCTGCTAGGCTTTTCAAGTTGACGTTGTTATTTGTAGTGCCCCACAGTTTCACATCGCAATTATAAAATATTTCAGGTTTTTGTACAATTTTTCCTTTCTGAGAAGAGCTAGACGACTACAGATTATAAGTCTGAACAAACACAAGGTGCTCCGACAGGTTTTTTTCTATCTGGGTGATCTACTAACCGTCTGCCAGCCAACCATACCATACTTGTAGGTCCTCCCTAAAATCAGACGGTACTTTCCAGTTGTCTCTCAAAGTTTCCAGACCTGCCATATAGAAACCGTCATGAAGAAAACGTTGATACACATATTTTGAGAAACTATCGACTTCTAGGGCACTTTGAATTCTTGTGATAACGTATTTGACCATATCGTAGTTATAAGTCCATCTGAAAGAATCAACGTTTTCACCCGGGGGCAACAATAGATTCGTAAAAAGGAGCTGGTATTTCCTATGTCCCATAGGATCTTCAAGAATCTTCAAAACCTTACTAGCTACACTACTGAGTAAATTCATGTCAACCGAATACAAACGGACTCTCGTTTTCAGGAGGTGCTACATAGTTGAGCTAGCAGAGAATGAATGTCGTCTTTTATAGGATTTCATTCCTTCCATCATGATCACGCATAACGTTTCGGATCACTCGGTTAGATAACCTTTCACACGAAAACCTCAAGAATCGAGTTGATGATGAGAATTTCTAAACTGTCTCACTGTCTTCTAAAGTGTCTCTTCGAGCATTTCCCTGTAGTCACGTTGCCCTCTTAATCCGCAATGGTTTCAAAATGACCCTTTAGTCGAATGACTCCTCCAACACATCTTCTTTCTCCAGGCTCCAAGGAAGATGGTTGCGCTGAAGCTTAGGTCGGGTTAATTTTGGTTAAAAATCTTGGTTTCACAGCCTTATGCATTTCTACGCCTAACCAACCTTAACTAAGCTCTGGACAATACTTTTGCCGCATATCCATAGGTGCCCCTTACAATTCATCCGAAACTATCCATTGGCTCCAATGTTGCTCTCCATCCGTTTATCCAGAAAATTGGTTAGATGAGCGCACTCCAGCGCAGTCGGATGAGGCGCTGGCGCCGACGCCAAGGCAAGGTTCTTGGTTCGAGTCTCGGCCAAGTGTAGGCAAGCCTTCCATCTCTCCGAGTTGGCAAATTGGTACCAGGCTTACTCGAGAGAGAGACACTTACATGTGCGCCAGCTGGACACTGCAAGCAGTCGTGTAGGTTGAATACGCAATCAAGTGCTTCCACGAAACCCCGAAGAAATAAAAAACGTGGCCCATCCCACATGGATTGAATCACACCAATGATCCTGCTTTACCCTAGAGAGTCAGAGAGACTCCAGCTCCCCTGTTCGAGAATACGCTCTGTGGTCAGTGAGATTTCTTACAGCGGCCCATCCGCTGCTCGGCTCCATGGGACAGCCGAAGTACGGAGACTGGCGACGCCTGTTCGGGTCACGAACACCTGGCGCGGCGGCCGATCCTTTTGTAATGAATATTCGCGAGGCAAGCATCTGAGGGTATCCTTCTCATAACAAGTCACCGCTCTCGAGTGTCCGGCTAGGAAACACGCCGCTCAAACAAATATCCACCGATCTACCCAGCGATCCACAGAATGAACGGGTAGTCGGATTCCATAATCTCCTGTTTGAAGGTCTATCGCATTCTTTGTACTTGCCAGAAAACTGTCTCAATGGTGGGTGGGAGCGGCCCAACTAGGTATACGGCCTTCTGGGAAACAACAAAGTGCTTTCTTGGGTCAGCAGGATGCGTCGCTGGCAGAAGACTAGAACCGTCAACGGTTCAATTTCCGTCGGCCCCAACTCTGCGCAAACTTGCACTGGCGTCGAGATACATGCATTTTGTCGTTCCCCAGAAAAGCCGGTTTTTCCCTACACAACCTTTCGGTCTACCTACTGCTGAGATAGTCTTTTGTTTATTCGTGAGCTGCTATGATTATGAGCTGAGCATGGTTTGCTGCCGCCTGTGTAGTTTTTCGTTTCAGAACGACATTCAAACATTGCTCAGAGCCTCAGACCTTCAATGAAGATGTTGGTGGTTTCCCGCTCTGTGTCTTGCACAGGAAAACTTTTCGACACGGATCCAGTCTTGGGCATGGTCGAAGCAGCCAACAAGGTTTCTCACGTTGGTCCAATTCTGGCTCAAAAAACGTTTGAAAACTAGGACGGTAGCTTCGCACCTCTTGTTGAATGCCGCCACGCTCTCAATCCGAAATAAGTGTGACAGAGCTTGCGCCACGTTCCTCACAGTAGAGACGTAATGGTAGAGGTAAGAGTTTCGGGGTTAATCAGCCGTTTTATGGGATGCGCAGGTGTACTGCATCGATGAAATGGATGATACCACTGTGTGCTTGATTTGTACATTAAAAAACTTGCGATGGCTATAACTGGACAAGTTCGTGCACTCTTCTTCCCAAAAAAGCCTAGCGCCAGCTAACCGACACCGTAAATATGGCTATGGCTCAGTATTGAATGATAGTGGATAGAAAATAGCAAGCGATTCTGAGGCCATAATCATCATCGATACCGCCGGTATCATCTCACGGCGGATTCACCATATCGGCCCACGTAGTAGGTGATACAGAGAGATACAGAGATACAGATGCGATAACCGATGTATCGTTACCGGCCGGTAAGCGGTTGGTGAATCTGCCCCCTGGATTCATTAGGTAATGCAATTCAGTGTTCAAAGGGTATGCAAGCGATGCTGACAACCAGCAATGAACTGGATTTTTTCGCCCGAATCTGGAAATTTCTTGGCGCCTTATAAACTGTAGTACACTATTGCAACATGGAGCTGCAATGCAACAAGGCCAGCAATGCGATGCAAAATAGTGCCGTTTTCTTCCACAGTCGAGCGAAATAGACGAGCGCAGCAGTTTTGCTTGTGTCTGGTACAGTGAAGCTGTGGATGAATTGTAAATGATTTGAGATCTGCATGATGTAGCTGAGAAACACTGTCCCAGCTCTCGACTCGATCTGTGATTCTGCTCACCGATACTCCATTCGTGTGTCGTCAGGAACAAACAGGATCCAACAAAAGCGATCAGTCTTTGTATGATAAAATGATATCGATTTTATCATTCTGCAGTCCACTTGAATGAGCCGAAAAGCGAAATTTCGCTGCGCATTTCACATGGAGATCCCGTAATGTGTGCCACAATGTTCACTTGACTTGAAGCGCAAAGGTCAACTACACGAACGTTTGGAGCTCGAAGCTGTTTTGCGGTAGTAAAATGCTTCACTTGTGCTCAGCTTTGCTGAATGACATGTCTACTTGCCGATTAAGTCATCTAAATGCACATACTAAAATATTTATTTATGCTTGGAGATCCACGCAGAAAAGATCAAACAGAACATGTGCGTTACAACACAGAGCAGAACGAATAAAAATACTGTTAAACACAGCGACAGAGAAACTACTAATCAAGCCACTACTCTGAGATTGGCTTGGTGCACTGGCCAAAATAGCGAAAAGCCGTGGAATACGCCGTGACTCGCCGAAATTAATTTGCCAACCATGGGACGGGGAATGTTGTTCTTGCGATGGTGATGGGTAACAAGAGCATCGGCGGTGAAACAACGCTGAAGAAAGCGCTCAGAAGGTGAACAAGAACAAGAATGTGATGAGGAAGAGAAGGAAGTGGCAATGAAGGATATGAGGATGATGATGAAGGGAAAAAAGCGAAGAAGAACGCAGAGAGCACGCCAAAGAAGACAATGAAGGAGAAGAATGCGAATCAATGAGGAAATGAGGAGCGAAACAGAGAAGAACACCATGAAAGGGAAGACAGCGAGCGCGAGAGAGAGGAGGAGAGCAGGTTAGTGAAACAGACAACAAAGAAGTATATAGGAGGGAAAACACAAAAAAGGGAGAATCCTCTGGGTTTCATCAAGTGGACTTCACCTCAACTCTACCACAAATTTTGAGGCTGCATCAGTCAGAAACAGTTGGTCATATTCTTCGGAAGTAACGTAGTTACCCAGTGTATCGAAAGTGTCGCTCAGACTGATGCCCCACCAAAGCTAGGCGCAGCAGCTAGGAGGTCACCCAGCCGCGAATTCTCATGTAATGGCATTCACAGTGTCAATTATGCAAACCTTGCGACACATGAGAGAAGTTGCCCTTTCGGTCTCATGACGAGGCAACCGCAAGGCCTTCGACTTCTTGCCCTTCAGAACAAGCTCTAAAACTATTGCAGTGATTAAAAGGATAACGCTTTTAAGATCACTCAAATAGTGGTAGTAATTTAACACCCTATATGTTGTGCTCTGCTGGTGAATTCCTATGGGCTCTCGACTCAGCGCTCGGAGTTTCGGCGTCAGATACGAGAGGAGTCAGTTGGAAAACCCTACCTCATAAACACGTGATGTTGCTGTCGTTTCGAATCATCCCACCAAGTGTATAATAACCTGCGACTCATATTAACCCCGACGTGGAAAAATTCGCGTAGATTTGTGAAAAGGCGAAGACGCCGAAATTTCATCTCCATTAAAGCCTTAAAGTCAATCAGAACATGTAACTAACAAAAATACGCTGCTGTCACAACGATGTCTTGTTGCGATCAAAACTTCTAGCGCCAGGCGGGACTCGAACCCGCACCTCCCTCTGACCGGGCGGGAATGCTCTACGCCATTACACCACCGGCGCCGTTTGATCGAACGCAACATCCACACCTCGTGGGACCGATCAGCACCCACCCGTATCCGGGATAAGCTGGCCGCTGATGTCAGCATGGAACCAGTGAAGCTGATGGCCTTGATAGAAACAATTCAAATCAGTTTCTTTAAGCCTCAATTGGCTGGTATCGAGGTTGTAAGCTGTCACAACGATGTCTTGTTGCGATCAAAACTTCTAGCGCCAGGCGGGACTCGAACCCGCACCTCCCTCTGACCGGGCGGGAATGCTCTACGCCATTACACCACCGGCGCCGTTTGATCGAACGCAACATCCACACCTCGTGGGACCGATCTTACAACCTCGATACCAGCCAATTGAGGCTTAAAGAAACTGATTTGAAAAATACGCTGCATTTGAAAAATCAATAACGCGAGAAGGATATTCGATGATAGACGGCGTTAATCAATCCTTTTGGAATGCGCCACCTATTCTACTTCTACGGGATGTCTTGGAGGCAATTGAAGGCGTATTTGGGCTATACAATAACTTGTGGTAGGCAGCCGGTAGACTACGGAATGTACTATTCTTCCGATACAACTCTGCTTCAGAGGGATTCCGGAGCGATCGAACGCTTGCTTAGCCTAGGTAGAGATTCAGAACCAAGAATCTGGAATCGGATGCACGTGACAGCCGGCACCTTTTCCGAGTCGGAAGTTCGGACTGCGCCACCACGCGAGACGAGGCTATATCTTTCTATTGAAATATTTCTATCGGACGGCCTCACCGATGAGTATATCAGAAATCCGGTCCGGCCAAGATCAGTTTCATCCAGCCCTTGTATAAAATTGCCGTTCTAGAGGCTCACTAACAACAACAACAACAACAAATAACTCAGCAACGCCTCGAAAGATCCAAACTTGCGTCCGTTGTCCTTCACCGTCATCTATCCCCTCGAATGGCTTCCGCGCTGATAAGTCATGCGAACGGTGGGGGAAGTGCATCGCGGAGAGGTGTTTGCGCTTGCGGTAGGTGACGGTGTCAGCTAGTGAGTTGCTTACCGCTGCGCTCCGTCGACAGCGGCAAACAACCGTGGCCGTGGACAACGACGACGACATGCTTCACTTGACGTCCACGGGCGGCTGAGATGCGCGAAGATGATGGAGCCCAAACATGCCCTGCCACCCGCTCATCGCCCAGCAGATATCCACTGACAGCACGCAGTGGCATGATGCTTCGAGACGTGGTCGACCATTCCCCTATCTGATGCTCAAGGGATGTTCCATGTTCGACTCTCGATGAACATCGGCACGTTTGGTGTTGTAAAAGACGAGTAGTTTGTTCAGCGTAGCCAACATTGATACAAGTCTTTATTGCGGCCTACGTTTCGGCGTCATGGCCTTCTTCAGAGCCTGGAAAAGGAATGGATCCACATAGGAGAATCAGCAGAGGGAATAGCCTTCATGTTTCCAAGAGTCTATGCGTCCAGCAAAAGTAAGTCTTGCCCGCTTCTATCGGGCCGACTACGAATTGGAAAATGAAGGAGGATTGTTTATGTTGCTCTGGTTGTGTAGAGAATTTTTTCTGCCTAAGTTTCTACAAAGGTAAGGTCCCGTTCCTAAGCACAAAACAGTTTCTGGTGTCTGCCACGACCCCCGGGATGGGCCAGCAGACGTGAGCCCTAGTGTTGAGGTGCTTTGACATGTCTCGGATGACAAGTACCATGCGCATCTATGGCTAATCTGCTCCGCAAACACGGGAGCAACTTGAACCGCTTGGACGCGACTCACCCCGTCGACCAGTTCCAACAGTTGCCTTCAGAGTGCAGTGGGTAAACACCGATTACGCAGGTCAAGCACTACTGTCTACTGAAGAGCATGTGCCACTGCCGATCTGAGCCGGCCTGCCGACGCCAATGAGTTCAAATGACTTTGGGCATTGTCCTAGAAATCGGGAAGACAGACGGACAGACATACCGACAGACGGACTGCCGGCGACGTTAAAGCACGCAAGGTAAGAAGCGAAGAGCAGTTATACTGGACTTCTGAATGTAGCATGCTCAGGAATCACTTATTTGTTCTCCTCTGCGACTTTCTTATTAAGTGGTACATGACATCTGCTCCCAATTGTGTTGGAAATGGAAACAAGGGCTCTCATCGACGATAAATCGCTATCTGCAAAAACCATTGTTCCACGCGAGAATAAAGCCCTCTAGACCAGCACGCTTCCGCTACCCCACCGCCGCCACTGACTCAACGGCGCTTCACGCAACAATGCGTTCACATTGCTCTAATATGCCCGATCATTGGTTCACAAGATGGAATTTGATCGCTCAGGACTCGCTCAAGAAACGCAGAAGAGCAGTTTTTGTTTGCATTTTTGTAATGTGCGTTTCCAGCTCTTTCACAGAGCAGAGGTTGAAACATCCATGGAAAGCTGAAGGCATTCCCTGGTTAGGACCTATGGCTTTGAACAATTACGAAAATTTATAACTTCATCATGGGTCATGTTAGCATTGCGCAGGAACCGAAAGCGGAGTGGCATTCACAGAAGTGGGAGGAACTCTTGGGAGATCCGCACCTCGTCGGAGCTCGATACTCATGATCAGGTACGTTGCCGCATGGATTAAATAGACGAGAGTTAGGTATCCCGAGCACGTCCATTTTACTGCCAACCGCTGGGCCACCATTGTACCAGACTACATAGATTCTAGGGGTCACAAGAACACCAGTGTCCATCAAGATGTTTATCAGACGTCTTCGAGGAAGCCCCGAACGACAGCTTTGATTCCCTTCGAGTGTTGACGATTTCTTTTTCTTAGACTACACTAGCACACAGTGGGGCGAATGGAGGCGACGACTGCTAGAGCGGTCGATGATCTAGGAACGGACTGGTGGATCGGTAATCTGGAACTGTTTCTGCTTCCTGCAAAACGCAAAATGGGCGGAGAAGTGGAATAGGACTCCAGTGGATACCGTGGAATTGAACTTTAAGCGTGATCCGCTTTTGGAATTTTAATCAGACGAAGGCTTTAATATCGCGTCAGCGTGTGCATAAATTTAGGCACAACCAGTCCTAATTTAGAGTTTGGCTCATCGACGGGCTTGCGAAAAGAGAACATAGGAGTAGGGAATCAGCAAGATCTCCAGCCTCTGTGAACTTGGCACAAATGTTTGAAACTTTCATTCTGCCCTTTAGCGTTTAGTGATTTCCTGGGCTTAAACGCATCGAAGTTGATTCGATACCCTTATGGTCTATTATTTTTAAGTTTTACGTACTCGCATTAGTACTCAGTGGAAACTATTCGGCGAAGTGTTATATGAAAACGTAATACAGTAAGACAAAAAGCTTTACGATCTTCGATTGCATATCTTCTACATGGATTCACACTTCCTGCATTTTTCAATAGAATTTATTTATTTATTTATTTATTTATTTATTTATTTATTTATTTATTTATTTATTTATTTATCATAAATATCCTCATACGGATCTTCCAACTCATAGTTTTTAGTAGATCACAAACAGAACAATACTAGGAAACATAAGAGAAAAATACCCAATGGTCAGATTTAGCATAACGAGGACATTGAGAAACTCACCATCAGTGAGGCTGCACGTGGCCAGAGGAAATGTAGGAGAACCAACCGACCAGTAACATGTTCCCATAAATTGTTGCATATTAACCTGGCCATGGTTTGTTTTGAAGTCAAACTGCACCACGATACAGGGAAATATGCTCAATAACTGTGAATTAACCTTATATAGGGTGCGTAAAAAGTATTGACGCACTAAAGGTAAACGTTAGAAATAACAACACATTATAAAATTTAATAAGTTTATATACAAAATGTCAACGATGATCTAGCAAATATAATAGCTTCACTTGCATTTTATACATATGGGACTCTTTGCTGCGAATGCAGGGGCGAAGACGATGAGGAAAGGCATCGACGGCGCGCCGCAAGTAGTCCACGTCGACTTCATTTCATGCTTTCACCTTCAGTGACTTGGTACTTTTGTGCATTCAACTTGTAAAAGTGTTGCATGCATACTCTTCAAGGGCCTCCAAAGTGCTAATCTTGGCGGAACGATCGCTGCAAGGAAAGCGCATCCGGCCAGTATCATGGTTTGTGCATTCATCCCAAACGCCTCTCGTTTTCGTGGATACAGGAGTGAAGATAAATCAGTAGAACTATCTGTATTGACGTCCTAAAGAAGCAACTGGTTCCTTGGCTCGAATCCCACCTCGAGAGTAAGCCGTATGTCTTCCAGCGGAATTCGACTTCTGCGCAGAGTGGAGAATTGTCAGGACTGGTGCCGTGCCTACTTGGAGGACTTCATTCCGGCAGAGGAATGACCTCTGTATAGACCGGATTTGAATCCGCTGAATTACTCTACATGGAAAGTTTTGGAGAGCAAAGCTTGCGCTACTTCCCACAAAAGTATGAAGTCAGTGAAGGATGATCTGGTCAAAGCATGGAACCAAATCGTCAACGAAATCGCCACTACTTGCGGCGCACCGTCGGTGCCGTTCCTCGTCGTCTTCGCCCATGCATTCGCAGCAAAGAAGCCTATATAAAATACAAATGATGCTATTCTGTTCGCTAGATAATTATTGACATTTTATATATAAACTTGTTAAATTTTATAATGTGTTGCTATTTCTAATGTTTACGTTTAGTGCGTAAATACTTTTTACGCACCCTGTAGAAGCTGATAATTTCGCTCATCAATTTCTCGAGACGGGATCTCCCTAGGCTTTCAGTTTTACATTATGATATTGCAGTAGTTAGCAGGCAGAAGAGCTGCTACCATTCCACATGGATCCATAACTTGAAGGCGACTTCTATGGTCGGAGATCCATAGCGAATGCCGGAGCATTGACTGTCTGGAGTCGCCACGCAATGTGTCCTCCCCGTCTCGGAAACGATCCAAGGGCCGTCCAAGGAGCACATGACGGTGGACGTCCATGAATGCTCTGAAAGTTTTGGCCATTACTAGAAAGGACTGGCTAGAACTCGGCTAGACCGATAGCAGTTGACAAAATTCGGCGCCCAATGTGATGACGAGAATCTAAGGGTCCAAGTCTAAGCAAGCTGTGATAATCTCCTGTCCTTAAAAGCACCTTTTGTAAAGACTCTTCTTCTAGAGTCCAATCACTTCAGCTTGACTACGCCTTGTGATCCCAACCCACCCATCATGGTACATGCACTTGATTGAGGCCATAAAGCGGTTTTCCAGGATTCTGCTCATCTGGTCTGCTCTGGGTTGCTTAGGAGGCTCATCCCTGGTCCCCGCCGGCGGACGTCGGCTCGGAGTCTGGGCATGGCGACGGAGAGAAGCGGTTGTTTTCGCCTCGCGCACCGCGTAGCACTTGCGCCGTAAAGCTGCGCGGGGTCAGCAACCGCCATCACAGCCGCGGGATGCGGCTGGGCCCTACTGTAGCCGTAAACTCATAACCGAGTCGCATGTGGCGATGGAGGTCCTGGCCGGTGCCCACCTTCAAGCACCAGATGCGCGAGACGAACATGGCTCGAAAACCAATCACTGCTGGCCAGCAGCCTCGCGCTCACACACGTGGCCACTAAGCGGCTTCGGTTACCAGCGGTGATCCTGGACGAAGTTATCCTGCGACGGCTGAGGGAGAGCCGAAGAAGGTCAGCAAAGGCTGTGGGAGGGTCAAAGGGGACCTTAGGCATTTCGCTTTGTTCCTGCCTATACACTGTAAGAGAATAGGAACACAGCACAATGTTGGACACAGCAAGAGAATCTGGAGGCTACTTGAAATCTGTTTGGATTCCCGAATTAATGTTTGACTGCCATCTCATCATTTTTTGAAGGACGTAATTTTAAACGAACAGCAGACATATATGATTGAAATGTTTTTGGAAACGACGACTGTTCATCCGAAAGTATGAGAACGGGCTTACCAAACTATCGGAAAGAGAGCGAGTATATCCCAGTTCGCCTCCAAAACTCATCTTGCGGTTCATATCGCTTTCATCAGTGAACACTACTTCGAAAAGAGAGCAGACGATTGAGTAGTTTTAAAGTTCCAAACAACTGTGTAGGTAGAAAGTAACTCGGCTATAAAGCGCACAAAGCTCTGCAGCTTCAGCTGTCTTCACATATGGAGTGAGCGCTCTGGGGTTCTGTTTATTACATGTTGCCCTTGTGGTGCCCTTGTGACCACAACAACAACGCTAGCAAACTAATCAAACTCGACAAAACAGAAAAAATGAACTTCAAAAAAATTGAGTGCAAGGAAAATGAGAGGCAAAAAACTTAAGTTAAGGTCAGCTTGCTGTCAATCGGTTCTGTGCGAATGGATCAAAGTCAATGAAAACCTATTTTACAATTCATCCATTGAAGATTGATCTGCTGGATTCTTTCTGTCTCATTTTTCCATATTTTTGATTGTGGAAGGCAGCAGCAATGTCAGTATTTTTACTCCTCCCATATGCTGGAATTCTTCCACACTTCTAAAAATGCCTGCGACCCCATTCCATCTTTAAAATGATGCAGAATCACGTAGTTGTGGTTCAGAGATTGGTATTAGAACTCTACTGATTGTGAGATTAGATTTCGGCGCGAGCCCCCTCCAGAGTCAAGAGGGGAGATTGCAAGAATTACTCGCGCAAGAATTATTTCAGGAGTTCCAAGAGCTAATAAGAGGAGTGCTATGATACTTGGACGAGTCATTTCTTCAATTCCTTTCCTCTTTTACAGAATTTGAAGAAAGGATTTTCCCAAAAACGTTTCTCGGATGAATCTTCAATAATGATCTTGACGCGATTCTTTTCGAAAATCAGCATAACTGCTCAACATGCCGAGATTCAAGGAACTGCAAACTAAAACACCTCAAGAGCTTCGAATGGCCGCATGCCTCTTACTGATACATGAGCTGCTTTCAAAAATAGATCTGCGCTCAAAGATGCTTCGCTCTTCCCCAGGTTGTCCCCATCCCTGTTTTCCAATTCAGCCACGCTCTCGTTCATACTCGAGATGTCGCACTACATGATGATTGGCTTTTTTCTAGATCAATCTACACAAATAATACAGCTTGAGACCGCCAACTCCTTCTGGCGGCACTAGGCTGCTAGGCTGTGCTGACCGTTTAGATAGATCCAGATCCATCATTCCACTCACCTCAATACCTCGTTGGCAATTTAAGTTGTAGGTTTGTAGACTAGGCTCCGTTTTTGCACAAAGAATCACATGCTGGATAGTATTACATTCGCTTCAGCGTTAAATCCAAGATGATATACCGGCTAATGGAAAACTGCATCATAGAACAGTAATGGATAACAAAAGAAGGCCAAGGATGGCATGAATATCGTGCTCACATTTTAGCTCAATGCAGGCTTGCCCTTTTGTTGGGTTAAGACCGGCATTTAGAGGTGAGTAGGAAGCGAAGGAAAAATTAAAGAAGAAAATTAAAAAATATAGGTGGCTGAACGTTTTCTCAAATAAGGTCAATATGTATCACACTGGTTCTTTGTGTGACAACAAAGAAACTCGTTTCCAATGTCTGAACACCGCATGAAATTGAAACGCCTTGTCTTCAAAAGCTTATTCCTCATCGTGATTCGTTCACAACCGCAAAGGAAACCTCCATGTGAAAAGATTTGCTCTTTCCAACGAAACTCGGTTAGTATACAGATGACAGGACTAACAAGAGCGAAAGGACTCTGCGACCAACGCTACTTCTGACTAATGTTGTAACCACAGGACGGTAAAACAGCACAACAGCATAAGAACAGAATTTCCTAAAAAGCTAGAAACTTGAACAGATAGGGACTGGTGAATTACAACTGCAGACAACTAGGAGTATGGAAAATGGATTTGGACGTTTTGTCCAATCTATCGTGTTCAGAACCCAATATAAAGAAATTTGCTAGCACTGCAGTCTTGACCCTCGGTAACACCAACTTGCGCTCCGCTTGAAATGAACTCAATCGTAAATGCTGGACAAGTGTCTAGAACCCACGTGTTCTTTGTAACCTCACATTTCTATTCCATTTTATGTCGTCAAAACGTCACGCTCTAATTTCGCGCACCGTCTCTCTACGTGACTTCTCAGACACGAGTTCTATCCCTATTGGGAAGCGATTCGTCTTTGCGCAAGTGTTTTTCGGTTTGACTCGCTGCAGCGTCGAGCGTGAGCCCCCACGTACGTCCGTGCGGGTACCCCGCCCGTGTTTGTGCTCCGTCTCTTCCTACTCGACTACTGTTTGACCGCCCGCTCTATGCTCATGAACGAAACCACCACGCTGACTCACGCATCTCGGGTTAGAGCCACCGGAAGTTGAGCGGCAGTGGGCCCCTGGCTGAAATACGTGGAGTCTCAGCGAGAGACCGACGAATCTGTAATTAGCAGAGCAGTGAATCCCTGCAAAACTAGAACTGAGGGAAGCTCTGATAGCTGGCATTCACCGCTTAGCGAAGTTGCTAACCTATAGAACACCAGTAGAGGCAAAATTGGACAGTCCTTTTCGCTTGTCTGCTTGGTCCTTTTCAAACCAAATAACAGCGCAGACAAACGAAAAATCGTGCTGGGACTTTCTGCTTACACTTCTGCCTTTGCGTCTGAAACAAGGCTATAAACTATTATATGGACAAATGGAGGTATTTGTTCGTCGTGTTGCCGCTTTCTTTTATGCGATCAACACCACTAGTGCAACGGGAGTATTCGCTTATTTCCACTAGAGCAACAGGTGATATTCCGATCGAGCGGGAGTCTGTGGGCTGGGGTTCAAGTTAGGGTGCTTGTCACCGATATGGCATGTTATGATGACAGCCTCAACGAGAACGTCGGATGCCTGTGGAAGACAAGGAGGCTCACTGTAATGTGTAGCGAACCTGTGCATAAAGGAAGTCACCAAGAATGAATTTAATCGACGAGGTCCGATCTCGTAATGCCAAAAATGAGATGCAGCTTCACTACAAATGTGGTCGGCTAAGCCTGTATGAACTTAACACACTCCTTGAGGTTTGATAGCACTGCTTGTTGTATGAAAATCTGGCAGGTTTTAGATGTGGTGAAGGGATCTACTAGAACTTCTCTCTTCACTTCTTCTCGCTTTGTCTACTATCTGCTTGGCTTGGATACATACAGTAATTTGGCGAGCTTCCGAATCAAGGTTCCTTGATTGAACTTTCCGCCTAAACTATGCAATTCTTCCTCAACTCTTGCATTGGTGGATTCGTACCGAACCTGTCTGTAATGGATAAAACACGGACTTGTCTATAGGCTGACTCCCAAGGGCCTGTCAAGGAGTGATTTCGGTCCGCAAAGGTGTAGGTTTTTCAGTAGTAATTGGTCTTGCACTAGCGTGGTGCCTTTTCTAACAAGGGAACTGTCTGAACGGTGCGCCGGAACGGCAAGAACGAGTACTACAGGGAGAATCCCCGTCCTCCAAATAGTATCAGAACATGTTTTGTTTTTGCCGATTCCTTGAGGCAAACGAGTACGAGGGTGTAATGGTTAAGGGTCCGCAGAGCGAGCTCTTCACGGAAGCGCAAGACCCAGGTGTCGCGGACTGGGTGGCGCAGAGGTATAGGGCACGCCTAATGTTTGTGAGGTCTAGGATTCTGTTCCCATGATGCGCTGCGTTTTTGCACTTTTACCATAGTATCGGATTTCCATAGAGATTTCCATATCTGAACTTGTTTTTGGAGTTTTCTACGATAAGATGCTTTTATTACTTATTATTTGTCGGGGCGCGTGTAGCGCAGTCGGAGGAGGCGCGACTGCCGCGTGCACCCGATACCAGGTTTCTGGTTCGGATTTCCCGCTCAGGCCAACCAAGCCTTACATCCCTCCGGGGTCGGTGAATTGGTACCAGACTTGTCTGGGAAGGATAAGGCGCTGACTTGTTCATCGGCTGGCCACCGCAAGTCATTGTATGGCCAAATACGCACTCATGTCGCCTCCACGACATCCCGTAGAAGTAGAATGCGCTGGCGCATCCCAGGAGGGATTGAGTAACGCCGTCCTTTATCCTTATCCTTATCCTTATTATTTGTCGACATCTCGCAATTCACCAGCAAAGTCCGCAATATGCCTAATGCGATTTTGTATGAAACTTTTACTCCAATAAATTGTTCTCATTGACGATGTAAGAAATGTTGACGCAGGAACAACATGAAACAGCGGCAGAATGCCAGAAAAATGCTTCAAATGCAATTTATTAGTGTCTGTGAGGTGAGTGCCACCAGTGCACTCACAGTACTCTGTTATGCTTACAAAGTCGCGCGGTTATAGCAAGCTGCTGCTACCAACACTGACTCTACAATGTCTGCTAACCCTCGAGTGGTTGTTCACCTACTGACACTGAAGTGCGGATGGATGCTGTCCCTTCGAAAGACGAAATGAAGCTGGCGGAAAGGATAGCATGTATCCTACAGGATTTCGAACTGCGACAGCTGGAAATCGACGAAGTGGAGAAGTTGGAGGTAGTGGAAGGACCAAGAGTTTCAACCAGAAGAGGATTGTGCCGGAGTCACGACACCACTAACCAGTGAAGGCACTATCACGTTTTCGGGAGGACAGATCGTTTCGGAGGAAAAGATTTGGCTATACTAGAATTGTTATACTATGCAAGTTTGAGAACTGGGAACTTTCTATGGAAATCCGATACTATGGTAAAAGTGCAAAAACAGGACGTATCATGGGAACCGAACCCTGGACCTCACGAACATGGAGCGTGCCCTTTAACACTGCGCCACCGAGTCCACAGTACCGGCTTCTTGCGCTGCCGTGAAGAGCTCGCTCTGCGGACCCTTAACCATTACATCCTCGTACTCGTTTGCCTCGAGGATTCAGTAAAAACAAAACACGTTCCGTTACTATTTGGAGGACGGGGATTCTTCCTATAGTACTCGTTCTTGCTGCTCCAGCGTACCGTTCAGACAGTTCCCTTGTAAGTCCCGCTTCTCGTTTTCCCCCAGTTACAGTTCTAAAGGATAGGAAGGCGTTAGTTACTCGCAGCTTAGGAAGCACGACATGATGACTTGTTCGCGCATTTGGATACTTATGGTGGCTCATCAATAGACAAGTCAGTGCTTTATCCTAATCAGATGCATCTGGTATGTACATACTCGCTGACTGTGAACCGCCTCCCAACTACAGGCGGATCTCCAACCAAGGACCTTGAACCGAGATGAACGCGCGAAATCTGGGCAGCGCCCTGCTCCCCCCCCCCCCCTAGGCGAGACAGATATATGAGTGCATAAACCTTATCCCATATGTTCCCCCACTATGGGGTAATTAAAAGTCAATATTTCCCTCATTGAAATGCTTAACATCAAACGGATGTACAGAGCTGGTTCTGCCTTACTCTACTACACCTATTCATCTAAGCAAATGAATAGCCAAAGGTCGCTCTCACTGCCCACCCTTATTTTCCTGTATGACGGCAGAGGCGAAATCCTGAACATCTTGACATAGTTAACAATTCCCATTCGCAAAACATCCTCGGTGGAGGGGTACCGGCTACAACGCCGCCCTGCTGGACTGCTCAGAGCGCGCTTTTTCCGTCGGACATGAACGATGGGATAGTGCGTTTTTGTCGGCCATCGAAAGCGAGGCGGCGGCACCTCGACGGCTTCTGGCCTTCGTCCCTGACCGTTCAGCTTTTGCCGAGCAGTAACGCATCGCTCAAGTGCCTCGGACGACGGAGCAGGCGCTTTTTCAGGGAGCGCGTCACGCAGCCGCTTCACAAGGAGCGCATCCGCGCGCCCTTCGGATGGACGAGGACCATTACGGCACGGCGGCGCAGCAGCAGCGGTCACCCCGTCCGGCGCCTGCTCACCGGCGCCGCGCCAGATGTGCTCCCATGACTTGTCTTTTACAGGCGGAATCGCCAGTTGTGGCCGTCCTGACCGGGCAGTGGCTCACATGCGTTCGAAGCAGGTACGCAACGATCCCAAGCTGGTGCTACAGTGAAGCACTGACTGCAACGAAGAGAGTGCTAGTTGACGAAGTTGTGCTGCAGGGGAGTGCCCTGTGTGTGCCCACGCAGCGGAACAAACAACCCCACAATGAGTCTGTTTCATTGAGAATTTTACGAGGGTACTGAACTCCTCTCTTTGATCCGCTGGCAAGGATTGGTACGCCTCAGACAGACCTCTTATGCCAAACGTTGAGAAAACACTTGCATCGAAGTTAGTATTCCAAGGGAGAGACAGAAGCAGAAGTATGTTCTTAAATGTGGAACTGGAGAATCGAGCTGTAGATTCATAAGCTCAAAGGAAGGGGAGATACCGTGCGATTAAGATGATTTAAGGTACCAACGTAAGATGAAGAGCTTTACCTCACCTTCGGATTTGAACATGCTACGAAAAAGAAACCACGAACTATACACAACATGCAGATGCACGATGGTAAGGAAAATAAAAGCACTTCTATTCCAGATCCTACATGATTGAAGGTAAAAGGTTTATTATGAAAGAAGGTCTGGTCGGTGTTTTCCCATACAACACTGAGGAAAAATGACCAGAGGAATGCATCCTTTTTCCGAACATCTCACCTGGTGGTCCCAAACACTTTTTAAGGATATCGGTAATCACCACAGTACTTTGATGAAGATGTGCCTGATTTCGATCATTGATGCAATGTAAACACACCGTCTTTGCCCTTGCCAACAAAATAGGTCCAATTCTTTAGCATGTCTTTCTATAAATACAATAATAAGGTCGGCTGTACTTAATTCCTTCGCGGGATGCATGAGATATTCTGTCATATTACTATTGGTGGGGTACGTGTGGCCCTCTATTCAATATTTCAACGGGATTCGGACAAGAAATTACAATATGTACTCAACTTTCGCTAAGACTAAAACTACTAACTTGTACTCCCGCTACTCAATTATGTGTGTTTTTGCTATTTGAATTTTTGCTATCAAACAAGGGAAATCGCGACATCTTCCACATATGTCGTGTACATGGAGAAGTCCTTTTCCTAAGTACAAAAAATATCACTCTTTTGCACATTATAATAAACTAATAGCTATGATTATCTCGAAACAAAGTTAATTTTTTTATAAAACTGCAAGCACTTATAGGGAAGATGATTCAAAAAAATTTTAAAGAAAGTCACAGTAAGTTTTCCTTAAACCAAAAATTTTTCTGTCCTTTTCTGAAATTTTCTAGTTCATTCTGAAAAGCATTTGTTTCAATTTGGAAAAGTTCAGTTCGTTTTCAAAGGCGTCATCCTTACCTAGAAGAGTGTCCAATTCGGTTTGAAAAGTGTCTAAATCGATTTTAAAACTGTCCAAATCGACGGGAAAATGGCATATGTAACTTAATTCAAGGCACTTTAGTCCAAAAATTCTCTTTTGCTTCTAGGTGCGTGATGCGTGATAAAGGGTATGTTCGACTCGTTTTAAAGAAGGTTTTCCTGTGTTTAAGAAACCATTCAAAGAAAAAAGCATTGCTTTTCGGCAAACATATAGACTCCGTGAAATAGAAAATAATTTTAAGGTGCTTTGGGACCAATTGAGACAGAGTTCATAGAGCTCAAACAGAGCTTGAGTTAACTGGTCTCTTTAGCTGGAGAAAGATAGCTGTCGTGGTCATTTCGTTCAAGGATCTCACAAAAAGGATTTCGATGGGCAGCACCATCCTCTGGAAGACCTAGGTACATATGACCCCGAACAGCAATGGGAACATTCGGTTTACCTTCCTGTTCCGAAGTTGCAGTCGAGACCAACCTTCCTCACCTATATAAACCTTCTTTACTAGGAGACAACGAGGATCTCGCCAAAATGTCTAGAAGTTCCATCAAGCCCTTAACATGTTTTGAGAAACTATGTATGCGAGTTGTACTATGCTTGCTGTCGTAATGCTCCTTGTATATTTATTTGAGCTAGTATAACATTACTTTTGCAATGCATGACTGTGCCCATATCTGACAAATAAATGAATAAGTCACCATTACTACGCAACCCCCCTTAGAAGAGTAGGCGAAATCAAAATTCAAAAAACATCTCTTAGTAATATTTTTCTACAGTAATACGCATGACGGTGACCGTGATGTTTGAGAGGCCAAATCACCTTCTTGAATGGCCATAATTTGACAGAAAGACAACACAATTAACTCCTAGCCGACTACATACCTCAGTTTTGGAGGTTGGAAAAGGGTGCCGACTAAGCAGCATGTCAATATAGCGATAATCCTTCGGTCGACGACCGATTAACCTCTGGCACCTTTTTAGTGAGATGTAGTGGCTCGGTGCGTCCAAACATGGACAAAAACTGGCTCGCTCCATCACCGCGTAGGGTTCTCGCAGGTTGCTTCTTGAAGCCATATATCCGCTTAAATGTTTTCGTTTCTCTCCAAGGTTTATTTCCTCTATTCTACATCCACTCCAACCGTCGTGGACTCCTCTATCGGCAATCGCTGTCGTGCGCCCTCAACCCTTTCGGATTAAGCGAGTTCCTCGAAAACTCGAATGATTGATTTCAAAGGCGTCTGGCGGTTTGACGACACCGATACACGTTGCGCAACTGCGCCTCATCCGCGCATAGATGGCCATCCAGCCGTGGATTACTGTATTCGTCTGGCGTTTGGTGCCCTCCCCGTCCACCGTACCCTCTCCAGCTCTCCATTGGCGTCCGACTTTTCAAGTCAGGCAGACGTGATTCCTCCACTCCTGTTGTTCTTCATCTGGTTGCCTTCCTGTGACCATCATTACAATGTCATGATAAACAAGTAGAATATTCAACTCGAGATGCAAGGACGAGCATCGGTGAACTCCAGTTCCTTGCCTTCAGAGTGGCTGATCGCCTTGTCAGAAGTCGTACTGTCTCCACCCTTCTGTATGCGTGCAGGAAAAGCCATTTCCACTAATTGATTTCAACCAAAAAGCGCAATCTACATGTGTGAGGGGAAAAGACACCTTTCAGCTTGACCGACTTGGACTGAACTATTTTGACTGAGGATAGAATCTTCTTTAAATATATTGTTGCATCCTTTCCGGTCAGTGCTTCCTTGCTTGTATTAGCTCCATAGTCCCGTATTTATCTATTAGAGCGTTGCGAATAAACGGCACCCGCTTAATAATTGCAGCATCACAAAAGTCATGGTTTCCTCACATGTCCTTGCTGTTATTTTTCAGGACGTGTGTGGTCGCGGATTTAGAAGTAAATCTTTAGCAAGATATTGTACTGTATTTCCATTCTCATACTCACTCGTATAAGGAAAGACTTTAAGGAGGCAAAAGTACAATTATATTGGGTTTCACAAACTGTAAAGGAACGTTGTAAGTCAGTGGGTGGTTCAGCACTTTAGAATTCACAACATTCTACACCTTTCTTCAATCGGTCGCGGATGGTGAATTTAATTTCGTCTCCATATTGGCAGCTCTAGAGTTCGGACCTCTAGGTATTCCGCTTCACACCCTCACAGATTTTCACGCTAGAAACGTGTAGAGCTTGATTGCCTGAGAAGGCAACTGTGCAGCGAAATTCACAGTGAGAGAAAAGGTTAAGTAAAGGATAAAAGACGGCATTACCCAATCAATTTTGGGACGCTCTTCGAATTCTACTTCTACAGGATGTCGTGGAGGCGATCTAAATGCATATTTGGCTATTCAATGACTTGCTGTGGCCAACCGATGAGTAAGTTTGTGCTTCATCCTTCCCAGACACGTCTGTTACCAATCACCGCGGAGGTGAAAGCCTTGGCTGGCATATGAGGGAAATACGATCCAATAATCTGGAATCGGATGTGCGCGATAGGCAGCGCCTCCTCCAACTGCGCTCTAAGTACTTATAGAGAGCGGAACAAAGCAAAAGTTGCTTTGAATAACGACGTTAAGAGGTTGAAATTCATTTTTAAAACCTCATTGAGCGGCTGTATGTACCAAGGAAGTTTCTACTGTGTACTACGTTATAAGGAAACAGCATCGCCTTATTTGCCTACATCAACGGGTCATAATACAACATAACATACTGCACGATTAGCTAGTTCCTCATACTTACTTGCATGGTTTGTGCCTCAGCACAGCGCTCATTTTTCTTGGTACCTTCCTCTTTTCCCTTCTCCGCAAACCGTGCCCTCTTTCCCTTTCCCATTCTTCTTTCTTCTTTTCTTTCCTTGTTTTTTGAATGGGCTATTTACCGTGCTTTCCTTATGAGTTTCGATCATTCTTACAGCGTGTGGTTTAATTATGATAAGAATGGATAGAAATAGAATAGTTAATCGCCAACAGGTCTAGCGTAATTTGTAGCTCACACAGTACATCTACACTTCAAGATTCTTCTCCAGCTAAACGCCGCTTACCAGTTGCTCACTACTCCACTCTGGAGACTAAAGGTTCATGCTTGGTGTAATTGGCCTCGGCACTAGATGTGAACTTGCACGCAGCGGCACCGCCTGTTGCCCCTAAACCACACTCTTCGATATCTGCCGCTGGAGTTTCTGAGCAGGAGAACTTCCCAGACAACTAGCGAATTTCCTCGAGCTCGCTCATCAAATGTGGCGCTGGTTAAACCGTACCTCCACAGATTGAAGGAGTGTTGTGGTTTGCCAATCCTATTGCCTTGCTGTTACAGGCAGGTACTGGTGCTTGCTAGTCTATTTCCATCTCTCTCTCTCTGCCGTTCCAAATATGCTTTCTCTCCCTGTCGACTCAAAGAATCTGCAACACTGAGGAAATATCTCTCGCTTTTGCTACTGATGCTCCTGCTCCTCCTCGGACCTCCTAACAAGGGGCGAGATTTACGATCAACTGAATTGGCAAATAGTAGGATCAAGCCAGCCGGTGTTTGCAGCAGAAGGAGCCAAGCCGGTGCAGAGGAACATCCCTCCGTACGGCGAGTTTTTTCTCTCGTTTGATCATGATCGCATGTGTCAGTCTACGAAGTACCCCAGTGCCGGCGCACTTCAGTTCACCTCTCACCCCAGCCGCAGCGAGTCTCACGCTGCTCGCCTCTCTCTACCGCCTCCTGTCTTCAGAAAAACTGCAGACGCCACGGCGCGTTTTTCCCCCTACTCCCCGGCTCATTTATGAGCGTTTTCTTCACTAAACAAAGGGCATGTTACACAAAACCATGAAACGGCTCCCACTTATCTGTAATAGACTTTTTCCCCGGCCCTTTTTCGGCACCACCGCTGGAACCCAAATCATCCTCATCTCGGATTACCTCCATGCTCAGACTGCTCAGTTGTCGAAGAACACATTCCACTGAATCCATTACTCGTCCAAAAATCGCGCGTGCGCCCCATTGAAATGAGGTTACATCACTCGGACCTTCTTTGGTCCCACCGCTTGGTCTTGTCTACATTCACCGATGGAATCCCAGTCCTGGTCACACTTTTAACAGAGTGTTGTCGATCTGCAAGAAATCTTTGTAGAAGAAGTGCAAACTTCCCTGAAAAACGCTGCATTTTTTATGACATTGATGGAACAAGGCCTGCAGTTTATTGATAATGAAGGAAAGCCGGCAAGAACAAAACCGAGTCGTGGCTCGATGTGAACAAATGTGAAATAAAGGCGAGAAAGGTAGTGCGAAAATGCATGAAACTTTTGTTTTCTGAAATAGGAGAGATTTCGCCCTACACTCACCACATCATTTTGAAGATTATGGAACAATAGGCCGCGAACGAGTAGCATAGTCAGGAAAGGCGCTTGCACCCCTAGTCGAGGTTCTTGGTTCGTACATCCCATACAGACCAACCAACCCTTCCATCCCTCCGAGACCTACAAATTGGTACACCTACCTATGAAGGATAATGTTGACCTAACTATCGACTGGCTACCGCAAGCACCTGCAATGCATTTAAATTCCCCTGGCGATGTCCCATAGAAGTAGTTTGCGCCAAGCACCCCACAAAGTGGTTGATTACCGTCCTCCCCCATAGAAGGAAATAATAGTAAGGTTAAATTTGGGGCTTTTAAGTCTGGTAAGCTGCAAAGCGGATCTTTCAAAATCATGTTTTATTAGCTCCTCTCGGTCGTTCTCGGTTAAGGAAGCAAAACCATTCTTTGTGTACGGAGTTGAAAAAACGAAAAGTTTTGTTTTCCAGGTGGCAAGTTCACGGCTCAGCTTACTCTGTATCAGTTACCCTTCTCTTAGCTCTCCACCGCTCGTCTTGAGTTTCATGCTCGCCGTGTGCCAGGGGCGGTACCAGGTCCCCCTGCAAGTCCGCCGATCTCACGCCCGACCATTGTCCTCGAAAATCACGGCTCACGACCTCTGATCCCTGCCACTCTCTCTCGAATTTTCCTTTTCTCGAAGTCCATTCTTTGAACAAGCCGCTTCCTTCCGAAGGTCTGTCTCATCGTTAGAAAACTGATCGCAGAATTGATGTGTTAGTAGGTGATATGTGCTGCTACGAGGTTCTTTTCCATGCCACCAATTTTTGACAAGGCGACGCGCTATTTAAAAATGAATTAGAATTTCTCCATATACTTGCCGGCCTTTATCGATTTTCCTTGCTAAGTAAAAAGGGAAAGTCAGTCACGAGGAAATAGGCTCAGAACATCGGTTTCCATCTATATTTACTTATAATTTCGCCACAGTGCCCTGCAGCCCTTCGACGCTGCAAACAAACGCCCAAATTCAGTTCGGAAGGGTGGTAAAAGCTCATAAAGTCGAAAGCTTTTTACGAAGGGACATTTCTTCGCCGCTCGTCGATTCCCTCGTTTTTTTTTCTGCGCACATCCATGATATGCTGATATCTGAATCTCTAAATCGCCATCATTTTTTGTCGAACCCTTTGTAGAGACACCTGGCACACCATTGTTGTTGGAGTTCTGCCACCACATAGATCCGTCCAAGAAAGTTGTTCTTCAGTTTTCTAAGTTATGGTTTCAAATTACAGTTATATCTTGATCGTCTCATTAAGGTACTGCAGCTGCGCTTTTGTATGGAATGGCCCACTAATTAAATTGTTTTGTATGCGGACCGTAGCATTGTCGTGCGTGGTACGGGAAACCACCTCAGTGAAAGCTTCACGGTTAGAGAAGCCCTCGGCCTGGTAAGATCATCTGATGAGGGGTATGGTGGAGAAACCAAGAAGAACTGTCATGGACCTCGAGACCCTGCCGTTCTATCAAGGTTTCGAAGGTTTCGTTGTCTGACAAACTGAACTCCCTTCAATGCTTTCTACTATCGTAAGTTTCGGCACTCTTTGCAAACTGAGCTGAGCAGCAGCGCAACGTCTTTCGGTATCTCACATACTTTTGACGCTTCTCGTGAAGTAGGCTCTTCATCTACAAATACACTTTTTCAAAAAGACGAGCAGAATTTAAGAAGCACCTCTATAGAGACGCTAAAAATGGTTTCTCATACTAACAGTATTACGTTCGTCACCGTTACACTTTCTATCAAACTGAGAGACAAATTAAAGGTTTAAGTAAAAGTTCAAAAAAATCAATCACTGTTAATTTCACTGACGTTTAGTCTTTTTGGAAATGCGTTCGCTCAATTTTCATGTCAACTACGTTTCTGTATTACGGTTTCGCTTAGCCTGTATTAAGTATGAGGTCACTGAGAATGGCAAAGGTGCTTGGAGATAGGGAAGATGCGATTTCGTTTTGTAGTTCTTCTCGCAACAAAAAGTTCTAGTACCAACTCTACTTGTCGACACATCATTCTTCCCAAATAAAATGTGATCGCAGGGAAAACTTGGCATTTATAGTCATTTTCTAGACATAGGTGATGAAGAAATTTGGGGATCTATCCTTGTTGGAGTGGGTACCGCTAGAAAAAGAAGTCATACACAGGAGGGATCGGCTCTCCCAAGTAGAACTTGCAGAGAACGGTTCTTTCGCAGCTTAAAAACCTCGATACCCTTATGAAAAGGATGACTTTAGATTTTAACGTCATGATCGAAATGGTGGGTGATGTGCTCCCTCACCACTAGGATATATCTGAAATTTCATCTCATAAAGGAAGGCTTTTATCCGGAAACTAGAAGGCCCTCGCAAACTAGTCACTGCCTACAAAGTGGCAAACAAGTTCTTGCCTCGATTTTTGTGAGGTGATATCTCCACCACCATCTCTCAGAAACCAGCAAAGTTTCTTCACTTTATTTACTAATTCTTTGTAGAACACATATCTACAGATACTTCTTGAAGTGTATTATCTTCGAGTTTTTACAGGATTTCAAATGGAAGATCAACATGCGTGCTAGGTTCCTTAAATCACTGGAAAATCTCGGACAGGCCTTTTTTCTTAATTATCCTTATTCGACAGACTATTGCGGTGCATTGCGATGGCAGCTGATCTCTTCGAGTGATCCCTCGTAACTTTGAGTAGATATTGAGGCAACCGATGTGAGCGTCACAGTACAAATACATAGAGCATGATTTGCCGATCACATCATTTAAGCGGAAGGACTTTAACTTCCCAGGTAAGGTCGACACATGTTAGCCAAAGTCTTTAGTTGCCACCCTGTAGATTCGTTTGAAGACATCCTCCCTGTCCGCTAGTTCGGTCAAGAGTGAGGCAATTTTACAGTAGAATCAAGTGCAGCGGCCGAGCGACAAGCGCGTTCTTCAAGAGCTCCAGCATTTTTTCACCGCATTTTACACATGCAGCGGCGATTTCTCCCCAGAGTGCAGCCTCAGCCCTCCACCTCCTCCACATATCCCCCACACGGGGACCGCTCCGGGCCGCAGTGACAGTGTGTCGAGTAGGGGGATTCGGGCGCGGTTTTTTCGGAGGCGCTTATGAGCGGCGATATGGTGTTTGGTGCAAGCGGGTGCCGGGGGCCATCCCCGTCGCCGTCGCCAGTCACCGAGCCACCCCACCCCCTCCACATGTGCGCCGGCCGTCGGCCGACCGTCGCCGCCGGCGCCGCGCGGCCCGACATGGCACCGCGCGGCTGTTCGCCGTCCGCGCCATCGGTCACTCCGGCGGTTCCCACGTCGCCGACTTCGGCCAGGGCCACTGGAAACATTCGCCGATAACAAATCACCACCGTCTTCCGCCGGACCGGCGGCGTGCAGCTGCAGCAGCAGCGGCGGCGGCAGCAGCGTACCGTAGCGCGTGGCCATTGAGAGGGGCTGGCTAGGTGAGGGAGGGCAGCACGCAAGCGCGTGAGCAGCGAAGAAAGCCGCTTTTTGCTCTCATTCATCACCTCTCTCACACACAGCGCACAAGGTTCTTGCTGCACTCCTAGTGTCTGTTCGTCACTGTGCAAATTCCTCCTCCTCCCTTGGTCCAGCAACACTTGCTGCTGCTTGCGCTCGTGCACAGATTTTACACAGAAAAAGGCCTTCGCCCACAAATGTCCTCGTACTTCTGCTGCACCCCTATGCCGGCTCCCGTGCGATGGTCTGAACTTTCAGTTTTTTATTGTTCCATCCACGAGAGTTCTTATAATGGCGTAACTCGAATGCGCATTGTTGCTGCTATCCATGCTTGCTGCCCCTTGCTTCCTGGATTTACCAAAGTTTTTTTTGGACGGAAATATTCTAAGAGTCTTCTCATTCACTGATGCACTCACTGATTTGTTTGCCTAAAACAGACCAGATCTGTTAACCAGAAAAGGTTGCCGGACCATTCAAATATCCTTGCTGGTTTGGGACCTTCCGCCCAAAAGTGAACAGCTAAGTGTAACGGTACGGTGTCCCGCTGCCTCCAAAGGTCAACGTGACTGTCCATCTTTTGGTCTGTTTAGCTACAATCCATTCGTGCACAGTTGAGTCACCGAATGTGGTTGAAACGTCAGACAGGGTGCCAAGATCCACGTAACACATCGTTAAAGCAGTAGGTGTTGAACTTTTACACTTATGTACATGGAGGCAAGCCTTGTAAAATTGCGTTATCACGCATTCTCTTTCGCCGAAAAAGGCTGAGCGCTGTAATTCCATTGTTATTTACTTGAAAACACTCTTCCACCTTTGAGGTTATGAGGGTACCCTAAAAATGAATTTAAAATTTACAGAAATGACGGTTTTTTAATGTTTTTTGTCACTGCTGCTTAAAGCTCCAATTGCTTTGAGCTAACATATTGTTGAGAATCTCAATTGAATAGCGTTAGATCAGCCAGACCCCGGAGTTCCTTCCCTTGCATAGTTCTGTGCTTTACTTCGAGTCAACGGACGAGAGTGCATAAACTGTGTTTATGCGAGTGTTCCACGAACATGTGCAATCTCGGAACGGGCACCAGCCCGCTTAGTACCTAGAAAGCCCCATTAATCAAGTCAATATTTTGGAGGTTCTGCTCCATATCTGTGTGAGAAACAAATTTTCTTTTCAAAATTAGTGATACTACATACTTCCACATACGTACCTGTAGTGGCACCAACTGGTGAAAGTGTTTGCTTCCCAGAAGATTACAATGTAGTCGACCAATTGCAGCTTGAAGAAAACATAATCAAGGGAACCGTACTTCTCTACATTTCTGGTGTTCCGCAAATCTCGTTTTTTTCTGACAGCTACAAGGACAATCCCAGTGCCAACTCAGCGATTCCGATCTGAAATATTGAGATGGAACAGAGGGAAACCTAAATCTTGACATGGGGTGGACGCGAAAGTTTGCACTCCTACCAGTTAGCGAAGTACACCTTTGGAGGAAAACCCTTATGCGCTTGGAGATGAAATGATTCTGAGCACGACTTACGATCTATCCCCCCATTCAGCCTTACACCCCGGAGGCGAAGAAGTCCTCCAAATCGTGTTTGTGCAGTTATTCAGATGGCTTTGATGGCGGAGGCTGGCGGACGCGGGTACCCGATTCCAAGGAATTTCTCACCCAGATCGACCAGTTCTTCCATCCCTCTGGGGTCGGTGAACAGAACAGAACAGAACAGAACATTTAAGAATATGAACATTTAAGAATATGTGCCAGACTTCTGTAGGAAGGTAATAGCACACACTGACTTCTCCATCGGCTGGTCACTCATTGTATAGGGGCGTTTAAAAAACCTCCACGATATACCGTGGACGTCGAATGGGTGGAGCATCTCATAAGGAAACGGCATCTTTTATTCCTATTGTTATCCAAGCGGCGCCCAGTCCAGGAGTGCTCGATCCGTCTGTCATCACTGCCCGGCTTCACTCGTCGGAAGAGCAGCGATTGCCAGCTGCTTCCGAGCTCAGTCCTGGCGCTGGCTCGCGCCTGCAGGCGGAGTTCCGCCCACCGTCTGGCGCCCGACTGCGTCCGGGCGTGGGTCTGGCAGCGGGAGCGCGCCGTGCGTGTGCGAGTGTGATGCGAACGTCGTGACATGCACACGGTGACGTGGTACTCGTCCTGAATAGAGAGTGAGCGTCGCGCTCGACTCGCCTCGGCTCAGTAGCTGTTTGCACTCGCTTTTCTCTCTGTTTGAGAGCTCCGCGTGTGCGCGCGAGACCCACCGCGCTCCCGACCCTCGGCCACGCTCACGCATGCCTTCTATCCTTTTCCGAGCCATTTTTTCACCACTCGTCACCTTCGTCTCGTTCATGCTTAGCCTACTTCGCACGGATGGGGAGGCTTCCTCGGAACAATCCACTCCTGTAGATTTACGTGCACAATAGATTTTTGTTAGATACGGTACCATAGATATGGATATGGACGATTTCAAATCCTTCTCGCATCACCATCAGATATGGAGGAGTTTAGGTGGATATGAAGACGGAAGCAATAATTGCGATGCTGAAGATGATGCGAAGTACCACATTTATGCTGCTCACTGAATGTTCAGCCACCTTTTTCAATCCTCATCATGGGGCAAAAACTCATGATCAGTACAACGTCTTTAGTAACCCAGTTTCGAATTTTGGACTCCGTGAAAAAATAGCCTGTTCACACACATGAGTCGCTTTCGCATGAGGAACGCAGAAAAAGCCTATCTTTGCCGAAGTGCCGAAGAATCGGCAGGTAAAATACCTTCAGAAGAGAATAGTTATAAAGGACTAATTAACCCCTTTGCGATGCTCCAGGCATTCTACTTCTACAAATTGTCGTGTAGGAAATTTGAGTGCGTATTTGGCCTATGCAATGCCTTGTGGCCGATAGACAGTCGATAGGCAAGGTAGTATTTTATCTTTCTCAGACAAGGCTGGTAGGTGGAAGAATAGCTTCGTTAGACTCGGCAGGAAATGCGAACCGGGAACCTGGGATCGTGCCCACACAACAGCCGGCGCCACTTCCAACTGCGCTACTACATGCCTTTCTCGAAGAAAATAGGGAATGGCCCAGTAGCAAGTGATTCTGTGTAAAGCTGACGTCGTTTTCCCTTCCAAAGAGAGTTCGAGTAATCCGCGTCAAGGAGGTGACCAAGCAGTGAAGCTGTAGACCACGGTCAAATGATGGGAGAGACGTTCTGCTATATGTAATCTAATTTTGCGAGTGCGCCACACATTCTAGTTTCTCATTATAGCTTTTGCTGCACGATAGATAAGTGTTTGGTCGTTAAGGTGACATGACCCGCAGGGCGATGAACCAATTAGTGCTTTCCTTTTCCTTACGAATACCGTTACGAATTAACTGAATTCTGTAGATTTAAAGTTTGGTTTGCTAGGGAGCCAATAGAACATGAAATCCATACGAGGATAGCACCGGCTCAGCGCATCTAACTGATTGCGCCACGAATGTATACGCTTTGGACAAATGTCAGTCAAATTCGTGTTTTCTGCGTAAAACACATTATTCCAATCTTATATTGAACCGCTGATCAGAGGGACTTAGTGCAAAACTCCTTGTTTTTTGAAGGGTCTTCTGGCGTGAACCGCTTTAGTGATCATGAAGCATTCATTAGCTGTCTTTCCTCGGTAGTCCTTCGCATTTACAAAATTCTTGAATGAATCTCTGTTCAGCCTTTTGTGTCCGTGAAGCCAAAGTGCTTCGACGTTACTATGCAGGTTTCTCTACCCTAAACAGCAAACAAGCAGTCAAAATACCAAACTAAAGGGTACTCATCTACTCTGTTGGTTCAGGGAGATTTGATTCTTTCAATACTATAAATTTTCTCAACCATTTCCTGCTATAAATTTTCCTCGTCTCAAAAAATGTAGAAGAAAATTAGATGGTCGCCGCCTCACAGAGATTTCGGTTCAAAATAGTATTTCATTATTTCTTCTGAAAATCGAAAGTTCAGTAAGACCTCATCCCTCTTGAAAAAGGCTACAGTTCACATGGAAAAAGATAGACTAACTTGGCACTGGCGCCTCTCTCAGGATCAAGTGCACTTTTGCTTCCGAGGTCTTTCAGAAAAACGAATGTTACACATGTTTTTTATTGCACTAGCAATAGCTGCGAGGGGATTTTACACTCCTGGTGTCCGAAAAAAACCATGTGTAGTTATTTTTGCCCTTGTGAATTAGCTTTCAACACGCGGAGTTTTATGTAGAAATCCTCTTCTGCACCCAATGGTTTTTACGCTTCCTTTTCCAAAACTTTGCGTGCACTTCACACCTTGCGGATGGCCACGTGTCTTTTAAAGTCTTTGGTTCGCTTTCTTCCAGAACCATATAAACATTAGACACAAAGTCCGAAGAGAGAAATTTCAGGAGAGTTGTAGGTAATGTCGTGTGCCTCTGCTCACGAAGAGCCAAGGATAGGATAGAGGACAGTGTTGCTTAACTGCTTTGGGATGCGCCACGCATTGTGCTTCTAGGATATCTCGTGGAGGTGGTTTGAATGCGTATTTGGTCAAACAATGACTTGCTGTGGCCAGCCGATGAACATGTCAGCGCCTTATTCTTCCTAGATAAGTCTGTAGCCAATTCGCCTACTCCGGAGGGATAGAGGACTTGGTAGACTTGGGCGGGAAATCCGAACCAAGAGCCTGGTATCGGATGCACGCAACAGCCGGCACTTCCTCCGACTGCACTACACGCACCCCTAAAAATCGACAACAACATATTCAAATCAAAGTTGAACCTCCATTGATCTTTATCATTACATTATTGTGTAAGGGAAGCCTTCGAGATTCACCACCTACTCACTGCAGTGCGCGGCGTCGGACGTGACGTGACATACTCATGACATCGTCGGAGGACTTCTTCTGGCATAAGCGACCGTTGCTGGGCTGTGCCTGGTAAACGTGGCGAACCCCGCCGAATGGTGACGTGAAATGCGCCAGTGCCTTCAGACCAGCCTCTGTCAAAAACCGAGCTTCGATAGTGAAACGCGTTGGTAAATATCAAGCTGAAAATGGACAAACAAAGAGAGCATTGTCGGCATATTTAACTGCTTTCTTCCGAAAGGGCAAAAATGCAGTGCAAACTCGGAAGAGGTTAAGTGAGGTGTGTGGGAGGAAAGCCAGTGTCAGTGTAGGTTTGCCCGCTTTCGCTCTGAAAATTTGAATGTGCAAAATGCAGCGCATGCTGGTTAAACCACTACTGGTGACGACAACATAAAGGCGTTAATCGAATTTACCCTTCGTATGACAACTCGAGAAATGGCATGGAGGCTTGACAGCTTACCGAATGCAATCATTTGCTTGCACTTACAAGAGTTTAGCTTCCTAACCAAAGTGGATGTTTGGGTTCCTCACGAATCAAAGGACATCCACCTCACCAAACGCATTAACATATGCGAGGGTATAGTCTACTTTGAGCTGCTTCCAAGAAAACTTCTGATTCAAACGTCTACTCTTATCAGTCATCGAAATTGAACGAAGAAATTGACAAAAAATTCAATAAACTGGGCGATTGCAAAGGCGCGGTGTTTCATTATGATAATGCTTGACCACACACCTTTTTGATAACCCATCAAATATTAACGGAGCGAAATTGGGTACTGGTGCCACACCCACCCTGTAGCCAGGGGTTCGCGCCATCAGATTACCACTTGTTTCATGGTCTCGAAAACAATATGAATAGCAAAACTTTTGATTCTGATCAAGTCTGTAAAAATGAGTTGCACCAGTTCTTTGGTCTAAAAGTCAAGGCTTCTTCGGATGTGAAATTTTTTAACTTTACGAAAGATGGCAAAAGGTCGTCCATCAAATGTCAATATATCATTGATTAGTGACTGTTCTTAGTATAAAAAAAGTTCCGTTTTGAAAAATGTGAACAAAACGACATTAATTATAGAACAACCCAACACCCAATGTTTTATGCTATTTCCTCACATGCACTCTTAGTTGACCGCCTTCGCTCACACAGTAGCCATCTCCGTCCTTCTCGCTGTCTCCCCGTTGTATCCGAGCATGTTCTTGCATTCGAACACGACGAAATGAGCGAGTGGCTTGATTTGTGTCCATTTGGCAGGCCACTTCCTTCAGTCGTGTGGTCGTCATTTATTCGTTTCTTCATTTGGAGACGTAGATTACTGTCACACGCGTAAATCATCCGAAAAAAATAAAAAAGGTGAAGCCGTGACATAGAACCACGAACACAGCTCTAATCCGAGAATGCGGACCATTCAGATATTCCTTTTATCCATATCACTTTACAGCTGGTTGCGAGATAGTAACTGTACAAGAGATAAGCTGGAGACAAAGATAACCATCCACTGTATGTAGTAGTTTTGCTAGGAGGTTCAGTCCTATCCGTGGTCTGCCGCTTACTAAAAAAGTTGGACGATTACCTACAGAACTCGATCCTCCCCTCTTGAACTCTGTTGTTAGCGTCACTCGGGACTGGTAGTGCATCTGAACTGCTCCCACGAATTCGAGCCCTCTACTTCAGCCTGTGCCACAGAGCGCAAGGCGTTTCCATAGACGGCGCGCGCGGGTGGTCCTCGTTGCGAGGAGTTCTTCAGGCATATGAAAAGCTGTTCGCAGTGAAGCACAGGCGTGTGCGTCCCTCCACTCTTTTGACGCTCCGCGTGTGGTCCGTTTCAAAATTCCTTTGTTCACGCGATGGGTGGTCGTCTCGATTCATGAATACAGTGAAGCGCTCTCTTCTTGGCGGCACGGGATTCCTTTTCTGGGCTCTGTGGCTCGGAGAGGAGCCGCGCGCACTTTCGCTCTCACGCTTTTCAACATCCACAGCGCTGAGTCACACCTAGCAGTGGCACCTGCTTTCTAGGCGATGTTCGCACTTAAATTCTCCGTTTATACGGCGTTCCTGGTGGCTGGAGCACTCTGCACGGGACCGGCATGCTAAGGTGGGAGGTGTTCTAGGCCCTGACAGCGTAGCTGCGCTGCCTGTTGTCCAAATAGGGCTTGTGCTCCAGTTACGGTAGCGGTCGGCGGCGGCGGCTCGAGCAGCCGTGGTGACACGTTATTTGTGCGGCTGCCACTCCTTGCTGTGTATACTTGACTCGGCTTGACCTCGAACCGCCCAACGACATCTCAAACATTCGGTCATACAAGCCCCCAACTAGCACAAAGAGCTTCTTCGCCCGCGCCCTGCTCCTCCTCTAAGCGCCGAGCTCATGCCGCCCTCGCTGCCACCGCCCCCCCCCCCCCCTACCGTTTTGCCTTTTGTCCGCACGGGCCGCCGGCTTCCGAAGGTCACTCTCTCCTTATTGGCCGCTAATTTCTGGGCATACCATAACGCCGTTGGGGGATTCGGCTCGGTTTTTCGTTGAAGTCCCCAAGCAGGAACGGTGTGGGCTTTGCCGTGAAAGATTTAGCGAAGCAAATGTTGAAGTTCTAGCCCTTATCCTCTGAAGGCATCCTATACAGGGTGTCATTTCTTTTGATGGCTAGCACGCGTCAAAATAGGAATATATGAACGCGATCGTAAGAAGGGGCGGTGAAGTATTCTCGTCTTTGAAAAATGTCGTCAAGCGTAAAACATGTCTAGCCCTTTCAACCTTAATACATTTTCTACCATCTATTTAGGATCTCTCCATTAACAAAATTTGCAGCCTGCTCACTAAGATGCTGCCCTTCGTTTCTAACACGAGCTTTTGAATTCATTTTCAAGCAGTCCTTTTACTGAAAAAAATGCAATTAAAGTTTGGATTCCTCTATATAACATTTGCAGCAATTTGTCGCCAAAATTTGTTATAGTACAAGCGGATTAGTGAAATGCATACATGATTTGAAGATCCTTCCTATTCTCTTTCTGACAACAAACGCAATCATTGTAAACGAAGAAGTGAGTTGCCATCTCTTGCTGTTACATAGTCCTTGTCATGAAACGAGTGGCAGCTAAAACCGCTTTCAGATGCAACCAGCCTCCTTCGCTTCTTCCAATAACTACGAACAGCCTTAGACTCCAGATTCTGCACTCGTTTGACCTTACATTATCACAACCGTTCTTTTTCTCACGTTTGTGCGCCTTGTTCAGAACGAAAACCTTTGTGTTCCCTTATTAGATTGCTAACTTTAGCAAACATCACCATGATGGCAGCTCTCTTTTTGCAGTTGTAATTACCCTTTGTCTAAGATGATGAGCTGCAAAGACTTCTTTTATTTGGTGTTGGAAACATTTAGGCTTTTTTCGCTCCTAGAATCGTTTCATGCTTAAGGTTCTACCCTGAACTATCTCGCTCCTCGCGCTTTTGGAAACAGCGCTTGGTGCAGTCGGTTCGCTACTTCTAAAGTGGGAACCTCAAAATCCAGAAAATCCACATATTCAGCAGCAAGAAGAACAGCTTGTGGGTCATTTTCAGGTGTGGCGCAGTTATCTGAAGACATCACGAATCACTGAACTGTCCATCGTCTGTTCTCTCTGGCGCCTTGAAACGATTGTAGGATCGTTTCATTTTCCAGGCATTCCATTCCATTCGTGGTAACGACCTGCTAGCAGCCGTCTGTGAATGTTGAATACTAAACTGCTTATAGTTTAGTCTCCTTGGCTATTGTAGCAACCGGTTACGCATTGAAACTGCCCACCCAATACTCTTTCCAAGTAGAACGCCTGGCGCACACTGGAAGACAACATGACGAAGTAGGGACTGATTAATGCCGACCTTTGTGTTTATCCAAATCGCTCTCCGAGCACCGTCTCTCACCGCATATACTCCACTGCCACCACTATTTATCGAATTCCATGTCGTTGATGCCTACATAGAAGCAAGACTTTAAAGAATTTGCTCTGTGGTGTTTCAATCCTTAGTAGAGCTTGCGTTTGTCCTATCGAAAATTGAGGCAACTAAGTACGATGCCCTCAAAGCATATTCAGCACTGCTTCGTCCATCTGAAAGAAATCTTTCCATAGCTGCTGCAGTGTCTGACGGATTTCCTTTCAGTTTCAAACGCATTATTCCGTTGCACACGGACCCAGAAACCTTCTCTTCAGGATTTTTCGAAGGTTTCTGAATATAACGGCTGTGATCATGGCGCGAGTAATACTGCGTTCGACATCGGGAGTTTATTCGAACTGGAGCTCGAGCATTAATCCTCCTCTTAAAGAGAAGCGATGACGAGGAGAGATCGTCTTTCAAGTGCATCGCTTCACATGCGCTTTTCCCCTGCTGCTGACGGGTGAATCAGTCGCATTAGAAAGCGTCACCCGTATTTTCCATTACAGCAACTTCCCGACTTCATTTCATCGCTGAAAAGAGCGCGCCTCTCTGAACTATGAGAATGCCCCCTATGTGCTCGCCCAGCTTTTCACGAAGCTTCCTCTGCAGAGGGTCATAATTTTTTCGAACACTGTTCACTTTTTCCTCTTTTCGAACAAAACCAACCTGTCATGTGTATAGCGCCCTTGTTTTGAAAAGAGATCCACCGCCAGGTCTAGGCGGATATTAATCCACGCTTTCCAGGGGTTTAGTGTCATTTTCGTTCCACTACAATATGGGCTAGGTTTAGGTTAATTAATTCTGAGTTATATCCAGGTGTGGAGCAAAAACAGTGCAGGTCATATTTATTTATTTTCGTACAACAGCATGCACCGCACAGGAACAGGTACAATCTGTTCTTTGAGTAACAACTGTTACACCCTTATACTTATTTAGTAACACCTACAAATGGTGCATGAACTAGCCTGAATCATCTGTAGCAATGCAGCCTTAAAAAAGCGACGCTAGCAGTAACCCAGCACGACTGGCAGATTTTTTTATCTTATTTCTTATAGAGTAAGGGGCAAAAAACTACATATTACGGGCGAACCTGCGGGAGGACATGCACGAACGTAAAGTTGTTGCGAATAATATACATTTTTGGAGCACATGGTGACGGCCATCGCGCCCATCACGAGTCGATTTTCTTGGTTGGGTCATTCCAGGCAAACACTCGGCTTTTCGTCATCCCGTTGCAGGTGAATTAGTACCAAAAAAATTTTCGAGACACAAAACACTTACTTTTCCATCGGTTCGTCACCGCAAAGTCATTCAAATTAATACCTCACGAATTTCCTCACGATATCATGTGGGACTAGAGTGTGTGGCGCATCCTAGGGATTTAGGCATTGACTAATTCCGTGCTTTATCCTTTGCAGCATTTCCTTGGGAACGCACTGCGACCACAAAGAGTTGGATCTGGTTCCGCAAACAGCAGTCTTACGCCATTTCCGCTGCAGCCTGAACTGCTGTCCTTAATGCAGACCTGCAACGGGGCACACTTCCCATACCATGAAAAAGCCAGTTAATTATTCAAGGAACTTTTAAGCTCCGACTAAAATGCACCAGGTGGGTGATTTGAAGTAGAGTATACGAGACGGAAAGTCTCTTGCGCTCGCCCTGTGTAAAAGAAGTCGTCGCTCTGCCTTCTATGGCGGAGCACATTCTTGCTGAGGTTGGCTTTTTTGCTCAACTCAACCTCTGTTCCGGAAACTACCTTGACAACTAGTTCCCCAGCAATTCGTCTTCTCTTCATGAAAATACTTTTTGTGCAATACTACCAAATAAAAAAATGAAAACGAAAATGATGTTAAGCAGTTAGCCTTAGTAAGACATAAAACAATTCGCTTATAGACTGACATGCATCAATGGAAGCCACGAAGATTCCGAACATGAGGGCTGTGGCGTGGTCGCCTTGCGGTCCCGGGAATGCCGCAGTGATCGATGCCGTTGACGAGACTGTCTGTGTGCTCATCTCCCGTGCAGCCGATGACCTCCCTTAAGGAATTAGACCTCGGGCGCGTACTCAGTCGTCTCGCCAGTCCAACAGCGACATTCAGACTCCAGCTGCGGTCCATGCCTGTACTGTGGATCGACACGAGTACTGTAGCGCCGGCGCAGCGCGCTCATGCGCGTGTCGGGATAATCTAGCGGCCGGATCAAAAACACATTAGCCCGAGGGGGCTCGACGGCCTCGAAACGGGACGCGGCTGATTCATTCTGAGCTGTCGTCGTCGACCGACCAACTGCTGCTCACAATCACACACATACACAGACACACTCATGCCGATCACGTCCGTTACTCATCAGTAGCGGTCATTCCACGACTCAACGCGAAGCCTGCCGTCATTCCGCCGAGCTCCACTCCATCCTGCTGGACTTGGCGGTTTTGGTCGACACCGCGCGTGCAGGCGCTTCTCGGCCGGGAGCGTCGCATTCTTCCTTTTTTAGAGCCCACAAGTCAAACCTCCGCTTACTTAGCTGCTCTTGCATAACTACTTTTCAAGGCGTGGTGAAGTAGCGACTTTGATAAAAGTTTGCAGACCTGCTCTAAAGAGTTCCAGCTTCCCTCCAGACTTGCTCCACTGCGAGGGAACAAGACGTTTTAAAAATCCCAAGGTAAAAAATCCCACTTGGTTTGAAAACATCAATATGTCACGACAGGTAGGCATCATAGTTGAATTGGACGGTAAAAGCATATGTATGAGCCAGGTAAAGTGGTATCGCAAGCTTAGAAGACCCTGTTGCGACAGTATGAAAATTTGGAAAAAAATCTTTGGAATTTTACTGTGAGTCACAGAAAATAGTGACATAAGAAGATATGTTCTATTGTTTTTCATGCTTAAAAAACTTTAGGAAAGTTCATTGAGTTAAAGTTAGACAAGTTTCCTTGAATACGGGAATAAGCAGCAGTTTATTCATTAAAATATTCAAGTTTTAAATTCAATCATGATACTGGTTTGCGTGAAAAATTTAGTCCCCTGTAAGACTCAGGTAACAGCACCTCAAAAAGCTAGAAAAGCGAGTTCAACACTCATCTGGCACAACACCTACTTTTGCGTTAGTGGCCATTTATCAACATCAGCTGGTGGCCGCTCTACGTTTAGAAGGGATAAAAACGTCACATCTTTGTCATGAGGGCTATCTTTTCCTCTGGTGGTAACTGCTATGTCCTCGCACTTCTTTGACATCAATAAATGGTTGTGTTTTAATCAGTGCGATTCATCCGTGGCGTTGGATAGGTTACCGAATAGCAGACGTTCCTCTTCTCTTTATTGAACGCGCCTGATTCGAGGCGTTGGGACCAGAAGTTGGATTGTGTTCCATAGATCACTTCTGTGTTTCTTTCGTATTCTTTGCAATTGGAACTCTGTTCCGCGGGACCTCAACCAACCACTGAGATGGATCGCGTCTTTCCATAAACCATTCGCTTTGCCAGTTACTGAGATATGAGCACTAGGAGTTAGAAAAAAAGCAAAAGGAGTTAGGAAAAAAAGAAGAGTTAGGGAATACGGCTAGGCGACGAAGGTATCCTGCCTCGCGTCTGGCCGCCAGTGCCGAATATCTGAAGCGACGCTGACGAATACCTGTACCAAGCGTACCATTCGTCAAGCGCGGTGGGCCTTCTTTGCGATAGCAGCACCGAGAATGCGTCGAGTAGCTGCTGGTTGGTATGTGTTATTGATAAGTGACCAGCGGCAGCAAGCAGCATGTGTGTGTGGTGCTGATTCATTTGGAGCAGCATGCATCTTCTGACGAAATTCCTCGAGCCACCTACACCTTGTATAGTGCCTGCATTGCCGTCTGCTGGCACTGGCCTTTTCGTTCACGGCTTCATTCCTCCAATTTTCTGAGAGTCGTTAGTTGCGTAGCTACTTCGCTGACCTCGTATGTAACAAGTCCACTAGTATATAACAGTTCACCTCTCCAGATGTCCAGCGACTGCTGCTACCTCTGTACCGAGTGTCCGAATTCGTATGCGACGTTCGATGAGCTGGAACTCCACATGCACACGCACAAGAAGGTCACCCATATGGATGCACAGTCCAGCATTGAGGTAAGAGACAGTCAAGCCGTCTTCTCTCACTTCGCTCTGTAGCAGCCTATTGAAGCAGTTGGATTATTTGGGAAGATATCCTATAACTCACTGACATTTAGGTAATTAATTTATCGTGTGTTTTAGAACTTTCTGAGACAGACTATTCACATGAGCGTTGATCTCAAAAAGAACTCGTTTTCCCCAAGGCTTCTGGTGCAAATTCCGAAAACGTAGGGCATGCTGACAGTGTCTTCGGCACTGATATTATGATTGCATAAGGGCATTTCACCCATTTCTTCACACCCAGTAGGCCATCTATCAGTTTTCCGCACTAAGCACTTCCCATTCACTTTTCTTTTTCGTTTTGCGCCTCGGTCCTGTCAGTGTCTTGCTCTACTGATAGGTGGACGACGCTTGTTTCCATGGAAAATCCACCTACATAGATTAGCTTGCATGAATGTTTTCTGCCTTTTTCTCTATGTGGCGCGTCTTATGACGTATTCAATAAATAAGTATAAGGATAAAAAGATAAAGGAGGCGTTACTCAATCCCTTCTGGGATGCGCCAGCGCATTCTACTTCTACGGGATGTCGTGGAGGCGACATGAATGCGTATTTGGCCATGCAATGACCTGCGGTGGCCAGCCGATGAACAAGTCAGCGCTCTGTCCTTCCCAGACAAGTCTGGTACCAATTCACCGACCCCGGAGGGATGGAAGGCTTGGTTGGCCTGGGCGGGAAATCCGAACCAGGAACCTGGTATCGGATGCACGCGACAGTCGCGCCTCCTCCGACTGCGCTACATGCGCCCTATTCAATAAATAAATAAATCAACACTATATATAAGGTAGTATAGGGAGTGTATAAGCCCCATATGTGCTATTTGTTCTTTAAAAATTCAAAACTCAAGCAAAAAACTAAAGTAAAAGCTCGGCTATATTTAGCTTCTTTGTGAACTGTTATTCGGTTTCTCTAGTACACCATGGCGAAAGTAGTTTGTATGGGTGTATAGATCACACTGTGACTGGCGGAAGTTAGTCGACCGATTTAGATCAACGTTTCACCCTTCTCAGGCGAGCCTGAAACCAATTCAGTTACCCTATAGAAAGCGAAGACTCTATTGGGCCAGCCGTGATTTGCTGCAAGAGATGGCTTGCATCACGCACAACACCGATGCCTAGCGCTGAAGAGGGCCGCCTCGTTCTGGCCCCAGCATCCGCTGGTATATGGATCAATTTATATTTAGTAGGAAGAGGTAAAGCCTCTCACTTCAACACTTCTGCGTGGCCCTAGGTTTGTCGTTTGTCTCATCAAGCCCTACCCCTTCCCGCTTGAGTCGGTGAATTTTGAGAAGATTGACTGAGCAATCCACCCGTTGGCATCCGAAGCCGTGCCAGCTAATACATAGTTCAGTCTGTGCAATAAAGCAAAGGGAAAGCGGAGAACAAAACATTACATATTTTTCTTTTTCCAAAGAGGTTCGCTTCGCCACCTATATGTCTCCAGACGAACCACTTTTCGATATAACACCTTCTGTAAGCCAACGAATTCATCTATGCGTGCGAACTGTTTTATTAGGTCCGACCGAAGCTTTCCGCCGTTTTTGACATCCGACCCACACTTTCAAGCGACCATAACCTAATTGATTACCAAATGTTTCAGCCAAGAACTAGTAGCTGTTGCTAGTAAAACACGCTGGTAGCATTCTTCAAATGGCCTAAAAATGAAAAGTTATGGATCGTGAACTGTTGTATCACATTTTCACGCATTTGCTGTGCATGGCAAATTTTTCTCTGAAACATGTCAAGAATTACCAAAAAAAATAACCTGTGAAAGTGTTATGCATGAACATTACACAAAATGGAGAATAGCTTTTAACTTAAATCCCTACAGTTTCGTACGGATGCAATTTACAAAGTGTTATTTGCAGTTGCCGTTTGGAGGGCTAGTGACACCCTATTTATCAGGGCAGATCACATTTTTAGCAGGTTTTAGCATGTTCTCAGGTTCTTATTCTACATTCGGCTTCATTTTACTAGCTTGCTTTCTGCAATTCATTGTGAACTATACCAGCGATTTACCAAAAATGGCCATTTGAAGGTGACCACTACAGCGCTAGGGTTCGGACAAACGAGTTTCTTATCAAATGTTTTGCAGACCATTTTCTGCTATTGCTCATGATCCACTCCCTGAAATACCGACTATTATTTCAAAAAATTATCGTTCGTTACTCGTAAAAAAGAAATCAGAGGGTGGGGTCCAGAATAAGTGAATTTCTTTCTTTTTCCTCGTGCAAAGAGCCGTTCACGCAGGACACGTTTTTATACTAAAAGTCTTAAGCTTAATTATCGCATAAGCTTTGCTTCTAATTTGACTAGCTGTCTTTTGTGAATAACGCCTTCCGTCAACATATGGTCCTCTATCCCTAGTCCAAATTGTTCAATGTCAGTACTTTTCTGCTAAAATTTGAGATGTCCTCACTGAGGTGGCACTTAAATTTCGATCTACTGGGTTTACGACATTCAGGATGTAAAGCTATATCACATGAAAATTAAGCTTTTCAGCTCATACGAAGAGATTTTCAAACTCTTCAGTTCCTGGAAATCATGCCTTATTTTTGTGTTTTCAAAAAAAATTCTACGTGAGGGTATCAGTCCCAGGGAGCATAATTTGAAGCATGGCGGGAATATTTAAGGCAGTAAAACGGCGGGAATTCTCGGTCCATCCTAATACCTGTGTGGGTCCGTCGTGTCATCTCTTAGTGTTAGAAATGTGCATGTGTGATGTGTATGTGTAATGTGTAATAGTGTTAGAGTGTAGGACCCTTGAAACCCTTGGCTAACGGCTTCCTTTGATCTTTGCCTAATGTGGAAATGTTCTAAAAATTACCAATAAGTATTCATAAGAGAGCTCAAAGAGTGTTTGATTTTCAAAATATTTGCATATTTTTGAAAATTCAACACAGACATCTGTGTACATATTTTTTAAATCAAGAAAGAAGCAAAGTCAATCGTTACTTTGCTCTAATGAGTACTCATTAGCAACTTTGAGGGCATTTCCGCATGAGAAAAAGTTCGAAGGAATGTTTTGCTAACTCTCGAAATTCTCATACCGTTCTTCCCAGCACCATCTTTCTTTACTGAGAACCTGCTTCCATGTGATGCGCTTTCCTCCCCTTTGCGTGTTAAGTGACAACAGCTCTAGTCTCTCCGTGAGTCGCTTTCAAGTCGTCGAATACCGGAATGAATATTCTTAGAAAATTCAGAAAAGCCTAGTTTTAAGAAAATTTCCAAAAATTTTAAAAATTACTCGATAAAGCATTTTAACGAATAGAGTTTTGTAAGAAGATCGGCGCAAATAGGGTCCGGGGGGGTCACCACAGCATGGTCGGCGTGGCGAGTAGCTACATACAGTGCATGTAAATGCAGTCTTACCTCTTCGTTTCGATTATAGATCCGCGTATTATGTGCTCCCTAACTGAACAAGGGAGGGAACTACAGGATGTAGGCAATTTTAACACGGGCGCGTCACTCGAGCCACACCCTGGAGTCCCTTCCCGTGCCTAAATCTGTGCTCTACTCCGCGTCAGCGTAGGAGAGCACAGGACACAGCTACAGCCTCATTTGTTTGTCTTCTTTACTATCAGTGTGTCTTGTCTCGTTTTCTTGGTGTTGGTGACACTTTTTATAAGGTGACCCCCGGACCCTATTTGCGCCAGAAGATCCGTAGGTTTTTCGATTCTTTTAATATTTTAAAAAGAATGTTCAAATGCCTAACGCGAAGAGATGCTATGCTATTATGCTGCCCACTAAATGAGAGAATAGGATGCGGATCATTCGGAGCAGCCTAAATAAATACACAATGAAGAAGTAGTACCTCGACCAATGCCAAATGCATTGAGATCGTCAATAGGAGTGAATCGGTTGCTTGATTATTCACCTATGACAGCGTGCATAGTGTAGTCATGCTCGTGTGGCCTATTCAGATAGTTATTCTTATGATTTTTATTCGAATCGGGTAGTCGATTTCGAAAATTCGAAATTCAAAAAAATCACGTTTATCGACTGTGTTTGAATTCGAGTAGCCGACAGTCGTGGCGATTCTAATCTGGAATATTCTAAAAAATTACGGGAGCAGAACAGTGTATAGCCCCGGACTTTGAGCTGGCCTACACTGCTGTGTTCAAGTCGAGCGATGGAACCGTGTGAGTTGAAGCTTCTCGGCCATGCACCATAACTCCAACTAGTTCTCTTCGACTACTACAGATGTCATGGCTGGAAGATGTTCAGTTGGCATACTTGGACGTGAGTCGCGCAGCTTCGGCCGTCGCCAGCCAGTTTTATTGTCTTTGTCCGCTGAGTGATGAGCTACTCAGCTGTTCATTACGACCTGCCGTCTGCAGCACTGACTCATTTTGAACTCGGCCGTGAAGGCGACAAGCGCTTGTGAGCGGCGCCTGGAAAGTGTGACATCGAACTACGGAAAAGAAGGATCCTTAAACGAAAGAAAAGCTGAAGATTCGGCGCCATTGTACAATATTCTCTCCAAGGGTCGAGGAGAGGTCGAAAAAAATCAAACTTCGCCCAAGATCGTATTTGGGGCTCTGATCACGAATCTGGGGCATCCATTTTTGGTTTTACAGTGAAGTATGGTAGGTTACGGTAGGTGCCGGCAAATAAGGCTCTCCGGGTCATCATCATCGATCACAGTGACCTATCATCAACACCTTCCTTTAAAAGATGATGATTTGCTGCCAGACCTGTTACACAAGGGTTAGAATTTTTCAGACACTCAACGTACCGTAATCGGTCGAAATTTCAAAACCGATTGTCAGTCTCGGGATCAGCGGAGTCGTGAAAGTACAACAGAGACGCTTGTTCTCGCTCGCTCCAATATGCACCAGGAGTCAATCGTTTGATGATCGGTAGCTGTAAAGGCAGTAAGGAGATTTGAGAGTGACGGCTTCCAGAGCTCTTTCTCACTATTATTTCTGAAGCGGTTTTCATTCGACTGTTCTTCTTTGCTGACTCAATCGAGATAAAGGCCTGTGTTCCGAGGTTTATTTTGGGCTTCCATCCAGACCAAACAAGACCGCAACAACCCAAGAAACGCCAGGGCAACAATGAATGTCCAGTATAAGGACTTCTGGAGAATAGCCAATGAAGACGTCAATGTTTTGTACTTTCTATGCGATTCTGGTACCAATTTACGGACCCAGCAGGAATGGAAGGCTTGGTAGGCCCGAGCACGAAATCCGACTCGAACCTGGAATATCCTGCAACTGTGCTTCCACGCGCCATGACAGAGTAATAAGGGTAAAGGACGGCTTTTCTCAACCCCTTTTGGGATGTGCCACGTATTCTACTTGTACGAGGTATCATGGAGGCGATCTGAATGCGTATTCGGTTATACAGCGACTTGCGGTGGCCAGCCGGGTCAGCGCTCTCTTTTTCCCAGACAAGCCTGGTACCATCTCGGATAGATGGGAGGGTTGGTTGACCTGGGCGTGAAGTCCAAACCAGGAACCTAGTATCGGCTGCACGCACAGCCGGCACCTCCTCCGACTGCGCTACAAGCGCACGAAAGATTAATAAGGAATAAAATTATGAGCAACCCATCACGTTAAAACATACGCGCTCACGATGTAAGTGAGATAGACTCCTAAGCTGCAAAAGTAATTTAGCCCTACACGCACCTATCCCTTTTCATCCTTAGAAATCTGTCTCAGCTAGGAACTTCACTTTGTCTGGTCCAATGTAACTCGTAGATTCTGCTAACTCCGCAACCCGTCGCTCCTGAATCTCCTAGGAGACTAAAATACGAAGAGAAGAAACTAGAATAGGTATTCTCATTTTTATAGCACTACCCCTATTACACATCTCAATACTGTATATTCAACAACTGACTGATGGCCGATCTTTACCGGTAATATGGACCTCTAACCGAGCCCATTCTAGTTCATAGTGGCACTTTTATGCACACCAATGACGAAGCATCATAAGTCCTACCCGATACATAATGCTTAAATCTACTCCAATAGGAGTAATAGCCTCTAGGAGCTGGTGACCTTCACGTTTTTAACTAGTTTATGACCATCTTAGCCCAGGATAGAAAACAATGGGGAACAGTGGATATTGAGACACCACATTCCATCATTCCAGGAGCACGACCTGTCCGAAGTAGATCGACACTCGCCGAGCAGTTCAGACCTGACGGACGGCATGCTGTCGCACGACGTCGACGAGTACCAAATGGACCAGTCGATGGACGAGACGATGCTCGACCAGTCGATCGACTCCATCGAGGACCTCAAGCCCGGCTATCAGTGCCGCTTCTGCCCGACCCGCTTCGATGAGCGGCAACAAGTGAGTCTTCTAAGAGATCCATTCCCGATCAATTGTAAATCGATGTCCGTTTTCAGCTGAATCTGCACTACACTACCAGCCATCGGGACAAACCCCAGTACGAGTGCGACGTGTGCCATACGATATTCGCCGTGAAGCGGGAACTCTCGACCCATATGAGGACGCACAGTGGGGAGCAGCCACATACGGTAGGAGATCGGGGTGCTGGAGTGCCTTTAGGCCGATCAGGGCTCTTAACTAGAAGCGGTACTGGTCGGAGTGTAGGAAGCTTACATGCTGACGCGTGGAACGTGGAAACCTGTCAGTACAGTATGGATAGAGTGAGGGACAGCGAACAGTACAGCTGGCTGACGCTTTCTAGGTACCCTGAGCTGGGTGTTTAATCACTTGTAAGAATTAGCCACACGTTGTTTCTCGAAGAAGGCAGGACATTGGCGGGTTACGGGCAGAGCGATCCTGTCCTCTCTCGGTCCCATTCCATGCGATTTTAAACCGAGGAACCAACATCTTGCGGAGGAATTTTTGAAACTCGACTCTGTGGCTCATGTCGCGTTGTTTCAGTGCACCCAGTGCGGAAAGGAGTTCGGCACGCGACAGTTGTTGAAAAAGCACTGGATGTGGCACACGGGCGAGCGCTCACACGTCTGCAAACACTGCAACAAGGCCTTCTTTCAGGTTAGTGCTACAAATATGTACGGCCTCCTCGCTTCGCAGTGTTGCTTTCAAATGAAAAAAAAACTGGAGAAAAGGGCAGAAGCAAAGGCTTCCAAGATATGTGAGAAATTCTAGAATTTGCAAAAAAATCGCCGAGGATCTCCTTACGCAACACAGTAGCTCTTCGCTCGACAGTTTTTTCTGGATTTCCAAAGAAAAAGAAGAGGGCACAGAATACCAGCATTTCGTTGACAGTATTTGTTTGTCTTCTTTTATGGTCTACCAGAATTCAATGTTTTGATTTTCTGGAGCGTCTTATCGCGTTCATTCGCAGTGGGATAGACGTTTTTGAGCTCTAATTGCCCTGTAGGGTCACGATGTACAACAGCCCTATACGACATTTTTGTTGCAAATTAAGAAATATGTGCCGCTCCCTTCTAGGTTCGGGTTTCCTTTCCAGGCCAAAGAAGCCTTCCATCACTCCGGGGTCGGAGGAATGGTGCCGAGCATTCTGGGAAGGATCCAACACCTACTGGTCACCGCAAGCCATTGTATAGACCGAGTACGCATTCCGGGTGCCCCACAACATTTCGTGAAGTAGAATGCGTGGCGCATCTGAAAAGGGGTTGATTAACGCCTTTATCATTACTGGTGACATAGATGACGTAGAGCATCTTAAAAGAAGTTGGCAATACCAATCACTTTACTATCTGTTATGAATCGCAAATTGTTACTTTTAAAAATACTGCAGTAGAAGGGTTTATAAAACGCATCTCTACATATCTGCGAGAACATATCTTGTCTGCTTCGCATGTAACGGCATATGACCTTTTAAAATCGCGGTTAAAGATTGAGAAATGTCTGATATAGTTTTGTTGGTTGTGCTACTCGAAGGTTCTCTTAAGAGATCGGAGTTAAGAGATTGTGGCTTAATTTCTGTGCCTTCCGTCCTCCTCTTTTTGAAAACACGGCTTTCTCGAGGGCGTATAGGATCCATAAATTTAATCTGTTGTCTTTGTTCCGGATGCAAGATGACACCACTTTCAGAAGGGCCACCTCACGCAGCACCTGATGATTCATTCTGGAGGACGCCCGCATCAGTGTAACCTGTGCCAGAAGACGTTCATATTCAAGGTGAATCTTTGTTCCTGTTTGCTGACAAGGAACTTAGCTTAGTGTTGTCAGCCGAAGAAGAGTTCCTGGTCCTCCGCACTGCTTCTCTGCCCAGGTACAAACTGTCGATTTTCAGTTCGATCTTAACCGACACATGAAGATCCACGCCGAGCGCGGCTACTCCTGTCGACAGTGTGGCCGATCATTCACTCGCCAACAGTCGCTCGACGAACACGCGCTGAAGTGCAAGACGAAGAGGTTGGTGGGATGCGCTCTCTCACACGGCTTCCAAGCGAATTCGGCAGGCTTTTTCCACAGCGTCCACGGGCGCCTGCACATGCCAGCAGTCCGCCTCCTTCGTCTGCGAGCGCCATAAAAAATTACGACGATTTATAGACGTCGACAACACAAAGGGCACCTCATGGCGCACGTTTCTCCACGATTTTCTCCTTGCTTGACATCTCATTCACTGACTGAATCACAAAAGTCTTCACCGAACAGCCCTGAGTAGTTCAAGGGAGTCCATTCATGGAACAGAGGCAGACGGCGAGCAATGCTTTTCATCTACCCTTTGGGCGGCTCGGCACAGGCCCGAAATTGTCTCTCACAGCATTTTCCGCTTAGAACAATCGTTCACCAACGGTAGCATGTATGAGAAGTGGTGAAATCGGTTGAGACTATTTCTTGAGTCTCCTTGTGCTGTAATTTATTCCCTGCGTCAATGGACGTTGACGAGGTTGTCTTTGCATGTACAAATGTCAACTCCTTTTGTTAGCCAATATTCCGGGACAACATTGCCTTCTTCAATGGCCTAAATGATACGGATCATCCAGAATGTTGAATCAACCACTCAATAAGCGCGAGGGATCGACTGCAGAAATCGTAAAAGTTGACCTTAGCCGGACCCGAAAACGTGGAGGGAGACTAGCTAAGCAGTTGGTATTTTAAATTGCTCCTAACTGTACTGAGAAATTCTGGTTTACATGGGGCAGTGACTGTCACTCCCACTGGACCAAGTCAAATCACATACCGACCCAGATCTGTCCCTAAAAAAGGGCAGGTTGCTTGATGATTGTAAGATATTCCTCTGTACAGTTGGTTTTTCGGGTCCTAAAATCAATGCTTAGGTCATAACCGTTACGGAGTCCGGACATAGAATCTTAAGGCAATGGCAAAATCTTCACAGTTATACCTTTCTACACGAAGGGATACATTTGCATTAGGTTGACCGGAAACTTCTGGCGATTTTGACTGGTCCTCTTCAAACGATCATAACTTTCTTTGTACTCAACGGATTCAGCCGAAATAAGCACCGTTCAAATCAGAAGATTTTCCAATGTGATACTAGTTGAATTCCATCTGCGAGAAAAGCTGCGTGATCGAAGTGCGACAAGTTCTAGAAAGCCTGCTCTTGCGCGGTTCTGATTCGCGAAGGTTCTACCAGCGAGAAATTTCTGAAAGTGCCCTGAGGTATTCCTTAGAAAAACCGCGAAATGTTCACGTCATTACTCGAACGCAATCCTCACTAAAAGCGCGGCAAGAGGTTAAAGAGATGGCCCTAGTCTGGATGTAGCCCTCGGTTTCCCCCAGAAGCAGATCGCTAAATTTAGGGTAACACATTGGCCGTATACGCGGTTCCTGACAAGTGCCAGGTGTCCATTTCTACGAGCGCGACTAGTTTATCTAGGTCGTATTTCGTAAAGTATTTTTTGAGTAATCTCCAACTTCGTGTGTCAAAGAAAACGCAACTGACGAACAGCCATTTTTTGAGTGTTATCCTAGATACTTTGCCCTAGTCTTTTCTGGCAAGGCAGAATTCGTCGCTATGTCGTTCCTCACAATCATCAGCCAGTAATTCGCTGCTTTCAGCTCTTCTGGTGCTGCCACTCCTCCGATGAAGATCGAGCAACCGTCCCCGGTGTTCCCGCTCATCTCTCAGCCGCTGCTCAACTTCAACCAAGAGAACGTGGCAAAGGTACCGCTCGCAACCCCTCGTTCGCGACGATTCGCACCGACTCCACCTCATCTCGTACGCCTTCAGATGGCGCAGTCGCTGATCGCCCAGCAGCAACAGCGAGCCTTGGCGGCGCTGTTCGCGAGGCATCAGGCAGCGGCTCAGCTGCCGCCGCAGCCGGCCGCTCCTCCGCCGCCGCCGGCTCCGACGGCCCAGCTGATGCAGCCGTCGCTCTTCTGCGCACTCTGCAGCCGCGCCTTCCCGAACCAGCCGGCCTTCGCCGTCCACATGTACATCTGCCACATCCAGAACAACAGCATGATCGGACTCGGCGAAAAGGTGGGTGAAGCGGTGCCGGAACGAGAGCCTGTAAACAAGCGTCGACAAACAAGAAACAAGCGAATCAGGGATTAACTTCAAGCCGCTTTCAACTGGAATGACTCTATCCAAAATCCGAACATAAAGCACCTGCTATCATGCACAAGGCGTTAATGCTAAGAGAACGAGCAGAAGTAGTTCGCGAAGCCAACAGCCCTAAGAGTGCTCCACAGCTACGTAATTGCTCTCCGTTCCATTGGCGAACTGCATGTTTTAATTCGTCTTCTATCTTAACCGGTTGACACAACAATGGGTTAGCTGACTGGTGGTTCACTAGACGCATAAACTGATTCTTTGCAACTGCAAGCGAATCTGTCCTAGTTGGAGGGAGCACTTCACTCAACCTTCTTGACAACAACGGCTAGATTGGAAAGCGGCTACTGCATGAGAGACACAGTGATCTAATCTACGAGAGGGCTTTCCTCACAATGTCATAGCCGGGAGTGATCAAGCTGTTGGTATTTCTTCTCCTTTCTAACCGTGTCCGTCTCCGACAAGGATAAATTCCTGAAAACTCATATCTGGCGCCGTGAGCTCGTGTTCTCCGTTGGCGAAAATCCAATGAATATCCACATATCTTATCATGTCCCAATCCCCCATCATGGGAAAGTCGGGGAAGACGGGCGTACGGCCCCTAGGTCGGATTCACGATTGATAAAGTAATGGAGAAGCTTATCAAGAGGGGATAGTAATCAGAAGGCAAGTTTGATATTCATGATATGATATGATTCGGTGAGTGATAGGGTTTTAACCCGCAATTCACCCGCATCCACGCTGTTTTGAATTCCAGGTAACGCTTCAATTTCTACCCTCTACCCTCATAACCCTGGGTAAAGTCATTCATGAATCCGACCTTTCGTCGCTCTTGACTGCATCGAAACACAACCAAGTAATGCTTGTTGTAGATCGGAACTACACGCTACGTATCAGTCACGGTTGGGAAATTAGTTTCCATGTTGCCCACTTTCCGAGGAATCTATGTTCTCTTGAATTGTAACGACATTACTGGTGGAATAGTTATCGACAGAATCGAGATCGCATAGGTGCTCTATTACAACATACTTACAATGATGTATATGCGCCTAATTGCAACAGAAGAAAGAATCCGATTCAATTGTAGACTCATTATTGATGTTATATCTATTTAACGCCACATAAATGCTTGGATCCTATAGTTCTGGACGATCACAGTGATATAAATTAGTCAAGGATTCGTTACCCTTGGTACAACCAACTCTAGGAATTTTCTCGGCTGTAGTGCGATGATGTTGTATAATAAGGAATAGACGTGGGTGATAATTAATATCTCTTTGGGATGCGCCGCGCATTCTGCCTCTATAGGAAATTGTGGATTAAGTTGTAATATTTATTTGACAAGTACAACGACATACATTCATAGCTGATGGAAGATCTTGTGTTTGCCCTGTCTAAGCCTGGACAGAAGCCGAACCTTGAATCGAGTCGAAGGGCTTGCAAGCCGCTAAATGTGCCCTATTCCCTATCCCCCATGACCAGACTAAAAGGCGGTTTCCATGATTATAAAAGACTCAGACCGAGAACTCACGATCAGATGTAATCCTGCGGGTAAAACGCTGAGCTTTCGAGGGAGTTCCAAGTGTGAAGCTCATACACCTTCAGCCGCCCAGTCCATATCGTTGTTTAGGCGAAACTTCCGGTACTGGCGCCTGTGAACCCCATCAAGACCGACTCCGAAGACGCTCACATCAATGTTCTCAGCTCCACGGCAACCAACTCATCGTGCTCGTCGAGGTAGGCGTTAGTAATCCAGCTACAGCTCATTGTTTGATGATCCATCCTGATATGCTTGAAGAGTTCTAAACTTCAAAATCTCTGACTTACCAATGCTATTTATTCCGATCTACTCACCTAACAAACTCGTAACAATGAATTATTGGGAACGTGTCCATGAACAGTAGCGAGCTTGCAAGATGAGAGAAGATATAGACTACTGTGCGGCAGATTCTCACCGATCGTCTTTTCAGCCCTCAGGAGACGACGTCAACGAACTTCGCTGATACATCGCCCAGCAACACCGAGGAGGTGGCACCGTCTCCCCATCACGAGCACATCCATTCTCCAACGACCAGCCAGGCCGCTGCCGAAATGTCTCCGAAGTACTGCACGTCCTGCCGACTGCATGCCGTCCGTTCAACGGAGCTCGAGGCAGCTCTTCTCGCTAAAGGACACGAGCTTGAGAAGTTCAAGGAAATGATGAGAGCGGTAGGTTCTGCATCTTCTTGATTTCAAGGAAAGGTATCTGTTTGATGAATAGGTGCTCGGAATCAATCGCGAAATTTGGGGCAACTCAACCAATTGCACAACCCAGGTTCTGCTTCTATTTTTGTAGACGTTTTCGTTATTTAGCTAGCTATTTATTTTCACACGTCTTCGTAGCTGCACACCCATTGACTATTGCGTGCGTAACGAACCCTAACCGAGAGAAAAGTTGTTGTTCTACGCTTCCTAAACAAGTCATGCAGTTTTGTACTAACAACCCTGGATGGCTTGCTTAGGGAAGGTTTGGAATGGAATCGGCGCGGAATTGCGCTACATGGCACCGTCTAAACGACGTTAACACTCGAATATGTATTCTAGAAGAGAGTATGATTGCTATACGTTCATCAATGACACAAGGTCAGATGAAAGATTAAATCCTTTCGGGGCTGGGATATAAGCACCGGCATGTTGGTCCAGTTGGAACTCTCTATGAGCTGCTTCCTCATCTTCGCGTTATAAGGCGTCGCATTACCCTGCAGAAGTGCGAACGCTTTGTGGGTCTCCGTACATCGAGCTTCTGGAGAAGTTTGAAGTGGGCGCTAATTTTGATGTTTCTGCCTCACAATATTCCTGCCTTTTCAGCGGTTCCGAGAATTGGTTACTATTGCTGGACCGCTCCACAGAGTAGATCGAGTTTTGACTGGAATAGTGGCCATGTCTTACTAGGATTGCCGTCCAGAGGTGCTGTCACCGCACGAATCTGAAGCGGACTCATCATAACGGAAAATTTCTCTTCATGAGCATCCACGCCTTTACAGCACATTCAATGTACATGACCAATGTCGGGAACGTCTTGCAGCATGCTTGAGCCGATCCGATATTTCTTCCATCCGATCAGGATCAGGCTGGAGGGATGGAAAGCTCACAGCAGGGAAACTAGTACTTAGTGAAAGAGAAAAGGTAAAAGTCGGCGTTCATCAAGCTCGCCTGGGGACTGCGCCGCGCCTAACGCCTACTTTTAAGCAGTATAACGGTATCTGCCTCACACAACGAGCTGGCCAGTGAATGGACAAAGTGAAAGAAAAGAAATCTAACATGCGAAGCAAGAAACTGGACAAAAATAAAGGAGGAGAAGAGAATAACTGAGGAAAGGTGCTACTCGACGCTTACCTCAAGTCAGCAGAAGCTGTTTTTCCTTCCAGGGCATGTTCTGCTCAGATCGGAGGAATAAGAGCTTTGCTTGTTCTCCATCCTAGGCGGGTCTTCGCCCTTGAGTCGATTCCCCAGAGTGAAATTGACACCAAGGGCACATAAGTCAAGATCCCTTTATGGCGTTTTTGCTGTAATTCTAAAGAAGCTAATTCCAGCAATCACAGTGAAATGCTTGTGTGAGTTTCTGAGCAGTGAACTTCAGGTGGTCACAACAACCGGTCAGTTGCTGAACCAGTGTTCTCCGGACAACGTCTTCATCGCGCACACGAAGAACATCTTCGCGCAGCTTCAGAACAGCATCTGTTCTTCGGAGTGATCGTGGCGCCACATCACAGCTCGAATGCGAGCCTCCATCAACGCGTGCCGTACACGCATCCCTGATCTGAACGACACGACGTCAACGGAAGTGTCTCATCTTTGCCTGGTATACAAGGATGTTTCCCCAAAGATATCACATACAGCTATATCGGTACTCGCAAGATATTTATTAGTGAACTATTTATTCGGAAATGTGGACTTGTTGAGCTGTTGTTTCGTTTTTCTTTTCGCATCTAGACATCTGGAGATCTGTTAAGGAACGGCTTTAATTTATTGCTTATTTAATGTAATAATTCCTTTATTGGTTCCTACTGCCTTACGGACCGAGAGACGGCTCGCCTTACGCTCCAACAGAACTTGTAGATGACTCCCCCTGCGTTACAGTATGTCATGCTTGTAGCTTGTCCAGATATTCCTAAGATATTGCACCGAAGTAGTCCGCGCGCGGAGCTGCTCCATAGATTTCCTTCACAACGTGCCTTGTGTGTACAGAAGTGTGCTTATTACTTGTGCCTTAGCCCCAATTCATGTGGTTCCTCGTGTGCTCTTTCGTCACCATTATCGTCGTCATTATAGCCATGTTGGCCAGTGTATTCCGCTCCGATCGAGGCGCGTTTCCGTGACCGGGCGAGTTGCTACTGGTCGCCTGCTAGTTGTTGCCTGAATGTGGTTCTGGTCATGTGGCTTCAGGCCGTCCTTTCTCCATTGTCATTGTCTGTTTCCCCCTCTTTTCCTTACCTTGTTCACTGCATTGTTCTGTTAACGCGTGCTATACGGATGTCTCATGGAGTATTATTGTTAAAAGTAATAAATAATGTCAACACAAACAGGGATCTGTTCCAGCGCCTGCACCGGGGCCATCTATGATGATCGGTCGTCGTATGTAGTGTGCGGTAAAGTTGAGATCATCCCGATGCCGTTTGAACCTCTGCTTCCCGAAAAAAGGAGCCAGAGGTGGAGCCTTCTTTACAGCTCCTTCTATGGTGCTATATCTGCAGAAATCTCCAAACAACCGAAAAGTTTTGTGTGATCCTGGTTTGGTAGACCAGCTGCAATTAGAAAAATTGCTACTCTCCTACGCCCCACCACACTCTCCTTTGAGACTGTCCAAGTCCTGTAACACCACTGTGCTCCTCAGAAATTTCTTGATAGGGAGCGGAGAAACAAACCACCTCCGCCTCCCCCTGTCCCGTCCGAACTAGGATTGCACCACCAAGTGTTTCAGCACATGTTGCTGTTGCGCATGAATTCTTATGACTAGATCACGGGTGCTGACAGCTCTTGAATGTCATTGTCAGAAATGTTCAGCTGAGGATTTATGAGACCAATGAACCATGTCACTTGATCTGATCTGATCACTTGTACAATATCATCTATTTTCTCGAGATTACGTCAGCAGTCCCTCTCGCGTGCCAAAGAAGCCTAATAGACCTTCTACGCTAATGGGTAAATGCTGTAGAGTTGCCATGCTTCATGTTCACGGTTTTGTGAACAAGTCCGACCAAGACGCTGGTGGGGGTTCTGATATTTCTTTAATATCCCGCAGAGTCCAGTCAGTTACGGATTTTATCCAGCGAACGTCAGAGAAACGCATACAATGGCGGACCCCTCTGATTTTGGACGACCCGGCGCAAGCAAATGCATCTCTGATCATCGAATGTCGACAAAGCTTATAGCTAATAGAACACCAGGGGCCGGTTCACAGCCGCTTACCGCCCTCTGACGGTGAAAATACCGCCAAACCTCCTGATATGACATTCATTAGCATCGGTATTTGGCGATATTTTTACAGTTAGAGGGCGGTAAGTGGTTGATGAATCTGGCACCAAAACGCTTCTCTCATCTGCGTGAATCCACTGTGAACACGGTCCTCTCAGTTCTCGATTGCACCTGGTGTTCATCCTATTCTCGTAGAGTGACGTTTTCCATAGAGCGGCTTAGTGCAGGAAGACGGTGAAATCAACTGGGCATTTCGACTCTCGTCAGTTCCTCTTCGATATGTCCAAATGCGTTGCATGCCTTCAGATAATTTTGTGGTTATGACAATGACGTACAAAATTTAATCGCGTAACACCTTGTTACGAGGTATAGAATGTCGTATGTTTGGTAGGAGAGACGAGCAATCTACAAGGAACACGTACGCGATCACGTGTGATTTCCGAAAGTGGTGCATGGCAAGAAGGCTAAAATTTGGCATAGCAAGAAGTTTGGCATGCGTCAGCATTTCACTTCAACGAGACACCGCGGAGGAGATTTGAGTGTGTTTTTTTACGAAATGACTTGCGTTGGTCAACCGATGAAGTCCGTGTTCTATCCTTGCCAAACACGTCTGTCTGCAATTCAACGACCAGGGAAGGTGGAAGGTTTTGTTGGTTTGAGCAGAAGCCGAAGACGGAATCTTGATTTGGAGTGTATGTGATGTGTCAGTCTAGGTTGGCAGGGTGACGGATGGACAAGCTCCGTTAAAACGAAATTCTGCAACGATTAACGAACACAACATCGTTGAAGTTCAAATCAGTGAAAGGAGTTGCCCGTCACCTAGAAGGCTGAACTTAGAACGGGTGACTAATGAACTAGGAAAAGAGATCTGGTTTCACTAAATTGATTATGACAACGCCAGAAAAGAAAGCGAGAAAAGTACAATCGGTCCGCTATTTCCGCTACGCGAAACGAGCTTTGTTTGTACGCGGAACCGCTTAAGCACTTTTAACAGTTAATTTTGCATAATAGAAGAGACAGTAAAGAATATAATGCTTTTTCAGATTTACAACGAGAACTTCGCAAAGTATGGCACATGCAAAGCTTTATTGAATTTGGCGCAACGAGAGCAGAAAGTCGACGACGCTCTTTCCGCTCGCCTCACTCTTTATATTCCACAACGGGGCTTCTCGTTCACACGATGAAATCTAGACGACAAATATGGGCGTCGGAATCACTAGCCAGATCGCTTGAACGAGTTGTGGCCCATCCAGCGTTGTAGGAAATCCATATCTGGCCTACGATCAGAGCAAATTGTAAGCTCGGATGACGGTGAGAGCATTCACTGCTGATCATCAAATTCAAGCCTTTGATTGAAAGGCTCCTTGGGAACAGCGTAGACTTGCCACCTGGACGGGGTCCTGCTAAGTTATAGACGGCTGCTACCGAGCAACACAAGTCGGCTCTATTTGCGCGTTATCGACACCGTACACAGTCGAAGCGCCGCTCAGCGCTGACCTCAAGCCGATGTTTGCTGCTGTCTTTAGGGACAACATGCTTCCGCCAACCAAGGAGCGGCTCATGAGAAGCGCCGCGTCGAGTCAATGCCGGAAGTGCTTCGCCTCGACCCTTGAGCCGGCCCTTGGACCTTGCTTTGTCTCCCTGGTAGCTCATGTGAGGGCGATCTCCAGCATGAGCTTAGATGCTGAAACTTTGCCTCATCTGGCACACATCGGCCGTCTTACAGTACTGTTCTGGACAACGGAGTTCCGTTGCCAAGTTCACTGTCTTCAGTACATCCAGATGCTCCCCGTTAACTTGTAGTACGAGAAATAAATCACTCTGAAAATAAAATAAAATAGAAATAAATCAATCATTCTGTTGGCTGATGGTGCTGAAGGAGTGAGGCACCTTGGGCACTCATTTAAATCGACCGTTCAGTTCGAACAGTCTTCACCTAGGATATCTCAAGCAACTCGATTGTCTCATTAGGTGGTAATCATTCTCCATTTTACAACCTGGTTAGAATGCTACGCGGTTTTTAATGAGAGTCCTTTTGCATTCTGTATACGAAAACAATTTCTAGGACTTCTAAATTAGGGGCTGGAGGGGGAATAACCTTCTGCCGTTTTCGTAAAACTCACTAAATTGCTGCACTTATGTCTCCAATCTATTGTATGATACCTTCAAGAATCGCGGAGTCCTTCAAAAAAAGATTCCACAATTCCTAGCATCACTTCAACAAACATTGCCTAACAAGTCAATGTATGCTAGCAGGTAGTGCAACAAAATGGCTTCCGAGTGATTCGCCGGCCCAAATTTTAAATTGAAAAAGTATCAAGAAAGGGGACGAGGCGTTGCTGGCAATTTCTGCGTACAGGGTGACGAATAAGCAGTCCGACCATTGAGTTCTGCAACCCTAAGACCTTCAAATTATTTTTAGGAAGGGCAGTAAAAGGAAAAGACGGAGGAAGTTCGGAATTTGCGTGCTTCTCCAAGCTTCGTTTTCAATCGACGTACATGTAGGAAAAACCAGCGCGAGATCACCGGAAATCTATGAAGTTAGGTGTTCCCAACGTCAAAAAGTGCCACTTCAGTTACCTCATGCAGAGGAGGCGATGTGCATGGAGACATTGCGAGCATAAAATAGGAGCCCCAACGCAGCAGCATTGAAGTAAGGATCCTTCACAGTCTCGCTCTCATACTTGTATACAACACCATCAAAACATGTTTTTGGCGCAGCACAACTTCATCCTGCATATTACCGATATAAGTGCTACTACACAAGAGCAACAAGAAATTGGGACATATGAGAAACGAGACATCAGTACTTCCGGCACATCAAAACCTTCCCAATCCCATTGAGCGCGCCATTATCCAAATTGTTTGTAACCACAAGATCCGATCTGACTCATGCATTTAGTTTATTTGATGTTTGTCTTCTGGTTTGAAACAATTTTCAAAGCAGAAGACAGACATCAACAACAAAAGAAGACAATTAAAGGTGACTTATTCATTTTCCTTTTGGATGGTACCATTTTGTTATTTTAAGCACTCAGTTATGGCGAAAACTACTCCGCGGAAGTAGCAGAAGATGACTCTCTAATTTGCACTGTTATATCACAACCAAACTACTTGATTTAATTATACTAAATTAAATCGACTCATTACTATTAATCTCATTTTTACTACCATTCATTACTTCAGGCTCCTTGTATTTGGGCCTCCGCATGTTAGCACAACACTGAAAAATTCAAAATTACAGTGCATAATTGGTATTATGTTTTTTACTTTGTTGATCAGCGCTGAGTTACTCAAAATTGTTTAGGATTGCTTTGTTTGTTTTTACCTTGTTTTTGTGAGCACACTTAAGATGCAGTTATAAATAAATAAATAAATAAATAAATAAATAAATAAATAAACAATCCCTTGCTAATCGGATTGATTTCAAATGTTTCTTGAAGATGTTGGACTGTTATCTGAATCCTAATTGATCGCAATTGTTCCTAATTATGAGGACTGAATTTATGGGGACGATTCTTGAAGATTGTTCTCATGGGATTAATGGTTGTCCTCTATCTCTGTTTGTTCGCAGTTTGTATTGTTGATGTATTATAAGTTGCTCATGACACGTGTTCTTCAAGACAGTGCATGCAATAAGTAAATAAATAGAATGCTGAGTATATTGCCGACGAGATTGCTTCAGCTCAGCTTGAGGAGACTATGAGGTCTTGTCAGTAGCCGTGCAGGCTACACCTGCTATCATTGTTTTTAGATTACTTTATTGGAAATGGCAAACTGTAAAGCTTCCCACTGAAAACTATATGAATAAATATCACCTTAATTCGGTTCATGTTACGGCGGGGCTTCAACACCTCCTATGTTGATGTCCCCTACAGTATGTGCCGGGTAAATGTTCTGCCTTCATGACACCCGCAGATTGTTTTTTTTTTAACTTTTCATCAGTGTTACGCCCTCAATTTTGGGAATTCTGACCTGCTCGTGATTCGCAGTTCTCATTCTCCAATTGTAAATCTGGATACTCCGTGATTTTTCCAGACCTCTCCCGTTGACCTCTGAGTTTTTAGACAATTTTCTAACCAGAAAACAAACATCAAATAAACTACAACTCCATTGTCAATGCTTTGGTGCTGAACGACGTTGTAAGGTATAACAATTTCGTTGAGCGGCCTAACGTTTCGACCTATTCGTCGTCTTAGGGATGGTGCACCTTACAAGCTCGTTCGCTTCAAAGCTGACATAATAAAGAAAGGCTTTACGAAGAGAAAACTTGGAGAAAACCACAAGTCTTGGCGATCTCACAAGGGATATCGCTTTCAAAAAGCAACACATAAATATGACCAAAACGGTCGACACTTCGATCTACGGTAATCTGTACTATGACTGAAAGGCATTTGCGCTTAGTGCATTCACGCCACACATCAGGTTTCAGTGAGGAACTTGAGCATCCCAAACTAGCGTGAAGGCATCGTTTAAAATCAGAACGAGCATCAATTGCTTTAAAAACTAATCGTTTCGCAATCGCTACTAGAACTTCGATCCATCCACTTCTGTGGATAAGGTCCTGCTCATGGATGTCACGCAAGTTCGCGAGCCGTTCCAAAACTATTTACCACATCTTTTAGTTTACTCCTTATAGTGCTCATTCAATATACTTCGTTGTTTCCTTCTAACTTACTTTTAGCGCTCAATTTTTAAATTGGCTAACATCAGCTGCCCGCAATGTTTCTATACTGAATTTGCTTTTTATTTAATTTGTTCGAACTAAAATCGTAATGTCGTGCCTTCGTTAATAAATACAATATAATAATACACAATGTAATACGAGGTACTTCTCGTCAGTAATTACGAGTAGACACGCAGCGCGAGCCGAGGTGGCCAACAAAACCACTGAGTCGAACCATAACTCGGCCAGCAGTTACCGTGCCAACCACGTACCGAGAAGCTTGACGCGCCAGAAGAAGTAGCGGTTTTCAAGTGCCATGCACGAGGCCCATGTGCAGCGGCGGCATTCCGATCTCCGACCGTCTGACGAACGACATGTGTTGCGTGCGGGTGGTCATGGTGCGGCTCCGTGGGCCACACGTGTGCTGTCGGCTGGGTCATCGTTGGCGGCCGGCTGTTACAGCGGAGTAAGTCCGTGCCTGGGCACAAATCTTCGATGATAACCCGACCCAAGTACATAGCTAGGGCTATACGAGCAAGCATTAAGGACTGCCTGGACGAAGGAGGGATCGACCGAGCACGCAGCCCCGACGGATGGGAGAGTATCTCTGCTGTAGTTGTGATCTCATACCCACTCCTTAACTTGACTCAACCACGGCATCGCAGCAAGCGCAAGAAACATTGGCATGCAAGCTGAATATGGCTGGAGCATGTTAGGAGCTATACAGGGAGTCCAAAACACACAATTCTTCGAGCATTGACTTGCTCAAAGTTTCACTGCGGCATGCGGTAGCGTGGTCGGAAAAAGCACCAGCTGTCGCATACATCGAGGTTCCTGGTTCGCGTCTCACCCAGGCCAACCAATCCTTCCATCCTTACCGGCGAGTTAGTACTTTGCTTGTCTGCGAAGGATAATACAGGTCATAGGACAAAAACGGCCTCCACAACCGCCTAGGAGTAGAATGCGCGGCATATCCCAAATAGGGATTGATTAATGTCTTTCTTTTAATCTGCACCGAAATGATCTCGTTATGGCGTTCTAAATTCTTACTGGTAGAACTTCTGTTAGCTCCTCCAATTTTTTCACAGTTGTTGATTCCTCTACAAGAGGTGCTAGAAAGAAAGTCAAAGTTTCGTTTTGTAGGAAACAGGTCAGTGCACAATTCTTTTCTAATAGAGTTGCCGTGCTCTTAAATAAGGCGTTCAAAGAGCACTTCCTGCACCTGACTCTCGGCTCTTTTGAAGCTAAGGCCAGTAAGGCTGTTGCACAGGTGTCCTGTTTTCTTTTGATTCACTTTGTTTCTGTTTTATCCAGTAAGTAATGATGTTGTTTTTGCATATGATTTTCTCTGGTTCTATTATGCTGATGTTTGTGTTTGTGTTTGTTGGTTATTTAAACGTAGTCTTCGGGCTACGTCCAGAATAAAATGAAGTAAAGTGTATCTCTTACTGCAGTGTATCTCTTACTGCAGTACCCATTTGTCTGCCATTTTTCTAGAACACTCTTCTGCCTTTGCAACAACTTACAATCTCTAGAGTTCGCTTAGTATTAGGTTGGAAGGAAAATTCTGTCAGTTTTGCATTGCAGTATAAACGCACAACAAATTCAAAAACCTATAACCTGTCATTCAATCGATTATGTTCTGTTTCTTGGATAGCCAGGATAGCCAAAGGTTCGTTCTTCATATGCGGTTATGTTTCGCAAGAATTGCCATGCTTTGCATACACTGCTTCTCTACTCTCGACTGAGTTTAGTCTGAGAGGAACATGACAGAAGACGAACATCGAGTGGGCAGGCGAAACCGGTTAACCGTAGCTATCCATAGAATGCCTACGAGAGCGATCAAAACCCATCGCGTTGAAGTAAACAGACTGTGGCATAAACGCTCCCACACAGCGCTCGTTAAGCACCTCATGATGATCCATACGGTAAAAAACTCCGTAGTTGCGTGTCTCGTCAGTTCGTCAATGAATAACGGACAAAAGGCGTGAGTAGTGTAGCCTCCGCGCTTACTGTACCCTCTCACTGTGCTCATGCCGAACTAGACGGTACCGCTCATCATTGAGTCGCAACTGCTGACAAAAGATTATGGTCTTTCCTTCTGTTTAGCAAGTCCTTTCCGAAGGCTCCTACATCGACAGCAAGTCAGTTGAGGTGGTCTGGAGACTAGCTGTCGGATGTGTTCATTATCTCTTTCTCATATAAGCCCAGATCACTATCGAGGAATGATCTAGGGTTGAAGAAGGAGAAGGGCTTGAAGCTGAACCTGCCAACAATGAAAACTGTTTTGTAAGAATTAAATACATTTTGCAGGATCACTCAACTCTGCTCTCATTAAGAATGATCGCCATCCAGAGGCCGGATTCATCAGCGACTTTACCCAGCGTTGTGTGAGTAGAGGGTAGAGATTAAAGCATTGCCTGGAATTCACAAAAGCGTGAAGGTGGATGAATGGTGGGGAAGAATCATATCATTCGCCGAATTATGCCGCATCGTAAATTACAAACTTGCCCTCTGCCTACGATCCTCTGGTGGCAAGCCTATACATTACCAATAACCCATTAGCTTACCAATCGTGAATCCGGCCTCAGACATTCGAGAGGACTCACACGGGAGGCGTTTCAAGCGCATGAGTGAAAGGGGAAGCGAGTTATGTGAGATGAGTCTCTTCACTTCAATTAGTATAAAAATGTGTTTTCTTTTTTTCAAGTCGGTAAACCCAAGGAGTAGGTGGTCCTTTCAGTTACTATGGAAGCGGCGGCATGGTGCCCTCACGAGCTTCGGAGTGCAGTGGGTAGAGGCGTTGCTTCACGCGAAAGAGGTGGGGGGGGGGTGATTCTGCTGAGTGACGGTATTTTTGAATTTCAGCTGACTGGTTGTGATTTGAAAGGTCTTGACGTCTACACATTCTCAGGCGTGTTCTCCGCATTTCTTAGCAGTATGCTGTGAGAGTAGCATCGCGACTTGTTTATTACTGACCAGTTTTTATCCAAAAGACAATGAGAAATGTGTCCGACATAATGATGTATGAACGTTCAACACCAGTGATACGCAGGCACAAAATGTATGAAGCAGAAGGACTGGTCTCAATACGGGCAACATATAAAAGCTAGAGGCTATTCACAGCTTGTTCCACTTCATGGATTGATGACTTCGAGAAAACTATCCTGCTCGGATTTTCAAAGAAACTAGGACGGGACGTGGTAACAGCTGGTAACAGCTTTGAAGCAAGCAAAAGGAACCAGCTCCTCACCGTGAGGATGGTACACGATTCGGTACACCACCGACATGACTTTCAATGCCATCATAACAAATCCATCCTACTTCAGCTACCCGCAACTTCGACACCTAACTCCAGGACGCTGTACCTTTTTTGCAGATCGAAAAGGAGGCCGATCAAAATGATGTGGGAGTAAAATCGCTCCATAAGCGACCTTATGTAACTGAAGAAGTCCACGTCGCCGGACTGGATCTGACCGGTAGCACACGAAGGTATAGTACAAATACGCAGGCTCTTCTCTAGAGTATAGTAGCTTGAATTGCCACGTGATTCGAGAAGCCGGCACAAGAGTCCAGAATATGAGTACAGCTATCTGGCATCTGCGGGACGAAGGCGGACTCGAAAAATAAGAGCATAGTTTGAGTCGTCATAACATGTGGGCACTCTGCGACGACGAAAAGATTACTCGTCCGGAAGATATCGCTTTGTGGGAATCGGCCGCTTTTCTCCTGAACCTGTACGAAAAGTATGTAATCTACCCGCCTGGTTCCAGGTGACAGGCAAATGTGAGAGAAAGCGTGTGTCGCTCGCTGTTTAGGTCAATCTGCGGGATCCACAAACCTCGTTTCAAATTTTAATCACCTCTGACATCACATCCTGGTTTCTTTGATGATCCGAGCGGGATGGTTTTTTCCGAAGCCATTGGTCAATGTAGGAAAACGAGCTGTGGAGAGCCTGTAGCTTTTATCCGCTGCCGGTATTGTGATCAGTCCTGCTTCATACATTTTGTGCCCGTGTATCACTGGTGTTAAACGTTTATACATCTGTTACAACGATGTTTTGTTACGATCGAAACTTCTAGCGCCAGGCGGGAACTCGAACACGCACCTCCCTCTGACCGGGCGGGAATGCTCTACGCCATTACGCCAGCCGGAGCTGTTTGATTGAACGCAACATCCACATCTCCTGGGACCCATCAGCACTCATCCGTATAACGGGATGAGCCGGCGATCAGCATGGAACAGATTAAGCTGCGCCGGTGGTGTAATGGCGTAGAGCGTCCCCGCCCGGTCAGAGGGAGGTGCGGGTTCGAGTGTCGCCTCGCCCTAGAAGTTTTGTTCGCAACAAAACATCGTTGCAAACAGCTCACTCCTCGGTACCAGCCAAATGAGGCTCCAAAAAACTGAATTGAATCGTTCATACATCATTGTGTCGAATACACTTCTCATCGCCTTTTGGTTAAACAGGTCAGTGATAAACAAGTCGCAAGAAAGTTACTCTCCACAGCATACGGCTGGAAGAATGTGCAGAAAAGCGCCAGAATTGTGTAGACGTCAGTACACCCTCAAATCTCCACCAGTCAGTTTAAATGCAAAGCTGCAGCACCGTAGACGAACCAAACCCATCCCCCACACCTTTGCACGAAGCAACGCCACTACTCATTGCCCCCGTGGGAATTCTTCCTATATGACTCTCACTCTCTCCGTTCACACATGAATTTCAGACAATTCCCTTGTCAGACCAGAGGTTTTCGGTACTCAACGTACCTAGCAAACCGAGCACTAATGTTCCACATTATTGTCGAACAACTGACACACTTGGAAGGATAAGCGCATTTAAAGCAACCCTCCCCCCCCCATAAATTTAGGTGATCTTTGTCACGGGAATTTGAAAAAAGAGCGTAGAACTGCACCTCGGCGGCAGGTGTGTGACAAATAGAATAGAATGGACATTTTCGACTTTGAGCATGAATGAACAAGGATGTATTGACATTAATGGATCTAACTCCCACACACTAACTACATCATTCAAACATCTTGCATAAGCAATTGCACCTGACAGCAGATGAGATAGAATTAAAGCTGAGTGCAGGCATTCAAAATCCAGCTCGTTGTCTCGACTGCTGTGCGACCAGAAGATTCCACTTCACCTCAAATCAAAGACCATTAAAGCCGTTGTACACTCTGTAGTGACACATTTACATTGCTAAGAACTCGTTCGTAAGCGAAGAAATTAAAAACTCTCTTCAAGGTCAGTGTCAGGGAGACGAAGATATTGGGCTGGCACGAAACTGCGCTGGTATGGCCACCTTCTTCGCTTTTGTGACGGCATCGTTCCAAAGCACGTCTCCTTGGCACTTATCATGTTGTGCCCGAACAAGGCGTAAGTAGGGCCAAACCCGTATTTGTCCACGTGATGCACCACAGCTGGTTCCTTTATGGACCCTATGTTTCCAACATGACAGAAATCTTTTCACCACGAATGGCGAGTCTTCCATCTCTCAACGGACACTGCTCGGAACCTTCTCTACCTCCTTAGTGACCAGGCGCATTTACCAAACTGAGATTGGCTCATAAAACATTGAAATATGATCTATGTTTGGATTTTAATCAAAAACTGACAAGCCACATTATTTCTCACTGTAGGGATAAGCAGACAAGCCAATGAAATAGGCATCAAATTGTTGCGGAGATAGGAAGTCATGATGTCCGATTCGAATGACTCCCATATCTGCATCCATTGGAACCATCGATTCCACCGTCATGTTACTGAAGGTACCAAGATGATGAACGAACCGATGATTTGTCAACTGCAACAAAATCTGTGCGTATTTATTGTCAGGAATTCAGAGGTCATTAAGTTGAAAACTTCCTTTCTGAACAAAGAGTAACGCTGCTATTCCATTTTTTTGTTGATTTGAGATACACCATTCTGTCCAAAGTTTTGGAAATAACTATAACCAAGCAAAATTACATTGAATGTTCAGAGAAGCTAAAAATACAGCGCTTGTTGAGAGGCTCGATTGTGTTATATTCACGCTGTTAATCAGAGAATTGCCACTTTTCCCAAGCTCTTCAGTAGAACCCTCAAAAGCGTGATTCAAGGCCTGGAATAAGTAGAAGAGGGTGAAGATAGGCACAGTCTCTTACACCCATAAACTATCATATCAACGGTTCTTCAATAACAACAGTCAGTGAAATTAAGGGCATGGGATTCCGATACACTGATACTTTAGACTTTCGCCCACACTACAAAGAGTTGTTCAGGTCCGCTTTTACTCGAACGTATCACATTTTCAAAGCCCTCACAACGAAGGATAGCAAGGTTCTCATTACGGCTTACAAAACTTATATTCGCCCTATTTTGGAATGCGGAACGGTTGTCTTTTCTCCTCACAAAAAGAAGGATATTGCATTACTTGAAAAAATCCAGAACAACTTTACTAGGAAAACTCTAATAAGGCGTGGTGGCCTTCTCTACGGCAAGATTCCAAGTGCGGTTATCAGAAACAGGTATTTTGGACTTTCGAGTCTACTATCTAGAAGAAAATTATTTGATCTGTGCAAGGTTCGTAAACTTTTTCCGAGCAGTCCGCAGCCAACTTTTCACAGTTCTATACTCTGCGTCCATCAGTAACCAGAGGGGGTCAATATGAATTGTACTTCTCTAAGCCTAAGACCACGGTAAGAGCTAAATTTTTCACAGTTCGAGCAGGTTCAGCCTATCTACAACTTAGTAAGACTACCTCCCTCCCGGAATACAAATACTCTTTCAAACGCATCGCAGCAAAACGAATTCTCTGTCCGTAGATATTTAGGAGCTACCTTTGTTTGTTAGTTTTGGTGTTTGTTGTGTTGCAATTTTATCTCACTCCTGTCGTAGACAGAGTATTTCAATAAATAAATAAATAAATTGACGCTTTGCTGACGACATCCTGCTTATGGCACCGAGCATCACACAAGCGCAGCGAACGCTGGCTGGCTTCTATCGTATATGTGGTAGTGTTGGACACTAGCTGGATCTTACGAGACAGTGTTCGTGAGAAATGGGTGATTCTGATGCCCCACTCACGCTCTACGAAACGAACAGTGCACTGGCTATGCGTACTTAGGCTGTGAAATCCACATCGCCAACGACCGTGTCCTGGAGAGCTGGACAGGAGGAAACTAGCGGCCTGGGGAGCTTTCAAGAACGTTGAGGAAGTAGTGATGGAGGCGAAGGACGTCCGACTCTGTGCTCAACTATTCGACTCCACCGTTCTTCCTGAACTACTATTAGGTTGTAACGAATTAAATGGCACTGGCTCGCGCCATTTTTTGGCGCGTCGTTACGCGTTTGATCAAGGACATACCGTAACATGTGGCATATCATTTAGAAGCGCAAACTTTGCTCTACCGGTGAGTACCAAATTTTCCATGTAAAAGTGGGAAAACTTTAGAGTTTTATTGACTTTTTTGCAGATGGACAAAAGGGTAATCCGAGGCATTTACTTGCATGAATTCAAGCTGGGCACTACAGCTAAGGAGGCGGACGAGAAGATCAACGCCGCATTCGGTCAAGGATGTTCCACAATTCGGACGGCGTATCGTTGGTATTAGAAGTTCCGGAATGGAGATGAGAGTTTGGAAGAACATGAAGGTCGTGGGAGGCATAGTGATGTTGATGAGGACAAGCCGAGAGATGTGGTAGAGGAGGATCCACAAAAAGGCACCAGGGAGATAGCGAAGGTTCTTGGCGTCAGTCACAACACAGCTGCCCGGCATCTGAAGGAAATTGGAAAGACCAAAAAGCTGGAAAGATGGGTGCCTCACGAGCTGTCTGAGGAGCAAAGAAACCGACGATATGAGATCTCGTCCGCACTGCTTCTACGGAACGAAACGGACCCATTCCTTGATCGCATCGTAACCTGTGACGAGAAATGGATAATGTACGACAACAGGCGACGATCGGCACAGTAGGTGGACAGTGATGAGAGCCCCAAGGTTTTTGCGAAGCCGGAATTGCACCAAAAGAAAGTAATGGTGACAGTACGGTGGTGTTCGCTGGGAATTATTCACCACAGCTTCTCCCTCCCGGTAAATCCATCACGGCAGAGAAGTACTGCTTTGAAATTGAAGAAATGATGAAAAAGTTGAAGGATATCCGGCCGGCCTTGGTAAACCGAAGGCGAGTTCTCCTTCTGCACGACAATGCTCGCCCCTATGTAGCACGAATGACGTTGCAGGAATTGAATGAGCTGAGCATTGAAACTCTACCACATCCTCCGTTTTCTCCCGACCTCTCCCCAACAGACTACCATTTCTTCAAGCATCTTGGCGACTTCTTGGTAGGGTAAATATTCAAATACCAACAGGATGCCGAAAGTGCCTTCGAAGATTTCGTCAATTCCAGAACTTCTGATTTTTATGCTACTGGGATAAAAAAGCCTGCGTCACGTTGGCAAAGATGCGTAGATTCAGAAGGTTTTTATTTCGATTAATAAACTTGCCTACAAGCCGAGATATTAACTGTTTGAATTTACAGTGGTTCAGTGCCATTTGTTTCGTTACAACCTAATAGTAACATGCACCTCAATCATTTGTGCGCAAAGACAATGGGAAGACCACCCAATGTCGTTGCGCCCTCTCAGGAGGACCACCAACGCGTTGGTTGGACTTCTTCGTGGAAGTCTGAACGAGAGGTATGACGCTTTGTGCACTTCGAGTGAAGAGAGCGAAGAGCATCCATTGAGACTATCTGACACATGACAAGGACGAGTCGGGATCTTACTGATGCACTATCGGCATTTCAACAATCAATAGAAAAACAGGTGAACTTGGGCAACCAAATAGAGTAATCCCAGCACTTGACACATCAAATGTTCATCGCTCTCGCGCTACTAGCATTAGCTTATTTTCGCTAAAAAGAACTGTACGACGCTTACTCCATGTCCAAACATCACTGGACTCGTAAAATTGCTTCGAGCTTGATTTTGTACGACACTTGATGGATGGGCATTTTCACACAACACGAAGGAAGTTCACAATTTTCCGACTCTGAACTTCCCGCAGCAAGAAGTAGAACGAATGCCAAGGAAGCATTCCAGTTAGTGTCATTTCTCTTCTTGAATAATCCATTCATCTTTATTCAGGCCTAATGGGAAGCCATCACCGCTCAGCTGACCAGCAACGTACTTTAGCCAGTTTTCCATGGATTTGAACACTGTCAGCAAACTAACTGGTCAACGGTAACAATTCCTTGATTTCCTTGACCCACCACCAACTCCAAAGGTGGTATCCTCTTAACCAACTGCTCCTAATTCAACCATGGACGTGCGATCTGCTGGAGAAAGCAAAACTTGAGCTCCGACTGGTACGAGGATTCCCACTGTGAGAGACTGTCTGTTAAAGATTTATCAAATGTGCAAAGAAATAAAACCAGGAAACATCACTGTCGTTAGTGGCACTGACAGCGACCATAATCAAATCAAACGAGTCAAACGGACATGTAACAAGGTGGAACCTATTGGCAAAATAACAATGACGTGAGAGCCCCTAAGCAGCTTCGCTAGAAGCTTACGGTGGCATCCGCAGGGAACCGTCAAGGCGAATTACTTCACCATTCAGGTAACGATTCTCGATGATATGCTTCACTAGAGCACCGAACTCCTCTGGACTGCCCATTCGCGACGGATTTGGCACCAACTGAGACAGGAAGGTGCGCACCTGAAAAAGCACTTAACGTGTATCAGATCAATGCGACGTCGATGACGACTTGACGTTCGCACGTAAAGGTGTGTTCACGACATGGTCGGACGTCGCCTTGAGGCTGACCCGTTTACTGACATGGTGGAGAAGCGGTCCAGTGGAAATTATGTCTGAGCAGATGCAGCCCAGGGAGACACTTCCCTCCGGTGATAACAATGCTCATTTTCATCTCAAAATCTCAGCGACCCAGAACAAGTGAAAAAAAGCGTTCAAACTGCGAACTTCAACAAAATTCAAAAAATCCACACCTCTCCTCGTTTAAGCACTAAATGACGGAGGACCGCAGACAAACCTTTTCAGGTAGTCCGGAGAGCAGAGGAGTGTCAAAGAGACCAGGAGCAATGGCCATGAAACGGATACCGTCATCGGCAAAGTCCCTGGCCAGTGGAAGAGTCATTCCAACGATCGCGCCTTTAGATGCTGAGTACGCAGCCTGAACAGACACAGATGGACCCCTTAATAACGAAACGTCGTTATAGTCACAGCTGCGATTAAAACTGCACAAACCTGCCCAGTTTGGCCATCGAAGGCCGCCACAGAGGCCGTGTTTACTACCACTCCACGCTGACCAGCCTCGTCCTTTGCGTTCTCACCCATCAAAGCGACACCGTGGCGGATCACGTTAAACGCCCCCAGCACATTGACCTAAACCTTAGTCGCTCTTGATGGGAATTGTGAAGGCTGCAATCCCAAAAATCGCGAACACGAACGTCTATCGTCTTCTTTATCTTCTCCGGATCAGCCATCTTCTTCTTGCTGACGCTGTAGAGCTTGAACGCCATCGCGATACCGGCGCAGTTCACTACAGCATCACATCGACCGAATTTGTCTCGCACCTGATCGAACGCCGCCTTCACTTCTTCGTCAGCTACTACCTGAACTGCATTAAATAGAAGAGACAATGAATTATCAAGATGCACCCGCGCTGCAGACACACTCGACGACATCGCTTATTACATTCACCTGCTTTGAGAAGCCGGGAAGAATTTAGTTGTTCCAACCATTATTTATTAAGTGAGCAGGATTCTCGGACCTACCAAATACGCATGCGTTTCCAGAGGCTCATTCATCACTAAGAAGAATCCTTCAAAATTCAGAAACGGTTATCAGCTGTTAAAAACGCACCGATAAAACATTCCAGCCTTGCTAGATTAAGTTTCAGCACAGGTTTTGGCAGATCTCAGCACCGAATTTTGCCTGCAACTCCTACAGACAAACGCTCAGTAAAGGTCCCAGATATCGGTGGACCTAGTGCACAGTAAGCATTTAGAGAAGGCCTGCAAAAATTTTCACTACGTGATTTCCATTCGAACGTCAACTAGGTATTGTAACGAAGAGGAACTTATAAATGGTCGGCCAACAAAATCGAGGGTTTAAACGAGGAAAACCAAGTAGCCCGACATATCAAGGCGTTCAAGCTTCAGGCAAGCTATCATCATCAAGCTAAGGATGGACACATTGATACATGCAGTAGCTGCGCCCCTTGTTAGTGAGAAAACGGCCGCCTCATCTACTTTGTGGAACGATGGGAATCATTTTGACATGCCCGAATTCCTTGTAGCCTTGCCACAAAAAAAACTGATCTGCAAGAAATTGAGAGTATGCAACAAGTGCTCCATTTAGCTGCATTTACACTCCCAAACGCTACTTTTTGATGGCTCCTGACGCTTCATAGCGACCGACCGCCTTAATAGCACGGATACGGGCAATATAGTCAGACTTAGGAGGAACGTAATGATATATGCCGTCTAGGCCGTCCACCTTCGACAATTTCGAGGTACTATTCATCACAACCACTAATGTTAGTCTTGAGAGCGGAACAAACACTCCTCGCCAAATGAGCAATGACCCGGAAATGAAAAATAAAAATAAAGGGCTCGTCGAATATGAAACCACCCACATTGGCCGGTGCGAAGAGAACGTTCTGTCCAAGTTCCTTCGCAAGATCGGCACCCTTCGACGACGGCAAATCCAGAATCGTCACATTTGCTCCAGCTCTAACCAACGTCTCAACAGTCCCTCGACCAAGACCCGAAGCGCCACCTGTTACTACAGCAACCAGGCCCTGGAATGGAAGCACTATTAACACTCTCCATACTCAAAAGGAAGGCGAAAGAAACTCGCCTTCGTCGAACGGAGTACCGACGCCATAGGATACCCTGTAAAATGACATATATATGAGACATATCCCACGAGTGGAGGAAAACAACCGTGACGAACAAACATTTTAATGAAACAGTATATGAGTAACTGTTGTCTATTGAGCTAGGTCAACGTTGAGGACGACGAGACCAATACCGCAGCCAAGATAAGAGAAAAAACTACTGAAAAGCGTATCAATCAATTGTCAACCTGCGCTATCGCTGAACAGGTAGTGGCACGCACATTGATCTCAATGATTTTCGTCTGTTTTGCAATGTAGCGCTATATCTATTTACAATTCTTTTCATGCCTACGAAAGAGTTGTTATTTGGGGAGGAGGAAATGACATTATAACCAGATTTTTCACCTTTCACGTGATTGCAAAGTGTGCTTCGTTTTCACCGGCTTTTCTAATAGAACGAATTAAAGCCTACAAATCTTCCAACTAACTATAATAACAACATGTGCATCCATAACAAGCAAGAAGCCTGGTAAAGGAACCCAAATCAGATTTCCGGAGGACTACTGGGGAGTGGAAATGCTCTATAGGCTCCATGTTTATTTCACTCTGTTAGGTACTATCTTCTCTTGGGGTAGACAGCCTTGTGTATGTTGCACAGTGTTGTACAATACTGTCCTGTTCAATCGATAATCTTTGTATTCTTTCCTTTTAGATCTTGCGTAGTCGACTGTGAGCAGTGACGAGAGGAGCGCGGAAGGGTGTCGTGCCAACAATCTCCGGCTATGGGCGCGGCTCGGGGCGCGCCTCTATAAGCTCCGGCCAGCATGGGTCACTAATCATTTTTGCAGTCGTGCACTCTCGCTGGTAGTCCTGCATTCGATATTCTAACATCTGGTAATCCTCGTACGGGCAGAGTCCCCACTTCTAGCTAAGCCTAAGGACCGTAAACGAATCTGGGAGCACGGAGAAGCAACTTCCCTGTCAACCTTCGTACGCAAGAGGAAAACTGGCATCTTTAGTTAGCACGTCAGGTAACATAGCTCACAGCTGAAAGATGCGTTTCCACTCCTCAGACACTGCGGGATGTAGATCGCCACTCCTATTTAAGAAGCTACCAGTGTGTGTGCGCAGTGCTTTGTAGTGCTCTACCTTGTGGTTGCTTCATAAGCAATATATCTACAGCGTGTGTGTGCTATACGTGGTTGAAGCCAGAGTAACGTCGTAGCTGTCAAGTATGGTGCGATACGAAATCGGCACCATTCTACTCAGATCGGGACGACCTTCTCTCCCAGCATGAGCAATCATGTGCCAGCGAGCCGGCAGCCGTGTCCGGCAAACGACCGGCAGATAAACCTGACGGTGTAACCGACATGGGGCCAAGTTTGTATCCCCATGTCAGACTTCAGAGCCATCTAGCATCCTACCAACCACTAGACGAGAAGCGAGCAGCACTGACTTGCTTTATGTCAATTTTGCACTTACACTAACCATAAGTCGACTGAAGTATGACAGGAGCATGTTATTAAAGCGTTTATTGGAGCTGACAGAAGCGAGTTCTCTGTCAACTATTCATCTCTTGCACCTCACCCATGCAGCACTTGGAAAATACAACGTGCATCGATGGGTCAAGGCTAGAATCCCTATCTGAGACGAGGGTGACCCGGGTTCGATTCCTGGCCGTTGCTGGCTGGCTGGCTAAGACCTTTTCTAGTTTAGAAAACACCAACCGCTTATTATTGCACTAAATACCACTTATTGATCTGTTTAGATGGCCTCTCTTACTGCGCCTCATTTTTTCGCATGATTGGTACCGAAAATTCTGGATAAGGCATAGCCAAACTCTCGAAGAAATCAAAAACTGTTTCCATGGCAGTCATAGAATGGGTGAGGAGGACCAATAACGACAACTTCATTGGCTAACCCTCTCTCTCTCTCCCCCCCCCCCCCCCCCCTACTAGGGGTAGTCTGCCATAGGAAGAACGAATATCGTAGTCGTTTTCTGCGGAAATGCTTTATAAGTCCGTTATTTTAAGTTCGAATTGCCCAAGGCCTTGCGAAATAGCGCGCTCCAGTAAGGACGCGGAGACTCCGCCTCTTATCGATGCGCACTATTTCGCCGTCTCTAGTCTGCAGCAGAGGTTAGCCAGGGCATAAGCCTTGAAATCTCGAAAAGCCTTGAAAATCCTGTTGTGTGCTCTCCTCCGCTTGCGCGGAGGAGAATTGGCCAGGGGAAGGGACTCCGGAATGTGGGCCCACTAGCGCACCGTGCTAAAATTGCCTTCACCCTGGAGTCCTCTCCATTGCTGATATGAAAACAAATAAGACGCGAACTGTAATCAAAAAAAGGAAATAAGGCTGCACTTGCATTCGCTGTATGTAACTAGTCGCCGCGCTTGCACGCTGACCCCCCCCCCCCCCCGGGGAGACGGTCGCGATTGCGTGCTGGTAGGAGGCGGTGTCTCTGCGTCTCTCACCAGCGCGCGCTATTTAGCAAGGCCTTAGGCAATAAGAACTTAATGTAACGGGCTTATAAGGCATTTCCGCAAAAAAACGACTATGATATTCGTTTTTTCCATGGCAGATTACCCCTAGTAGATCTATTTTGAACAAGATTAAGTGGGGTACCATAAGTACAATAGTACCCCATTTTTTCCTATCCTGACCGCCTAGGTGCCGCGCAGTCAGCAGGAGCCGACTGTCGGACGCACAACATATCGAGGATGTTGGACCGAGATCTGTAAAGCAAAGTCCAACAAGTATTTCCATTCCTTCGGAATCGATGAGGAACCAGTCTTGTCTGGAAAAGGAGAACACGGACCTCTCCCTAAACAGGCCCATCACCGTAGGTAACTCCAAGTGCACAAAATCTCTTTCATGACATTTCGTTAAAGGATAAAAGGGAATGTGTGGCGCACCCCAAATAAGATCGATTCACATCGCCCATTGTTTTCTTAACCTAATCGCCTTGTTTACTGACTCTCCATTTATGACTCAAGTCGCATCTGTTATTTATTAGTGATAATTATTCGTCGAAACTACCGCTCAATCCCACTTGGAGCGTCCAATATCACTAGAAGGCTACTTACGATTAGCGCACTTTGAGAATATCCAAACTAACGTTTTAAGGGGAAATACACCTCTAACTCTAGAGAACATATTTATGAAACCGCTGCCCTGAATTTTCCACTTATTCAGCTACGCCTCGAATGAGTTTCTCGTGACAACCGTGAAATAATAGGAAACGCCTTCACGCAGTCATAAAGCAATTGACCGAACAAGCATAAGACGGCGAAGGATGGCTCATACAGCTCACCCGAAACTGCTGCCTCTTCAAAGTACCGTCTTGGAACTCCATTTCGACGTGTGCAACAACACTCGTGGTCAAACACAATAACGCTTTACTTCAATAAATTTCACTAGGTTTATCACACAGAATAGCAGCAAAAAGCAACGACACAATATCTCACAATTCAGAAATAAACAAAACGGGGACAGGTCAAAATGTACACATTACAAGGTATCATAAATACAACACTGGAAAAGCTTATGAGAACTGTCAGTGGCATTAAAAAACTATCGACATGGTTAGCTATGTAGAAATAAATTACGGATTAACACTACTGTACTCGAATTTCGAACGACACCCTTGAAGCCCGCCGCTGTTGTTAAATAATGATAGCCACAACGAAAATACACGATGGATACACTTACCACTGACAATGGTAACAATCAACGGAACTTGTGTATAACACAAATGAGATGCACAATCAGATCAAACGGTAATTAGTCGGATTCTTCATCCGAGGAGACATTTCTCTTCGACGGCCTCGACTTACGTCGGCTGGACGACGTGGACGACTGACTGTCCTGAAGCAAAAAGGTTAGTTAATCACTACTCACAATAGTTACCATACTCCAATGTCTACTTTTTCTGTCAGCAGCGTCAGAAGAAGACACACACGCTGCATAAATTAGAATTTTGTCAACAATAATCGACACTTTATCAAGACATCTGTTCAGTTTGTGGTCCTCCCTAACGAGCTTATCATGAGAAATAACTGCATGCAATGACGCTGATGCCACATTGAATCACTGTGGAACGATTCAGTGGTCCATCGATACTCCACGACGACACAACACTCCTCGAGCAAAATGCGAAGACGAAGAATGAAGCTCAATCTCACCTCATCTTTCTTCGAGGGGGTACGATCTCTCGAGAGTCTCGAATCTCCATCATCAGCCGGTGGTTTTTGACTGTTACTTGCGCTGCCTCCTTCACTGCTCCGGCCCTTGAGTAGCGCCATTGGATCTCCTCCAGTGACCTTCATCCATACCGCTTCCAGTAGCAACGAGTCATTGTAGATGTCGCTTCCTTCGATGTTGTATATCTAAACAAACAAAAATTGTGGCGTGCTAGAATCCTAGGATAACGTGGTTTGAATCAAGGTCTGGTTTAAAGAACGGGATCAGGGCAGAACAGAAAAATCGAATGCGACATAAACCACTTTAAAACCAGCTCCCTGGGAGGGAAAAATTACGTCATTTGAGGACGTTTCGGTGCAAGCCATTGTTCTGCCGCTAGCCGTTACCGTCTGGTATCATGATTGAATTCTGCGCTCTATCCCGGCAACGCGAAAACCCCATGATTGATCCTCCTAAAGTGCCATTGACTACTGATTGGTTGACGCCTTATTCGCTCCTCATGACGTGCAAAATGTTGGCTTGTACAAAAATCTCTGCCGCCAATTCTCTGACCGACCTTAGTTGGACGCCCACATTTTAATTAGCCTTTTCAAAGGACAGTCTGAAAGTTTCTGAATAAGTCCCAACGCTCGTGAACATGAATGAATTTATTCTTTCAGAAAAATATGTGACACTTCGGTCTGACCTTAAGGGATGGGCAAGCTCATGCTTACACCATAAAAGTTCAGTTTTCTCAAAACGAACAAAACGAAATCACTTGAGTGACACCAAATATCAACCGCTCCCACTGGCAATGCTGCTGAACAGATGCTAGATCAAGTGACATTGAACCACCCCAACGGGTAGGCAAAAGATTGAGCATAAAAGACACGAGTTAAAAAATCTCTTTGTGGAATGGCTCTTCTGGTTCGACGACACATATCGCTTATGAAGTTTCAGTGCGCACTTCGCCTATAGAACAATCTGCACTAGCCAGCTGACTGGTTGCTCAGGTCAGTATTTCACTACACCCAAACAGGTCTGAAACTAATCCGCCGTTTTTAGAAGCATGTCAAACATGGATTGGTAAGGGAGGGACCAGATCCTTAAATTGATCCGGAACACTCAGCAGTCGTCTCCCATCCTCCTTCCCAATGCGCTGAGGGTCCATGATTACAAGCAAAAAATACCATGAAGTGACTTACTCTAGCATTCTCACAGAGTAGCTTCACATCACTACCCATTTCCTCAATGGTGGCATATCTGAAAAAAATCGGTTTTCAGATATCTAAACCAGATAGCGCTGCATCTTTAATCACTCACCGTCCCTTATCAATCTTCTTCTTGATTCTAACGAAGTCCATAGGATTGTGTACAACCTCGTAGTAGTCCGGTAGCTCGCGCTTTGTTGGCAACTCAATGAACGGCAACGCTATCTCTCTCCCGTCATTGGTTTTGAATCCAACCATTATGTCGTACACCTGAGTAATGACGCATAAACTTCATTGCACGATACCCAGTAAGAAGCGCTGGAGTACCTTGTTCATCACTTCGATCACTTCCGGACTGGCCTTCTTTCTCTTCTTTCCCTCTTCCTCCTCTTCCTCTTCAGCCTTCCGCTTCCGCTTCTTCTTCTTTGCTTCCTGCTCTTCTTCCTCCTAAACGTGATATAAATAAGTATTGTCGAAGATATAAATAAGTATTGTCGAATAGCAACTCCGCCCGATCAAACGAACACCAACCGCATCATCAATCTGTTTCAGCCACTGGTCATCCGACATTAGGTCCGCAGAATAGTCGACCTAAAGGCGATAGATAACTGCTAATACGACAATACCAATAAGCGTTTCCCTAAATGAACGCAAAACCAACTTCACGCCTGCGTCTCCTACTAGTCGCGTAGGGATCCTCCTTGAAGACTCCTTCGCGCTGCTGCCTCTCCAGTTCAGCGAAATCATCTGATGCCTTGATGATGTCATGCGGAATCTCACACTCTTCAAGAAGACGTGGTTTCCTGAAATTGCGGCCGTGCTTTTTGCTGATTATAATTAAGTTCAGTATTAAGCAGACCACCCCCCTTGGATGCCTCTTTGTGTCTCGTGTTTGAAAGTGACAGATAATTATTTCCACCCGCCAGTCACTATGTACTTACTACTTCGGTGTATAAAGGCTGACGTGAGCAGTTTTTAACCTCCGCAATAAAATAGGGCCGAAGCTAAACCACAATCCTCACATACGTTTCAGACCAACTTATCACGCCTTTATGGCTCAAAGCACCCGGTCGATGTAGCTGTCCCGTTCCTCAGTCACGCGCCAAATTGAGAATAGCCTTTATCTCTGAGTAGTTCTTAGCCACCGGGGAGGTGTTATAACAAAAAAGTTTCCTCAGAAGATGGGCGGCGAAACGAACCACTTTGGAGAAAGAAAAATATTTAATTTTATGTTTTCTAGTTCACTTTTCTTTATTACTAACGAGGATGCTCTTACACAGCTGAAGCAGTACATCATGCTCAAAGCATTAGCCTGACGTCAGTTTCTCTACGTTCCCTTGTGGAAAATCTGGGATGTTCACGATCTCCACAAGGAACATTCTTGAGAGTTTTATACTCTTCTACGCTGTGCGCGTGTGGTAGCACAGTCAGAGAAAGTGAAAGGGATCAAATCATATCGTCCTTTACCCTTAACCCTTTCACGACACCCGCGATTCTCAAGTGACTGCCGCGTGGGATAGCGTGTTTTTCCCGCGCGCTGATTATTCGTAGTATTTTATTTGCATTGTTTGTTAGATATGAAAAACAGTAACAAATGAAGTTTCCCATGAGTCATCTTGACCGCAGCTATTAGTGGACCCAGTGATCAATATTTTACTCTACATGTTTGATAACATTCCATGAACTATCCATACGATGGTGTCCGACGACATCGTCGGACACTGTCGTGAAAGGGTTAATCGACGCCGTGAAGTAAACATGACCAACGACGGTAAGGATGAATGAAACGTGAGGTTGGGTCTAAACGCTGCCACTTAGCCAAAGTCGTCAAAAATTAGATAGGCCACTCGCCACAGTGCACTTTGTTGACAGCCACTGGACGAGAGCTGTGACAGAAAAGAATTCGGAGCATGACGGGGGGGGGGGGGGGAAGGTCACCACAAACACGTTGGTCAGACGTATTCGAAAAAGCCACGACCAGAAAATATGACGCTGTAGGTGTCCCCCCACAGACCCACAATCCTGCTCTAGCACTCGAAGGGACGAATACAAGTGTTACTGCTAAAAAATGACCAGTAAGACAACACATGATGCAAGTGATATAGGAACTTCTTTCAAGTTCACAAGCAACTTCAGTAACCAAAGGAGAACTTTCGACCTGGGTTGTAACTTTGCGCAATTAACGATTTCTTGGCGAAAACGTTTGATAGAAACAGCGATATCTATCAACCGTGAATGAGTCAACGGTGTAATGTGAACCAATTCAGCACGACATTTTTTCGAGTATGCAATTACCGATCTAAAAGGACAAAGGCGTTACTCATTTTTTTTTGGGATGTGCCAGAATCCTATAACACTTCTATGCGATATCGTGAAGGCAAATTGAATTGGGATTTGGTCTATACCATGAACTCCGGCCAAGTGCAGGAAAAGTCACTGATTTATCTTTCTCACGCAAGTTTGGAGCCATCTCACTAATCTCACTGATAAAGGACTTCGTTGACTAGCGCGAAACTTCAGCCAAGAGCAACGATACGGGTAGATGCGACAGCCGTCGACTCCTCCAACCTCTAGCTCCTAACCAGTTTAGCGCAAGGTAAAAATATTGAGCTGCCCAAGGCTACATTCCATATACGTCTCTAAAACAAATTCCAAAAGAGGACTTGAAGATTACCTGTGGAGCTGTCCCGCTTCCTCTCGTCGGCGATCTATGTCCATTGATTGGAACTGGTTAAACTCGTCCTCTGATCTGGCAATCATCTGGTTGATCGTCTCGTCATCAGGCACTTCATCATCTTCGTCGTCTTCCGACTCGGCGCTGTAGTTTTCGCTAATTTCAAGAGTGAATTGAAAGAGTCAATACGGTACAAAGCAGTTACGGGATACGAGAGAAAGCAAAGCTCACCGAATAATTTGCTCAAGCATCTGTTTTCTTTCAGCACCTGTTGAGCGCTGGTCGAATTTACCGGCCTGGATAACCTTCTCGTCAACGTTCAGCTTGTACTTGGCTGCAGCCAAAATTCGTTCTTCTACGGAGTTCGTTGTTATTAGGCGTAGCACGCGCACTTCCCTCTTCTGACCAATACGATGAGCACGATCTTGCGCTTGCATGTCCTGAAAAGCTTATATCTACCTCCTTTCCCGAACAACTTCCGCAATAGTACGCACTTGGTGTGGATTCCAATCAGAATCGAAGATTATCACAGTATCGGCCGTTTGCAAGTTCAGTCCCAAGCCACCAGCACGAGTAGATAGCATGAATAAGAAGTACTCGCTGTCGGGGGCATTGTACAACTCCAGCAGTTGGCCACGCTCATCTGGTTTAGTGCTTCCGTCCAGACGAAGATACTTCCACTCTAAGGTAGCATCATATTAGAAAAAATGTCGTAAAATTACAGCCAAAAGCAAAGCTTCTCTATCTACTAACTTCGGTAATTGAAGAAATCTTCAATGATCGTCATCATGGTTGTCATCTGACAGAACATGAGGACACGATGTCCGGTCGCTTTCAGCTTCGGCAGAATGCGATCTAGCAGCTCCAATTTTCCAGCGACGCGGTACAGATCCGTTCTGGAAATACACTTTCTACATACAAACTCTTTAGACATCAAACCATCAACTTCATCTCCTTTCGACCTTTTTTCCTAACACCGCTGCAACAGAGATTTGCTGAAGTGATTAACCTAGCTCGGGTCACCGCTAATACCTCCACTAGGAAGACACGAAAAATCGACGTTTAGGTGAAAAATTTCACGCTTATGAGAACAATGAAATGTTGAGCGCGTTGTATCATACAGCAGAAACCATTTCTTCTTCTTCGATGCAGAACCTTCCCGCATAAACATAGTGTGCGGAAGAAAAGAGACATACCCCGATACTTCATCAACCTTCCAGAATGCTCGACAAGAATCCTCAACAGACTGGAATAGGAACGGATGGTTGCAGAGCTTCCTCAGATGGACAACGGTGTTCATCAGTGCACGTCCGCCAGATTGCTAAAAATGACTTTGTTCTTGTTAAGCGCTTGCCATCAGCGCTCTCCGACAAGCCGCAATATGCTATCCGATCTCACCTGTTTGCTGTCAATAAGCAATCCCTTCTGCATGTGCTTGTAAAGAACTTTCTGTAGTGCCGACATGTCGCACTTGATAACGTACTCAGTTTTGTCAGGAAGTTGCGATTCCACCTAAACGTTCATATTTCTTGAAATGTTTTAAAAATGGTACGTCTGTGGTAACATACCTCCTTCTTCAATCTCCTTAGCAGGAACGGTCTCAGAACCTTATGCAGACGTCGGATGATAAGCATAGTTTCCTCTTGGTTCAACTCCACCTAGAACCGATCAAAGTTACAAAAACTGTACCAATGCTACAGACATTTTTGCTATTAATATTGGGACGACTGGTTTAATCCTAGAGAAAACGATCAATAGACTTCCCGATCTCTTTATTCCCTCTTTATTCGCCTTCTGCATTGTCTGTCGCGCACAATGAATACAGCGCTTGACGACCAAGTATACTGAAGAAATGACCCTACATTCTACGTACCACCCAGTTTCTAGTAACACATTACCACCATAAACGGTAAAGTATCTGCATCGCTCTCTGAGCTATTCAGCAGTTCTCAAAATCTAACGTCAATTGTTAGATATCTAGTAAATTCGCATGGATGTTTCTGTTTAAATGGCATTCCGATAAAGTAAAAAAGGATCGAAATGTGCAGGGGTTGAATGTGCAGTTCCAGTTAAGTTGGAGGCTCAGGGACCTTACGCACACGTTAAACCCAAGGGTGTCTTCCTGATCGAGCAAATTCCAGCGCAATCCATTACCGAACCTGGGAAGTGAGATCTAGGTGCAGTCTTTAAGAGTTTTAGGTGTCAGGTGGCCTCAAGTAACTGCTTGAGGGCATTGTCAGCTGTCCACCGACTTCACTTCTTGAAGGTATAATAATCAGAATAATGTAACTATACACTAAAAGATCGCCAGTTAAAAACAAACAAAGGCGCTTGTTGATTGAAATACAGAAAAAGTATATTTTTTCTTCGAAAACAAGACCTACTTCTGTTTAGCGTCATTGGAAGCTATTATACATCAAAAGAAACCTCTACTATCATTAAGAACATCTACAAATTCATCAATACAGAGCAGGATCCTTTTAAACTCCTATTACAGAGTGACAAACACCACCCACAAACCTGAAGCTCTCAACTCCACGGGGCCAAGTTTATCAAACTACAATACCTTCTCTCCAGTTGTAGCAAATGGAGCGTTGAACCACTGCTCGAATGTACCGCAGGAACTGAAGATTGACGGTAGCAGGAAGTTCAACAAGGCCCACAACTCCGGCAGCTAAATTCACGGCAAATTAGACGCAGAAAAAAAACGTTCGAGAAACGAAGCAGTCGACTGCGAAGTAAAGCTGAGTTCCTCTGACTCGCAACAATAGTTACCTTATTCTGAAGAGGAGTACCAGTGAGCAGCAGTCTGTGTTGGGCATGGAAATACCCATTCAACATCAAGGTCAGCTTGCAGTTGTGATTCTTCAGTCGATGTCCTTCATCGATGATCATATACTTCCAGCGAATCTGAAAACAATTTTACATGGATGGATAGAATAAATAAAGAACTGAATTACCTTTAAAAAGGGATCTTACCTTTCCAAGAAGAGCTTTCTCACGAATAACATACTCGTAGGTAGTCAGCAGCACATTGAAGGCACCTTTCCGAACAACACTTTCGACACGCTTGCGAGCCTCCTTGTTACCCTTATACATCACCTGCAAGAGTGTAAGTGGTTAAAATAAGGAAAGATAGAGGTTAAGGTAAGGTGTCACCTTGACGACAGACGGTGCCCATTTCTCCATCTCCATAGCCCAATTGGATAGCGTTGATAGCGGCACAATAACAAGATAAGGCCCGTTGTTTTGCTTCACTTCCATCAGGTAGGTGATGAGTGCAATGGTCTGAAAGGATGAAGAGTTTGAAACACCAAGGAAAGATACTGTCCACCAATAATGGCACAACACATACCTGGATAGTTTTTCCTAACCCCATTTCATCTGCTAAGATTCCATTCAGATTGTTGTTGTAGAGCGAAACCATCCACTCAAGACCTTTTATCTGGAAACAATTAGCAGCATTTCACAGAAAACTTCTATTGGAACAGGTGTAGCTCCTTTAACCTAATATCGCTACTCGAGCGAATTTACGTGACATGTGTTGAAGCGAGATTTCAAGTATTTAGAGAAAAACAGGTAGAACTGGCGGCCCATAAGTTTGGTGTTTGCCAGTCCGGTGAATCCCTACTGACACAGCGCTTTTAATAGTAAGTATACTGTGGTGCAAAATTTCAACCTTAACCAACTTTGTTACGCTGCACTACATAGAAACACGTGCGGCTTCAAGAAATGCCGGTAGCTACCACCACAACAAGCAAAGCTTTTCACACTAGAAAAAGTCGCCCACATCTTCGAATTGGATCACATACTTGTTCTCAGAATAATCGTTTCCGCCGATTTATTTAAAATGGAAGCTGACAACGAGGTGAAGAAGGTAACACTTCAGGTTCATGCAGTTAGCAAAAAAGCAGACGTCTTCAACATGGCAAATGCCACACAGGCGTCGCGCTCGCCGTAACGTCGCCGTAGCAGCCACACGTTTCCGTAAGGGCGCCCCCCCCCCCATCGCATTGCAGTAGAAAGGGTTACACAACGTCCAAACGTCCACGTGGTTGTAATAGTCTACAACCCCAGCGCAACAATCAAGTGAGACTCAAATAAAATGTTCGGTCGAGACTTCAGCCCACGTGGTTTCATGCTGACATCAGCGACCACCTTGCCCCGATTTACGGTTGAGTGCTAAAGAAATAAGAAGAGCGAGAAAATGCACATCGTTAAGAAGAATGCTCTCGAGAGGACACGACTTCTCTCTATGCAAATACACCATTACCGAGCACAATTCTCTAATTAAAATGACATCCCCTGCCGAAAACTTCCTAACCTGATACGGCTTCAGTAGGAGCGTATCGCTGCCCATCGTGGAATGCTGCTGCACAATTTTCTCCTTGATTCTGTGCGCTGTGGCGTAGTAGTCCGCCATTTGCTTCCTGTTCCTTTGGTCGTACTCATCCTCCTCGTTTCTGGCCTATAACACTGCGCGTACTCAACAACTTATGGGATCACATTCTCGTTCCAAGTCAAACCGACGTACCTTCTCGAGAATCAGGCGTGCCTTCGTCTCCTCGTCCATACCAGCGTACTCATCAACGTCCTTTTTCTGAGGCGGTGGTGCAGGCTCCTCTTCCATGTCGGAATCAGAGTCGTCTGAGAGCTGATCACGGGGAACAACCTGCAATTGACCCATTACGGAAACGATACACGATTTCGAAACTGCATTTTAACAGAAAATGCCGATACAGAGACCGCTGCTCTGAATTGGAGACTCCATACACAAATAGTGCTGTACTTGGAACTCAATAAATTTAACCTTAGCACAAACTACACCACTGTACAACCATAACGAAGGAGACATCAGCCTTAGAGAGTTACAATCGCCGTCAGAAAGACGTCACTAACCTGCTAGGGGCAGTATCTTCCCGGATAAAACGGTAAGTTTAGTCAATTATCAGATCATTTTCAAATTCAAAATAAAATATTTTGTTCGTACCTATGAAAGCAAGGGAAAAACTGAGACCTTATACAGCTTTTTGTTCTGGGAAATTGAATCTTCCACTGATCACTCCCTATATTTGATGAGGAAAGGATACAGAACTTCTGAAAATTAATAATTCCATTAGACAAGGTCTAGTCGGAATCGACGATCCTCCCCACCAAGTGTTACCCACCCATGCCTACTGTATGGTCCCATAATCGGTCGAAGTTATGAGAAGAAAAATCGTAGTTGTGATCAGTGCCTCAAACAACTCAATTGGCAAAATTTAGTTGAAAATTTTCGTCGACCTCTGAATTTGAATCATCAAAATACGAAAAGTGTGATATCCTTTGTGGAGTATTTGACATGTAGAGCTGACAACTGATCGACTGATCGACTTTAATCGTATTTGCGAAATACAAAAGTATAATAATCAGCGCACGAAGCTGCAGCACATGATCTACACCTCATCCCAAAGTGCCACTGGCACCGTTATCATTCCTTTATAAGTTATGTTGTAAAAGGAAGCTGACCTCATATCCCGGATGAGTTTCCATCCAAACTTCCAGCTCGTCTGGCTTCGGCGCCTCATCTCCTTGAAGAATTTTCCCAGTCGACGTGTCTCGGACATGTACACGGGCCTCACCTTCTAAATCGACCAGCACTAACGTCTATTAGAAACTCGCATGTAGTAGGCGTCAAAAAAAAATGTCGACGAACTAAAACAAAAATACGCGGACCCAAAACAGAGGTCCAAACTATGTTAGCAAAGCGACTTATTCGAGCATTACCTTCCATCTTCGACAGCTTCTTTTCCTCCTTCTTCTTTTTCTTCTCTGTGTTCTGATGTTGTCGAACAAGACTGCACAAACTCTCCACATACTCATCAGTTTGTTGAAGAAGGTAAACGAGACGTTGATCCTGAACATAACACAATTAGATAATGAACACACGATGGTAGGCGCCGAGAAGCTTAGTCTACCTTTTTCTCATCAAGAAGAGCGCGGTAGCCTTCTTCGTCCTCCTGCATGAGCTTCTGCATACGAAGTCGCTCATTTTTAATTTCTTCCTTCTTCCTCTCGCGGTCGTTGTTTTGGTGATATGTGAGCACAGCTTTCTTGACTTTTTGAATCTTCAGCAGATTGTTCCTGAAGAAAAAAGACTTTCTTGACAGAACGTCTTAGCTATTCCGCTATACGAAACCCGCGAAGAATGCACCAAAACTTGCCTATGATATTCCTTGAATTCGCGTCCATGCTGGATTATGGCTTGCATGAGATCTGTATGTTTCTGCCGACGCTTCCTTTCCTGCTCCATCTTTTGCTGCTTCTCCAGTTTCTCAGTTACCCTCGCCTCTCTCAGCGATTGTCTCTTCGTTCGGCGATATGCGTATGGATTCAGCGCTGTCTCGAGAGTTGTGTCTCTCCGAAGCGCTCCCATCACCTCACTCCTTACCTAAGGATCGATAAAATCGTCATAAGCAATGCCTAATACGAAATCCAATGATTAATAGGATGTCCGATTCGATTCGCTTTTAGTTCTGAATAATTAATGATGAGCTCGATTATATGGATTTAGAACAGCTCAACGATTATTCCATGTAACCGACGTTCAAATCCGCTTCACAACAAACTCTCACCTCCCACAATGCCGCTTTACCATGGGATTTAAAATACAAGAATCTCCCCCAAAAGCACCTCCCCTAGACGGTCGCTTCGTAGACATCATTCGAAGCACATCCACCTACACTTATGTCTCACAGTTAGAGCACGCGCATGACATGTGTACATTCAACGCATGCCAAACGCCCAGAGAGCATTCTATGAACTTTGTAGTTCTTACCTGGGACTGTAGGTTTACCAGCCGCAGGGCGCGGAGTTCGATCTCTGCTTTGATTCTCAAATTTGGAGGAAGATCGGCTGGTAAGTTGCTCAGCTCTTTTATGCGAAGACCAACGCGGTTTTGTATTCTACAAGATGAGTGTGAAATTCACATTGACTGGAAATGAATTGCAGCAAGAGGTACCTGTGCTCCCGCTCCTTCAATAAGGAAGCCGGATCAACACCGACGGGAGTTGGCAACGAAGTTGGTCTTGCGCAACGCTGTTGGTGAATATTTAATACCTGAAAGAAGCCCAATTTAGACAGCCCATTCGACAGCTTCAGCAGGAATGGCTTGACCGCAAACCTTCATTAGATCATACGGCAGCTTCTCCCCATTATCCCCCTCTCCAGGAAATTCGTACGGCTCCGGAAGGAGCGACGTTGGTTTATTCTTCATAAAAACTGCTTCCGCAGCTAGAGCTGGTGGTACCGGCTCGTTCCTCGCCAACAATTTGTAGACACTGACCTGCAAACACACCTTTCAGGATCGGTAATCAGATACCGCTGCCGCTTCTCACCTGAGCTCGCAGTTGATTTAACTGTGCTTGAGTAATCTGAGGAGCCTGCTGCGCTGCCGAAGGAGAAGGCTGCTGCGGAGGTTCAGGTGGAGGTCCTCCTAAACACAACTTTGAGTTCCGCAGCTCCTCCTCTCAGAACTCAATTCTGGCGAGTTGAATAAAAAGCGTGGTTACCTGTGAGTTTAGATTTCAGCTGCAACATCTTCTGGTAACGAGGATCTGTAGTTAGCTGTTGTTCCTCCATGGATGCGACGGAATTTTCTAATTTAGCTATGGTAAGCTCCTGTCCCTGGAACGAATATTGATTAGCTGGAGCACTCAATGCACACAAATAAAAGGTTAAAGAAATTACAGTCGGTGTTAATCAGCCCATTTTTCAATGTTACACGAATTCTACCTCTGTAGAATATTGTTGAAGCCATTTGAATGCGTATTTCGCCTGAGTAACACCCTGGGGACGCCCACACAATGAAAAAGTGAGCACTGCACTTTCTTTCGGACTATGCTATGCTTGGACAACTGTTCAAGTCAATATGAAGTCATGTTCTATGTATGAGCACTCTCTCTTGTCGCTTCAGCTGATACACAATTTCACTGCCCACATAGTGGAAAGACCTCATCTCTGCAGGAACGCTTTCCATGAGAGTGGTTAGGTTAGAATAACCACTAAAACAGCTTTTTATTGATTTACTCTACGGAGCGTAGGTTTTTGGGAAAGAGATAATATTTCACTCCGGAACATCGGACGCAACAAAGATCAGCTTTGCCTTAACAGACCCGCTCCATGCTCGACGAAACTACCAGGACTGACAGTACATGCACTAAACATGCTCGAACATATTAGCTTGAAAGCTTCACGGAACCATGAAAAATACTTTGCTGCTTCTTGTCCGACGAGGTGCTCACAACTTGCAGCCGTCTTGAAACGGAGCATGGAAGTTTCAGAGCAAGGCCTCGATGAGCTCCATTCCATTCGTCGGGTGAGTGCCCGCCTTTATGATCTACAGAATTCGTACTCATTGCAGCGGTGAAGCGTTCTCAGGATCTTAGCCAACATGTCATCGAACACAGTGTGAGTTTCGCTTGTACAACGTGAGTATTTTTACCAGAAAGATTTACGGAATCGTCATGTATTAACGCTTTCCAAAACGCTCCAAAGCCACATCAGAGAACATTATTTCCCATTCCGTGGTACAGTATCAATTACTAATTCCAGTAGGCACGGCACGCTAATCCATTGTGGAGACCAGCATTAGCGCACCTCCATGTCAATCATTCGATTGCTCGAGGACTGATGAATTGATGCATCCCCCAGATCTTTAGTGATTGAACCCTGACAGTCTGCGCTTAAAAGGTTAAATACGCACCCAATGAGCCACAATAACACGAACGAATAGCATGCACGGCGCATAAACAGTTATCGAACACCTCAAACTTCACGGCATCCATTTTCGATTTCTCTCAACAACACCTATCGGGGCGCAAGGCGGCTCGCGGTGGAAGGGTCACCTTGTATCGGACGGGGGGAGGAAATAGGGTCGGGGGAGGGGGTCGCTCTCTGTAAGGGTAGAACACACCGTTGCTGTAAAAAAAAATCCGGCTTCAATAAGCACATATGGTTGATCTACATGGTGATCCCTCTCCCCGACATTGTTTATGCCCGGAGGGGTTATCCGCCTTTGTAGGAACGCACATTACGGCGTGTTATACCATCTCTCACCGCAAGCGAAGCCTAATGATAAGCTCCCATATAGATCGCGTGACGCGATGAATCAATATGGGAGCTTATCATTAGACTTCGTTCGGGGTGAGCGATGGTCTAACATAGGCCCAATGCCAAATACTACAACAGAAATGGTCTAGCTCGATGCACCGCAGGTGTGGAACACACCAGTGTTGCATACAATTTTAAGCTTCGTACAACATAAAACGTTGTGGAGGGCTTCCCTAGAAGGTGACTCTCTCCACCGAGCCGCTTAGCGTCCCTACCGGCTACTAAATCCGCAAAAACCTGAATTTTATGCCACGCTAGTGTGCAACGACAGCTGCTTTAGACAGCACGAGAGCGCTTCGTCCCTAGAGTAATATTGCCTTCTTCTGACACCACTGGATATTTACTGAATGTAAGATCCCCTCCCTGACCTAGTCGGCATCCGTTTCGCTTAGTTTGCTTAGCTGCCCCGAACAGCTGATTCGCTGACCAACCTGAGTCGCCATCGCGTCACCCTGCACAGCTTGCTGCTGCGTGACGAAGTCGCCGGCCGGCTGCGGCGGTTGGGCCGTGAACTGCTCGAAGGCAGGTCGACTCATCTAGAAGAGATCGTACCCTGAAACACGTGTAAGCCTTTAAGCACAGTAGACAGACCCAAAGGAGGGCACACGAACGCGAGCGCGACAGAGACCGGACTTGGGGAGAACAGCACTCATTTCCGGATTCGGGGCCCTTCCTCCAAACCAGACCAAATGCAATCCGAAACGAACGACACCCTGAAAGAAAGAAGGAGCGTGGAAGCTCCCGTCTCTAAACCCCGGTTTGAACGCAGCCGAGAAAGCGCGAATCGATCGACGCTTGGAATCGCGCCAGCGCTGGCTACGGTAGTTTTCCGCGCGCGACTCGGCCCCTAGAGCAGCACTGTGACGCCCCGCCCACAAAACCGTGCCGGCGTTCTTTCGAACCTAAAAATCCATAATTCGCCGAGATTTCGCGCGTTTTCCCGTCGCTGGCGCTGCTTCGCTTTGTTGTTTATCGATTTCGCGTCCAGTCGCCTCTGGGAGGTCTAGCCGGGGTGAGGAGATGGTTGAGGTGGCGGCTGGCAAGAGTCCGGATCGTTCCTGGGGCGGGAATGTTTGCCGTTTTTTGGCAGTGTGTTGCTTTTTGAGGTAGATCTCGGGGTGCGGAACAGGTTCTTACCTCCCCTTTGGGGAATATTCTCTGGAGCAGGTATTGAGTCCAACCTGTATTTCTTCCAAGGCTGGCAGCTTTATTCTAACGGAAACGCTTAGATTTCTTACTGCAATTATGGCCTAAGCGCATCCGCGCTTAATATTTTTGTTTCAATTTTTTTCGGATGGTAATATTGAAAGGGAGGTCCGACCTCATTTTCATCAACTAGGCCAGCGACTCTGTCTAAATCTTTTAAAATGGTAACGTTAAGCAAGGACGCATACACACTTTAATGTAGAGTTGTGTCTAATGTAAAGCTGCTAGCTAAGGAATAAATAAAGGATGGACCCCCCTCTACTCTTACACAGTTTTTTGTTATAAATTCCTCCGTTTTATGGAGGAACATCAAGGTGACCCCTCTTTTCTACACTTGCACGTATTTTCCCTTTGTCTTTCGTTCTTGATGTTAAGATATTGATAATAGAAGGAAGAACGGTTGATACTAGCATCATCCAAGTGAGTTGCCAGGAGAGTATGAAGAAGAAATGCTCAAATAGCCAGATAATTTCATTCGGAATTCAAAACAGAACTTCGTTATACAATATCGGAGGCGAGATTTGTCTTTTCTGTGCATTCGATATCGGATTGGACCACAATGTCTCGCCTATTTTACGGATGAAGTGCCGAAGACCGAGACTGTATATGAGATTGCGGATACCAAGTAGCTCAGGTTAATATTCGACTTATCACGTGTCAAAGGCTAGGCTTACGAGTGCGAGATCATTGTGTCTTTAAAAATTTGAAAGCAAATCCAGAGGGAAAACGCCATTACTTTTTCCTAGGATCCAGAGAATTAGTTCAAGAACTTGAAATGGTAAGAATACATTACAAACACGATTGTATTACTAAGATTGTGGAGAAAAGACTTGAGATCCAGAGCTCGGATGCCGACCCAGATTAATACTGAGCTATCCTCTTCAGCTTATCCATTGTTCGCGGTTAACATCATAGTGAAAGCTACAACAAATGTCTACCACTTGAGCAGTTGCTTCATGGCCATGCGCCTAAACAAGGCGAGAGAAGAGGAGGAACATTATTTTTCAATACTACAAACTCAGATCCTGCCCTACATGTGAAGGACCAAAATCTTTGAATGGTCTCAGGAACGTCATATGATATTTTTTCCACATTTCCTCTGGTACGGGACTCAGACAGAGTGCAAAGCTTACCTTTATCTGTATCAAACATACCGCTAATAACTTTAAATACCAAGCATATATCATTAACTACACGTAGCCATTCCAACGAATGAAGCCCACGCGCCATGTTTATTTCCTGAGCATTCTTAATTCTATCATATGTGCAACCCATACGCAAAGACTTCTCGTGAAGTTATTTTGCACCTTCTCTAGTAATTTAATATCATTCTTCAAGTAGGGACGAAAAAGGGAGCCCACATTCCATTATTGATCTTACCTAGGTCTTATAGGCACAAATTGGACACGATGACGCAAGGCTTGGAAGATGAGGTGTGTACTGTTCGAAGCTCTACTACAAAGATCTCTGAAGTGATTTGAGAAATCCAACTTCCAGTTATAATGAACCACAAATCGTTTATTTCTGTACTGTGGACACAGCATGATCACACACCCTGTAATCATATGGAAGGTCAAAAACTCCAATCCTCATGTGAAACGTTTTGTTTGGTGCCTATGGTAATTGCGATGTCACGAACCATCCCACCAACGCATCTAGCGCATCCTGAATTCTTCTGATATTTTCTTCCCTCCCAATCCTATAAATTTTTTTGTCATCAGCAAATTGCCTACATTACACGCCAGTTGATTCAAGAATTCCAGGGGCCGGATTCATCAACGAATTACGTAACTATAACGGAGAATTGTAAGCTTATCAAGCGATATGATGCGCGATAAGCCGCGTTAAAAGCTCAGATAACGCGGCTTATCGCACACCATATCGCTTGATAAGCTTACAATTCTCCGTTAAAGTTACGTAACTCGTTGATGAATTCGGCCATGGTGTCGGATTCATCAACGACTTACATATCCTTAACAGAGAATTCACAGCGGAAAACTCAGATAACGCGGCTTATCGCTCACCATATCGCTTGATAAGCCGCGCTATCAGGGATTTCGTCTGTAATTTTCTCTGTTAAATTGCTGAGAGGCGTTGATGAATCCGGCCCCAGGTAGGTAGGAATTCCAGGTACATTATCTCTGCCTGACGTCTTAATTTCAACTCTTATACCCCGCATACAAACAGCTTAGTTGTTGATAAATCCGGCCCAGGGGTTTTCTAGAGATAGGCACATCTCACTTCGGAGACTGACTCTTAACATCGCTTGATATCGAACGAACTTTTACTACAAAATTTATCATTGTTGGATTTCTGGGCGAACAGAAACGGCAACACTAGTATTTAACAGAAGTGGTACTGGGCGAGGTTTGAGGTGTAGCAGAGCAGATCCATTGATTGCATTGTCTTAATCGCGGTCGTGTTCTTCGCTAGAACAACAAACGCCCTGCGGGGAACCGGGAAAGGCCTATGGAAGTATCTAGTCGACGCATAATCCACTTATTGATTAATAGATAATAGATAGATTATTTCCCTGGTCGTGAATATGCGAGCCGACAAGTGCACCAGTATGTTGTCACGCTTGCGACTGTCTCTGTTATTTCTGTACGCACAGCACAGCAGTGAGAGCAGTGTTGCTGGACCAATAACGGTTGTTATTAACTATGCGGCGAGCAATGCAGTGATTCAAAAGCGAACCCAATAAGCGCCCGTCAGGTAGGAATCCATCGTTCTGTGACATCGAAAATCTTTGTCCTTAACAATGCCATCTTTCTGATGCATTTCGTTTTCTCTCTGTACGTGAACACAATTCCGCGTTGACTGAAGGTACAGGAAATGTGGGCGTAGATAAGTGAATTCACACGGTGTGCCTAAATTGACATTCAAACTTTTGTCTTTAGCTTTCATTTATGGGGAGATACAGATTAGACCCTGCTCCCGCTGCGCTGTTATGGTTTCGATTTCACTGCCGATTACATTGCTGCTATATTGTGGATTGGTGCAATGTTAGATTTGGCACAATCCTAGTTGGTGGTGGCCGCTCTCAACCAATTTCCCGACGTAACGGAATACAATGAATCAACAACAACATATAGAAAATACCAAAGTGCACCAACATGGTTGCCTAGACTTAGTTTAAGAGCTCCTAATCGAGAGAGGGGAACCTAAAAACGGCCGTTCTCGGGGCGCAAATCTAGTAAGAGAGGCCCCTTATTCAATTGGACCGAGAGCGAATCATCTTCTAGCAGATAAAACCTAACATCAGTCAAATGAAATTTTTCAAGCTAAGACACCATTAATCAGTTAACCTTTTGGACACATACAAAGCAGTGTACTCCACGTCCTAATCATTTACAAACGTCGCGACCTGGGTTTCGAATGCTGTATATTCTTAAGTTTTCTGTGTTATTTACCTGACTTCGTTACTGCCGTTATTTCCAATAGAACGAGTGAGTTCAACATATTTTATTTCGGTCCTGAACGCATCCAGTTCTTATGAAATCATTTAAGAGGTGCCATGACCAACCAGATTGCGCCTTTGATTGTTCCTTTCGTGCTATAGAAATTAGCTTAATGTTCCCAAAAATATGCGCCCACTGCGAGTGCTTTATTACTTGTCAGAAAGTCTCTGTTGTCATTAAGGTAGTTGTGCTATCAGAAGGATGAAAATGAATGTGGTCGATGACCTCGTGATTCGATCTGAGCCTGCCTACACGGAGTCTGACCCCACTCCCGACGGTTAGTTTCGCGTAATGCTCAGGCTGCGACGGTCTGTCAATGTGCCTTCCTTTAGCAATTGGTCTCGAGTTCGTGCGTCAGTACTACACAATACTATCAAAGTCTCCGGGCTGCGTGCACAAGTTCTACAGCCACGAGTCTGTGTTCGTCCATAATGACGTCACTGTGGTCGGACAACAGGTAGTCACTAGCCACTTAAGTTGTTGATGAATACGTTTCAATTGCTCGTGTTGCAGAAGATCAAAAACTGCATCGAGCAGCTGGTGGAGGCCAACAACAGGTTCAAGATTCATTCGGTGAAGGTAACTATTGAACAGCTTACAACTTTTGATTCGGAATAGATTGCACTTCGATTTCGGAACTTGCAGAGTCTCCATAAATTGTTATTTGCTCTAAATTACATTTTTATGTTTATTTGTTTATTCGCTAACAAAAGTTTGTTAGTAACATTGAGATCCTCGTAGAAAACGCCCTGTGGAATCCCTACACTACCCTGGCCGCAGTCTGTGGGAAGCCACCATGTTATCGCTGCTCGCCCGGCGCGCGTTGTATCCCTCTGTAACAAATACTTCTCGTAGTGCTGAATACCACTGTAACATCTGAATGCAGTTTTACTTTAGGAAGACAGCAAGGTGTTTTCCATCAATGTATACTTCATTGAACCCAGTGGATACCTAATAACGCAAAGACTTTCGGGCAGATTCAGGGGAAGAGCCTGGGGGTCATAGAAAAATGGAAATAGTCTATCTGGGCCGGCCCCTCGGATCAGGGACTACACCGTGCCTTGCAGTCTTTTGCTGAATGCCTTCTCCCACAACCTCTTGTCCATTCTCATTTTCGGGTATTGATGTAAATGCGAGGTCGAAACTTCGAAACGAGGAAATAAAGTGAAGACGAAGTGATGCATTTATTTTGGCCACGGCACGCACAATACTGCATTGAACGGATATGTCGAGAGCACGTGGCTTGTGAAGGGAGCGGTGCGCAGTGACTGGTGTGCACACGAGACGTGGTTAAATTAGCAGCGAAGGGCCGCCGACAGGCTATTCGAGGGGTATGGCGTATCCGTTGGGCATGCTGGTGCGGCCTTGTTGATACGTTGGGAAGGGCGGGCATGGGATGAGACCTTGGCATAGCATGTGAAGTTGAGTACATAGAATTCGAAACAAGTCCTAGGGCTTCGAATTGACAAAGGGAAGTCACAGGGGATTGGCGGTATCAGTGTGCTGGCCACAGGGCGAGGTCTTACTGGAGGTGGATATGTGAGTTGGCAAGGACTAGGAGGAGCGTTAAGTCAGTATTGGCTTTCTAAGAAGCTCACCGAAAGAAGTTGAATGTTATTTCCGCTTTTTTGCATTTAATAGCTGTTCTTTCTTTCCTCTAAGCAGACTTTCTTCTTTAGACACTGTGCCTTACGTGTTTGCCCAGTTAGTGGTTAACTCATGAATAGCCTAAATTTCTCCTACGTCGTTCGGCAACGTTTTTTTTTTCTGCGATTGCTTGCACTTGACCATGCGATATATCCTGCACCGGTCACGCGAGCAGATGCTTTTTGAATTCGTGTTCGTTTTCTCGTTATGAGTTCTTTCCATCGTTAATGTTTTTGGAAAATCCGGGCAAGAGACTACGGTACGATATCAGCCTTTTTCGAAGTTATAGAAGACCAGCATGGTAGGCAAATAAGGGCTTTTTACCTTCCGCCAGTTCGTGCCGTCCTAACCTTCATTAATACTTTATCTATGAGGTCTCAATGCTTTTCGTTTAGGGCTCCTTTACGTCGCACAAGGGAATCGTGCTGCAAGTCTGTGGAGAAGTGGCTACTCGTCGCTTCTTCCAGACGTTCATCCTAGGCCAACAGAGCGCGAAGAAATTCTACGTACAGAACGACATATTCCAATTCCTCGACGTGGCGTTCCATAGCGAGTCGCAGGGCTCTCCAGCTCCTGTTGCACCGAACGAGACGGCTGTTTCCGAGGTTTGCGCGATATCGCTCTTTTCCTTTTAATAGTTCCTCTTTCACCTTCATACGTTTAGGACTATTACGCTTTAGTTGCACAAGTTCGGTGTTATCGTTAAAGTCTTCAATGAGAATGCCTTCACACGGAAAGCTGATTTAACGCTTGATGGAACTTTTCTTGCAACCTCCTGGGACATACATATGATGAAATATCATTCAACTTTTTCCCTCTTTATGGGTTTACATGTGAAGCCATTGAGGCGCCGTGCGAGGGAGTCTTTGTTTGCTCGTGCAAAGAGGTTTTGATGAAACCGCGTCTTCTGAAAATTATTTAAGTGGAAGATGGGCTTTGCTGTTCGAACTGAATTGACAGGCGGATGATGGATTCACTGCATCAAGTTTTGGTTAGAATTCGCTCTATAGTTACGATCACGGCAGCTATGTCAGTTTCTTAAGAAGTTGAGGTTTTTCTTGGGGAGCGGTGAAAGAAGTGCGCCTGGGTATTGAGTGGGTTATGGGTTGCATTAGCTTACTGCGCGCTGTCTGAAGTTGGAAAGTTTTAGAAGAGCTTGCGAAGAGTAGCAGCAAATCCACACTAACTAATAAGCGAACCAGATTGGACTACACTAAGGCTAACGTAACTTTCACTTACATGAACTTCGCAGACCCATTTTGTGCCGAGGCTTTTTATAGCAGTTCGCTGATTTTTCTCTTTGTTAAAAGAATAGAAGTTGCTACTGTGTCAGAGATTTTGTAGTTCGGAAACTTTGGAGTGTGGAGAAAGGTGCGTATATTTGGCTGTAGAACAAATTTTTAACTCTATCTTCCTTACCTATTGGGATTGGCGATCTCCTTCAAATGAATGACTATGCGTATAGTGCCTGATACGTATAATGCTTTTTTATCTTAATAGCAGCTATGTCATGTAATGTGTGGCTTTTTGGTGGTAATCTGAAGTGTAACGGACATCGTCGATGTATTTAGCATATCTCTCCTTATGAATGTTTTGTGGTGAAACTTTGCTTTACAGAATGTCTTTTTACATCCTAAATTTTAGTTCAGTTCTTTTCAAAGCGCTTGTAGGTTTTCTGTTTTCTTTGTATAGAAGGAAATATGATTAACCTTATTCTGAAGTGCGTCGTTTCAAAGAGCCCCCTATATAGTTCGTTGTTTCGTCAGATATTACATGCAGGCTATTGGGGATTTAACAACTATTAAATCATTGATTCAAACTGCTGGAAACTGCACATTGACCTCTATGCTTTCCCTGAAACATTTTGTTTAAGCTTCTTCTTTATTTCTGTTCCTTGTTATGATTTCTTCCTGAAGTTTTCATTGCAAGGTAGAAACTACAGAATGATTATTCTTTCAAGATGGAGGCTTACTTCTTATCACGAATTTAACTATGATTCGGATGCCGAATTAGTGGATTGTGGCGCATTTAAATCTGGGTGATTGACAGTACTCTTACCTATAGAATTGCACGTACATGTCGTTGTTTCGAGTTATGTAAGATTTTGCGCTTTAGTTAATGTGAATCGGTTTCCAGACCTTCAAAAATTTGGCTATGTTCGGTTTGATGATGTCCTGGACGTGCCTTGTGAGCACATTAGCCTCGTATGATGCTAACCTCCGTGTTGTTGTTTCTTCTGTGCACCTTCAGTCAGTTTCAAAATACTATAAGGAGACTAAATTAGGACATTAAGATACGGGGGCATATCCGAATACCTAGAATTCACTCAGGATGGGTATTGCAATGAATTCGACCTCTCCTTTGTGCATATAGTCCACTGTATGCGTCGTCCTTCAGGCACAATCAGTCGACATCGATCTTGTTCAAAACGGTCACAACCACTCTCACTCATCGATAGCTCTAAGCTGCGAAGAGACTCCAATTCTAACTAGTGTCGTTTCCCATGCTAAAGCTAGTCCTGCCAAGATGGCCTCAGCGCCAGCAGTGGAAGGTTCGTGATCTTTACCTGCTTTCTGCGGAGTTGACTTGTATTTGAACTGATTGTGTTTAGAGACGTTAGCTAAGGAACCTCAAGCAGTGGAAGAGAGTCCGAAGCCGAAGGTAGAACAGCCGGCTGTAGAAACGAGCCCCCCGCCAGCAAATGTCGAAAACACCCCGAAGACCTGGGCTCACCGTGTAGGAGGAGGAGGAGGAGGATCAAAACCTTCAAATACAATGGCTAGCGCTCCGGTCCAAAAGTCGCCGCCAGCACCAGCTGCTGGCGGAGCGACTTCTGCCACACGTCCTCCGCAAGCAGCCCGCCCTAACTTGCAGACGAACGGTGAGCTTTGAACGGTTACCCAGTTCAGCTTGTACTGTAAAGGTATCGTGTTATTCCATTTTTACAGGCAGCCCAATCGCACAAGGAGAACGTCGCATATACCTTGGAGGAATAGTCAGGAACATGGTACCAGACAGCACCAGCATTGCTGAGCAGGAAATCAAGGACGCGTTTTCAAGTGGGCTTTTTTGTTCTTGTATAAAGTATCGAGTTAGTCGCCTCAGTTTTTCCCCAGGCATTTCTTCTTTCTAGCTTTGTTTTTCTCCAAATCGGATGTGGATAATGAATAATAATCGTGCAGGTCTTTTTCTTAGGTCTCTTTTTCTTTATTATTGGAGAGAAAGTTTATTTGAAAATTTATAGATTAGTAACATTCGCTCTTTTGCCCAATAAGACTACCTAATAAGTGTGATTTACAGTGAAGATTAAGTCCCCTCAAGTACATTAGGTCAGGATTGACACACATCTGCCTAATTCTTGGCGCCAGGTACCGACTTCCTGATGATTCACCTAGATAGTGTGCTGGAATTATCGCTTAATGATGAGTTTAGCTCAGACGCAGCGGTAAGCTTATTAGTCAGCTTCTATCCGCCCTGCATCGAAATTAGGTGCGGCCTGCTTCCTTAGCTAGCTCGCTTCTGGAGCGGATCAACTTTCGAAGAAGCGTTTTCATGCGTGGACAGATACCATTAGGTTGGAAGGGAAGTTTCCCGCTACTCACTTTGGCGTTCCGCCAAATTTTTGAAATGTTCGGGAACCTTCTACAAATAACGCATAAATAGGCTGACCCATGCCCTACATTTACCACTATTGTCGTCGTACTCCGTCACGACTATAACAGAGAAAATCGTTCTCGACTGCAGGCAAGTTCGAAGCTTCAGCTTTACGAGCTCGAAAAGCGAAGGAATGCAAGAGCCGCGGTGGGTAAGATAAGTGGTGCTATCCTACCACTGTTTCCTACCACACAGCGATAGAATGGTTCCGGAAGTTCTGAACGGAGACTTCTGCTTGGTGGATCAACCACAGCCTGGAGGCCAGTGCAATGAATGATTAGAGCCTTCTGGACCTGGAACTCAAGTGCAGTCACATCACCTTAGCTCAACACCTGCGTGGCCTTGGGAAGACATATAGATATTGTACACGAACTCCGCATGAACTTAGCGGCCGCCAGCTACAATGCGCCGGAATTCGTGCATGAACTTCTTCATTTTACGGCTCTTCTTGGCTCGAGAAACCGGTCACTGGCGGCGAAAAGTGGGTATTCTACGTTTACCACAAGCGAAAGCCTATGTGGCTCAGTCGCTATTAAGCAGGAATTCCCACGCTAAGAGCGGAACTTCACCCAAAAAGCTAATGCTCAGTGTCTGGTGGAATTACCAAGGAGCCACTCATTGGGAGCTGCTACCTGTAATCACTGATGTCACCAGCGGTGTCTACCGCAGGCAGGTGGATCGCGTTGAAGCAGCTCTTCCTTGAAAACAAGCCAAGACCTCTTTCCTTCACGACAGTGTGCGTCCACACGTTGCAAGGGAGCCTCAGAAAAAACTCCATTGTTTCGGGTGGCGTGTTCTGGCTCACCCATCGTGTTCACAGTTCGTTGCTGCAACGGTTTGCCATATAGTCGAACCATTTGCAAGAGAAACAATGCGACAACAGGAAGCAACGTGAAGAGTTTTTTGTCAAAATCCCAAAAATTCTGTAGAAGTGGGGTCTACAATTTATTTGACAAATGGCAATATGTTGTATATAATAACGGTGCATATGTTCGTTAGTTGTTGTACGTATGGAACGGAGAAAGAATTTGAAAATATTGCACAAGTGGCGGGATACTTTCTTTACAACCTAATATTCCACCTCCTTGCTGTAATGATCTTTTTAAACGTTATTGAGAGACATTTAAGGAAGTCTCCACTCACTTTATGCCCATTTTCCTTGAATACTAAAGTTTACCTAAATTTTAATGAGAATTCTTCAGCAAGAATATTATTAATAAAGCTCTCCTCGCTCTAATGCGAAACGGTAAACCGTCGTGAACCATATATAGAAGATTATCGAAATTTTACAGTACTTTCCGCACAATTTGGTCAGTTTATGGGTCGTCATGACAACAGCGAGAAGCTTTTGAGAACGCTTCTCCCTTGGCGGTCGGAGTCAAATTTAGCATTAGGCTCCACTGAATGCGCGCAGGATTTTAAACAGATTCGTGTTTTCGAAGTTGGTGGAGGGATGAAGGAGTTTTTGTTCCTATGTTATGCGTCATATTAGCAGTAATGTTACGAAACGTTTTTGATCGTTCATTTCGTGAGTAAGCTGCATCAGTATTTGCTACACGTGGATTGTCTTTTCAAACAAAGGTTTCGATAACTTTTTCCAAAAACCGTTTCTCCTTGATCCTATCTGCGAATACTGTTCAGCGTTTCTGACAGAGTAGTACCGTGAGAGGGTAAACCAGGTCATGGATCTTGAGTAGTAGTAAGTCCTCCTTTCTGTTGCTGAAACTCCCTGTTTTGCTGGCTTCAACATTATATGTTGTTTTGAATATTGTAATATACATTGGATCCGATTGAATCATTTTCGGATATCCGATTCGGATAGCCCAATCTGAATCATCCAAAAATACGAGGACCGCGGAATTGCACTCCCACCTTTTGACCCAATTTATACCTTCGTGATGATTACTTTACAACGAATTTGAAGTTATTGACTTTCCCTAATGGAAAAGGTTGTAAATGCATGGACACGAATATGACGATGAAGAGTGGAGTATGATTCTAGTTGTGCTTAGCTGAATCTCTGTGATTAAATCTGTTACCGAAGTGTCCTATTCGCCCCAGGATTAACAGTTCGTCTCCAGTCATTCGAACCTTCTGCGGTGTCTAGAGGAATGGTTCGCATATAGAACATATAGACGATAAACGAAATTGGTTAGCACACGATCACTAGTGGGTTACGATAGGCTTTTGTGGCGAAACCTTGGCCGCGGTCGGCCCGATAGGCCAATTTAATGCTAGTTAGGAAGGCAGCTCAGTCATAAAGAGGTTTGATTGCTGAGACTGACTTCCTTCGGTTCTTAGTGGTTTTTATTCTCAAGAAGATAATCTCCATCAGAATTCATGCGGATAATCGTAGCCGTTTTATATGTATAAATGGGTTTCGTGCTAGATTTACATAGTTTTTTGGGAATAGAAGGTAATTTAGCTAACTCTGTGACGAGTTCATCATCGAGGGAGGCGTTATCTCGCCTAATTCTCTAATGCGGAGAAGAGACTGTCGCTCAAAGAAATTGTCGAGTTCGAGGGTCCGCGGCGTTTTCCTCTTTTTGTTGCAGAAAATGTTAAGTAATAAGTAAAAGTAACGTTGCTTGTAAGTTCCGAAGTAATGTGTTGGTTGTTGGACTCCCTTAAGGGAAGAAACGCGTTCAGCATTGTTGCTGCCGGAAATTGCTAGAAGTCTAGTTTGTCCCTGATGTGGAACAGAGGTTCACCTGATGTGGTTTTAGAGTTTGGAGAAGTCGAGTCTGTGGCCATACCTCGCAAAGTGCTTGATCAACCGAATGATACGTCTCGGAACGGCTTCGCCTTCATCTCAATGCGCACTCCATTAGACGCCCAAAACGTTTTCCAGAACGCCAGGAAAGATGTATGATTTTGCCTGTATCATACTTCTACGTTCGTTCCCTAGTAAAACGGTTTCCAGGATCGCGGCATTTACCATCTACATCTATGTCTGGATGCGTTCGGATTCGACGGTGAGGTGACGATTTCCGAACAGAAAGACCGCATTGACCGTCCGGGAGGAGGATTTCGTGGTGGCCGCGGGGGCTTCGTTCCTCGCGGCGGAGCTGGCGCGTTCTCGCGCGGCGGCGGAAGAGGTCGCGGAGGAGGAGGAGGCTTCCGCGGCGGCTTCATGAGTCAGAACAGCAGCCACTAGCAGTTTTATCCTTCTGTGATGTTACAGCGCCTCACATCTCTGGGTGAATGCCCGTGCGACCATACAAATTTCTATTCCGTGGTTGAACATCTTCCCCTTGTTGTGCATCCCTATTACCCCTGAGAACCTGATGCTTGGAGTTTCTTAATACTTTTTATAGATCTATTGCAAATGAAATCTCTTCTCTTCACCATGGCTCATCATATGTAACTTGTGATTTTTCGTTGTTCCGGTTCGTCTATAGCATGATTTCAGAGTGGTGTATATTATGTTCATATTGAGCGTTTTTCGGATGAGAGGCCCTTGTCCTATAGTTAGTTCTCTATTCTAATAGGGTACAATGGGGGTAGCGTGGGTGCACTGTCTAGACTTTGTTGCACCGGGGCTAGCTATGTTATTATATCGCTGTCTCGTAGATCTCCGAGTGCCGATTTTCCGTCCGTCGTCGTCCTCTCCTCACTGTCCTCGTCTTCTCTCTCGCCCTCCCTCTCTCTATTCCCCGTTTTCTCCGCTCCTTCCACCCTCCTCAGTCGGTACTAGCTCAGCTTGAGGTCGAAGCCTGCCGCGTTGCCGGTGCCCCTCACAAGTTATCCTTGTTTTCTCATTGTTCACCATTCTGGCAGCCATTGTTAAGGCGTCCACGCGCGCGCTCCTAGCAGTTGTCATAAGCGCACATTTATGTTTTGTATGATTGACATTGTGACTGTCGAATTCGGCGCGTTCTCCGCTCGCTGTCACGACCGAGGCTGCGCTGAATCCCGACGCTTTGTCATTTTGTTAATTTTACACACTGAGTTCATTGTTGTCAGCGACGAGTAAATGTTGTTTTCGGATAGCAGAAATGTGTTCAACGTGTCTTTGGTTCCTGAAAGCGACCTACTATATCGTGAGATCGAATAAAAATTTTGGTCACTACGATTGTGTCTGATGCACGGCTGCAGGGCGTCTGTTAAGGGAGTTGCTGCTCTGAGGCTGGAATGGAGGATGACGATTTCAATACGATTTCACAGCTAAACGATGCTGACCTGGCGTACCCGTGAGTTTAAGTCGGATTGACCTCCAAAACAATTCACTATTACGTGCGGGGAATGTTGTGGGGCTGAGGTGTAGGACCGCCCTGATACCAGTTGGTGAGTCGTGAATCTAAGCCCGTACCCTTGCTCAGTCTTGTGCTCTTCTTCGCGCCAGCGGGTTATCCAAGAAGTGCATGCGATCTATTTAGTTGCGGCGGAAATCCGTGGTGGGGAAGGGTTTCCCTTAGATTTATCGAAGTATCTGCTGACGAAGGGGAAGCATGCGTAGGCCTCACGGTTGCGTTGAGTGCAACTGGAGAGTTTCGAATTCTTCGGGAAACTGGGAACTGCTGTTTATAAAGTTTATTAATGGACAGTTATGTAGAAGAATCCATTCGACAGTTTCTTCTAAAATTTAGCTGCGACATCCTTCAAATAATGGCAATCTATGGGGAATCGCTACACCTTCTGCGAGTGCCCATTCAGTTTAACAACTATTCTCGAAACGTTTGCTGTTGCGCGTGGGAATCCCTTCAGTGTAGACGATCATTGACTGTAGTTCTGTACTTAACTGTCCAGTGGCTTTGGTCTTTTAGTACAATTTTTTATGGCGTCGAATTGGTCTGCTAACCAGAGGAGAGTCTAGGGCGTACGAACACAAGCTTGAGTACCATTACGAGCTTCCTCCATACCTCAAATAGCAGAAAAGCATGTTCCGTTTCTACAATGTGCTTGAGCCTACCGATTTATGGGTCGTGAAAATTTTCTGTGGAATCGCTTAGTCTCCTGAAGCAATATGGAATACGAAAAAGCAAAAGTACTGCTTCAGAGGCGCTATGTCGGAAGAGTTTGTCTCATTGACGATTCAGTATTTCTCATTTTGTCTGCATATTCAATGCTTAAAAGGTTCTGCATTGTGCGACTGTGCGCTTTCATGGCAAATTCTCAGGCTTTCTAATTACGAAGATTCACGCTCTTTACAAAAACGAACAGAACTTTCTACCACTTGAAGTTGTTGCGTTGGTGTCCGTTATCGCTGTTCAAACATAAACTTGAGACTCTTTCCTGGTAAGCACGCATAGAAGCACTTTCTTGTAAGCATACAGGTTTATACGAAATTTGATGTCTCAGATTTCCGCCTTTGCATGAGATCACTTTGTGTTTCAAAACCTTGGGCGTTGCTTTTGCTCATCAGCCCTTGGTCTTACAAACATTCCTTAGCTTAATTCTTCTTCTTCAGCGTCTGTCCCGCTTCGTAGCGGGGTCCGCTATTCTGGTGTCATGACGCCACCTTTCCCGATCCAGCGCTAGATCAGGGTGGACACCAGCTACTTTCAAGTCCATATGTAACGTATCAGCCCAGCGCTGCTTCGGGCGCCCTCTAGGCCGCTTTCCTCCTACCTCGAAGTTGAGGCCTATCTTGCGGACGCTATCTTCCTTTCCACGCAGAACGTGGTCGTACCATCGTAAGCGAGCTTCGCGCATCTTGTCCGCTATCGGCGCGACACCTAACTTCTGCCGAATAGCCTCGTTTCGGATGCGGTCCATGCGCGTAACTCCTGCCGTCCAGCGCAGCATCTTGGTCTCCATAACGCTGAGGCGCGTTTCAACTTCCTTGGTCGCAGGCCAACACTCATCGCTACTGGCCGCACGACGGCTCTGTAAATCTTCGTCTTCAGGTGCTCTGGTATCTTCCTATCGCAGAGCACGCCAGTCAGCGAACGCCACTTGGACCAAGCTGCACTCACGCGTGAGTTCACTTCAACCATCAGACCGCCGTCAGACGCTATTGCTGATCCCAGGTATTTAAACACCGAAGTGCGTGCAAGTTCAGTACCGTTAATCTTAATGGAACCGGACTCGTTCACGTCAGTCGTTAGGTACTCGGTCTTCTTGACGTTCAATTTGAGTCCGAACCACGACAGACGGTCGCACCAAGCTTGCACCTGCCGCTCGAGATTGTCTTTCTCTTCGCAAGCGAGAATCACGTCATCAGCATAAAGCAGCGTCCATGGAACAGGCTGCTGAAGATCTCGCGTAGTGGCATCCATGACGACAACAAAGAGGAGTGGAGAAAGCGCAGAACCCTGGTGCACCCCAACAGAGATGGGAAACTCCATTGAGGTTCCAGCTGCAGCTTTCACTCTACTCTTTGGGCAAGAATAGAGCATCCGCACCCACTCTATGAGTTCCTCAGGTACGTTGTGTTGTCGCAAGGCGTACCATATAACCTCACGCGGTACGCGGTCGAAAGCCTTCTCCAAGTCGAGAAAGGCGATATGCACCGGCTTCTGTCTCTCGCGATGCTTCTCCACCAGGAGGCGGGCGCCGTGTATAGCATCAATGGTCCCACAACCAGACACAAAGCCGCACTGGTTGTCGGAGAGCTTGACGATTTCACGGATTCTTCTATCGAGGATTCGCTCGAAGATCTTCATGCTATGCGAAAGCAAGCGAATCGGACGGTAATTGAAACACTCTGCAGGACTGCCTTTCTTCTTCCAAATCGGAATCGTCGTACTGTTGTGCCAACACTCCGGTACTTTCTTCTCCTTTACTACCTGGTTGAAGTACTCAGCCAACCACTCAGCAGGATACCAGAGCTTCGATTTCCAAACATCGGCTGCCAGATCATCCGGCCCTGTCGCCTTACCGGGCTTCATCTTCTTCAGAGCCGCTTCTGTTTCCTCCACGGTGATCTTGTGAACGGGACCGTGAACAGAAGCCACAGAAGGGATGGCCGGATGAGGGAACTCTACCGTAAAGATTTCCTCAAAGTAATCGCGCCATCGCTTCAATGCCTTCTTGCGGTCCGTAAGAAGATGGCTGTTCTTATCATTGATGCCGAAGAACTTCTCGATGTCCTCGGTCTGGCGATGGCGATTCTTTGCAAGTCGGTGCAGATACCGCTCACCATCGCGAGACTCGAGCTTCTTGTTGACATCTCCATAATGAGTGGCTTTCGCAACAGCCACGGCCTTCTTTGCAGCTTTCTTCGCTTCTTGATACTTCCGCCATTATCGGCTGTCTTTTCGCCGAGAAACACGTGATAGAGAAACTTCTTCTCTCGCACTTTTGCTTTCACGTCGTTTGTCCACAGCCATGTCTGCTTGTCAACCTTCCGTCGCCCAGGCTTCGTAATGCCGAGTTCTGACTGTGCAGCTTGACGAATCGCGTCGGTCGCCTTCTTCCAAGTTTCGTCGACAGTCGTGACTGTCGGTAACCGCACGCGAGAAATCACAGCTGCTTCCTTCTCTCTCATTCGCCACCACTTGATTCTAGCTGCACCGCATCGCTCAACCTGCTTCAGCCTCGGAGTGGCGGTCTTCAAAGTGCAGATCAGCGGTCGATGCTGTGGGGCGACCGTCTCATACGGCACGATCTTCGCGTCTGTGACAAGACTCCGGTCGCGATCTCTCACAAGGACAAAATCTATCTGAGTCTTGGTGCTCCCACTGTAGTATGAGATAAGGTGCGAGTCGCGTTTTCGGAAGACGGTGTTCACTATGGTGAGGTTATGCGACTCCGCGTAATCAAGAATGCGCTCACCATCGGCGTTACGTGATCCGAAGCCACCATGACAGCTGTACCCGTCTTTCGTAGCACCTACGTGCCCATTAAGGTCACCAGCGACTATGATGACATCTTTCGACGGTACCACTGCTGTCTTCTCATCAAGCAGGCTCCAAAACTCTTCCTTGGCTTGATCCGAGCAGCCAGTCTGTGGAGCATACGCTGAGAAGAAGTGATAGAGTCGCTCCTTAGCGGCGATAACGATCTTCATCAATCGATCGTCAAAGCGCTCGAGGCTTACAATCGAGTCACGAAATCGTTTGGAGACGATTATTCCGACACCACTGGTGGTCCTGGGACTTCCACATAGAACGGCCTTAAAGCCACGTCCTATGTCCCTTGACTTGCGGCAGGACCACCTCGTCTCCTGCACCGCACAGAAATCAACTCTTCTACGCTCCAGTGCTTCAACCAACTCGCACGAGCGGCCCGTCAACGTACCCACATTCAGCGTTGCCACGCGGGTCCTGCTACGTTACGGGACTTTCGAACTAGCTCAGTTGCCCCCCGATGCCGTCCTCGCATCAGGGACCCTCGCATACTTCTCACACTCGGCCTGTCACAAGGACCTGTCGCCTGCAATCGAGTGTCCGTGATCGGCTTAACTCGCAGAGCGAGTAGTTTCCAGTGGCACCACGTGGAGGAACGGACATCGCCACCATTCCTTAGCTCAATTGTTCGACATTATTGAACATAACTTTCGCGTGTTTAACTCTGCTACTTCATGTCAGTAAGGCGTTTGTGCTTCCAAGGACATTCACATAGAGCGTATTTTCATATAGCACCTTACGGTAATGCTGTATAGAGAAGGGTCAAAATGCTTCATGTCGGTGGTAGTAACTACCTTTGTGCACAGGTATTTTTGCTTCGAGAGAATTTGCTTCAATAAAAAAAGTGGCACCGTTGGGTGTTTTACATGGTTGGATTATTGCTTAGCAAAATGTTCGTTATGGAATTTTTCACGGAGGTGGTGAAAGACAGATAGATGCTGATGCTTTCAAATTGCTGAGGTAAACATTTCTAGCGAAAGAAGTCTGTCCCACGAAATCAACCGTCACATGGGCATCACCCTGTGACCAGAGAACGTCTATTGGAGATGTAGAGCAAAGTAAATAGACTTCCGTAGTTGTATGTATAGGAATCCTGCCCTAGGGCGAAGGTGCTAAAGAAGCTGAACATCGACTGTTTGAGTCAAGCTTAAAATCATCAATCATCGTCCAACATCACTGGAATTGACCGCATTCGTATCACTGACATGCGAAAGCGTTGTGACATCGCTATCATTCCGCTTGAGTTACGTGAGAACTTCGCTATCATTCCGCTTGAGTTACGTGAGAACTATCTCACGGTAAGATAATGTGAGTACAATGTGTCACGTGTTGCGAAGTGCGCGCTGCAGCTGAAAGTTTAACGTATGTGATGAGCGTGACCTAGGCAGCGATAGTTGGGCATTATGCCATTATACGTTGACCTCAAATCGGCCAGCCTCTTCTCCGATCCTTCTGTTGATCAGAGTATTTTGATTCTGCCCCTCAGTACGACATCACGTTTGGGAGTTGTTTCTCAAGTGTTAGACATCTACAGCCCTTGGAAAAGAAGGAATGGCCATAGCGTCGGTCAAGGATAGTTCCGATTTCGTTGGCCGGATCTGTGGCTTTACAATTAGAAGAGTAGGACGAGGTTAATAGGAAGGCGGATATACAAATGACGGTGCTTTGCGTACTTCAGACCGCTTCTGTGATCATTGTATTCCAAATCAAATGTCGGGTTTTTTCATCACCGATAATTACACAGTAGAATGACGTCTGTTTCATATTATACATCTGTTTCTATGATCCAGGAACGATGAGAATGACGAGCCTTCAGCTTCCAATATGGCCGTTGTGAACGCGTTAAATGAAACAGGGCAGAGGAAGCGTAGACTTCTCGACGACGATCCTTTCAACATGCCTCCAGATGATGTTTTCACTCATCCAATGGGTGAGCAAGTGTCCAAGTTTTCTCCGCTCAAGTACAGTTCACACACAGCAAATCATTTTAGGCGTTCACAACCCGTTGCGGCCTCTGTTTATGCGAACGTTTTAAATTTACAGATTGGCACATGAAGATGCCGCTGACGTTGGAAGAACATGAGAGCACGAGATCGAAAAGACTTGACGAGGAGATGGCAGCTAGGCAGTTATTTCAAAGGATTTTCCAAGCAAGGGCAAAGCGAATGCGTGCGATGAGAGAGCAGCAACAGGAGCAGGACGGTGGTCTTTCGGAAGAAGAACACGAAGAAGAGAAGCAGGTGAGAATCTGGAGCGAGGAGAGTTGTACTGCATAGTTGAGATCGATCTCAATTCTCAGATAATGGAATCGCCGCCTATAGACGGCTCTGCTTGGATTGGTGTTAACAGTGATGACAACCAACGAAGGTAATCAATCGTCCGAACAAATTTTGACGTCCTGAAGGAACTGCTCTGTTCAGGTTTTACATACGCTATTTACGTCAGTCACGGGCTACAGGCAATACACGTTCGAACAATGTTCGAGCTGACATTTTGATGCAGCAGTGGCAGAGAATAAAGGCGGAAATCGAAGCTGTCAGGTGAGATTCATTTGTTTTCTTGCTTAACCTATTTTCCCAGACAAAAACGTCGTACCTGTGAATGACTTTTCGGGGATGCTAGAGTCGAGGATAGTTTTCTTTTCACGCTGGTTTGTGCTTTCTCTATTTCAAGGATGACCGACATTGGGCACTCAAGGGACCATTATCGAACTGGCTTCCTTAAGAAAAGTGCAGGATAATTTTGGCCAACGGTTTGTAGCGGGTCTATAACGAAGGAGGTGAGCTGTACTTGCTAAGCTTCGCCGGAGTCGATCCTCCGTGTTAGGCTTCGGATGCCTTCTAACCCATCGCCAAACCCATGTGAGCTATCCCAGCATCGAACCACGGCAGGAGCGCCGCGCATATCGTGGAGCTAGAGTCTTTTGCTCGACATTTCATGGGTGTTTTCCAATGGATATCGTCGGCATATTGTGCGGTTAGCCAGCTAGTATAAACTTTTTAGGCTCTGCGTTGATCTGCAGTTGAGGTTCGCTATTAGATCATGTCATAGTTTGTCCGTGTATGATGTTTTAGTAATGCCTTAGCGTTTATGCATATTCCGAGCGGACAAAAAATATTCTAATCAACAGAATTGGATGCATTGGATGTCTTGAAAGCTGGTGAAGCTGCAGTTTTTGCTGTTTGACGCAGTGGCAACAGCTCACGTCTCCGATCTTCCGGATTCAGAAGACATGTCCTATTCGTCACGCAAACGTCGCACTGTGGAGTGTACAATGCAGTTTGATTCTCATCAAGAGCTGCGACAAAATCCCACCCATTAGTCAGACCAGAGGTTAGACACTTCACAAAAGAAACCACAAGAATGCAGTGGAAGATGTACACACTTCATATGAATCGTTTTGAGGTTCATGTGATCTCTAACCTGGCATATTATTTTACACGTTACCCGAAATCAGCGTTTTCTAATCGAGAGGACGGTGCTCGGAGTGGCACAATTCACGCAAGTGAGGGAAGGCCTCCGAAGTTCCAAGCTTCGTTGACGTTGGAAGATCAGAGATGCTGTCGCCAGGGCCAAGTCATCGAAAATTGGTGAGCCGGCCACGTAATACGCTTCGCAGACACCCGCTGAACAAGAGCCGTCATCAGCTGGATTCCGCGAGATGTCAGGAGAACAACAGTACGCACATCAACGCGTTCGTCGGACTTCTTCGAGAAACCATGAACGAACGATATAACGCTCTTCGTGCTCCTCGAGCGAGGAGGATCCATTGGAGCACACTGGCACGCAACAGGGGCGAATGGAGACGCTGCTGGCGTCTGCTCGAGCAACACGATAGTCAACGGGCGACAGGTGATACAGGTGAATGAGGGTGAGTAGGGGTGTAAAGTAAGAAAAGGAGATCCGTTGTGGCAGAACGGTTCTGTATTCGGGGTATGGGCGAAGCTGCCAACCAGGCGGCCGGTAGTACTTGAGCAAGCGAGGCTTAGCTGAATGTTCTACATTTTAAATATAAAGGTGCTGCTAACCAAGCGTTGGTTATATCTAAAGATTTAACCGAGGTCATCGATCTATATAGATGAGGATTACGCATGAGACAGGGACAACGAACCTGACTTATAAAGCTATATGACGTTTCGTTGCGAAGCAGTCGTTTTGGAGCAGGACGTCGTCGATACACTGCCGCTCCGAAAAGGGGGGGGGGGAGGTTGGGGACATTTTTGGTGCATGTGGAATCTTCCTGTTTGTTTAACATGCTATCTTCTTGCCACTAGTCACATTCCTCGAGGGTCTCTAATTCCCGCCGTTTAGCAATCCATCCAGGGCTACTGTAAGCAAAATCCCAAATTCTTCCCATCAAGAGTCGATCTTGTTTGAACACCAATCAGAAAAATCTTTTCTTTTGATGGTAAAAATTTCATGAAAAGAAGCTTAGCAAGCATGTCCACATTATTTGGGCTGGATTTAGTCGTCTTAACATTGTCGAAGGTAGTGTCTTTTTGTTACATTACTACAGGGTACATTGCTAGATGGATTCTAGTAGACATCTGGATTAGGTTATCTAATCACTGCTTGCAAAATACATTTGCCTACTGTTAGGATTCAGAGAGAATAAAGCTCGGATGATGGAGGAATGTCGAGGAAGGCATCGTGTAGACGAGGTTCAGGCCATCATTCCAATGGATGGGTCTAGCATGTGGGTGAACAAATACGCTCCGCGAACGTATATGGAACTGCTCAGTGACGACGTAAGCGTTGTGATCGAAAAGGTTTGAAGCCATGCCTTCCCCGTGAAATTCCAAGTTTTCAGGGAGTAAATCGTAATTTGATGACATGGGTGAAATTGTGGGATGAGTGTGCCTTCAATCGAAAGTTCATAAACACTCCCAAGCCAACATCGGCCAAGGAGAAGGACATACTCACATTGGATTCAGGAAAGCCTCGACGACCGACGCATAAGGTTTAGTTTCTCCAACTTCGTTTCAATATTATCGCTTTTCTGGCTGCTTGTTCAAGTGCATTGCATAACCTTAGGTGTTACTGGAAATTCAGATTGTGCTGCTGTCCGGTCCTGCTGGATTGGGAAAGACGACTTTAGCGAACATCGTTGCTCGGCAAGCCGGTTATGCTGTTGTGGAGTTGAATGCAAGCGATAGCAGAAATATACCTGACTTCGAAAAAGCTCTGGAGGGTGCAGTTCGGACTTCCAGAACACTCGATAAGGTATGCGATTCTATATTTTGACTGTTAACTTGACAAATAACTGGTTTAAGAGCAGAGGAGAACCGCTGATGCAGTGTAAATGGAGGGGAATAGCATTGTTACTGCGTGAGATCATGCGTTTCACACCTACTTTTGGCCAAAGAAAAGGAAGTGTTTTGGCCGGCGTGCTACACTAATTTGAAACGCAACGAAACATATCCACTGAAGAAACGTTTTTGCAGATTAAGTAAACCCTTGGTTTCAGAGTTCTCGGCCGAACTGCTTGATCCTTGACGAGATTGATGGAGCTCCCGTAGAAGCTATACGCTACCTCGTCAAGGCTATTCAAGCCAGCGGAAAAAAGATGATCCGCCGTCCTATTATTTGTATTTGCAATAGCTTGTAAGCCGCTTCATTCTGCCACATCCTCATTTTCTAGTGAAGCTACACTCTTCTTATTTAGATACACACCGTCTCTTCGGGATCTTCGTGCAATTGCATTCAATATACAGTTAACCCCTACCACAAAGGAACGACTTGTTCAAAGGTTAAGCACGGTGAGATGTTTTCCTTATAATCACAGAAGATTAGCATGAGTGGCATCACTGGCGATCAAGGCCTTTCAAAGGATTGGTATTTGCCCTGAGCTAGCTCTAGTATTGACCGCAAGTTGATGTTTGGGATGTGGATCGGAAGTTTTGAGCTAGCGGCAGAATTGGATGAAGCGGTTGCTCTCTCCTGCTGCACCCCGAATTCGGGTTCCTAGCCGTTCTTGGTCCGAGTTTCACTCAAGCTAGCTTCATTCATCCGGGGTCGGCAGTTTGGCGTTGGACTACCCTGGAGCGGTTAAGCTCTGGGTTCTCATCTGGCTGTCCATTGACAATGGATAGGTCAAGTACGCATTCATTTTGTCTTCGCGATGTCCATCCAGTAGAAGTAAAGTGCGTCGTGCATTTCGCAGAGGGATCGACAAGCGTTTTCTTTTCTACGCTTTCTTATCTGATCCGCCGGGGGCAGACAAACTCGCTGACATCTCTGTCAGTTGACCACCACGAGTACTTAAGTGGGCCAGCACGGTTATGCACGCCTATAGGAACTTTAGCGTTGTGTCAGGAGATATCGATAACCTAGCGTTTTGTGTCTTGTATGTGCCAGAACTTCGTTTTAATTTTCAATCTTCAATCATCAATCATTTCAGTCTTTGTCATTTTCTGTCTTATCTCATTAATTATTTTTTTTCTGGCTGCTGGATGGTTGTACTGCGCTATTTCTTGTAATAGCAGGAGAGGCGGCTGTGTTACTATGTAATAAAGAATGCATATTGCTTACTGCAGTATAAGCCGGCTCTCTTTCTGTTCATCGCTGATTTGATCGTGCCGTTGCCAACAAGGTCTTCATTCCCGTGGCGTGCCAGAGGAGCCCTAGGTCTCGTCCAGCGGGTGTTGCCGAGGCGCGCTACGTCACGAGTCCACATAGTTTTAGGCAACTTGTTATCGATAGCATCTCGGTTCCTTGCACGCCAGTGAAACTAACTTTTCCGGGACCCCATGCACCTCCGAGCACCATCTTCTCGATTAATTGTAGTGTATCGTGGATCGTTAAAAAAATGAACCAGGAAAAGGAGTTGGTGAAGATGTCTTTTTTCTTTTTAGTTTTTTGTTGATCACCTGTATCACCTGTCATCCCGTTGATTATCGACTTGCTCGAGCGGGCGCCAGCAGCGTCTCCATTCGTCCCTGCCGCGTGCCAGAGTGCTCCAATGGATCCTCCTCGCTCGAGCGACACGAAGAGCGTCATAGCGGTCGTTCAGGGCTTTCACGAAGAAGTCCGACCAACGCGTTGGTGGGCGTCCTGGTGTTCTTTTGACATCCCGAGGAATCCAGTCTGTGACGGCTCTCGTCCAGCGGGTGTCTGCGAATCGCATTACGTGGCCGGCCCACCTAATTTTCGACGACTTGGCCCATGCGACAGCGTCTCTGATCTTCGAACGTCGGCGAAGCTCGGAACTCCGGAGGCTTTCTCTCACTTGCGTGAGTCGTGTCACTCCGAGCATCGCCCTCTCGATTCCTCGCTGCGTGACGAAGATCGCGTGTTCATCCTGCTTTCGTATAGCCCAGGTCTCTGAGGCGTATGTTAGGGCAGGAAGAACAGCGGAGTCGGACGTTATTCGTCTTCTTCGCGACTTCTGCGACGCTCTTGAAAGCTCCCCAAGTCGCTCGTTTCCACCTGCTCAGCTCTGGCGCTAGGTCGTTGGCCATATTGACTTCACGACCCAGATAGCTGGAGCATTCGGGGATGTTCGTTCCGTTGAGTGAGAATGGGGCATCAGAAACTTGTCTGTTCCTGATGAACATCGTCTTCGTAACATTCAGCTGCAGTCCAACGTTTCCACATACACGATCGAAGTCGGCCAGCATTCGCTCCGCTTGCCTGATGCACGCTGTTATGAGCACGATCTCGTCAGCGAAGCGAAGATGATGTAGTTGCCGGCCGTCGACCTTCACTCCCATGTCTTCCCATTCTAGTTCGCGCACGACGTTTTCGAGGGTGGCGCTGAAGAGTTTCGGAGATATGGTAACCCCCTGCCGAACCCCTCTCTTTACGTCGATGACGACGTCTTTGTAGAATGGAGAGATCTTGGTCGTGAATCCATTGTACAGCTCTCGAAGGACTCTGATGTACTGAGTAGGAACCCCTGAGTGAGCAGGGCTTCGAGGACCGCTTCAGTCTCGACGGAGTCGAATGCCTTCTTCAGGTCAATGAACGTAAGGCACAGCGGCAGCTTGTACTCTCGCGACACTTCGATGAGCTTCGTAATGGTGTGTATGTGGTCGATCGTGCTGAATCCTCTCCGAAATCCTGCTTGTTCGCATGGCTGTCCTTCGTCCAGCGTTCTACTAATCCTATTCAGGATGACTCGAGTGAACAGCTTGTAGACTACGGGCAGCAGGCAGATCGGGCGATAGTTGCCAATGTCGTGCACGTCTCCCTTCTTGTACAGCAAGACGGTCCTGCTGGTCTTCCACTGAGATGGAACCTTGCACTCCGGCAGGTATCGTGTGAAGAGCCGCGCCAAGGTGTTGATGAGCGCTGGCGGGAGGTTCTTCAGGTGTTCGGGTCTGATCCTGTCGGGACCGGGTGCTGTACGTTTCTTCACCGACGAGATGGCGTGTCGGATCTCGGAAGGGAGAACAGAGGGAACGATGTATCCATCCTGCGGAAGATGGCGAGGGGGCAGGTGGACGTGGCTATCGATGAGATAGGAGTAGAAGTCGTGGATGACCTTCTCCATGGTCCTTCTGGAATTTTGTTGATATTCGACAGAAATCAGGATGAGCCAATAAACGCGACGCAAATTCTTGTAGAGCAAGATATTCTCTTCCGAACCACATGTAACACCAAGCAGAAAAGTCCTATCACAGAGAAGGAGCTGTTGGTAAAAATAAATTTTCCCCTTGGGATGTCCCCACTTGATGGCCTAATAGTTAATAAAGAACGAATGAGCAAATAAGACCAACACGTATTCTTGTAAAGCAGAATACTGTCTTCCAAATGCTTTGAAAAGCTTCGCAAAAAATTCCAAACCCAAGCGGAGGGAAGGAACTGTCGGCCATGTCCACTTTTCACTTGTTCACTTTTCAATTTAACGATCTAAAAATTGACAAAATTAAGGATGAAAAAAGAAATGCAATACATGTTTTGGTAGAGCAAATTATTCTCTTTCGAAAGCTGTACAGCGCTATGCAAGAGACTGCCGGCGAAGTCCGCGATGAATTGTTGAAAAGAACGGCAGCGACTTTTGGACCAACCTAATAGTTGCATGGCTAACTGCACGCGGTCGAAATGAGGAATAGTGAAAAGAAGGAAGACGTTCGTCTTCTTGTTCCCGATTTCTTCGATGTTCTCGAAGGTCCCAAAACTGCTCTTAAATGAGGAATTGCAAATGAAAGATGGTGTGTAGTGGAGTCTAAGTTGAAATACATGGTGCGCAGACTAAAGGTGAAGCTAGTGAAGTCGGAGGTCTGAGTCAGGGGATTCGTTGGGTTTGTGTGGTAGTGCAACCCATCCTCTTCTGTGTTTTCCGGTTTCCTCGCATATTCCATAATGGCTTCTATTAAGTTGTCCCACACGGAATGTCGCATACATTGTGGCCTTCTTTTCACAGTTATTCGCATCGGTTGTGAGCTCACTTAGGGTTGGTTCTTTTACGGCGTTTCATCTTCTACATTTCCTATTTTCCCCATTTCATTCCTTCATCGGTTTCTAAAATTATAGTCTTCAGACTACGATGGACCAGAAAATGATTGTGTGCGCGTGCCTGCTCTACGACTTCAAGTTGAAGAAATCCGCTGCGGAATCGCATCGTTCGTAGCTGCATTTGGCAAAGATGTCGTTTTCAAAAGACAATGCGAGCGGTGGTTTCAACGTTTTGCCGCCGGCGACGAAAGTCTTGAAGACGAAAAGCACGGAAGACAAGCGCCTATCCTCTATCCTAGATAACGACCTTTCACGGACTACCGTTGAAGCTGATCCGACATGACCAACTCCGGGGCTTGCAGTATAGCTTGTCTGCTCCAAATCCTGCCCCAAATTTAAATCCATATCGAGTTGACACGCTCTCTACCAACTTGCTGCATGCTCATGTGAGGCCTCATATCGCAAAAGTCGTTCAGCAGAAAATTGAGGAACTTGGTTGGACCGTTTTGCCTCGTCCGCGTACAGCCCCAACATTACCCCATCCGACTACCACATATTCCGCTCGATGCAGCACGCCTTGGCTGGGAAAATGTTCTCTGACCTCGACGAAATCCGGGTTTGGGTGACCAACTTCCTCGATTCGCGGCCAACTCAGCTCTTTAAAGACGGGGTCCATTCTTTGCGTGTACTTGGGGTAAAGGTTGTTGACAATTGTTGAGAATATATCACCGAATTAAGTTTGGTTTTAATTCCTTTGTATGAATCTAACATTTCGGTCTGAAGCGACATCCGTGTGGGACACCCTAACAATAATCTGGTGTTTCAGATAGCCGATTTGGAAGAAGTCCGCGTAGACAGATTTGCATTGCAACGGCTTGTTGAGCTGTGTCAGTGCGATGTGAGGTTCTCAATCAACACGCTACAGTTCGTATCGGTGCTCGCTAAGAATGAACAGCGCTTCATTTCCTCGAACGATATACAGAAGGTGGAATTGTATTGTTTCTTGTATAAAAGTGGGCTCTCATTTGTCGTTCATGTTTAGGCTGTGGAACGTGAGAGAGTGGGATCGTCGTCGATATTTGAAAACTGGTCCACCGTACTTGACTTCAGTCATCATTTTGACAAGTTCGTTATCATATCATTTAGTGTTGGGATATTTTGGACGATGTGTACGGAGAAGGCTTTAGCCGGCCCTTCTTTAGTTGTCTCCTACACTAATTGATTATGCTATTGAGAACCCTTCGAAGGAGTCGTGCATATCAAAAGCAAATCTCCATCCAGGAAAGGTGTGCTACTGCCCCTGCCGGAAAGGCTGAGAATGGTGGAGCGTGTAGCCATTGAGAGAGGTGACGATCGGTTCGTGAGTGGTCTTCACGCCAACTACCTCAGTGTGAACCTGCCGGTGAAGGCGATGCGTGCAGGAGCCGAAGCGTTTATTTACTACGATCGCATCATGCTTGCGGTGAGTCTGCGTTGTTCACTGCGTTCAGTTGGCTTCCCGCAGTTTTTTTACGACTAGAGTTGCTTCCTTTCAGTAATATAGGTGTCTGCATGCTCTGCCGTGTGGCTTATTTCATATCCTCAGGAAATATAAGTAGGGGTTCACAGGAGGCGGGAAGACCCATATGCATTAGTGTTAGAAGGCACATAGAATGATGTGCCAAAGTCTCAAAGATCAAGTGCTTTGATTAGCCATAAGGTGCAGAGGCGATTTTAGATCGTATGGCAGGCATCTACTCGCGGAAAACTTTATAAACCTTGCTGTTTTCCTCTAAAAATCAATCGGAAGGATGGGCGCCTTGTGGTCACGTAGGAGCTGACACGAGCTGACACCTTTAAGGAGTGATCATAGGAGCTCAGTTTCACTTCTTTCAGCTTCGAACAAACAATGACGTATAGCGTTTTGCTTGTTTGACGTTTTCTGTCCTCGCTCTTGTTTAAGAGAAAGAGAGAGTGAGAGCTGTGTGTCTCTTCAGAATGAAATGGTCCTTGAGGACAGTATTTTTGCATTGATGCTTTTGGATGCTTCCGGGCTCAGAAAAAAAGTGGTCAGAAGTCATCTGAATGGAGAAATCTCAGTCACAATCTAGTTAATTATCTTCAACTAATTAATACAAGAAAGTTACGCCGAGATTTAAAGCCGAGCGTGGAAAGTTCTTATTGTCGTTCTCGGCTTTTATACGTCTTCCATAGCATAAGCACGAACAGAGAGAAAAAACAGAAACTTCCGCTCGTCCTTAGCCATTCGTTAGAGGCTTCGCAGTAAATTTTGGCGGTTTCTGTGTATGCCCTAGTTGATAATGTCTACCTGCCTGAGGCTCGACGTTTTCTTTATTCCCCTTCTAACCATAGGTTTCATGGGCGTTTGAACTTCAGCCTTAAAGAGAAATGGAAATTCAGGTCAACGAGAGGCAGAACTACACTTTAATGAAGTATCTGAACGTGTTCTACATGCTTCTCCATGCCTATATAGCTACCCATACGAGGTGATGAGTGCAAGTTGATTAATTAATTGATTATTTTTTCTCGGTGATCCTCAACATTGCAAGATTGAAGGTCCGATTTCCAGAGCGAAACTGAAGTTCCCACAATTAGAGCAAGCCACCAATATGAAACGCCGAGAGTCGCAGGAAACTCTTGCAACGATTCAGTGCACGCTGCATGGAAGGCACTCTCCCTCTGCTCTCCTGTACGACGTTCTTCCGCTTCTGGTGCAAATCGTTCAACCGTCGATCAAAACGGTATGCGAGGTTGTCGATTATTTGGTTGTGAATTCAGAGATCTGCAACCGCTGTGAAAAGCACTTCGTTAATTCGGTGTAGTTCTATGCAGTCCTCAAGTGAAGCAAATTTGGATTTTTTGTGTCACGATTGGTTGCGCGCTTCATTCAGTTCGGTGTAGTGGATTGGATCTGCTGCTTCCTCAGCTAGTTTACCTTCCCCACCCTCTGTTAATTGAGTCCAGTCTTCGTTACTTTCTCCATCTCGTTCCGATATCACGGCGAGTGCTGATAGGACAATTTCAACGATTTTGTCATGGATGTTTGTTGGATCAAACAGCGCCGCTGGTATAATGGTGCCCGGAAAGAGCAGTTGAAGTACCGTCTGGCGCAGTTTTCTCCGCAACAAAGCATCCTTGTAACATCCTACAGACTAGCCGATCGAGGCTTGAAGGGAGGATGTTACCCTGTTATCGAATCATAAATGATCAGTTACCGGTACCCGGCCTACCCCAATGAACAAAAATGGTTGCCAGCGCATTCTACAGTGGAGTAGAAAGCAGCTTAAAGCGTCAAACCGAAAATGTGTTGAGTGCCATCAAATTTCTTCCAGATGAACCAACAACTGTACAGCAGGCAAGAGTTGAAGGAGATTGACAGCGTGGTCACTATAATGGCGGACTATCAGCTGACATTTACTCCGACCGTTGTGAATTTCCAGCAGCAGTTCCTGTTTCAGCCGTGAGTGGTGTTGCTTCCGACAAAGAGCACAATAAATATCTAATGAGCAGGAAAGTTTTCCACAGATATCAACTTTCTAAGAAATCTAGTAGCAGAAACTAAGCACAGGCATAAGGAGTGCTGTGAATTAGATGGAGACATTCAGACCATGAGCCTTAGGATTTTCGAGAAGAGTGAATTGATGCCTGAATTCAGCAGTTGCGCCTCAACTGTATTTGAGTATTTTCAGACCAGTGGATGTGCTGACCATGTTCCCCATATCCGATGAGAGCGCTCGTAGTTTGCTGTCGAATGCGACACGGCAGATGATTGCGCAGAAGGTAGGGATGACTTCGATTATGTCGAAACGAATCCATACACTGCACACAACAAATCGGCAATGCCGAAGTGTCAGAACTCAAGGCTTTAGTTTTCAAACGGACGTCATTGTCGTCAGAATTTGTCCTTCGGCTCGTCAGTGAAGGGAGATGCTATAAATCACATTTTCTGTTTAATTGGTGAATTTCACCACACCATAACATTAGGTTGGAAACTGAAGTGCCCGCCGTTTTTTAACATTTATTTTGAATTTCGCTGAAAGTGTTTTGCATAATGTCATAAACCATTCGAAAGTGAATGGTCTGCTCTGTCAGGAAGGATGTTTCGCTTTTTTCCCATTTTTTTCAGTTATCATGGCATTAAAGTGGAAATTCAAAAAAAGGGAAAAGTGATCTTCGTAAACAGCTCCTTTTCTCTGCTTACGTCTGAGTTTTTTTGCTCAAAGTCACACACTACTCGAAAGAAGATAATTGGCTCTAAAGAAAATATGTTTTCACCAACAGCTGTTCTTTGTTTCATTTTTTAAACCTAAACCTGATGACCTGAAAACTAGCAAGATTCAGGATGACCAAAGAACAGAAAGTATATTCTGACAGAACGAAACATTCTCTTTCAAATGACAGATGACACTGCGCGCAAGAAATTGGTAGAGGTTATCTTCTTTCGAGTGGTGTATGAGGTCGTGGAAAAGCTAAACGTAAGTAGAGTGAAGGAGCTGACTGCGAAGGTCGTTTCTCTTTTTTGACTTCCCCTTGAATGGCATAAAATTTGTCAAAAGTCGAAGTGAAAAAATCGAAACATACTTTCTGACAGGGCAACTCATTCTCCTTCAAGGAGTGTATAACATGCGAAACATTCCCAGCGAAGGCCAGAATGAAATGCTAAAAACTTGGGGCAGCTATAATAGTTTCCAGCCGAATATATAATAACTAAATTAGTAGTTTTGGTAATCCTTCAAGTAGCGACTAGGATTACAGATCGAATTAGGGTTTGTTAGACCAATAGAAATGAAATCGGAGTTTTCTAGCTGCGTATCTGTTGTGTCTAGCGGCTGATGCTTGAGGTCTCCTCTCCGAATTTCTACTGTTCAGGTGTTGATTTTCCAAACGACCGGAATTTCGAAAGAGGATTCAGTTCCGAAGAGTCATGCCGCTCACATCAAGGCCATGGTGGCTGAGTGCGGCGCCGCGTCGAAACCAACGGAACTCGGCCCTCGACGGGCGCTTCTCTACAAATTCAACACTGGGTGCAGCACTGCCGTGAAGCGAACGATTCGCATGCACCAGCTGTTGAAATAGGTCCCTAGTAGGCTCACTCCATGTCCTTACAAACAAGGCTTCCTGCAGCACGAGCTAACCTTCATGCGTCACGTCGCAGAGCGTTTTTGGAGAGGGCGATTTTGCCGGTTCAAAGGGTCTCGCACTGCCTTCAACTCACCTCTGTTGCTCACATTCCATTAGGTGTCGTACTGGTGAGGCTTTCGAAGGTTCTCGACTTTATGAGATTATTATTTCATTGTAAGGATCGGTCTGTAATTTGGTTCAGCTCAGCAACTCCTGTCTTGGCTGTAATCTAACTAGGTAAATGAATTGGTGTCACTGAGTTACTTTCACTTCCCAGCTTATCTCAGTTCGCCTCATACCTCGCCCTTCAAGTGACTTGTGTCTGCTTTATTCAATCATTTCTGTAACTTCTGTACATAAATTCAATTGAGTTGGAATTTTTGAGCAAGTTGATCAGTCTGTCGTTACACTGGAATAAAAGATGTCAGCGGTGAATATATTGTACAGCCAGTCAAGTTTTCTTCGGAAACACGATTTAACGCACAGTCGACGGAAACATTCGCATAATCGGGTTTTCTATAGTGTTTGCTGATTAGGTGAATGTAGAAAAGGAAGAGTGAGGTGAAGGCTGGAAAACGATGACACTAATGGAAGGAGGACGTTGGAGAAAAGTGTGCGTGAAGTGTTATAGAACTCTACGTGAAATGGAAGGAAAGTAGAATCTATTCCGTCTGGGCAATATATCTTCTGGGCATCTATAGTCAGATCTGGACTGGAGGGGCCGCCGTGGTCGTACATTCCGCCGTTGCTCCTGCGGTAGTGCAATGTTATGAGCTATTAGGTTGGTGCAGAAATAATGGTCGTTTTCGTACTTGCTGTCGGATGCAGTCATGTTTTGTACCGCTAGAGAGTACAATTTCGCGCTATCCTACGAATTTAACACGGTTTCTCTATCACCATTTTCTCAGTGAATTCGGATAGATCGCGAAGATGCTGTCAAAACGGCAAATTCGCATAGTTTTGCTCCACGAGTTCAGACTCGGCCAATGGTGCGGAAGCTATTTGAAATGTACATCAACGCATAGGGTGAGGACACCATATCTGCTAGTACCACGCGTAGATTGTTCGAGAAGTTCCGAGCTGGAGACTTCAGACTAGAAGATCGGAAGGGATGCGGTCGGCAATCGGAGGTTGACAAGGACAGTGGTAGATTCCAACCCAAGAACGTCCTCAGGAGAAATTGCTGAAGTGCTAAACTTTGACCATGTAACCGTAACATGGTCTTCTTCTTCTTCTCTTGCGCAAAAAAGCGACCCTCTTCTAGAAATCATTATAGCGTGTGACGATAAATGTATTCTCTACTACAGTCGACGACGTTCAGGTTAACGAGTGGTCACGACGAAGCTCCGAAACATTTTTCAAAGCCAGCATTGGGCCAAAGAAGAGTGGTGACTGTTCGGTGGTTAGCAGCTGGTTTGGTCTACCATAACTACACGGGCTGTACGGGTGAAACCGTCACAGCGGGAAGTGCTGTGGGAACTCGACAATGTGCACCAAAAGCTGTATCAGATTTACCCGGCATTGATCAACAGTGGAGGGGTAATTTTACTCCATGACAACTCTCCACTGCACATTTCATTGATTACAACAAAAAGTTGATTGAGTTGGATATGAAACTCTCGACCATCATTCACACTCGCCACACCTTTCTCCCGCGGGCTTGTTCAAGCATCTCGACATTTCTTGCGCTAAGAATGCCTCCGACACCAGGTCGATGAAAGAAGGCATTCGACGATTTCGTCGCCTTCAGAACTCCAGAATTTTATGATGCTTGAATATTTAAGCTAGTGTCTCGTTGGGAGAAATGTGTTGATTCTTGGTGTGTTATTTCGATTGAACATCTTTCCTTTGGAGCGTGTTATAGTTGTAGTTGTTTAAGAACGGCCATTATTTTTGCACTGCTCTAATTATTGCCATTTGTCCTAGCGCTCCTCCTAAATCTAGAGGGCGCCGAAACCTCTGGTTGCCTGAGGGGGTTCTATGACTTCCCAAATAACTGGAATTTGTGAATTTGAAAACACGTGGGGCCAAAGGCTCTCTCTCTCTACTTACTGATGAAGAGGCATCCATAGAGGTGGGAAGACGTCTGGTGAGAAACCCCACAGGTGTGCCCCATAGTTTATGTCAAGCTATGTTTGGTGGGATCAAACAAGCACTGAAGGAGAGAGCATCATAATTCTTTGTCATCTTTGTACCACGATTCATTAAGTTCAATAGCCGTGATGGTTTGATTAAAAAGTCTGGTGACAGGACTGTAGCGGCCACCAGTCGTGGTGCAACACCACTCTTGCTCAACCTGCATTTGCTGAGCAGCGCAGGAAAAGCGCAAGATTTGTAGGTTCTGTGAATAAAGTTACACAACCGCGCTCTATATATGCGTATATGCGTATAATCCATGGGTAACTATCGGTGTATGTTTCCTTCTCTGTTACCGGGAACATCCACGGGAACAAACACTACCCAGAAAGCGAAATGGTTTGCATCATTTTCACGTCAAGTTGAACACTACTCCAAGCAAGCGCAACGCTTTTGATAATTATTTTGATGATAAGATGATCCTACGTTCCAATTTAAAAAGAGCATACGGATTGAATAGGATACTCTTCGGAGAAGGCTAGGATGATTTTTCATTCAAAAGAATTTAGCGTGACTTTCTTTGAACTTTTCAAAATCACCTGCCCCAATAAGTGAAGAAATTGTTGAAAGTTCAATATAAGCGTTATTTTTAAACTAAAAACAATGGATCAAGGCTTTTTCATTGCAGGGAAGCATCATTTTTGGTGCTAGAAGAGGTGGCTGTGATAAAGCAGTCGCTCGTCACGATTTGATTTGCGTAATTGTGTAAAATGACACACTTGTCAACGCTACAACATGAACAGTTTTTAGAAAACACACATGTCATCACATGGCTGCTTCGAGCAAGCAGCATTTACACCATCAATCAAATAAATACACTTGGATATTATGAATAAAGAACAGTAAACATTGATGGTTCGAGTGCATGTTGTGATATCTTCTTTAGTATGTGTAAAAGTTTCCGCTTTCTTGTAATCTAGAACAAGCATTCCAGCATTATTTTTCTTAAAAAATAACAATTTCATAAAATTTTAAGCAATGTGTTCACTTATTGGAATAGGTAAAGCAATTAAGCAATCAAGAAAAAGTCATATCAAGTTTTTTTTGTACAGAAAATTACTATACTCTTCTCGGAGTCTCTAGCTTAATTCGGAAAAGCTCGCATTGATTCGAAAGATGTTCAGTTTGATTTTGAAACCACCAGCCTAGCTTTTAACAGTGTGTGACCAATTTGATGTCAAAATCGTGAAGCTTAGACTAGCTTTGGAGAGCGTCCAATTTGATTGGAAAAAAAGTATCCAACCTGGTTTGAGAGATGTCCAGTTTAATTTGAAAAGTGTTCAGTTTCACGAGGAAACGGTATAAATCTTTATATGAAGCATTTCTAGAACAGGAGCAGAGTCTGCTCTATAGCTCTAGTGATTGAGCTCTAGTGTATATTTTCCGTCAACATTGTTTTCTATTTAATCATAACTGGTGTTCGTCCGTGGTGAGGTCTTCTGCTGATGAGAGCTCTGAGATCTTTTCTGTCCATCATCTCATTATTACGTCGTGGGTAGGTTGAAGATAAATTGCCGCTTCTCTTTTAAGAATTTCAGTCTCACCCGTTTTTATTCCTTCCTTTTCGCATTTCATATTACGCCCTTCTTGAGCAGGAGGCAGAAGGGTCGGGAGGGTGAAGTGTATCTTCGCGAATAATCCTTCCGATGAACGTAGTTCGATATCGCTCCCGTTATTTAACACTAACGTTATGAGTGAAACGAGCAGCGAGTGCAATTTATTAAGTCGTAAAGGAACAAATTATGCAACAACAATGAGCAGAGGTGGGCTGTAAACAAGCTGAACCAAGGTTGCTTCTTGCTCGTTAAGTCTGGCGGCTTTTATGGACCTTTCAGAAAAGTGTGGCCACTATGGATTCATTGGATACTACCTCCGTTTTTTGGTACTGAGACCGTCGCTGGCATATCGTCAGGAGTAGGACATAGACCTCCAATGGATGCTCCACAAGCCCATGCTCTTAACTATCACTCATAGAATATGTAGTTTCCAGCTATTCCATTCCACAGAAGAAGGGACAGAAAAGATAGCACTATTAGGCTCCTCAATTAAAAAAAAAGACGCGAAAAAAAGTTTTCATTCATCCTGGCTACCTTAGGAAGGGATGATGCTGTATCAGGTTGTTGCTGGAGGAACAGCTGCGATGTGTTCATTTTAGGCTGAAAGAAAGCGTCTTTTACCCTAAAAGGTTTCGACAAGGTGCGTCAGGATAATTAAATAGCACGGTTGTCGCAGATTTACAAGATTTCCCATCCGCATTCTGCACGGAGGACTGCACTTTTTTCAAGCTGGCATTTGTAAATTTTCGATATCGACAGCATTTTTATTGTTTAAAAATAACCAATGAAACAATAAGACAAAGGTTCGAAGAGGACTTGAAATGTGTGCGGTGGAAGATAGCTGCCTATCAAAAAAGAAGTCTCTTAGTTCAAACAGGGTGAATTTTCTTTGGACAATGTGGGGTCTTGGAGCGAACTGTCCAACGAGTCAAATCATTTTATTTAATCCTCCAATGGCTGTTACTGTGCGTGTAAACTGTTATAAGACCCCGTTACCGTTCAAATCCTATATGCATCGTCCATGGCAGAACTGAATCGGAGGCATATTTGACTGTGCTATGGAAAAAGTCGAATTGGAAGCAGCTTTTTTGTATAATACTAGCTGAATCAAGACAAGAAATTTCTCAAACATTTATACATGTTGTTCTATGCTGATCAGACAACAAACATTAATTACAGCGGCAGTGAGAATTCGTGGAGTGCGAAGGTTGTTTTTTTGCTGAGATACTGGCACTTCTCACTAAGTGCCACACGAAAAATTACACGAAGGTTCTTTGTACATGGCTTCTGGTCCCATGATCCAAGGCATTTAGAGCTCTTCTTTGCACAGTTACTGCTGCGAGATCAACGGCAGCATACGAAGTTAGGTTGTCCAGAATCCTGAAGTGGTTCACAGTTTTGGCTCGAATATCAAGTCTGTCCCTCAGCCTGGCTTCATAATCCTGGCTCTTCCCATCAGTAGGGCAAAAACGGTTTTTGAAGTTCGCCGACGGCTTACAGAGAGGAAGGACATTGCTAGTCAAAACTGTTGTTCCTGGTTTAGAACGTGATACCAAATGTTATGGACGGGGAACTGATACCTAACCTTTTCGAAATCAGTCACGCTCTCGCGGCACTCGTAATCGTCTGGACAGATATCCAATTCGTTGCTCTCCGGATCACAAAGTATCGGCAGTGAAGACGGTTTTCCGGAAGGGCATTCTGAAGTGACAACGCCAGTGAAGCTATTTTGCCTAGCCTCTAGCCTTAAAGAAATGCGTATTAGCTACTCCATAGTATAAAACCTAATGTTAAATGTTTTCTTTGGTGATAACAGAACATGGGCACAGAAACGTGTTTGGTGGATCCATTCATTACTCGAACGTTTTAATGGCCTCGTAGCCCTTGCCTACACACTATGTGCGAGTGCTGCGTTGTTCTGCCAAAAGATGAAGACAATGGTGAGTTTCTGATATTGTTAGAACGCAGTTATTCCCTCGTTCTTCATATTGAAGAGCGTTGTTATAGAGAAATTGCTGAGCTGCTTACAGCTGTGAAAACGAACCCGGTTGAACGGCGCCAGCTTTCGGCTCACAGCATACTCTCTGCATGCGATTGATGCTGTAGACACAGACACCGGACGGGCAGTCTTCAAGAGATTTGCACTCGACAGTGGCCGTCAGGAAAGGCAGGTAGCATTCTGGTACTGAATCAGAGCTATTGAACAACAAACTACCGTGTTAACCAACGCAATGCTCTTAAGATGGAAAATTTATCGCGGAATTTCAAATAGTCGTGAACAATTTCATTTCAGTCTCGTTTGTTTTTTTCACAAAAAACCACCTTGTAGGATTTGTCTTTACATGGTACATTACAAGAGCACTTCCGGATTAAAAGTTCGCGTTCTGAATGACCAACTTTTGATGCTTTTTTCAAGTGTTCCAGAAAGGCAACCATATTTTGAGCTTTAACTGGATCTTGTGTACCGGTTCATGAAAGTAAATGAATCTGCATTTTTATCATCTGCTGAGGAGAATTCTGCTGAGGCGAAATTTGTCCACCAATCTGGGAAAGGTTTCAACATGTATCATAGTATTATTAAAATCCTCGTCCACATAGAATATATGATGAGTTTTATCAGCAAATAAAGGACAAAGCACGGCACCAATGTACCTTTGTAGGAAGCGCTACGCATTCTGCTTCCAGGCGATGTTGTGAACGTCACTTGAATAAGCAGGTGGCCCATGCGATGGCTTGTGGTTAGCGGCCAATGAACGGGACAGCGTTCCTTCTCGTGTAAAGTTGGTATAAATTCACCCCCCCCCCCCTCCCCCTCCCCAGAAGGATGTGGATCCAGTTGTACTAGACGAGAAACACCAACCAAGAACCTCAACTCCGGTGCACGAGTCTGCCGGCGCCTTTTTCGGCAGCACCGATTCGGGAAAACTATTGACAATGAACACCTGCTTGGCCCCTAGACTTGCTTACATGTAGCTGGTTTACGGAACCACGTTGAAGAAGTGAGACTATGATAGCTGTGTGTATAATATACATCTTCGCAGCACATGAGTGTCGCTCTTTCTAAACAAACTATTGAGTTTTAGATCCTAAGCCATCATGATGATGTTTTGTTGCGATCAAAACTCTAGCGCCTTCTTTAATTCTCCACTTCCTAAGCCCTTCCTTATTTTCCCTAGTTTTTCCCTAGTTTCAGTGCAGTCATTCGGTCTTCCATATCCGTCACGAGGTGCTCCACTCCACTTAATGTGTGCCCTATCATGGTCCCTAGTCTGGAGTTTTTGACGTATTAATCTAACGCGCCACGGAGGCATCCTCCTTTGGACTGTTCCCCATTTTCAGGTGACTGAAAAAAACTGCTCCTTATAGAAATAGAGATCGACACCACTAGTATCCAACGGGACTGCCCAAGATTAAATAATGTTCATAAATATAGCAGTTACCGGCAGTGCCGACCGCGAGCAGCGAAATGACGGAGGCGAGTTTCATGGCAGGATACGTGCTGCGGCTGCGTGACGCCGTGTTTTATAGCGATCTGAGGGGCTTTGTGCAGGCGGATGTTTGTTGGTTTTTTGGTTCGCCGGCCGCGACCGCACATCGAAACATTTCAGAATCGACCCCCTGGGCCTCGCGGCCCTATTCACGGATGAAAAGGTTGCCATTTGTGGCACACGGGTTATGAGAGGGCAGCGCTATTTTTGCCATCAAAAAGAGCACCAATATTTTCGGTCATATGATAGTCGCAGAGGCTATTCTGGCAGCTGCTATCAGCCGTGACATGATGTCTAGCCGGGCTGTTTCAAATCGAAGGATTGTCGAGTGTAAGTGAATCTAGAAATATCAGCGAGATCAAGGATCATCCACTTCTTAAGCGAAGTATTTTGAATGACGGAAAAATTCAAACATTTTATTTATTGATTTGAATAGAGTGAAGACATAGGCAATGACAAATATCCGGCATAAAGAATACAAAAAAAAGGGAATGGAAGTCAAAAGATATGAAGAGGGTGAAAAAAATGACTAGAAAATCTTCTATGGGCTCAATTAGAAATCCAACAGTTTTTAACTTAACGTGAGGTAACCAAAAAACCAATTACTCATTCGAAGCTATTCAGCCTCATTCTTACAAACAAAAAAAATTAAGCGCATACTAAAAAAGGGGCTTTTGCTAGAATGTTTTCTGTGGCGAACTATGGCTTAGTTTGTTCCCAAGGGATGCTGTGTCATTTTGGATGAATAAGTATTTGTATATTAGTATATTTGTATTCTACATCTAGTTTGAAACCTTGCTAAAAAGTCTGATCTCATATTGACTGCAGATTTTTTCAGTGAATAGCGAATCAGTAAAAAATTTTCCATTTCACGCGGTTCATTTAGAAACAAAGACTCAGGATTCCCAAAAGATCAACACATAGAATGAGGAAATTTTCATGAAACAATTATATATTGCATCACTTTATGGGTAATAAATTGTGTTTTCTTCCGCTAAATGTCAGCTGCATAAACAGTGCGTAAAGAAGAACACATTTTCAGCGTTCCTTAATGTTCAACATTTTATAAATATTCTATGGGTTGGTGCAGGGAGCTTCGCGAGATCTTTATGCTTGCTCGGTATCAGAGTGAACTCTTTAGAATCCGAAAGGTTAAGAAAACTGTTCTGATTCGTGCAAGACAGAATCGACCTTTGAACTTCGTCTCAACAAGAACGTAAGCGGCACATCAAAAAGCATTGTTAGGTCAGTGTATGAATCTTATCTTACTGGCGAAGTTTTATACATCATGAAGAACTATGTAGGAGGAATCTTATATCACTGCTCAGTGACGAAAGGTCGAGGAGGGGAATACGTTGAGTACCGCTTAGAGCATAGCCATAGTAATTGAGAGGCGTCTCTAAATGAGGTTTCTGAGCTGTTTTGAACGCTTTCTAGAACGTCTACATCAGTTTTCCTAGATGGATTGAATAGTAGCGTACGACTTCCCAAAATATGAAGGTAGTTCATGAATCTTGAGGCCATCGTTTCTCATACCGATTTGATATCTTCAGAAAGAAGGCTATGGCACTAGCCATAAGATGTTCCTTCGAAGCAAACAGAATGACGACCTATTGTTAGTAAAATTTGAACAATAGGATTGTTTCAAGAAACAGGAGCTGAACTTGCACAAAGAAACTTGTATATGTCGCGAAGACGTGCAGCATTGGAAGCTTGGAACGCACATCCAAGCAGATCGCAATGAATGAACGTGCAATTCAGAGAGGGCGTTACGGTTGGTACCCTGATCGGCTGGCATGTGTTTGGTCTATGCTCAACTTGGTTATTATTGACTGGCGCGCTCTCACCTACTCACCTATGTATCAATGCTGCTCACCTTCGCGACATGAACCGGGTCGGGTCGGTGAATTGGTACTAGACCCGCTTGAGATTGAGAACTCACTGACTTGTCAAACGGTTCACCACTGCAAGTTTCGCATCGCCTTATTTAGTTGAGCGACGGAACTTAAAACGATAGACTGATAGCACGTGCTGCATGAGTGGGTATGGTGTGCCTCAAATCAGGAACGCCTCGTTAATAAGCGAAGATAGGCCCTGCCACCACCTTCCGCCATACAGGCCACATACACATTAAAATTGCCTCCACGATATCGTGTAAAAGCAGAATGCGGGAAGGATCTGAAACAGGGATTGATGACCACCGACTATTATCCTTATCCTTTGTTTTGAGCTTACTGTAAATTTCTTGTTAACTGGTGCGTTAGGTTGGCAGGTCCAATCCTCGTCTTATGACGAGCTTTGGTTTCAAGCACACCATACCCACGCATGCAGCACGTACTATCAGTCTATCGTTTTAAGTTCCGTTGCTCAACTAAAAGTGGGGCGATGTCAAACTTAGTTGTACTGTTGGTGTGAATCAGCAATTTTATACCCTCTCTTCGCTGGCTGCTGCCGCGTTCGGGTAGGAAGAGGAGATTCTGGAGAGAGCGCGTTTTAGTCGCCATCAATCGTAATAACCTCGGCTAAGTGCATGGAGCTACTAGGTGTGTGCGTTCGTGTGGCATTTGTTCAAATAGCGTTCCTGTGCGGCGGCGACAAAAAATTGGAACACACAGGACGACGTCAGAGTCGCACCTGCCAAGGGTTCGAGCGCGCCATGCGAAATCGAACAAAGCATTTCAGAGGGAGTGGGGCAAATAGAAGTCCGATTTGGTCCACCGGGACTTCCATCCAAGCAATCAGTTTCCAGCTAAGATAACATCTGCAGACTGTAGAATACGGCGGAGCAGTACTACTCCTAAAACAGCCTTCGGATCGTGTGGGTAGCTTTACGGATCACGTCGCAGCACCTTACGGAATTTTGACCCTCATTTAAAAGTTAAAATCACAACATATCAGTTTTCACATTTTTGCTGCGGTGTGTTAAGGAGGCGTTTTCTCCAAGACGATCAACAATTTAAAGATGAACGAATTTTATGGCTTCTCCTTTGCTGGCCCGAACCTGGAGAGTCAGATGGTCGGGAAACCGTGAGTAGCTTTACCAAGTTCTTTCCACTTTGCTATTAGAATCGTCGCTGTACCGGAATGTGCATTCTATTAATATTTGGTAGGACTGGGTTTACAAAAGATAATGCTACAATGCAGGTTGAATTTCTACTTAATGACAGACGAATGAAAAATGGTAACACAAAACATTCCGAACAACCTAATAGAACGAAAACTCAGCTATGAGGAGAGGAGAGGATAATCGATAGTCGCCCTTTCTTCGCGAAAATCTAAAGTGAGTGAAGAGATATGTTTAGAAAGTCGTACGCGGAAAACAGTTACTATACGCAGTCAATCCTTGTGTGTCACCAGGTTCCTCAAAAGTAGTCTTGGAGAAATTGTTAATTTAACGTTTCTAGAACGGCTCAGTTATGAGGAATTTGTCATTAAAAGGAGCGATGGCTGGATGTCCAACTTGAACGACGTGCTAGGTTCGCTAAAACTTTTTATATTTCTCCTCTCCTCTCCTCATAGCTGAGTTTTCGTTCTATTAGGTTGTTCGGAATGTTTTGTGTTACCATTTTTCATTCGTCTGTCATTTAGTAGAAATTCAACCTGCATTGTACATTAATGATATTTTCTGTACAGATTTCTTTCGTTCTGTCTGACTAAATAATTTATGTTTCAACACTGTTTTATATATCTGTTCTTGAAGGTCTCACTGAGGTACGTCCAGGGAGCAACCCTGACTTCATCTGATCTTCAAATTGGAACGGTCCGCAGCCGAGACCGGTCGACAAATCAACCAACTGTGGGGCCTAATACTGGTGTAGAAAGTACTGTGCACTAGTGGTTCAGTAAATTTCGGACCGGAGATTTTAACCTCGAAGATGACTCCCGTAGCGGTTGTCCTAGAGCAATCCTGGACGACGCGTTGAAGGAAGCCGAACTATCCCAAACAGTTCGCGGAATCGCGGAAGGGGCCTCACGACTTGAGTGAGCGGCAAAAATTGTCACGTTTCCAGATTTGTTCTTCTCTACTTTTACGCAACAAAACTGACCCGTTTTTGGATCGAATCATTACTTGTGATGAAAAGTGGATACTTCATGATAACAGAAAGCGTTCCGAACAGTGGTTGGACGCCGACGAACCCCTAGGCATTTTCCAAAGGCAAACCTCTATCAAAAAAGGTAATGGTCATTGTGTGGTGGCCGACAGCTGATGTGATCCGTTACAACTTTTTGGCACCGGGCCGAACGATCACAGCAGAGTCCTACTGTAAGGAAGTCGACGAAATGCACCGAAAACTGCGTCAGCATTGGTCAATAGAAGAGTGCCGATTCTTTTGCACGATAACGCCCACCCACACCTATCACAAATCACTATTCGAAATTTGAACCGAATTAAGGGTTGAAGTTCTGCCTCACCCGCCATGTTCTCCAGAACTCTCACCAACCGGCAACCACCTTTCCAAACACTTTTAGAACTTTCTCGCTGGTGAAACCTTCACCAATCAGATCCAAGCTAAAACAGTTTTCGAGGATATTGTCGAATCTCGACCATCAAATTTTTTCGCTGATGAAATAAGTCGATAGGTGGCCCGTTGGAAAATGCCTGCTGATTCGAATGGTGCCTATATCGACTAAATGCGATAAGATTCGCGAAAGTTATGGTAGTTCAAAGTGAAAACTCTGATAACTTTCGCGACAACCTAATACTATTGGTCTGTAGAGCTCTTCTTTTTCTCGAACTTGTTATGCATTCTGTATGAGCGCGAAGTGGTAGCATTTTTCCACTGCAGCTTATTCATTTAAGGTTCACTTTGGATAAAGCCCTGGTGTGCTCCGAACAATCTTTAGAAATTTAGTTACTTCGGAATGGAAGTGCTTCAGCGCGGTCCAGAAAAAGACAATCGATCGCTTCAAACGGAAGACAGCAAATCGCTAATAGGAGGGAATTGAAGCATTACAACTTCTTCTTCTCTCTCAGCGTTTGTCCCGCTCCATGGCGGGGTCCGCTCCTCTGCTGCCATGTCGCCTCCAATCTTTTCCGATCCCGCTAGATCAGGATGAACACCAGCTACTTTAAAGTCCTTGTGTAACGTATCAGCAAAGCGCTATTTCGGAGTTCGGACGCCTTCTAGACACTTCCAACTCAAGGCCTATCTTACGGACGCTGTCTTCTTTCCCACGCAGAACGTAGCCGTACCATCGTAAGCGAGCTTCGCGCATCTTGTCCACTATCGGCACGGTATGAAGCATTACAAGTGTAACTCGTGTACAGTGTACAAGTGTAAGTGTAGTAAGGATGTGCTACATAATACATGGTTGTGGCTGGGTTCAATACAATTTTTAAGTGACTCTCATTAAGGTCACGTCAAATTGGCCCTTCGGTTAGGATCACATTCTAAAAAGGATATTCTCTTATTTTGGACGAGGCAATTGTTTCAATCATTGCCTACTCACGCACCCCTGGTGCAGCCACATAGGATAACTGACCAGGACACACTAGAAGATTACGGTTGGAACCGGCTTGCTGCGGATCAACTAGCATCGGAGGATGATAGACGTTATAAAAATAACCAAATAACTATTTTGGAGATCCAGGCATATTGAAACCGTGACAAAAAGGAACGTATCTCAAAGAAAATTTGCTTTAATGTTTTGGAGTATTGGACCACGCCATGTTCTAGGAGGATTTTTATTTCCCACAAGCAGAAGTTCCGACCCTGACGACTAAGATGGCGGAACACCGATACCCTTCTGAATACAACGGAGGATACGGGGTGTCCCAAAAGTTCTGTTACAACTCTGAGCTTTTTGTAGATTAATGGAGCTCCTTAAGTACCTTGCAACGCGGAATAGTAATTCTTGCCCAGCTAAAGTGATCTTCTTAGGGTAGCCGACACCAAAGGTACTGAAGAATTCAGCTCACGTCCCAAATTACCGACACCACAATCTCTTGCTAGCCAGCTCTTGGACAGGTTCTTGGACGACGTCGACAGGCAGCCGTTGGAGAAACGATAGCGAGAGGAAGCCGATGGGGCCCGAATCCCTGGCGAAGTCATCCTTTATACACGTTGTTACTCGGAAGAATGTCAGCCATATAAAAAACATTTCAGTAAGATCTGCAGCTTGATAAGAAAAAGCTTGAGAAAAAATGAACTGGTTTCTGAATCTAAACTTCTACTAGAGCAGCTATACAGCTGTTGTAACTGCTTGTGTAAAAGTTTCTTCATAACAAAAATAAAAGTAGTATAAGGTGCAAGCATTTATTAACAGAGTACTTACGACAGGTGTTCAGCATTGCCTCCCTTGATCTTAACACACCTTTAAAGGAGGACTCGCGATTTCTCCATTATGGTCACACACTGAGCATTTTGTCCCAGGCAAGCGTCAACACACTTTTGAGCAAGGCTGCTTAACCGCCTCAACTTCCGCGATTTTGTGCTTTAGAATCAACTGTAGTAGTAATTAGCAGGAATCAAACCAGATGCGTTCGATGGTCAAATAACGTGTACCAAAAATTCTGGAAGCACTGAATGTCTCTGGTTGACGGCAATGGCGAAGAAACTGGTTCCCTATTCGGCGGTTCCTTTCCTATGGCAGCAGCTTGAGTATGACGACGAACAAGTATAATATTTCTTTCTTCGTGCACGAAAGTGCGCCACTAAAAACATTATTTAAGAATACGTCTTAACAGAACTTAAGTAGAACCGAAAGAACAGTGACCTATGAACGACAGTAATAACACAAGAAGAATGCGGTGCAAAGGCACGTCAAAGATGAATTAGCAAAATAAAGGATGCAACAGTATCAATTTCGTCAGTATCAAAGCAGTGCAGGTTGCATTGTACATTCCACAGGTGTTAAGGCCCACCTCGTGAACTCGCGATATAGTGAGCACATGCTAACGGGGAGGTAGACCTGCAGTCAACTGCCCTAAAGAAAACGAATGACTGTAAACCAGAATACTAAGGATTAACAAAAATGTTTAGCAATTGTGAAAGAACTAACCTCCTTATTTTAAAAACTTTAACTGTGTGTGCCTGAAATAGTTTAACAGGACGAAGACTCATATCTAGCACATTGTTCCTTAGAAACCTCCTTACTTAGAATGCTGTAGCTAAGAACCATGTCCGCTAAAAGTCTTCTGCGTCGTAGTTAACGCAGACAAAACATTCTTAATCAGTCTTTATGCCTAGGCAAGGCAGTGCGACTAGGACAGACAGTTGTTTTGTACCATAGAACTCAAGTAAAAATTTGCTGGATTGTTTCGACTTTCAGTACATTCTCTGAAGGACTCTATAAGAAGCTTATATGCAACACCATGCTATTATCTAAGTTGAGAGAGATATTCTAGCGAGTATTCCAATGATTCAGTTTTTCCACTCAGGGTTTTCAACAGTTCATAAGGAGGTTGCGTCCCTTCACTTCGGCGGTTGAATGGCAAATCCGACGTAATGTGCTCCCGCAAACAAGAACGCTGAGCAGGTGTCTCCTCAGCAAAATTACTCATGAGGCTTCCCTTTTGTTATCTTGTTGCGATCCCAGTAAGAAGAAGAGATCGGCTCCTTCGGCAACTGCAGTCTCGATATTTAGCTAAGATAAATTCCACTTCTTGCACCAACGCGATGGAAGGAAAGAAGATAACAGCTGAGAACTCTTAATGGAACCACTCCGATCGTATCTAAAACGGAACGACGTAAGAATACACCTTCTGTTGCTCTCTCGTTACCGTAGATAGGTTTTCGAAACCTGTATGCAACTGAATGAGCGTGGCTGGCGTCTACAAGGTTGCGGAGCACGAAAGGCTATGGACTGTTGATAATCGGGTTCGCAAGAGCCGAGAGCTCTCCCGTCCAGATCATCGAGATGAAAAGGCTCCGTCTGCCAGCTTGGTGGGATGGTCCTCCACTCTGTCTTCCTATGCATGCAGCACTTGACTGTTAATTGCAGGCAGGTATCTCTATAGAGTGCGTTGGCCACGGCCACGCCTGTGACGGACAAAGTCTTACACGACTCGTCGATGTCCTTCTTGAGCCACTCCGGCATGTGACATTGACGCATGATAGCTACGAAGGGCACTTACTCCGAAGTCGGCACATCCGGGGAGATCGGACCGTACTTGCGGCTAGGCCTGCAGCTGATATTTTGCGCTCCATTTGAAAAGTCCCAGGACACTGGTAGTTGACTTTGCTCGCGACTATAGCGCCCGAGAGTCTACTGCTGAAACAAATCATATTATACCTAAAATGGCGTTCACTAAACTTACTGTGCTCTAAGGGAGATGTTGCACATGTGGCCGGCCTATGTCTCCATCTACGCCATTTAAAAGTCCCTCGACTACCGTTGTATCATCAATATCCTGGGAGACCTTGACGAGATGACCGAATTGCACCCTCAAGTGTTCTTCAATTGCAGAAATTAAGGTATTTGGTGCGAAGATGGTACTTCCGCCCAAGACTCCGTATGGGCAATGTCAAAACTACCTTTAGTTATGCAACATACACCTGCTCTACTACATCCCCCTCGATCAGCTGTATACATCTCATTAGAGCAATCGATGAAATTTCCCGATTCTGCAAAGTTGTATTCGGCTAAGTTTCAGTAATTAAAGATAAATCTGACTTGGCGATAAAAACGAATTGCTGAACCTGGTGTTGCTTATTAACAAGGCTTCTTGCGCTAAACGGGTAACACGAGAGAAACGGAGGGCGGCCATGCATACTCACGCGTTTTTCAAAAACCCAGCGGATATTTCGGCAGCACGCCACGGTATACCACCAGTTCGCGTACCTTCTCGCCCTTGTCTCTTTCTCTAGCTATCTTTCTCAGCTGGGACTCCTTTGCGCGTTTCTCCACATTCACGCTCTTACGAACAAAGTCTTACTTAAAGCCAATATTGCGGAGGGAGCACGCATTAGCCGGTGCTGTCCACTATTGGAATGTAGAAGGAAGTTTCACTTTTACCAAGTCGATCTTTCTCGTCTTGCCCATCCTGTAAAATTCCACTAACCTGCGAAAATTTGTAGCAGTTCTAAATTATTCATTACTTTTCCCTCTAAAGGCTCGAGCACACTTCGCTGTCTTTGCTGTGGTAGCAATGATAAAGGATGACGGATGCAGCAGCTCGATGATATCCTTTATCACTGCTGCCGCAACAAAGGCAGCGAAGTGTGCACGAGCCTTGAATCTTGAAGGCAGCAAGGTAAGCAGGCGCCTCCTTAACCCCTGTGATCGCGATACCATGGGAACGCTTTGCTGTTTCATAATCACCATAAATTCCCATAGAATTTTCTGGCCCAGCGCATCACATCGTGAGTTGTGAAACTGGAAAATTGCAGAGCCAGAGCTTTAGTTCCCCTCCACGACCTCTTCCCATTCCTAAGTGACAGCAGTTGCTCCTCCAAGGCTCCAACAGCTAAGTCTGCAAGAAAAAAGTTCTGAGTAAAAACTCCTTGGGACTTTTCAGATTAATTCTCTCCTATACGACCTCAAAAATGCTCTACAATCAAAGCATAAACGGATATTAAAATTGTGCGACTCGGATTGTTCCAGTCTGTCTTTACCTGTAACAGCGGCACTGGCAGGTGACAGCGGAGTGGTGGCGATGGTGTCAACTGGTAGCGGCAATTCGAGTTGTTGGCGGCGAGTCTAGCTTTTGACGGCGAGTACTATTGCAGACGAGGACTCTGGCATTAAAAGAAGCGAAAGCTTTAGATCGGGTCACGGGACGTAGTAACAAGAAAGCTTATCATTACGCAGCCCCAAATTAGCTGTATCGAAGGAGCAAGTGCTCCCAGTAAAAAGAAGACCAAGTACAAACTAGACACAAACGGCCGTTACAACACAAATACAGCAAACGCTTCGACATAGTAGCAAAAAAAACGCTCCTCTTCGTAGACTACTGACTGCGTAGATGCGGCTTGAAATTCGCGCCTTGGTTGATGCAGCATCGAATAACGATTTCGAAGAGCTTAGAGCGCGTTTTCGTTCATTCATTCCTACGGCAACGGTCTGCTTAATTTGTATGTACGTTTAATAGAAATATCGGCCAGCATTCGCTCCGCTTGGTACTGAGCACGAAGTCGGCAGTCGATTTTCACTCTCAAACGTTGTACTGCTCTCGAAGAATTACAGTATTGAGCAGGAGCGCCCTGTTGACCAAGGCTTCGATTTGTAGCGTAGTTCCCATCAGATGGCCGCCGCTTTTTTGTCCCGAGCCTACAGGAACTTCTAACCAGCCGCGGGCCCTGTCACATGTCACCCGGAGATCCGGGTGTGGAAGAGGGATACTAATAATGTCTGGGTGGCTGGCCTCGTGGTGTGGGCTCCGACTCTCCGCCTCTGAAAACATCCCGATCCTCTGTTACCGGATTGCTCTTTAGTCAATCCTGGCCCTTTTCATAGCCCTGCTTGTTGATGTTCGAGTTCTGAATAAAAAAGTCCTACGCTTATCTTCGTGTTCTGCTATGTAAGGGCCCAATAGGCCAGTTTGATCTACACTGCGGGAAGACGTGGATTGGAAAAAAGGAAAAGTTTATTACATGGAGGTCCGGCGTCTTCTCCCCCGCTGTCGCATGTTCAGAGGAACAGTTCCTCTCGGCAGTCGTAGGCGACGAGTGGGCGGCGTCTTGTCGCCTCGTCAGTTTGATGACATCAAAGTTCTATATGTCTTTCATCGTCGGGTTCTCGACAGATACTCCCGATGCAAGCGTGCCGGCGTCTTAAATACGGATCCTCATCCTAATTCTTCTCAATTTGTGCAGCCTGGTTAAATCCAATGATGTTAGCAATCTCTCCGAACTGCTTCTCTCCGCAGAAGAACTTCGCAGGGACTCTTAAACGTCAGCAAAATGATGTCCTTTGCTGCTATTGTTTTCAATGAAGTACAGCAGGGATGCTTGGTCAAGCTCTATCGTGTGGGCGACACTTTTAAGGAGGTCTCGAATCGCCTAACGTTGTACTCCCAGTCTTCCGTGTGCAAGCTGTTGGCCAGCCGAATCAACATGCATGATACGATTTGTGCAGACGACAACACAACTTTTTTAATGTCGAGAACCAACAAAGAATTGAGCACGCTCGATATTAACAAGTCTAAGAGCCTCAACGACTGCCAGAATTTCGTGCTCCTATCTTCGCGCTCCAAAATTCCAATTCGTTTTCCCATTAGGGTTTGTAGCCCAACTGTGTAGTATGTTAGGTCCAAGTGACTAGATAAATGTCATCGTCGACCAACTTTTCTTTCAAGCCAATATACTAGTCATTTATAGCGTATTATTAACACAAACAACTATATTCAAGAAACACAAAGAGTATGATCGTCGTTGAGGTCGGTAGGATGTGTCCAGCAAGACGGGATGGCTGGAAAGACAGGAGACGAGAGCAAGGGGTGATCTGGCCAAGTCGCCTCCAAAACACTCTTCCAAAGAAAGGCGGAACGTTTCTTACTACTTTCTAACTCGCGTCTAGCTCAGAGTACATTTACTGACAACTACGGTCAAGACATGTCTCGACATAAGTAGGCCTAAAACACAACAAAACATAACGAAACATTAACACTCTAATGAAGCCATAGCACGATTTAGCGAAACTCCAACCTTGACCAAACGTTACTTTTAACCCAATCTAGTTACATATAAGTGTGTGTTAGTTGTGAAACCACAGCATTCACAACATTGCGCGCAAGGTGGAGATATGCACTGGAATCTAAAGGTGCATCTGCTGCGATAAAGAGAATCACTTCCACGTAGAAGGAGCGGCGCGGTGAGTCTCATTTTCGTTAATAGCTGGAGTTGTGTTGGCAAATCGCGTTATAGTCATGAAGCTGTCAGTGAGGGCGGCTTCACGGATATTAATGTGCAGACCTACGTACTTTAATGCAAGTTCTATAGAATAGTAACTCCATTTTTTTAAACATGAAAGCGAGAAACATTTAGGTTTTTTATTCAATTAATCCATGGATGAAAATGATGGAACCAGTTAACAAGGAAAAGGCGATGAATCAGTGGAACACGCTGAAAGCTACGATCGAAGGGTGTGGGGCTACGGTGGAGGTCATGGAACCGAGTGAGGTACCTTTCAATATTTTCTACACAAATAGGCAACTCGTATCTCGTAGCGCTGCGAAAACGGCATGGACATCCACAATCTTTAACCTCGGTTCGGAGGTCACCGTTTATTATGCGGTTATCCGCCGTGGTGAGATTGCACATAAATGCCCCCCCCCCCCCCCGCCGAATTCACCGCTGGGGTGGAACGCACAAGAGCTGCATAAAGTTTTTGATTTCGTGCAGCACAGATCGTCGCATAGAACTTTCGGTGCAATCTTTGGAGAAGGGGCAGCATTTTTAAGATGTTGTAATGAAGAGAATCCTACTATATATAAAGTAGTGTGCGTGTGTATGAGGCGCTGAGGGTAGTCGAGGTCGCTGAACACGAATCTCAAGTTCGTTTTTGAACATCGATCGCCATAAATCGATATTGATGAATGAAATTATCCACTTTTTGTGGATGTCGTTCATTTTTCTGTTTCTTTCTAACTTGCTGCAATCGACGTAGTTAAGGTGTTCTTCCTACGGAAACTACGACATATATTACAATTAAAATTGATGATGAAAGGTAGTTACTACGGCAAAGCGGTTGAGAAACCGTCAGTGCGGCCGAGAGGCTTCTCTGATGACTGGTTAATAAATAAGCATACGCTACGCTAACCTGACCGCCCAAGTACTACCACGATTCTGGCGAACACACCCCCGAACGGTTCCGAACCGTACGCGTTGGCGATGCAGCGCGAAATCCTTCATTCCTAGCATTACACAAGTGAACCCCTCGTCGTTCAGGAGAGTGCTGAGCTGGATTCTGCGCTCGAGGACAAGGGAAGGGACTTTAGGGTGTGGTGCATCCAAGCTGCACGTGTGGAAACTGCTTTCCTCGTTCAGAGGGAATACACAGCTGGGGCCTGCCTCTTCGAGTGCAGAAGAGCATACAGCTGGAAAATGCATAGAAAACGCCTGAAAGTTGTGTGGAAGTCCCTAAAGTCTCATCAAGGCAGTTGAAAAGCAAAAATGCCGGCATGCAGAAAAACTGAACCATCGACCACCCTTGCACGAAGCAACTCCACTATCCACTGCGCTCTAAGCCGCTCACTGCCATCGTGGACGTACAAGAAACCCCAGTGCTGTGCAAGGCTTCCGGCTCCATCGATAATCGGTATACGGTAACCATTCGGGGCTGTGTTCGTCAGAATCGTATTACAGGCCCAAGTGGAAGCAGCTTCTGAACTGATTGGGAAAACATCCCTCGCATTATGGGTTAAAACCAGCTGACCGTTATGGCGACTAATTTCTCTAACCCTTTTTCATACTAACATACTACAGCTCACTATTCTAGTACAATCCCAGTGAGGTGGGCCTCACTAAAACTTTCTGTCCTACCGTAACCTATCTATTGGAGGCATTCAAGTCTAGCGTGGACTAGTGGGCATCCTCCACCACCCCCCCCCCCCACCTAACACGTAATTCATCATTACACGTACAAATAAAACAGTAACGGACGGATTTGCGTACGCTCTAGAACCTTATTCCAACGCCCAGCGAACTGCTGCTGGCGCCGCAGAGAAGTAAGGATGGGGGAGAGAAGCAACGGAATTCAGCATTTACCCATCACCGCACTATACATTGGATCCGAATGAATCATTTTCGGATATCCCGATCCTAATCATCCAATCATCCGGCCACTTCGAAACTGCCCTTATCCGAATCATGCAAAAAATCCAAGGTCCTCAGAATCGCCCTTATCCGAATCATCCAAAAATCCGGTGCCCGTAACATCGCCCTTATCCGAATCATCCAAAAACCCTGAATCCGCTAAATTGTCATTATCCGAATTATACAATTATCCGGATGATTCGGATAAAATCTATCTACCTACCACTATAGCGGTCGGTTAGTCAGCGGTCGATGACGTTTAAGTGATCTAACTTAAGTGAGATACGCCGCATCATCCACAGCGAGGGCAAAATTTGCTGTTGAACGTGGGATGTTGCTGCAGCAGGGGAAGCGCAGAAGCGCAGCCCTTTACTGCTTAACACAACAGCACCTTCGCGAGTTTCTGAGCGTCCAGATTCAGGAACCGACTTCGTGTCGTTAGCATGAGAAGGCCACTAAAGGGGTAAGGGTAGAAGACGGACTTCGAGGGTGAAGAACTGACGGCGATCAAGATGTAGCGACCTGAAGGAGGCATCGGAATGTGGGGAGGATCGATAGGGGGGACAATGAAGCAGGCCAGGAGGTGGCACAAAGAAGAGTTTAGGCAATAAGGAGGGACCAGTAGGGAGTTATCAATCTGGGGGGGGGGGCAGTTAGGAGGATCAGTAAGGGTATCCATTACCAGTAAGGGCGACCGGCTTTAGAAGATGTGACACCGATGTCGCGCAATGGGCGTTCGCTCGCCGTCGTCGTTTAGTGACTAGGGAGAGCTACTTAAATGGGCCAGAGTAGTAAGGAGGATCCCGAGGGGGGAGGAATCTACCTGGAAGAGGGACATGGAGGTGGGACCAGGACGGGGAACCAACAAGAAGGGAGCCGGCAATTCAATTGGAAAACAAGGAATGTGCCATATGCATGGCCTCTTCATGCTCGACATAGCGGCGACTACCAGCGCTTCCGAGCTTCTGGATCCAGAAGGCGCGCCCCCTACGTCGCGCAACAAGCGTCTCGATTCTGAATACGTGTCACTGACGTCCGCCGTGAGCATGTGAGGACCTTAAGGGGGTGGTGGAGAGGGGCAGTGAGGGAGCCCTCTATGGTGGACCAGGAGAGCGAAAGGAACAACCTGGAGGAGGGCCAGGACGGGGAACCAGCAAGGAGAAACACGCAGGGGGTCAATATTGGATACAAAGAAGTGGGCCAGGAGTTGGGACCAGGAAGGTGGAAGACTAAAGAGGGGGGAAATACCAGTAAAGGCGGAGTAAAGGCCAGCAATTAGATCCAGTAAGAAGAAACGAGTGAGGGATAACCATCTTTCGGATCCAAACGAATTTCGCAAGCCGGCACACTGCTGAGTCATACGTTTTCGCGCCCCACTGTGAAATAGTGTCGCAATGACTTTGAATACATTTAGCACGCTGCTGAGCGTTACGTCGATATTGGATTCTTTTCTTTCAAATACCATGTTGCGCTACCGAGGAACTGCGAGGACGGGGATGAGTGAGAAAAGGGATTAAGGACGTCCTCTGATCGGCACTTCGCTATTTCACATTTTATAGAATTCGGCGCAAATTGGGTCGAGGTAGTCACCATGTAGAACAGCCCCATACCTTACTTTGTGCTGCATGAAATTAAAAATGTTATTCAACACTTGTGAGTCTACCATTTGATGAACGGTGTTAGACCACATCTGATGTAATTCGCCATTCATTGCCTACTTGGGAAGGAGGAAAAGCATTGAATACATGGTGCCCTCCCCCCCCCCCAACCCAGTTTGCGTCACTTGATAATGGCATTTTGGAAAGCCCGGATCTTAGAGTAATTCGCGTTGGAATCAAGGATGTAAGTATTTTTTGAGAAAAGCGGAAGACGGAATACGGAACGGAAAAGCTTAAAAATGGGCGGAAATCAGAATGCGAAACACCGAAAGGGAAATGACTCAAAACTCATTCAATCGTCTAATTTTTCATAAATATACATATATCCATAATGGTAGTAACAATAGAGATGCCATGAACGAATTTAGATAGCGGACAAGGCAGCATGCGACTCTTTTTCTGCAACATATAACAACAATATAGCAATATATAGCAATAAAAAATCCTTGTATTCGTATTATTACAAAGATGAATTTTTAACCATTACTAGTGTAATAAATCGAAGTTTGTGCAAAATTTTCTGTATATAGGAAGCTGTTTAAATGCAGTAAACTCAGCTGACGAATAAGACGCCAGAGATCTCGCCACTTATAGCACTTAACCGGTCTTATTGAATGTCCCATATCTATCCCAATTGGAAGGGGCAGAGTCAAGGTTACAGTTGTGTTCAGCACCCATGACACGACACCTACGTACTGAGTTCGCATGGGTACCGTTGTATCATTTGGCAATAGCAGAAGCCCCGAAAAACAAACTCAGAGGGAATTGGAGAGGCAAGACACCGCATGCCCTCCTCCGACTAGGATAGATCCAATGTCCCCCATGGAGCGCATTGTTGGCAACCTAATAGTGCTTATATAACTTTGATCTAGATTTGCTGCTCAAACCTAAGATTACCAGGGAAAAGTTGAGCATGCTTCGGATAAGAAATTTGATTCTTGACTCAGACAAACACACATGAAATATTTGTGGACTTACACTATTCGACAGCACATCGTTTCAGGAGAAGAAAAAAGAATCCAATTTGGTTAGTGTTTCGACATCAGATGCACCACCGGTTTGAAAGCAATACAGCACAACACAACAGCAACACAACAACACAAACGCATAGTTAACCTCTTTCTTCAGCCTTTCGTTTATGTTCAAGAGGCGAATGAAGGCAGTGCAAAGCAATCAATGAGTGATGAGTCACCATTTCCGTTCCGTCTTCCGGCCCAAAAGAGAGAGGGACACGGAACGGAACGAAAGGACTGAAACGGCTGGAAACCGGAATTCGGAACACGGAAGCGAAAATCCCTGTTTGGAATGAACCAGCTCTTTGATGTTTCCTTCCTTGACGAGGAGCGAGAGACTTTCGATACATGCACTGTTGTTGTTGTTGTTGTTTAAGGATGAGTTCCTCTTTAAGGAACGGTAGTGTTCTGATAAACTGCATCTTGCGTCAATGAGTCGGATGCCAGGAATCCGGAGTCCGCAAAATCGCCCTCATCCGAATCATCCAAAAATCAGGGGTCCGCAAAATCGCCCTTATCTGAATCATGCAATTATCCGAAGATTTTCGATCGAATCCAATGTATACATCGCACACGACGTTGAACGCGACAACGCTGTGACATTGGCTCAATGTGGCCTCCCAATTTCAGACGAGTTGTCTATTGGGAACTGATATTCGCCAACGGTGTGGACTGGCGCGGAAAGCTGAAAGACACGGAATCATCCAAGATGTCGCATATACGATTTTCCGTTTTTCGTTCGTTTCAAACGAGCGCACGTTCTCTGCATGATGCCGCCTGCCGCCCACTTTTCGCCTCGCCCGCGGTGCTCTATTTGGACGAGTTTGTGGCGCACAAAACCGCGCCGCACTTTGCGGATTTGATAATTGGCGTGACTTTAACCAAAAACCTAACAGCTGATAGGAGACAATTTGGGATTTTAAAGGATCGAGCATTTCTCTTTATAAATGTTGAAGAGATTTCTAGGGATGTCACGTCGTGGTCATGACATAGGTCGTTAAGATGTTGCTGTACTTGTCGGAAAACGCGGAAGACGCCTTAGTACTGAGCACTGTGGCGGGACCTGAAGGAAGCTTTGGCGAGGTCTTGAAACTGAAAGGGGGGTCACTGAAAAGTCTGTTCCTCCAAATATGCTGTACAACAATCCGATTGTTGTCTCAAGAATGAAATCTGCGCAGGATATTGCTGGCAGGTCAAGGGAAGTAATAAGCAACGCGATGTTTTCGCGTGAACCCGGAAAGCTCGTCCACAATGAGCGCTCGATGCGTCACCTGCTCCGCCCCATTATAAGGGCAGTGTAGAGAACACCATTCCGACGGTTGAAGCATGTCGAGCGATTTCTTTCATATTAGAAAGTCAATCAAGATCGTTACTGCTCCTTAATATGACGGCAAGTGCATAATCTGTGTCGGAGTGTTTGATCGGAACACCGCGTGAAAACTCGCCCGTGCTTTCCTGTGTATTTTTAATGAGGAATTCAATCCACAAAGCGCCCGAGAAATCAATTACAACTCAATCTTACCAGGAAAGGCGTATTTGCGAAATGCGATTCTCACCCATCAAATAGCAGGCAGGGATGTTCCATTTTTGCTAAGCCAAGGAGCTGGGGACCCCCAAAGTTACTAAGGGATCGCATGCACTCGCACGTTGGATTGAACGGCAAAAACGAATTCTCCCCCCTTCAACTAGTAGGAAGGAATGTTCCACTTTTGCAAAGTCCTTGAACCCAAGAAGCTAGGGGCCCCTGAACGCCAAGGAATGTATTGCGCTGTCATCATCTAACACGTACGTGCGTGTTGCACGTGGAGATAAGAGAAATGATGAAATACGTCTGGCTCCGCCGTCGCGGCAAGCAGCTCGGCGGCTCAGTGGTAGCGCCGGAGCATCGTTGGCACAGGGTCGGATGTTCGATTCCTTGGCTTCGAAGTACTTTTGCATTTTTAGTGTTCATTCCTTTTTTGGTATCAATCACCTCCCCAACTTTTCGTATGCATGTATTTCACTATAGGCTGAGAAGCATTCAGTAAGAGATTTTCATCAGCTGCACCCTCTTATGCGACACTTGGAATTTCTGCTGCTTTTTGATGGCAAGCTTGGCTACAAGGGCAGTGGACCTTCCCAACTAGACCTAAATAAAGCAATTAGTAGAGTGCATGTGGCACCAGTCCACAAGCCGAGAATGGCTGTCCAGTCAATCTCATGTCATCTAGCATGCGTTTCATATGATCAAAGAAGAGCAGCCGATTGTTGCACAAGTCCCGTTGTACCCTACTGCCCGTCGAAGGTGTACTAATGAACTAGACACCCTAATGATGACGGGCTGGTAGCTACTGCAGTCCCTGCAGGTCAGGGAGTATACGTCACCGTCATATTGTAACGTATCGCTAGATGGCGGCACGTTCGTCTTGAAACTCCTCTGGTGAGCCTACTAATTAAAAAATGTTACATATAGAAGGATTTTTTTACTGAAGATAGGGGTGCAGAGATATCCTTCAAATAGTTGATCACGATGGTTCGCAGTGGCACGAGTGTACGCTCCCTTGAGTATGCGATTGTCAAGGGAAAATCTGAAGCGGCACTACTGAACTTTCACGACCCTTGCCCCTTGGTCGAGGTCGAGAAGGGGTAGAAAATTTTTTACCCAAACTTTGCCTAAATGTGTTACATGGGGCGCTGATCACGAATAGACATTCATTTTTTGAAATTTCGGCCGATTACGGTAGTTTAGCACGTGTGAACGTGGTCCCATGGTAAAATTTGAGGGCACATTGCTCCTTGGGTTTAAGGACTTTGCAAAAATGGAACATCTCTTTCTACTACTTGTTGGGTGAAGAATCTCACTGTGGCATTCGTTTTTGCCGTTCAATCCTACGTGCGAGTGCATGCGATCCATAGTAAATTTTGAGGGTCCCAAGCTCCTTGGGTTCAAGTTCTTTGCAAAAGAGAAACATCCCTTCTAACTACTGGAAGGGTGGAGAATCTCAGAGTAGTATTCGTTTTCGCAGTTCAGAGATAAGCCTGAGAGAATTCCCTGGTTAGTTCAATAGGCGCTATGGTGATTAGAAGGGGCACCCCCTCAAAGGCGTTTATTCTGTCATTGTTCGTCTTACGATAGGACGGCATGTTGCGCCTAATTTGGTGTATTCCACTGTACCTCTAGAATTCCATTGGAATAGAAAGGTATGGGAAGTGAAAGGAGCAAAATCGTCATTATTTATGAAAGTTCTCTGCACCTTTTCGATTTTTTCTTGTGGTTTTTTTTGTTGAGCTGTTCTATACATGAGAACAGTGCTCTAGTTCAGGGACGACATATGTCCTATATAGACTAATGAATATTGAACTCTCATCACACTTTATGTTCCTGGAAATTCTTGTAAGAAAGTAGAGCGCTTAAGCGTAAAACTACCACCCGTCTTCCTCCTCTGGTCCGCTGTAGAGCACTCTCGTATCTCGTATGGAAGTGGTTAAATTCCTGAAGATTGGTGGACGAACATTGGGAATTATAGATTTGTATAGGGTACTTCAGGGTCTTCACCACAGTGAACATTAGATGAATGCATCTGAGGTGAGATACAAGTGAACAACGCTACTACAGTACCGGACGCGTCTTCTGAATATATGCCGCAAAAACCGTGATCTTGCCGTTTCTGCGTCTTTTTGATATCACTCGCCTAAAGGTCACTCATTTGAAAAACGAAGGGCAAATTTGAGCTCAGAAGCTCTATCATTTGGTATACATACTTCATTTGTAGACTTGAAAATTTCCGAAGTTGAAAGCATGCGCCCCATTGCGAAGGGCGGTCGCGGACGAGTTGTCGGTCGCAAGCTGTCGAAAGCCGTTGCGTGCGCACAATTCCTCTAACTTTAGTTTTTTTTTTTGAGAACCGGTTGGTAGCATTCGATTTATCTCTTCGAGGTCTACACAAACATGTATAAATCTTCGCCGATCACCGCGGTTTCGCAGTGGGTGGTCAAAAATGACTGGAGCAGACTTTTTCGATAAGAGAAGCTTATATTCCAGAACTTGCATGTTTTCGGGGTATATAACTCTGTCAAGTTTGAATCTTTCCGGCTGCAACTTGTGGATTTTGTAAACTAGAATGTTCAAGAAGTGCACTGAAACACAGTGACGTAGACGCATACGTGACGGAACAAAGCTACAGCGGTGCGAAAATGCAGTTTAGCCTTCTGTGACACAATTTTTTCCGATTTTAGTGGACCACTGTGGGAACACGCGATCAGCTAACGGCCTACGAATGCGTAGACTAGCAAGTCAGTTAAAGTACCTTACGATAAAATCTCCGTAACTCCCCACCCCGGGAAAACTTATTTCCTAACAATTTCTCTCAAGGAAGAGGGCGCTCTTCGCCGAGCCTGTGCGGACGGTGACGTCATAGCAACTCGATGATTTCGAAATTGGCCAAATTTCCTCGTCCAATATCATCAAGGGGGAGCACCCTCGTCCTTGAGGGAAATTGTCAGAAAATCAGTGTTTCCGGAATTGCCGTGATTGATGTCGTTCGATAGAGCTTTTCCGTGCTGAACAGAATGGTACCATTGGGAGTGTCGTGAACTCAAAGTTGGACGAGTAAGGGCGAAAGGAACTTCACTGCTGCCCTCCGCAGCTCTAAAATGACAGCTGAGACCAGGGTAGGTTATGCAGCTGGGGAGCTATGGGCAATTTATCGTAATGTAGTTTAACTGATTTGCTAGTCTACGCATTCGTAGGTCGTTAGCTGATCGTGTGTTCCCACAGTGGTCGACTAAAATCGGAAGAAATTGTGTCACACAAGGCTAGACTGCATTTTCGCACCGCTGTAGCTTTGTTCCGTCACGTATGTGTCTACGTCGTTGTGTTTCAGCTCACTTCTTGAACATTCTACTGCTTACAAAATCCACAAGTTGCAGCCGGAAAGATTCAAACTTCACAGAGTTATTGCACGTGCGTGCGCGGTGCAATTTGCGAGCTGTCGCGCGCAGTCGGTTGATAGGTTCGATCCTATATACGTTATGCACAGCACACTTCAAAGCCTTGCCGGAACAGAGCACAGCAATTCTTGAGTAGGGCGGCTGAGAAATTCTCATAAATTTCCCTAAACGCTCTCTCAAAAGGCTGCTCCCCTCGATTGATAGGTTCGATCCTTTATGCATTGTGCACCGCGCACTCTGAGCGAGTTATATCAAAAAGACGCAGAAACGGCAAAATCACGGTTTTTTGCGGCGTCTATTCCGGTACTGTAGTTTGCTGATGATACACAATGCAGCAATGAGCTGGAACAAATGCAATATTCTGCCGTGAATCTATTGTCATGCTTTTTTAAACTACAAGGGCCGTGAATTTATTGTCATGCTTTTTTAAACTACAAGTAAACTAAACTCTACAAGAGCGCAAGTGAGCGGACGACTCGGCTATGAGGAGAAAAGAATGTTAGCGTAGCTAAAGCGTGAAGCTCAATCGGGGTATTCAGTCTCCTCTTTATTTAATGAAACATTTCTGGTCTGAGAAGTCCTAGCAAGGTCAAAATAACAGTGTTTTTAATATTTGCTCTGTGAAACTTGATGGTGTGTAAATAGTGGCTGCGAATGGCAATAAATCATCTTCCACGATTTTCTAAACATGTGACCCCACACACCCTAGGTTTCCAAAAGAAAAGGATGAGGAATGAGAAGGATGAGAAAAGGCTTTTGTCCAATAGGTATAGAAATATAAAAGGATAAAGGACGACGTCACACGATCCCTCTTGAGATGCGCCACGCATTCTACTTCTATTGGATATCGTGGAGGTGAATTGAATGCGTATTTGCCCATACAACGACTTGCGCTCCCCAGCCGATGAACACGCTTTACCCTTCCCAGACAAGTATGGTAGCAATTCAACGACCACGGAGGGATGTAAGCCTTGGTTGGCCTGGACGGGAAGTCCGAAGCAGGAACCTGGTATCGGGTGCACGCGAAAGCATGCATCTCCTTCGACTGCGCTACACGCCCACCACATTTTCTAGACACAACCGCGATATTTATTGAAAAAATGCGTGATCCGATAAAGTAACGGCTCTAACAACGAAATAAAAGGCGTGGTAGCGACTTCTCGCCTGTCTGTCCGTACCAGCACAGGAATATGTAGTTATGAAATTCATCCACCTCTAGATATGATCAGAGAAAAGCAGAGCCTAATATCTTCTTCAAATAAAATTTGGAATAAAATTTGGTTGGAGGTGCTGCGACGCGGACTGCAAAGCTACCCACTTAATCTTAAATCTCTACCAGAGCCCAGCAGGCTTTATGAATAATACTGATTCACCATAATCTAAAACGAATGTATAAATACTATTTTAAATTTTACAAATTTGAAGCAATCTTATCATTTTTACGCGACTGAGTTCTTGTTGCACTACTTATGGGCCTCACTGTTGTGCTAAGAATCCAGTGAATTCCTAGGTGCATTATGAATCTGAAACGAGGAAGGCCAAAATTCACTAACAAGAACCCTTCACATTTGAAATGTTTTGCTAATGAAACGGAAAGAAAATGACTTGCTTTAATTTAATCCTTATGAGTTTGTTTTATAGGACGCGAAAGAACTGCCCGACCTTGTCTTCACTGCGAATGCTGGTATTGTTCGAGGAAAGCAAGTCTATCTGGCAAATTTCGCCCATCAGCAGCGAAAAGCGGAGTGGAAAATCAACGAGAAATGGTTTCGGAAGAACGGTTTCCGTACTCACTACAACCCGAACATTCCCCAAGAAGGTGGCTTATGCGGATACTTACATATTTAGATCCCTCTAAGCAATCATTCTTGTTAAAGGGGCCGGAGACGCTGTTTGGTGTTGCGACAAAAAGGTACTAATTGCTGGCGTCGGCCCGAGGTCAGACGTTCGAGCTCTGACAGACATTCACGACAAGCTGTGCTCGCCAGGTGACGAATTCAGGGTGGTGGCAGTGAAGCTAGTTGATCCAAGGTGACTCTGATTATCAACCTTGTAATACAATGTGAGTACGCTCTCTTCGTAATGTAACCATGAGTGGAACCCTAGGAAATTATCGCTACGTAGAGAACTCTCAAAATTAAGGAGCTCTCAATAATTCACGCATATCGTCAATCCAGACTGAACAAATACCATGGCCTTTTTATTGTTGCGACTTTCGAATGCTCAGCTTCTTTTATTGCCTGCACATTAATGAGAGCGGACAGGACAAGGCAGGACTGTAGAAACTGAAAATTTCGTTAAATCCTCCGTTTCCTCTCAGTGGTGAGAAGTGAAAAAGAAAAGCTTATGGTGCATTCCATATCGAAAATTTCTGTAAAATTTGTATTGCACTCAACTATCATTATTCTGCGGTAAAACGTCGTCGAGCTAACGGCTGGATGAGCATCATTCTCAAAAACGTTTTTTTGTCCGGAATTTGCAGTCATGAAAAGAATATGTCGCTGTCTCATGCTGAAATTAGCTGCCAGCATGGTAGTTTAGACATCAGAATCACCTCTCCTACTGCTCTACTGCTGTTGCGATTGAATTAACAGGCCAGCTCCGGCCAGTTCTATTCGAAGGTTGTCAGTGCTGAGAACATGAATCGGACTCGCACAGAGTGATTGGCTCCGACTAGGAAGCTTCGAAACGCTACTCCCCTCAGTGGCCTCTGCACTCCTGTGCACTCAATTATTTTCTAGTTGTAGTCCTTTTCGCAACGTTACTGAGCGTGACCCTTCCTGATTAGGGTTACACTGCTAATTTCTTGATTCCACAATAGGCCTTCGAAAAACCGACAAAGATGCTATCGCCTTTAGGCTCCCTGACTACTTTTTTGTTTCCAAAATGCAATTTGACCTCTGTTTTCAGGTTCTACCACCTCGATACATGCTTCTGCCCCTTGAATAACGAAGTTGCGCTGTATTTTCCGAAAGCGTTCGATCCGGTCTGCCGGCATAATTTGTCCAATTATCTCGATCTGCTACCGGTATGCGTTAGCTCTATGACATTCGGAACAAACTCGCTGATCCACTGGTTGACCTAATTGCTAACTCACTCGAACAAGAGCTCGCGAGAGTGACGGCAATTTATTGTTTTTGCTTGTAAAACTCGCACAATGGTTTCGTGGTTGATCGTGAGAACCGGAAGCTCCCCCCCCCCCTCCCCCTCCCCCAGATGGATTGGCTCTATTCTAGTTGAATATTCAAGTCAAACAAAAGTTACAGCGTGTAGTACCTGACTCACAAAAGTTGCAAACATTCCGAACGACACGGTGTTAGTCATCTGTGTGCCTTCTGAGCTTTGGTTCACAAGCAGTGCGGGGCGAAGTGGGAAGTGGCTTTGCCTCATGAGATGCGTGTCGAGTGTTCGGCTCCAGTGACCAGTTTTGAAGCACCAGTAAATGAGTGAAATATTCAACATATTGATCTATGAACATTTAACACCAGCGGTATACATACATAAAGTGCATGAATCAAAGGAACTTGGCTACAGCAGCGTATAATAGGTATGTATGAGGTCCTCACACCCTTGTCTCCGAGGAGTACGTTTCCAGTGGTGTGATCGTCGGCTCGAAGCTTGGCTGTAATGTGCTGTTTTTTGTTCCGGAGAAGCTAGGCGACATATTTTCGTAGCTGCAAGAGAAAAGTAGTCAATGTTCCAGACGAATAAATCGTTCGTCATGGAACGTGACTCACATGTGATGGCGACCCAACAACCTACACCCTCTCTCTTTGGGCATGTCTTTGTTCCACAGACTCCTGATAGCTTTACTGTTACTCTCGATCCTTGGACCGGTTTCTTGATTCACGCAGCCATTTCAGCCCCAAGGAAAGTCCGCTTATTTGGACTCCACCTTTTGGTTCCACTGCCCAAATCCGGCCAGTTAACGCGTGATTCTTCAGATAGATGAGCTCGCTCATGTACACGACCTTTCCGAAGTCTATGATAAGCATGCTGTGATGTGTCCACAGATTTTATACGCTGCCTGTATTGTGACCAGCCCTTTTGTTTCATTCCCTTTGTGGTGACGGATTCCAGAAACTAACGTTCGTAAATCATTATCCCCTAAATCATTTGCTTTCTACTTTTCGGATGATTTGGACATTTGTGCTTACGGCGCTCATCGTGCTGGGCTCACCTCAGTCGGGTCTGAGCAATACTGCCTCGACTTATCCAAGTTCGTAGTTTGGGAACATGTTGTCGCACACTGCAAAGGAAAAACAGTCATAGGCTCTTCTCCGAGCAAACTCACCCTGGAAGCGAATTTTCTAACTCCTGCTTTCTACTGAAACTGCCCATTTTTACATCCACTCTTCTAAAATTAAATTTTGTATTGTGAAGGTGACGTGGCATTCTTAGGTTTGTGTATAGTGAATGGCAAGATGTTGAAATATTTGCCGGAACCTTAAATATCGTTTGCATAGCGTTGTGCTTAAAAGAAACTGCCTATAATAGACAAGTCACAGCTTCAAGCTTCAACAGTATGCAGCTTATACTAAATACGCAGAAACGCCTAAAAATTCACTAAAACCCAGAACATCTCAAATCTCAAGCGATCAATAAAATCGCAGATGTGATGCAGTCATCTGGAACCGAACCACTAGCCATCACTCACGAAACAAGCTACTACCACTGCACCTCAGACCGCGCTTTGCTTCCAGCATATTACGAGAATACGAGCGACTTATACCAGCGTTGCCGTCGCGATTCCATAGTACGCTTTAAGAAATTATTACTCGTTTGGTTTGGAGAAAAGGAAACAAACTTTGATACTATCTGATAGGTGGGAATTTCCTCTATACGATTCAGTTCCGAATCAAGGAATACGATTCAGATTCTTCCCTTGTCAGCCAATGATGAACGTAACTTCACAGGTTGGCCTTCGTTGTCTGCCCACTGTAAGGGAAAACTCTGCATGTTGGAATGAAGAAGCAACTGGATGACGAAAGAAACATAGAAGGGATTGTGAAGAAAAATAAAAGAAAAAAGAAAATCCAAGCGGAAGACATTGGGGTGAGAGCGGAAACCCAGGTGTACGAGGTCAAATCATCGTGCGCTTATTCCTTGATGCGTTTTAATACATATACTCCTCAAGAGTCCCTATATCCACTAGAGTGGCGCACGTCCACTAGAGATGGAATCGTTTCTCCACCCAAACATGGCCTAGAAGGGTTACATAAAGCACTCATCGCGTATGAGGTTGTTGAAGTTTCAGACGATTACGTATCCACGATCTCCTATACTCTTTCAAAAACATTTTGAATGTTTTGCCAAGTTCTTAGCTCATGCTGTAATGGTGGAACGTTTAGGTAGGAGAGAGTGAAGCGACTCGCTTCGCGTGCAATGCTATTGTCATCGGCAAGAATGTGATCATGAATGAGGGAGGTGAACGAATAGTGAAGGTTAGGGGCACTCAAATAGATGCTGCCATATCTCGATAGATTTCTCTTGCTCTCAGAGTCTAAGAATATTGTGAAATTTCAGTTGCTGGAAAGCCACGGTTTCGTAACACATTTTGTCCAGATGTCTGAATTCATCAAATCCGGCGGATCGGCAAGGTGTCTGACGCTACGTCTGGATTAGCAAGTAATAAAGGCTTTATTAAGAGTGCTGCATTCCAAGCCTTTAGTTTCATTGCTAGTGTTCTTAGAATTAATCACAGTGAATACAAAGTCATTGGATCTATGCTATTCGGAGGAGGGCATGCAGTATTTTATCTCCTCGGGGTGTTGGAGACAACTGTTACCGCAGTCCCGACGAAGACTGTTCCAAGGTGTCTCATTTTGAAAACATCATCTTCAAGATTTGGCAAACGGCCTACTGTACTCCTTGAAGGCGACACTAAAGAGCCCATTTGAGCCCATCAATTTAGGCTGCTTATCGAGAATTCTTTGTCAGAAAACAGTGAACATTAGAGAAGAAGCTAGCCATGCAGCAGTATGAACCAGCAGCAGCTTACCAACGTTATAAGCCATATTGTCCGTATTATTGAAGGAAGCGCTCATGCCCATTGTGATTCAAGAGCTTTCCTCCCGATTATGGTGTAGCCACAGTCTGAAATAGTGGCCGATTCGTACAAGGGCGTTGTCCTTGTGGGGTAGCGGTCGTCTTAAGCCAGTGGCCACTCCAAAATGTGCAGAATGGGAAGATTTTTCAACGGGGAAGCGGGCGCGCTGCAGATCGGCCGCCGATGGTCCCTGCGCACTGTCAAGTGTCCACAGCTCCATTATTATAAGGAGTCGGCACTGGTTCAGCGGCTGTTTTTAACACGAAACCACTCAATCGCTCCCGTCCGTCGGCGCTTATGCAGCGCGCCGCCGCGGATGCGGCCACTGCGCCCAACTTCACATCCAGCTTCGACGCAATGCGCCTGCTTTTCCTGTCGCTCGCTGCCTACGGTAGGCAACTAATCGGCTTTTTGGACGTCGTTCGGCTTCTCGAATTTGTGGGGAGGACGGCTTCTGAGATACACAACGATGACTTCGAAAGCACTTCCACCTTCGACCTCTCGACGTCCTATCGGACATCGTAAAAACTTTGCCCCACTCTTTACCTATAAGTGGACGGAGAATTGTTGTAAATGCAAGAATGGATGTTTTAGAAAAAGTATTAGTCACCCTGTTTCACCACCTAAGCCGTAATTTTTCAGACACCAGGAGAGAGTTAAGGGTCATGTGGGGGGGGGATGATGGTCTCAAGGAGGCGTGTATATGGCATGCGGGCTTGGGTCCCACCTATCCGTAAAATCCGTAATACCTCCTGTTTCATTTGCTCACCGATGAACAAGTCAGCGCCGGCTGTCGTCGATACCAGGCTCCTGGTTTGGATTCCCGCCCAGGCCAACCAAGCGCTCCATCCCTCCGAGGTCGGTGAATTGGTACCAGACTTGTCTGGGAAGGATAGAGCGCTGACTTGTTCATCGGCTGGCCATCGCAAGTCACTGTATGGCCAAATACGCACTCAAGTCGTCTCCATGACATAGAATGTAATGCGTGGCGCATACCAAAAGGAATTGGGCAACGCCGTCCTTTATCCTTTATCCTTATAATTCGTTTGCTCGGAAGCAAAGCCCTGATTGTGTGACGCTCAGGGGGCTTTCCTGACGGCACATTTCTCACATGTATTCTAGGGAATGAACTTTTGCAACAGCTCAAGAACATTGGTCTAATGATGCAATAGTGCTAGACAACATCGAGTTATGGAATGAATTTTGTTAACTAAAATGTGTCCAGTTAGGAGTATTGAAAATTTTTGTAAACCGCCTCTGTAAATTTTAACACCACTAGTTTGCATGTTTCAGAGTCGTGCCAAGATTTAGGAGAGTCGAGCATAGCTATTTACACAAATATGCGCGTTTCAGATCAGTAGTTGTTTTAAAATTTTCGACTGTTTAGTTCATGTGAATCTTTCAAAATTCTTCCATCCAACTGAGGAAGTTAAAAACTGGGGAAGCTCAGAGAAAATATCGCATGGTGTATCCAAAACGAACGTATAGGACCATATGTGTAGTTTTGCGTGTAAAACTGCTTCTAGCTCATTGCAGTAAATGCTTCCTTTCCTCGGCCGTTCGCACATTACCGGCCGTTTAGGCACATTGCTGGGGTTAAGTTTTACATTTCTAGTCTCCCTTACAAATGTCTATCTTCGCGCGGTGTGGTACTGGTAATCGGTTCTTGTTTCTCTGGTATCTTTGCACCACTTAATATCTTATCTATCTTTGCTCGTTCTGAAAATAAATAAATAAATAAATAAATAAATAAATAAATAAAATACATACATAAATAAAAATGGAGTTCCCCGCATAATCAGTCATGTTGGCGGGATAAATTGCCTAAACAGAAATCAGAGTGAATTGCATATCTATTTTGGTTTCTACGCCTATTATTAGTGAGCACATCAAAGATCCGAACCCGTTAAAGCAGAATCCTCTGTTCTGTAGCAACCAAGAGCCAGCAAGTTTATTAGCTTCCACCTTGTTTCGAAGCTGAGAAGAATTTTTCCAGCCACGTTATGTTACAGTTACTCAGCAATGGAGAAAGTGGGTAAGTATCCTTTGGCGAATAATGCGCAACCTTGTTCAGGATAAAGCATACGTTGCACGATTAAATCAAGCAAACCGGAAGATTACATGTGACTTCGCCGCAAGTACAAATACACCCACTACGAAGAGGATGCTCAAATGCTAGTTGCCTACATTCAGGGGTAGGCTGAGCGCCATGAAATCTGTCATCTCGAAATATACCGTATGAATGTGCATTAAACTCATAAATTCAAATCTACCATGTGGTCGTTTCAAATGGAAAATACAAAATGTAGTATAGTCCTGGTAGCAATTAATAAGCCTAATTTTTGATTAGTGTCCTTAGTTGCTGCCAACTCTCATTTTAGCCGAGTTAGCCATACAAGGATGAAGCATAAAGCAAAAGCACGTCAGCTTTGGGTAGAGGCACCAAGCATTTAACATTTGCGGGATGGAGAGAACTCCAGTGACGATTATTTGCCACATAAAATGACTGACTAGCGCTGTCTGATGACTAGAAAAATCAGTGTGTTATTCGTTGCGTTTTGTTAGTCTTTATTCTAAAAAAAAAACTTTTTGCACTGTGTTACGGATTCACCGACTCCAGGGAGGTGGAAAGCTTGGTTGGTCTAAGCGGGAAGTAAACCGTGATCCTCAATAGAATGTGAAGGCGGGAGGGTGCCCTTCTTCTGACTGCGCAACTTTCGTTTCGGGTATATAGGAAAGTGGCTATGAAATTTTCCTGAAAATGTGTCAGATCAACTGAAGGTTATTCAAGTTCTTCTACTCTTCTACAAAACAAGGGTGGGACTAAGTTCCTGTTGCCCAACAGGATTAAATAACTACGCTTACAGGTGAGGCGAAAGCTAAGGCTTTTGCATTACTTTGTTGACAAAATTGCTACGATAACAATGCCAGAAAAGGTTCTGTAAACTTTTCTTTTTAATCTTTGCTCAGAATTAAAAACGCATCCCCCTACTTCATCACTCCGCCCGCAGATTAAGATTTAATTATTTGTTAGAGTGTGCACAATTCTATCACTACTAGCTGATTCAGCATAGGATGTTCTACACTAGTGGGTACAGTATCCAACAGTTTTTATTAAAGGCTGTTTACTTGCGCATTATAATATTTGAGTCCAACGGAATTGTGAATGAATAAATCCATGTTGGGAGATTCAGAAATGTGCGATCTCTGAATGCTGACCATGGAATGGTCTACTCACATACCCTTCTTTATGTATAGGCATTCGTTATTATCGGAACAATCACATTGTTGGGCATGCATCAGAACTTATTTCACGGTTTCCTGATAGAGATGCTCGCTACTATTCTGCTGTTTCTCTACGGATGTGGAAGACGGTTTTTGATTGTGCAATTCCCTTTGAAAGTATCACATGCACGAAGTGTTCAAAGTAAACGGACTAACTTTATCCATTTAAGAGTGAGATTGTCGATTTTTCCTGAATAATGTTTTATTGCACGTTCTGTTGACATCTTGTGTTTTTATATCTTCTGACGATTTTTCTTAAAGCGATAATTTACATTAACCACGGCTGAATTCTCCTTGGATGGAATATGGAAATCATTTCGTCAAAGAGACTAGACTCTGACAGCAACTAGCACCCACCAGACGAATTGCTTTGTTACATTTTTAAACGGGTCCGCTGGGTTTTGCTAGCCAGTTGACCTCTGAGCGACGGTAGGAACCAGGTTGATGCCTTCGCTACACGTCGTTCTGCACAGCCATGCGATGTGATAGTTCTAGGTATATGTCAGACTTCCCTTATACACAGAGATTCTGTATTTGTCGCAGCTTCGACGTCTGGTGGCCGCACAAACATGGTCTACTTTTTCGGGTTGATCTTTTGAATAATGTGCTGCGTGAAGCAGGTCTAATTCTTTTATAATGCTAGTGAACGCCGTCTACTTTAGCTGCTACTTGAAGAAGTTTTAGAGTCACACGACTGTTCTCTTTTTACCGTAGCAACCAGGGGTGACCGGCTTTATTTGAGGAACGAAACCTTTCTCATTTCTTAGAGTTCACATACGTGCTGCTAAAATTTGATGGGTGGCTTTTCTACTTACGATTAGGTAATGCTCACCTTTGTTGTTCTATGTTTGACCATAGAAAGTATGCGGAATTTCCTGCTTCTGTCGCCTTGAAACGTCAAGCCACTCAAAAAGCTCCATCTAGAAATCCCATTAGGCGCAACATACTGTGGCAGACAGAATTGCGATTTTTGAAAATCTTGGGCAAATGTGGTAATCCTTTGAAGAAGTTTGCTCTAGAGGAGAAATATCGTTTAAAAGTGTTTGAAATTGACATAATTTTTGGTGAATTTTTTTTCCTGGCGCCACTCGCTTAAATGATGATTCTGTGATCTGTACCTGATAACAAGTTGAAATGCGAAACCAAGGTTAAAAACATTCCTCTAGAAAAAGTGAACGTGAATGTGAATGTGTCGCGAAGTGAGCAACCCTAATATTGGACATCAATGAGATCCCTATGCTGTTTGTCAACAATGTGACTCTTCCAGTTTTTATTTGGGATAACAGGTTTGTGTTTCTGTGAAAGCCTTAATTTAAAGGCGAATTAGGTGAAAATGCTGTTTATTTTTGGATCAGCTGAATGAGGAGGAGTCAGGTCTTCATTCCAGCCTTTATCGCGGCATCACAAGGCTGAACTAGCAAGACTGTGGATATTCATGCAGCTTGCGCTGTGAGCAACACGGTAAAAGTACTGAAGAAAAATAGTGAAGAAAATCCCAGTGAAAAAGCAGTTTGAGCATGAATTGTGGCCACACAAATTGTAAGTAATACCATTCAATCAACGGATGAGTTGGTGATCTAGTTCGTTTTGTCATATAGCTCTGACCACTCTCTAGGTGGAAGCAAAAGAAAATTCCTCCAAACCATCAGAGTAGAGGGATTCACTCCCGGTGTCAAGAGTCGAGGTCGTCAGAGCAAGGGGAAGAAATAGGAGAGCTGAAATCGCAGAAGGCGTTGCTGGGGGGCGCCACATAATAAAACCCGTCGAAACTTATGAAATGGTTTCATGAGTGGAAATGACTGAAACTGTAATTAAGGTGTTGCTGCGTGCACTCAACTGGCAGATGTCTCGCCATACGGAGAGTGCTTTGGTTCGTTAAAAGTCGCATTCCTCAGGAAACCAGGATGGATCAGGACAGACACAGGAACCGCTGTAAAGGTTCTCTTTTCTCTTTCATACTCTAGATGCTGGCAGGTGCTGATATACGTTTTGTTGGAACACCATGTTGATCAGATGAATAAGAGTTAATAAAAAATTAAGCAGAAGGCGTGCAACGGAAGTCGTCTAAATGAGTATACGCCTTCATTATTCAGACAGTCATCGGCCAAATTTTAGAGGGACATGGCTACGTGCAGTGGTTACTGCCGGCGCAATACCTTACCTTCATCCGACAAGCCGTTCCCGTGTGGTGGATTCAATTTTCGCCCGGGAAAGAGTCCTGTATGTGAGCTCTTCGGGGTCTCCTCCGAAATGGTTAGTCGCAGATACTGTTTCATCTTCTGACACCGCATCACATCCACTTCATATTCTCAGCATAATGCACGCGAGTCGTTCTTCGTTACTGTTATTTGACATGACTAATCTGTTTATGATTTTTGACATTTTTTACGATGAGTTCTAGTGAGCAGCAGTCTTACAACGAGACCAACATACAGTCAAGCTTTGAGCAACTATTATTAGCTAAACAAGGGACGCACAACGTTTTGTCGGTTGTGCGCTGTTGCCGGATGTTTTGTTTCGATCAGCCTGGCTCCTCTCTAGCGCCTGGCGAAACTCAAATCCACACCTCTTGCTGACCTGGTGGGAGTGCTCTACGCTATCACAATGTTCGAGTTCCGCTTGGCGCTAGAGTTTTGATCGCAACAAGGCATCGTTATAACAGCTTACATCCTCGATTCCAGCCACTTGACGCCTAAGGAATCAGTGGTGAGGGTGGTCGAGATCCCTTCCACAAACTTGAAGGAGCAGCTGGTCCGGAACCGAATCTGCGATCGGATGTGCTCCACTCCATCCTGCGTAGTTTGCCCTAACGGTAAGGAAGGAGACTGCATGAGATCAGGGGGACACATTTGGAACATGGCGCCATAGTGGCATAGGACCCTGTGCTCTCCCCAAGGAGTTGACACATTGGGCTTTTTAAGGCCGTCCAACCCGTTTCCTCTACATATGTACTCCTGCCCGCATATTCTACATGACATGAGGTAGAATATGCGGGCAGGAGTACATATGTAGAGGAAACGGGTTGGACGGCCTTAAAAAGCCCAATGTGTCAACTCCTTGGGGAGAGCACAGGGTCCTATGCCACTATGGCGCCATGTTCCAAATGTCCGTCTCCATCCTAGCGAGAGAAGCGACATCTCAGCACGCAGGACACTTGAGGCGCTTTGGATAGCGGCCAAGAACCCACAGGTCAACCGCAAGGATGAATGCATAGCGATAACCCAAGAACTGGCACCCTTTGTCGAGCTCTGTGGGTTTTGACCAATCTGGTCTGACCTCAAGGGTACACAAGTCGAGTGGTATCCGGGACCCATCACACTCACCCACGTCTATCTCCATCTACTGACTGGTGGTGCTCGTCGGCCCCACCTGGAGCATTAGTTGATACGCTGTACCTGGGACACCGGTTCCTTACTCTGGCTGCCTTAAGAATGCTATTCCGCATGACGAAATAGCGTTTGGGGGTAGTTTCGTTAACATTCTGACTTTTCCAGGCTCCGAAGAAGGCGAAGACGCCGAAACGACAGCCGAAGTAAGGCCTGCTTAGCAATCTTGGTAAACAGCTTAAAGAAGAAACACGCTGAAGTATACTCGATATGCCAAGATTTATCGAAAGTCGGACTTGGGCGGGCCTAAGAAATTATTTCTCTCTTCTTTTTTCTTAAATCATTTCTATCAAGATCCTCATTTGACTGGCTTTATACTGATATCAGGGCTCATCCCTCTACACAGGTAAGTGCTGAAGAGGTGTGGATGTTGCATTTGACCAAACAGCACTGGTGGTGTAATGGCATAGAGCATTCCCACCCGGTCAGCAATAGGTGAGGTTCGAGTACCGCCTGGCGCTAGAGTTTTGATAGCAACAAAACATCGTCGCAACAGCTTGCAACCTCGAAATCAGTTACCTGAGGCTTAAAGAAACTGACTTGAATCATTTGTCGATAATTTGTCCTCGGTCCTCTGCCATCCTAAAACCTGTCTGAGTATAGGCTGTAGTTCCGAGCCAATAGGTGGTAGAAACCCACTCTGTGGAGCCTTCCCACCAGTCCTTATATCCCGAGGTCATCCGCAAAGAAAAATCTATAAAATCGATATAATGACACCCAATAGGTAAGGCTCCTTCTCAAGAAGTCTACACAACGGTTATATTCGCGATTATTTCCCACTTCGAAAGGTTTGCCCTGAGCAGCGGTCACTAAAGTTGATTTTGGTCATTCCACATTTGAAGCCAAATGGGACAGTATGTACGTCATTAAAACTAAAAGCTACTTCAACTAGAGACTCTCAAAAAAGATTAGAATATTTTTGCGCATGGAAATTTAGTATGTATGACTTCTTTGAAAATTTTCACTTCACGTGCCCCAGTAAGGCTGCACGATGTTTGAAATTTTATGAAGTGTTTCAAATATGTACATTAAAAATTGCTGACTTTTGCACACCAAAATAAATTTGAAACCGAAGGTTTCCTTAGAGAATAAAATGTTATAAAATGTAAATCAGTATATTAACTTATCGGTGAGATGAATTTAGAATTCATAAAAATTATACTAAATTTATCTTGTACAAAAAAATTGTTTCGTCCTTCTTGGTGGTCTCCTGTGCGATGCATAAGAAGCGCGTTTAATTGAGAAATGTTCAGTTTGATTTCAGAAGCGCCAGGCTTGCCGGAGAGTGTCCAATTTGGTTTGAAAAGCTTGTCGACTGGGTTGAAAAGTGTTTTACTTTCGTATCAAGTAGTCATAACCCAAATTGGTTAAAGTATTCGGCGAGATTTCGTCTGCTATTACCTCCTACAAAGCAATGGGTCCAGCAAGGAACCGCGGACGAACCGCTGTTGCGACGTCTGTGCAACGTTCAAGGGAAGCACCTTCTCCGAATCCGCGGTTTGTTGTTTGTATCAGTTGTGCCGATCGGTGATATTTCTTTCAAAGGGCAGCCACCCGCTGGACTTCCTCAGCCCTGGCGGTTGTTCCGACGAATGCCCTGGAAAAGAGGCCCATGCTATCACCCTAGATCTATTTGCGACACTTGGATGCTGCGAAAAGACCGCAGTTTCCTGCATTGGATTCTTTCGACTTGGGTGCCAAACGAACAGCATAGTCTGGATGGAGTGTCGGGCATCAGTGACTGTGAATCGGTCCTTCTTCGCCCAAATGTCAAGGTTTTCTCAAGGAGTTGTTAATGGGGAGTAGAGTTGGGCGTAACACTGCCAGTAGCTGCCCCTCGACGAACCACCTCCAAAAGAAAATCCTTCCATCTCGGTGATGAGACGCAAAGGCCGTGCTCTGTTTTGGATGGACTCTTTTCCGGTGACACTGCGGTGTCGTCCTAAGCGTAGATGATCAACAAAAGAAGGTGGTTAAAGCTTGGTCACCTGAATCGTCTGAAGCGAGACAGATCCGTCCGTCTATTTCACGACAGCACCCGTCCTCCGCCGCGAAGCAGAGCCTGTAGACGGTTTCGAACACGGAAGGGGAGTCCCACCCCATCCCACTTATCTCAACGACTTGTGTCCTTATAAGAGCTATTTCGCGGCTTGAACGATCATCTTCAAGGGGAGCAACTAAATGATTAATTAGAACTTCAAACTGTGTTCTTTTTACGTCAGGGGAATCGAAAAAGAGAGGTATGGTTGAGCACATTACGAACACTGTATAGCTGTCTGCTTTCATGTTGTTAGAAAACTATGATTTTTGAAATATAGCACTTTCAGTCAAACAGGACACTTTTCGAACCAAACTTGACGCTTTTGAAGTTAAACAGAGCATGAGCATCTTTCTTATCAAGACGAGCTCCTTCCACAATAAAATCGAGACTCTCGAACAATTTTTTGCTTATTCAAGTTTCTAAAATTTTAAACAGTGTCTTATCTTAATAGTGCACGTGAATTAAAAAAACTTCAAAGGATGTCATGCTAAATTTTCCTTGAAAATAACATTATTTTTATCGCCTCATAGAATCTCTATATTATTGTGAAAGAAGTCTTTTTCAAGATGCTTTAGTTGATGCTTAGCCTGATTAATAATTTTTCAGGCTTGCCTAAGAGAATGTCCAATTTGAATGAAAGTTTTAGTGTGGTTTATCCGCAGTAGAATAGTGTATTCACAGAACTGGTAGGCATACATTGCTGAACGCCTCGAGCCCACTGTGGAGAAGGATCTGCCTTCCATTGATGTGTTCATTCCTTCCTTCTTCGTCACCCGCTTCTCGTATTACAAATCTTTTTTTAGAACGAAGCTCACCTGGAACAAACGGAACAAGTTGCATTCTATTACGAAAAAACCTGCATGCGGTAAGTAGAGTTCTAGTTGAAGTACCATTTCTTTTGTCGGTTCGTAAGTGATTATAGAAAACTCGTCTAAAGATCAAAGAGCAATTTCTAGAAAAATGGGAGCGTCGCTGTAGGACGAGAAACACTCAACTATGCAGAATTAGTACTCAGTACAAGGGTCTCGTCAACCCGCCGTACCGATGGAATTAAGCACTTGAACCCGGGTCGATTGAAAAAGTTTACCATTGGCTTATGCGCTCGCATTTTTCTTTTGCCGTTTATGCCTAAACTGGTCGCCATCGACTGGTTCGAAGCAGGAGGAGAAGAGCTGTGAGTTCGAAAAAGTGGCGACGCCGATCGCAAGGGAATTGTGTAAGCGTCTCCGCTTTGGGGGACTATTACGGCCATTCGCCGTTGCGGTTTGCGGCACTGCTTTGTATATTTCAAGAACAAGGGGCTTACGGATAAAGACTCCTTATCCAAGAGTACTTTTAAAAAGTTCCTGATGAAAAAAAAACTTTTTTAAAAATTTTGTCAGTAAAAGGATTGAAAACCCTTGAGCACATTTACAGCCCTAAATACGACCGGCGCGAACATAACGTCAGCGGTTATGAGCTGCTTCAATGTCGCCATCCCCTTAAAGCTTATTGCCTGCAGAAAATTTAGCGCCATTTCATCAATAAGTGCTCTGATAAGGCTGCCTTCTTTAGCGCTTCTAAGCCATTTGTGAGATAAGCCACCTACTTTTCAACGATATATCGTGGGCACAATTTAAACGCGTACATGGCTTGAATAACGACGTGGAGTGGCAGGCTGATCAACACAAAGGATGAAGGACATCATTATTCAATCCCTTATGGGATGCGTTTCTACGGGATGTCAGGAGGCTATTTGAAGGAGTATTGGATCTTCTCAATGACTTGCAGTGGCCAGGCGATGAACAAGACAGTATTTTATCCTTCCCAGATAAGGCTGGCACCAATTCACGAACAACAGAAAGCTGGAAGACTTGGTTGGCCTGGACGGAAAATTTGAGCCAAGAACCTGGCATCGGTTGCACACCGGCGCCACTTCTGGCCAACACAGAGCCTGAGAGGGACCCGATTCTGATGGACATAAAAGTGCTTGATTGCATACAAGTCTCCTACCAATTCATTACTTTGGAGGGAAAGGCAGCTCAGATAGCCTGAGAGGGACCCGATTCACGGCCGATTGGGGATAAGGACCGAGCGCGTGCTCAGACTGCCTCCATAACATCCAACAAGGACTGGTAGATTCTACAGGACTTTGTGAGTCCCAAACCGGATTGATCATCGCAGACCTGTTGAGCCTGTGATTTATTTTAATGAGCTCTAGTTTGCCTTAGTTTGACAAACGTGTTGAGATGTATGGCGTGAAGCATTCGGTCCGGACTGCTTTTTCAGTTTTATCTAGCTAGCGATATTAACGAACGAGTTCTTTGAAGGAATCGGAACCACTGGTTGATAAAAAATTGCCCTGCATCGGCAGCGAACTGGTGAACCGAACGGCTTTGCAATGACGAAGTTTCAGGGTAAGCCAGCGTTGCGCCGAATCCGCTGCTTTCGTGTTCGATGTGAGGGAGGGGTTCACGTTGCTCACCCATACCTCAGAATCGAGACCGGGAAACAGCGAGCTGGAGTGCGCGCAATCGTGCTTGGACGAAGGATGCAGAGCCCTTGCCTGGGATACTGTGAATAGGTAGGCGAGACGCCAATTCTACCTATAAACCGGGCGAGACCGAAACAAGGAAAAAGTTTTATGTAATTCAAACAAAAATTTTGAGTCTTTGGAGTTTCGCGCCAAGGAAAGGTTTGATGAGCCTTATAGCTTAGCCAAGGCTATGCGGTAGACATCTTCGACGACTCAATTACGTTCTCTTTCACTTCCTCTTATTCAAAGAGGATGTGAGAGGGCTGAGTGGAAGTCGTTTTGCATTCTGCATAGCGGTTGGACGATTTTCTCACGTAGGAAGTGTGTGCTCTTTAGGTGATTCGTGCAGGCAGAAAAGCGTTCCTTTTTGAGCTGCCAAATTTTTCCTTCTTCTCAACGAGGGTGAACATTGCTGGAAAACTGTCGTCGAGAATCGTCAAAGTTCCTAATGGCGGTTTGCATTGCGCCGCTGTCCAAAGCGAGAATTGGACTTTCTTCCGAATGGCAAGGGTATAGTCTGCACATTATACATGAGCGAAAATCTATTGTGAAAATATCCAAATCACACATGAACGGATTTCATGTAGGCCGTCATAGCCTTTAAGGTAGAGTTGCGTTGGAAAGCTTTAATATCTTTTGGCTTTGTACAAGGTAAATGTTTCCCATATATCTAGAAAGGTAAGCACAAGGAAGAACTTTCTGGTGTTAAAAGTTGGGCTTCTAGAGCTCATGAATTATTATATCATATTTTATACACTCTCCTGGGCACGATAAAGTGAGTTCCAAGATAGCAATGAATAAAGAAGGCGATCTCTTGTCCAAATATCTACCGATTTTATTGTGTCGACAAAAATGTACGCTCTACATTGTGCACTCTGTCATTGATGTTGTTAATATTATTCTTTATTCTGTTATTCTCTAAAATTTGCACTCTAGCGTTGATGGCCTTGTAAGAAAGGATCTCTCTAATTCCTACAAGGAAGGAACCACAGTGTTCCATGGCACTGAATCGTGGTAAGGCGCGAAATCGTACAGCACCAACTGATCAGACCCACACTGTTTAGGGCGTAAATGTTCATCAAACTTTAATAGTTATTGGAGGTTTAAGCAGTAACATTGATTCAGCAGCATAGCATCTGAACCCTGTTTGCTATTTTTCCATAAAAGGTCCCCATAATTCTAGGGTTCTGCATTTCGTTCGAAAGAGCTTCATGCCATTTACTGTCTAGGACCTAGATGATTGTAACCAAATGCGTTTAATTCTCGATATATTGCCAATATTGCCAGTGATTTGCTTGTGGCATAATTATGAGATACGTTTTCAAAATAAAGGCAACAAAGCGTAAGGATAGGAGAATCAAGCTCTTCTACCGTCTCGTGAAATGGTAAGAGGTCCGTTGGTTTTATAATAGAAGTCGCATCTATCTTAATCGAAGAAGCACATGTAGTGATTTGCGTCTCCAATCGCTCATTGACTTTCTACGAGGGCTTCAGCTGCTGTCTCATGATGTGAGGTCTTTCATTTAAATTCAGGGGACGTGATTGAGTGGCATAGAACGACATAGGAAACTAGCACTTAACGGTGGTCCCCTCCCGACTAGGATAAATCCCAGACATTTTATATTTGCTCAGCGCTACATGTCCTTCATTACATATCGTACTCGAATTTCTATCCCGTCATGGACAAAAAAGCTAACAAAGGATGGGAGCTTCTAAAACACTGGAACGGCGGAATATTTCGCTCATACATCTCACGTTTGACTTCGCGCTGAGCTTTGAATGGAGGATTTAGACGATAGTGTGTCCTAGGGTTGAACGCCTTTCGTTCCACGCCTTTATCCAGTGGCACCTCAATTGCACCTCCTTACAGCGTTTACTTCTAGAAAATGCCTTCTGTCAAAGACGGCGTCGAAATCAAACCTGGAGCGGAAGCAGAACTCGACCTACTACGAAAATAACTGCATTGAACGTAAGCTGATATAGTCTGCCGAGGTCGTCTGCGAGAAGCGGGTTAGTGCGGTTCGAACTACATAATGATGCACAGCTCTTACAGCGTCAGAGCGCTGCCCACCGGGAGCACGTGTCGAGTTCCTCCTCGTCAGACGGGCTGACGTGTCCTCCTTTGGTGTCTCTGTCGGCATTCGGAGCATTCGGAACTGCATGGGAGAATGTATCAACACGGCGCTGTTTTACTGCAGGTCCCTTCAGGTGATTTCTCGTCTTCTACCTTGGCAATCTTCTTTTGCCTTTTTCCAAAGCCTAAAGCGTCTTCTCGGCTTGGCAATCTGCTCAAGGTCAGTTCGTAGTTATCATATCTTCTTTGTGATCATAACCGCTAATTCTGATATGCCATCATCGGTCTGTTTGAGAATATCTTTCAAGAACACTTTCATTTGCAAATTGACTCTTCTTGTTCTAAGCGTACTTCTATAAGCCGGAAAGAGTGCGAGGACGAGATCATGGGCTGCGCTTCTTGTTCGTCCTTCCACCCTTGCCTGCATTTCTAAAAGTAAAATTGTTTATGTTAATTTCGTGTGAATAACTGCCAAATTTTTGAATAATGATGGCGTCGAAACGAATTTCATCGGAATATCGGTGCCATCGGAGTAAACGTATTATATTCATTCTAAAAGAGTGATTTTACCGAAACCTATAGCAACGACCTTGCCTTCAGCATCGTTGCCAATGACCAAGGAGACGGACGTTTCCAACAACCAAGGTAAGATGGTATTGAAGAAGCTGAAATGAGGAAAACTCACAAAGACGCTTAAAATTTTTCACGTAGTTGAAGCGTTTTGAAATAAGAATCAATGAAGCTTAACGGTTTACAAAACTAGTTGACATACCAAGTTTGGTTTGATTTAGTGAAGGTATCGCAAGATATAGCAAACTATACATCTGCTCATAAGCCTATTGATCCAGCTCAGTGCCTAAAATCGCTACGACCGAAATCTTCCCAGTCATTTCAGTTCAACCCCACGACCAACGAGTGTTTCCTGTCGGATGAGTCGTCGGATGTCGCGGTCTCTTCACCAAGTCTCGATCTCTACGAAGCGTACTGCTCAGAGACTACCGACTCTGAAACCAACTGTAATCGACCGTACTCTTTCGAGAAGATTATGGCTTCGCGAATTGTGAACGCCTCGATCCTACTGGGTTATGAGAGTAAGCTACCATTATTCTCCACAAAATAATATATTTAGACTCTTCTATTGTGTGGCGGAACTTATGAATTTAGTTTCTAACCAGGTGGGATCACAGCAAGGTTCCGACGAGAAACGTCCTCTGACATGCCCGCGATTCTTCTCATTTAGATCGCTCGGTTGAAGGCTGTCTATCTGCATGCGCGGCGTCAAGAACGAAGTGTAAGGCGATGAACTACGATGTCAGCTCGAGAAGCTGCATTCTGTTCACGAGAAGCAGAACAGACAAAGGCGTCTCCATTGGTGACAATTTTATTCTGGAACCGATCTGTTCCCTTTCTAGTAAAGAGCAACAAACAATCAACATCTCTTCCACATTACTCTTTCCCCAAGCCCTTCATTCCGTTTGTAAGCAGAATGACTTTTCAGCTCCTGATGAGACATTCGACTACTACGAGCCGGCTTGTCCGACGGAAGCTCACGACGCGAGGTCCGTCACTACACTGACACCTTCGAGTCTGGACACTTTCCAGCTCCGAGAAACTAATCGGACGCTACGTCAGCAATTTCGGAACGTCCAGCACATGCAGACGGAGAACCTCGGAACCTGCTGGTCAGTTTTGAGGGCGCTGAGGACTTGTAAAAGCTACGACAGGAGCGCTACAAGTGCACGTAAATGCAGCAAGGGATCTTCAGGGCTGGGTTCCCTTCACCGTTTTATTGTCTCTTATGCTGGTGAATTTAGGCTTCTCATCGAATGCGAAGCACTAGACGATCAGAATTGGAGCCGAACAAAACGAGAATATGAAATTAAGATTCCAAAAATAAAATTAAATAAGCTTAACAACTGACCATAAGTGTAAAAACTTGAACCTTTTGGCCTAGTGAAAATATCGAGAGATTGCAGAGGAGCTTTTCTCTAATATATGGTGGGCTGAAGTTCCGAACGCGTTCATATGGATAGGCTCACGAAATTTTCTTTTTTGTCGCTTCATATTGAATTTCAACACATTATTAAGTGCTTCCCATTAAGGTATTCATTACGCAATTCCTAGGCATTATGTTGTAGTTCTACAATTAAAGACTACTTCAATTGTCTATCATTGACTGCCTCTTTTCCAAGGCTGTTGTGCCGAAACGCAACGACGTTCGTCTGTCGGACGTTCTCGTACTCAGAGTCGAGACGCGAGTGCATGGTGTCGTCGAATGAGCTGAACAGCGACCTCTCCTATGTGAGATTCACGCAGCAGAGTGCTGTGTTCGATCTCTACGTGCGATTAGCAGCCGCAGGCCACGGTATGTTTTTCGCCCTCACGAAATCCTTTCATTCAGCGCTTCTCCAGAAACCCCCCACTTCAGTCTACACTACTACGGTGAGGCCTCGAAGTCAGTTTACTTTCCCTACACTGGTACATGACTCAGCACTGAGTCAAGCCACGACGACGAACAGTATCGACGACACGGCCATTTTCGACATTAGTAATTCAGTATTCGATAGCGAAGAGCAAATACGCTCGACGTCCACCCGTCCTATGTATAAGTCCAGAATTACTCCAGGTAAGGGAAAGTTTTCGCAAGACGGCTTTCGCTTACGACGACTTCGCACAGCTCGTCCGCGTTTCTTACAGTAAAGAAGCGTGAACTGAAATTCAGGAAACTGCTGACCGTTGGTTATTCAGAGCAGGAAGAGCAAGCGAAAGGGGGTGTGACAGCGGCGTTGCGCTGATCGCGGCAACATCTTTCTTCGCTGGATTGAAGTGATGGCTCACCTTCCACTATAGGTTGCACATAGGCTTTGAAACCACGTATATTAACCTCAGAAAGTTTGGATTTCGAAGCACTAGAAAAGCTGTGGGCACAGTAGTTGGTTTAATTTATCAAAAGGTCATTATGTTTAGAAAAACACGGATCGCTTTCGATTACAAACCCATATCTCCAATTTCATCAGTTTAGGTTAAAACTTGACCACTGACTGGGTATTCCGGAATTTGATCACGGTTTTTACGGTCGGCTCAAACATGGGAATCAGGAGTGTGCGTAAATGAAATCCGAAATTTCGTAAACCGTAAATCGTAATTGCGAAAAAAACGTCGTGAATCGTAAATCGTAAATCGTAAATCGTAAGAATGCCCTGACGCACTATGTAGTACTAAATTTGTAAAGCTTTTTTTTCTAATTTGTAAAGCACTATGTAGTACTAATTTTTCAAAGTTTCACTTGCTAATCTTATTTAAACCGATCCAATATTGACATATTTATTGTGTTATTTTAAGCTGAATCCGGACAGTTTTCTTCCCAACCAATTTTATTTTTCCTTTTAGACGGACATATTTCATGTCAATTATTGCGCCTTTTAAGAAAGCCGATGAATCGTTGATTCAAATACTTTTTTCACCATTGCATTGTCCTCCAAAAAAATCTTGCGTCGTTTAAATGACTATTCAGTTCCCAAACTTTTATCAATTTTTTATCTTGAGCATACATCTAGAACATGGAAAAAACAATAAAAAGTCACTTTGAAGATCCAAAATTAAAAAAATCCCCCTCTGATTATCTCGACGAAAGCAGCTGCTATTTGACGCCCCGAAATGAAAAAAAAATCCTCCGCTTTTTACATTTTGAAATTCGTCCAGGAACATGGCGAGTAGGATAGAAAACTTGCGAGCACCGAAATAACATGCTCGTATTTCTTGCGCACCCTCTGTTGTAGCTTTCGAATGGAAACTGTAGTGTGTAACAACTAGAACTTGTAGTGTGTAACCTTTTAGCGCGTCTCCAATTTGATTCCATAAGCATCCAATCTGATTTGGAAAGGGTCCTGTTTGATTTTCGAAGAATCCACGTCGAGTTGGGAAGGCAGCGGTTATAGTGTGAAATGGTTTCTTGTTCTGTTCCTAAAATCCTATTTTAAATATAAATCATCACATGAAGGTAGTTAAACATAGAATGCATTATGAGAAGGTACTCATGGCTAGCAACCTTATCCACCGTACGATAACCGGATTTCGATCTCTGTTAACTGCAGAGCGATTAAAGAACTTTAAAACTTTCTAACAAAGTACTAACAATTTCTGAAACATCGACCGACAATATCAGGCTTCGGCGCTATGATACTTGGAGAAGGTCATCATATAAAAAGTCTCACTAATACGAAAAATGAAACGAGACATACTGTTAGTGAAGAAAACAAAGAATAATAGTGCTGTGTTCTGACGCGGAGAAGAGCACAGATTTAGGGGAGCGACTTCGGGGGTGTGGCCTGACCGGTGCATCCGTTTTAAAATTGCCTCATGAAGTTCTCTCCCTTGCCAGAATATGGAGGCAAGCAAAGGTGGACGTATGATCGTAAAGAAGAAACAACAGTGCATTCGAAGACTAAAATTCTACACTATGTACTGTATAATAATTGTCTGCATTCGCTCGGCTACCCTTCGCAATTCTGTAGGGAGACCACAAGTACTTTGACTCCTTCTTTGACTACGTTCCAAATTTGCTTTCACACCTCTTTGAATATCCATTTGTTCCGTAATATAGCGTACAATGTTACTTGGGGGAACATAGAAACGTAGAAACATCAGTGGTTTAATCTTACCATATGATTCTAGTCAATGTTTACATCCGCCTTCAAACACGAATTATATTCCATCACGTCTTGCGTCAGTCGTGTTCGGAGGTGTCAGCATGACTTTACTTTTAATTAGGTAGTGTCCTCACTTATCCTTTAGAACAGTTCTGGTAGCAAATGATAGCCCATGCAGTGTTAGAGAAATGTAAAAGTCAGTTAAGCAAAGAGATAAGTCGAGCTCGAGAGAGGCCTGTGCACAGTGTCTCAACAACCACTTTAAGATTGTAGCTTTCGTTTTCCTCAAAGTGAATTCAAATTCTTTTCTAAAGGTACTGAGTATTCAATGAAAGATTGCAGTTTTTGGGAAGCAACTAAGCATTGGAAAAGCAGCAACTGTGAAATACTGTGCATCGACGAATGTGAATCGGGTTCCTATGCCGCAGTTCAAGCGGCGGTGTTCCTTGGCTTTTTGGACGGTGCCGCTCTCCTTGTGTCCTTCAGTTTTCATAATAGCATTGCGATTTGTTTCTGTTGCCATTTTAGATGGTGTTCATTATCGAGATATGCATTCGAAACCGATTTTGGCCGTACGTGAGTTTTTGGGTCCGAACACTTCGGCGGAAAACTGGAAAGTAATGTGAGTAAGAACAGTGCTTTTTTTCGAATAGTATGTCCGTGAAGTGTTGCCTTCAGGCCGTAGTGAGATGTTATCTGTTGGATACCTTAGGGCAGCCACGGCAGATCCTGAGCTACAACAGTTGGCCGGCTTCGAATCTATTCCACGTTTGACGGCGCCATCTGAGCATGTAGGATTCGTTCCACCAGAGACCGTCAAGGTTCGGGCGGAATGCCACGACACCGGCATGAACATCTCGTTTCTTCTGAGCACTCCAGATGAAGTATGTTGCGGTCGACATCCCTATTATTAGAAAATAGAAGATGTGATCCATAGAGTTTAACTTCACATCGAAAGTACTTAACATCGTTGTAGAAGGGAGAGTATGAATAGTGGATTTTGATTTTAAAGGATGCCACCTTGTGCACACCGTTACCACCTTGTAGTTGTGTATGCACTAGCCATGATCTATTTTTTGAGGTTACGCAACTGATCCAACGGTTGATATATACGGTCAGAGAATCAAAACTATTCAGAAATATACCGGAGCTGTATATGCCGCAGAACGTTTCGAGCAATGCCGAATATTCGTTCGATCTTCAAGTCGATTCGCCATCTTTATCCCTCGACCACAGCACAACACATGGTGCAACGCATTGGAGATAGTAAGTTCTTCTAGTATTTTCTAGGAGGTGCTACCTCCAAACGACGAGCAGGAATCTGGAGTAGATGCAAAATTACTGTTTATCCATGGGCGGTAAAACCTCGGGAATATAAAGGTTAAGGATACATAACCCTGGAAAGTGTTTTAGGACCCTCACGAACATAAAGATTAAATATATTTTAGGACAAAGTTGTCTCCGCCGTGATCGTGATGTCGAACGACCGTGTTTTGCCACACGACGTCACCACCAAGGACGATCTATTCTTCCACGTCACTTGTAACTACACCACTTCGACGGTCAACGAAATCAGACAAGGCATCGTCGTTGGGTAGGGCTTCAGTTACTACTTGTCAGAAGACGAGAAGAAGGTCTCATGGAAGCGGCAGAGCACCGTGTCCCTTGGCTACGCGCAAATTCTTGACGTGTCGAGTTCGTCAGATTCTGTGGTTGGAATCAGAACTACCTCTACTGTGAGGAATCATCACCGGTTTCTCTTGGAGTAGCATACATATGCATGCATGCGTCCTTCTTTTCAGACCGCCTGCTTATCACACGGTGACTGTAGTCTGTCAGGATTTTTCAGTTTTGTTCGGGTCAGACTTTCTCCCATCTGATGGATCTTGCATCTGGCAGAAGCTCTCTAGCGTCAGATTTCGAATTCGGTGCTACCGCGATCAGAATGTGGCATGCAGAAGTAATGTTGAGCAATCCTCTTCTGTATGCCTTTAATCTTGCAACATGGGCGAACTTCACCCCCCCCCCCTCCATAAGTAATGATCACAAGGCTGTCGCGCTTTCATAACTAGAAGATGTTGCTTTAGGGCCGGAAACTTCCCGTTAGTTTGTGCATCTGTGTCTTCCTCGTCCTTGAGCGAAATATGTAGCCTTGCACTATTCGTTCAACATTAGCTGTGCGCTTATCCACTACGTTGCCGAAGTCCTTGAAGTGTTCTCTGCTTTAAAATTTAACGATATAGGACGCTTAATAGACTCTTCCGACCGTAAATGCAATGTCAGACGTTTTTGGATAATATTGAAAATTTTTTCAAAAAATTTCGCTCTTTGTTTAGATTGCTTTCTGTAGTGGGTTGCTATATCTTGTACAGAAAAAACAAAGGCAAGTTTGGACGGAGACTTCCTCATTCTCATTCGTAAAATTCAGAGAATTCATTTAAGTCCGATTTTGGAAGAAGATTGATATCGACACAAGAAAAGGGTCATCACATCCATTTCTTCAGCACAAAGATTCGCGAGATATCGCTTGTTTAGATAACTCTGTTACCGCGTTGAGAAATATTTCCAACCACGTTTTCGAAATGGGTTATAGTAGGGCGTATAGTGAGATACCAAGCAGTATGTTGCGGTATTTCGTTGCTCCAAAAGATCTAGCTAGTCAAAGTCTGTAGATAAATCACACGATTGTGGGCCTTTACTGTGTGCAGCTGACAGACGAATTCAGAAATTTCCATCGGATTTCTATCGATGGCTTCTTTCAGAGGCCCATCGCCAATCGCCATTGCAACCAGCGAGGTGCACCGCCAGATCTCATTGCAGATCATGAAGGAAGGCCGACCCGTCGACAGTGTTTTCATCGGCGAGACATTGGTAGCTCGTGTGGCAAGCGAAATCTCACGTTCGTTTTTGCTTCTTCTACGATATATACTATGGGCGTCCGAAGATGGAATTTTTCAACAATGACGAACTACTTGTCGTCCAGTGGTTTAAAGATCTGCAGGTGATCGTGTGATGTAGTCACTTCTTTACTTGCTTGGCTGCCATTTACATGAAGTTCTGAAATCGACGAATGCACGACTTTTTCGTATCGCTTCGTTAAGTATTTATTAAGATTGACGACTCTATAAGCTGTGAAATTCTGAATAATCGATACTTCAAGGTATAGAAGCAGCCTGAACGGGTAGTGTTTGAACAAAGAAGAAGCTTTTCCGCTGGAACAATTGGCTATAGAAAGGTGTAGATTACTACGCGGTCCTGAGTTTCTGAGGACGAAACCAAACACTTGGTACCCAAGATAAACACGAGCAGTGGCAGGCGGATGCCACCGATGTTAGGTGCGCAGGTGGCTTGCCAATCGTGACCTATTACATGATGGAGAAGCATTTGGAGACAAGAACGCTTGTTGTCGTGATAAAACGGGGCTATAAACCTGTGGCCTAACCTACTATTGGTTTGGCAGATAGTATTACTACTAACTATAGGTGGTTTAAATTAACGCTTAAAATATAGGTCTGTGCAATATAAATATAGGTCCCCATTCCTCGATTGTGAGACTACACATGAAGGGATTTTCAGAGTCAGCTGAATTGATACCGTGTTAGCAGTCAGATTGCAGCTAAGTCACGTTTGAACGCCTTAAACTTGGCTGCAACTGCTAATACGACTTCTCTTCGCTGAGACTTACGTGCAATTAACTTTAGTATACGACGTAAAACGTAAGTAAAACGTAGAAGTAAATCTCATGCCTATCTCCGGCCTTTTAAAATGAGAAAGAAATCTTGCCTTAGTTCGAAAGATATAAATTTTCTACTCGTTACTCGTTACTCGTTCGAACACAAAGTAACAAGTAATCTCGGAGTTTTCGCTTTGAGGAAGTTCGGTGCTGTATCAACGGAACACACTTCTGCGCCAAACGAGATCTTAGATGGTTCAATTTATTTGGCTCCTTATTTCGGTGCTTCGCACCCCGCTAGAAGATGACCCAAAGATTCCCAAATGTGATTCAAAGACTGAAAGACTCTGATTTCGCTCTTTGCCCAAGCATCGGTAAAAAAAATGAAAGGAATTTTCGTTTCATCTATGTCTCTGCAACGTGTGCTAATTTCTTCTCTACCGGAACCACAAATAAACTTAAAATCATTAAAAAATTATAGACAGCCAAATGATAAACATATTAGGTTGGTGAAAAAGTCTTGCACCACAGCGTAATTTTTTCAAAAATTTATTATTTCTTTTGTAAGCGACTTTAATCTACAAAGTAGTTACCATTTACATCTACAACCTTCTCCCATATGACGGGGAGATCATGAAATCCTTTCTTCCAGAATAAAGTCAGCTGTGACTCGAAGAAGTGCTCCACCTCGGATTCCAGTTCGGTTCGGTCGTTAAAGCACCTATTCCTTAGGTTTGCGAGAGCTCGAAAGAGGTGGTAGTCTGTCGGGGCAGCACCTCCCACCTAAGCTCCTGCAACTTCTGGCGAGACGACCTTGCAATGTGGGGGGCGAGCGTTGTCGTGAAGAAGGTAAATGTCCCTCCGCCCCCGCCATTTGCGCGACATGGCCTCGCTCAGCTTCTGCTGCTGTGTAGCGTAGATGTTCGCTGCTACTGCGGTGCCGTCGTTAGGAAGCTCACGGTGGAGCGTTTCTCAAGAATCCCATCAACGAGAACACAGCATTACCTCCCTCTGGTGGATGTCCGCCTTAAGGTTGTTGTTCTCCTTGAGGGAGCCACTTTTTGTGACAACTATGTGGCACCAAACAGTCCTTGGAAGTTCCTGTTAAATCTTGAAAAATTTTCAAAATTTTTGGTGAAAGACATATTCACCAACTTAATAACTGCTTGGTCAGTTCTATACAAATTTCAAACATGCATGAAGTGTATGCATAAATATCGACCCCAATTTGGATCTTCGAAGGAGTGCACGACGCAACCTAACCAGCCTATAGCTCATAAGGTTTCTATTTCTGGTTTTTCATTATTTCTTGCTGGGGCTTAACATTAACAAAGGTATGATCCTTAAATCAGTGAGTGCCATTTGAGACTATCTTTTATTCGACGAAGTGTGACGTGTTGTACGTTAGTTCTCGGTTTTATGAGGAAGAAAACGAAGCTGTCAGTCTAATGGACAACGGTGGCAAACATTTAGCCCACACGCACCATGTCTAAAATGTGATGTTTTAGACGAGTGCATGACGCATTTCCTGCCTTTTGCTGACAAATAATCTCCATTCTCCTTCACTTTCACATTGCATTGAGCTTTCTTCTCCTACTGAAGGCAGTGTCCTGTCCCTTCAAACAGTGATTAGACTTTTAAGACACCCTGCATATCAGTGTAAACAGTTCCTGGGGCACCCTGTGGTTTATTATTTTGTGGCTCGCAGAAGCTCTACGCGATTCTTTTCCAGCAACGCGACTCCGTATTGTCGAGTGTGCTGCTCATCGCGTCGGAGGCTCAGGAGCGCCAACTTCCGTTGCTCTGATCGCTGATGGGTTAGCGTAGTTTTCGTTGTGCTCCCTGTTTTCTTCATGACAACCAACGCAGAGCTTGATGCAGGTGCGCCTTGCTGCCTTCGTTGATGGCGCCGATGAAGCTGGGCGAGCACGGCTGGGAGTCTGCCTTGTCGGCCTTTCGAATCGATGGGAGTGAACAGATTGATGTCGTATGCATGGTCGCCGTATGCCAAGATGAAGCCTGCCCCACCGTCAGTTTTTCCCATTAGATTTCAGCCTTGCCTTATGTGTCTGCTCATGAACAAATGCGCTAAGCTTGCAATCGTTGAGCACAGAACATTGGTATCAACCACGAGGGTATGGATTATGCATGCGAGGCGCATCTCAAATAAGAGTTAATTAATTCCGTCCTTATCCTTCGTAATTTTGTTTGCTGTGATCCCATCTTAAGAAATGATCGTACCCTAGGGCATTTGAGCAAATATTAGGTTGGAAACATTTTTTTTTCAAGTGATATACGACACTGTGCAAAAATGGAAAGGTTATTTTTCTATTTTTCAACATTTCTCTAAAAATTGACAAAAATTGGCATACATAGGAAAATAAACGCAACACACGTTTTGAAAAATGTGCCTTCTAGACACTCCAGTTTAATACTCTAGAATTTAAAGAAAACCAAACAAACAAAAAACCCAATGCACATTCTTGTAGAACAAATCTTCTTTTGAATGGTGCAAAACATTGCGCAAAAAATCTCAAGCGTAGGCAGAGAGCAGCACTCGGCGAAGGTCATTTTTTTGTCCTTCTACTTTACTGACCTAAAATTCGACACAAATCAGTATAGAAAGAGCGAAGCATATTTTCTGAAAGGACAAATAATTTTCTTCCAAACGTTGTATAATGCTGTGCAAACGCTTCAACGAAATTCAGAATAAAATGGTAAAAAATGGCGGGGCTTAGTTTCCAACCTGACATTATTGCTCAGCCCTTTAAACAGCGCGAACGTGAGCCAGGGTTAAGAATTCTCTGTGCACGTTTGCTCCCACTGGATAAACTATACCAGAAAGGTTTAGATGTCATGCCCACCGAGTAAGGACCGATCGGCTCGTTCGCTTGAAGAAAAGCATCCCATTCGTGTCGATCGCCGGCTGATTGTCCGAGCGAGGACCTCACAGGACCTCGAGAGGGATGGCCGAGCATTCTCAGGTCTGCGAGTTTCAAGCATGCCAAAACCAAGGAGCATTGTCGAGCCAACGACCATTGCATGACCATTCGATCTGCAGAGCTGTGCTTGCAACCGCCAGTCTACCTCTCTGGTCTTGCCCTGCTCGCTGTCTCTCTGCTGGTGCTGACTGTGTTCGTATGTATAGGTGCGAAACGGAGAAGCGACTCAATCGAGAACCTGCTCTCCATCTCACAGTAAGTTTATTCACTAATTATTTATACTACAAGAAGATTCCTTCTTTGGTAGTTCGGCGCTGTGATCACGGTGATATTGCTCCCCATTTTCGTTTGTTCTATTCTCAAATGTCGCTGAATGTCGTTTGCTCAAGCACGTGAAGAGATAACAACACGAAGAAATGAGAACAAAACGAAACACAACAAGCTGAGTACATATCATTTGCAGGGAGCGTCTCAACGCCAAAACATCCTCGCATTTTTCGTCATTCTTTAAACCTTTATTAAGCGTAGTTAGTTGGTTGGAATGTTCTTCAGCACGGCAGGGTTGTTTAAGCGTCGTTGCTTGATTTGTATACAGCTTCGATCTACAAGACTCAGACATATAATTTGCATCGACAACCTTCTCCTATCTAGTGAGCAGATCTCAATTTTTGCTCACCAGAGTGAAGGTCACTGCGATTCAAAATATGTATAATAAAATCCGGAGACCTCGGATTTGAATGTTTATTTTATCAAGCTGAAAATCTATCACTTACTGCTTAAAAGCTAGATGGAGATGATGGTCCGATGCAGCAGGGCACGACGAATAAGGTAAAATAGGTGGTACCTCTCAACCATGCTTCTGCAGCTTTAGGACTTGCGTTCAGCACCGAAGATACACACAAAGAATGGAGATACCAGGGATACCGATGGGTGTGCTGATGGCTTGCCAATCATGGCCTAATCCGTTATTCTTAGAAGCATTTGGGGGTCTTTCTAGTCAATGGGATGAGCTTCATCATGAAAAAGTGAACTTTTGTCTCTGTGCTGCATGACTTCATTCAACTTTGTTTACTTAGACCATCGCGGTTGCTGTAGTGCCGGTTACAGGGTGCTCGCCTAGGCACACCTTGGAGGTCTCACTAATAAATAGCACATCACTATCTTTTGTGGAGATGTCGGCCTTCAACTGTTTTGGAGGTGGTTTTCCTTGAGGCAGCTATTATGCCTTCCGTGTGCTCAACGTACAGGGTGCACGATTTATCTCCCCCTGAAGTCATCCTTCGGGATTTTCCTTAAACGAGAATGTATTGTAGAAGGAGATACTGAGTTATGGGACCACTTTGTGAAAACGAATAGTGGGCGGGGTTGGAAAACGATGTCAAAGTAGTAGATACAGCTAACCTGAAAAGTTGTTTACTGCGCAACCGCCTGTACTACCGGAGTTGCAAAACCCCAAATTGCGCCATCTGTCCTGCAGGTAACGAAGGGGACTGCATGGTTTCGGGGGTTGTCTACCTAATAAGATGCAACAGCTGTGGAGGTGAATACATAGGTGGAACAGCTCGCCCCTTCACCGTCCGCGTTAAGGAACACCTGGAAGGGAAGAGCAGGTCATGACCATCAACTGCTTTGGGCTGCCACAGGGTAAGCGACCATAACGGCGCCGACTTTGGGGTCACTTTCAAAATTCTAGCACGGGGGCCCACACCGCCGAGAGCAAAACCCTGGAGGGGTTCTGGATAGAGGCCAAGAGTCTGAGGTTGAATCGGCGGGTGGAATGCGTCTATATAACCCGCGATCTCACCCCTTACATCAGTCTAGCCTTTTAGACAGCTTCACTTTGTGGGGTCTCTCGGGTGTTCTAAATGTTGGGCTGCTGTCACCTCCTCTGCTGGAAGGGTTGCTGTTCGGTTGTTTGACCTGATAGCTTTAACATAATTTTGGACTTTTCAGACTCTGAAGAAGGCGACATCGCCGAAACGTTAGTCGTCAATAAAGCGTGTACTATCTCGGCTTCGAGTTAAACACCACATTAAACAATTGCAAAACGAATAGTGTAGATAATAACCGACGTTAGTATAATAACAGCGAAGTACTGTAATTCGCGAGTGGTCGCACCAGGCTTTTTTTAGGGGGCGAGCCGCAGTGCGTTGATACCCACAGCCGATGGCATCCGGAGCGTGCCATGATTTCGAGGGGCAGATCTCCACATTGGAGCCGATTGACCTGAAGACTGTCCTGCTTGTGATCGCCGATCTGTACAGCACAGATGCTGGCTGCTGCTTAGGTCGCAGACTGACAACACTGGGTACAAACACTCTTACCAGCTAGACTCTTGCAAGCCTGGCTCTCGTTCCCCAACGGCGTATTACCTAAAAGGAAGAACTGGTCACTTGCGCAGAATATTCTGTGATGCGCGGGATAATAGGTGCCAATACAAAACAGCGGTTTATGCCAGTCCTTGGAAAGAATGTGAAAATTGCAGAACAGTTCTTCCTCATCAATTCAATTCGACATAATTTTTTGTTAATAGAGCAGGTTCGGATTACATGAAGCTTGTCAAAATCTCAGTTATTCCGTAAAAACTGAAGCCATTTATTACGAATGCAGGTCGATTCATAAATAATTCTAGAACATAACGAGATCTTGTGGCAGAGCCTTCTTGGTTTATTCTCCTTCCTATTCTTCATTCTTTGTTATCGCACGTACTTTCTATTCATTCTATTACACTTTGGTGTGGTTCGTTAGAATGTCATGTGGATGTCATTCTACACTGTTTCTGATTATATTGTTCTTCAGATGGATTTTAGCCATGTGATAAATAATAATAATCCGCATAATAAAAATTTAAACGAAAGGTTTTTAAAAACGGAACTTCTTAACAAACTGAACTTTGTAAAGTTCTAAGCGGCTATCGTGCAGTCTCTGCGAACTGGTCTAGAATATCCTCTACATTAGCAGTTCATGTTTTCTGAGGCTATGAGCATCTGAGAAATTTCTCGAAGGCCATTTGGCGATGACCCTACTCGAAACTCGTTACGCAGTGCATCTCATTAACCCAGGCATGTGAAACGAAGGGTCCGAATTTTCCCAAAAGTTCGCATCGTCGACATTGATGCTTTTGTTTATTTCAGAGCCCTTACACAGTCTGGTGCGCAATGTAAATTCGGGCTTGTTCGGGCCCTGGAAATGTTTCTTCAGTTTTTTAATGGCAGTCCTGACGACTGATTCTTTTCTAGGGTTGGCTCCGAGCAGAAAGACTTCGGCGCCAAATATGTGAGGACTTTGTCGATGTGAGGGTGAGCGCGGACCGATGATAAGCGCCAGTGTCTTCATGTTCAGGTGATTTCAGCAGAGGAACACTTATTTATGCCACCTTCCTTAAGTATTGTATTCTATTCTTCATCAACGATACCAATGTGTATTGTTATAAATGCTCGATCCTTATCTTCAACGCTTGTCTTTCCACAATGGCCTCTATGATACCTACATAGGCTCCTCATTTTATTCTTAGCGGCTAGGCGCACATTTTTTTTATTCAACGTGAGTTGTGTTACAGTTTCAAAATTCTGTCAAAATTGCGTAAATAAATATTGCACTTTTGAATTGTACTCTGCCTTCTGTGATATGTCTGCACCCATGGATATTTCTTCAGACTTGCCTTAACTGTGCCTTCAACTGCAGCACAGGGGGTTATAAGATTTTGTCTGGAAGCCCTGACAAATTTTTTGTTCCAGTTGACGTCACACAATTGCAAATGGATGTAATAATATTTAAGAAAAAAATGCAGTGGAAGCATGTGTAAGTAAAATATCGCTCTGTAGAGTTGTCAATACGCTTCGACGCCAGACATTCCTATAGGTATGCTTCACCGCTCTTCTAATTCCCGCATGATTTCTGCATATTTTTAAATTTAAGACACTGTGATTAAGGCTTATGCCTTAGATCATAATCGTATTTTATACAACGTGGAAAGCGAAACAGTCAATTGGCTCATCAGTAGAAAAGAATGCCTATAGGTCGCCTCAGCAGAAGACAACACCTGTAGTGTCACCACTGTGGCATTAACACTGAAGTTCCCAAAGCTTTGTCCCAAGACAGCTTCTGAAGCATTTTTCAAACACAAGTAATGCATATGGTATTATATACCATTTTCAATTGAAACTCAACGTTGTCCAAAACGAATTCAACGCTTTTCAAAACACATTCAATGTTGTTCAAAACAAATTCAACGGCTTCCGAATCAAACTACACATCTTCCTTGCAAGTTGTACGTTTCAATGTTTACTTCTTTTCAAAAAATTTCTGGTTGCAAAAAAGGCTATGCAACGAAAATTAGAAACAACTAGCAAGTTAAGCAGTACGCTAGTAGTAATGCAATGCAAGTACAAAATAAGCAAATTGAATGATAAAACTGCAAGTGACAGAACAATACGATAGACAAAACAGAATACAAATAACAACACAGCAATAACTATTCAAAATAGCAGAATGGGCAAGTGAAAGTAAGTCCTTTTTAGGCCTTCAGGTGTTTTGAAGTGTGATGTGGGTCTGCCAAGGCCATTGATAAGTGTGATATGGAGTTTCGTTAGAGCGTTGAAAATCGTAGAAACTGATAGAGACGTCGGGTTTTGTCGTCCTTAAGAAATGGATGTCGCTCGACAACCTCTTCGATGAGAAGCAAGTCTCAGCAATAAGCTCCTTTTTGCGTTGCTATCCATAGATTGAAAATTGACTGCTGAAACAACGAGTGACTGGGTGTGAACTCAAACCATTACCTCCGCGAGTGCGCTCAACTATTTCGCCTTCTCGTTTGTACGAGTTGATATGCCTCGTGCAGTGTTCTCTATGACACCAGCAATCTGAGCAGCTTCGTGTGTGATCCTTCCGTCAAGGAACACTAGCTTGACCAAGATCTCCTTCTGATTCCGAGATACTCGACTGCATCGGCCGTGTCGCTGACTTTGTTGAACGTCTTGTTGATCGCTGCTTATGTTGTCTGCAAACTTGGCATAACGCCCAATGACAAGAAAGAGTGGGGGATCCGTTTATATGATACTGGAAGGATTCCAGAAGAACGTTAAAATTGGTTTGAAAAACGTTGAATTTGTTTTGAAGAGCGTTCAATTTGATATGGACACCGTTGAATTTGTTTTAAACAACGTTGAATTCGTTTTGGACAACTTTAAATTTCAACTGAAATGGTATAGAAAGATGGTTGAAAATCTTAAAATAATTTGAAATACGGCCACGAATTACGTTGAATGGGGCAGACCTCCATAGCGCAGGTCAGTGTACGTATACCCTGCCATGGACGTTTCCTTTGAGTAAATGCTGGCCAGAGACGTAGCAGTTCCACAACTCCGATCATAAGCTCTCTTAATTTTTCCGTCACTTATCACTTGATCAGAAAAGTCAGGAGCGAACCGTCACTACACGTGACGCTTCTCTTGTCAAATTTCGATACCGTCGAGTAAAATGCTGTCGATGCACACATCTGATAGGATTTGATTGTCGTGCAAGAATTGGGCACTGTGTAGGCGTAAGAGTCCTTTACAGCACGGCCCAGATATTTCCCGGTTCAATACATTCTGTGGAGGACAACTCAATTAATGGTGATTAGAGTGATGTTTGGAACATCCTATATTCCTCAACGTGCACTAACATTGTAGCTTGTTAGATCGGAGCTTACGGAGTCAAGGTGCTGCTTTTCTTGATAGTGGTTAAACTCGCTTGAGATCATCTCTAAACTTTCGTGTGAAGCACGATAGCTTCGTTCCAACTAATAGCACTGAGACTTCTTTTTCAAGCCCCTGTTTGGAGCAAAAGCTGACATAACCTTCAGATGAAATTAGTTGTCGCAGTAAGGGACATGTCTGGACGATTTGTGGCAGAAATCGTCATGTACTTGCTGTATGTCTTTCAATGCCACCCAGCAACCGTTGACATCGAGGAGGTGTTCAACTGGAACTGCCTATTCGTCATTGAAAAACCTTTCAATCCTTGGTTGCTTCCGTGTGATCCCTCAATCCGTGGGGGTGGTGGAAGGTTTAGGAATTCATGTATTGTTGCTACTTGTCGTGCCGCGGATTCGGTCTCTAGCGATACATAGCAGGGACCCGGCCTGTTTGTGGCATGGTCCGGGTCTTAGGTCGCGTTCCTGCTTGTTCTAGCTATCACTTCGAAGGACGTTTAAGCTAAACGAACGTGATGCCCTGCTCCTCCTACCTAGGATGACGTGTGCGCCGACATAAGCTATTAGATTGGCGGAAAACTTCACCTCCACTTTTACAAACTTTTTTGAAACTTCATTTATTTTCTTCGACATAATCAATGATTAGCAAATGTATTAAGTATCGTTATGAAATTGAAATTTTGCAAAAAAGTAATTTACTGAGAGTTGGTTGGCATTGAAATCCCAGATTGTCCACGTCCGAACCACTGGCGCTTCCGCGGGAGGCGCGATTTACGTAAGGCACCACTTGTCTTCACAGGTTGTTGAGCCATGCGAAAGGGCGAAACGTTTATGCACAGAACATAGAGCATTTATTGAACCAAAGTGATACGAACTCAGTTCCACACAAAAGATCACTTCAACAGTTGGCTTTTTGAATATTGGCAAAAGTGATTTCTTCGTTGATTTGCATAAGTAAGAAGTGATCCTTTCTCAAGGCGACTTAGTATTTCATTCACTGAAAAGGCTACTATATATTCAAACAAAATATTGCCCACTTTTGTAAAAAAACTATTTTGTGGTTTTTTCACAATTTTCCTTCCTGTTTAACAAAGTTTTCGAATCTCTAGTTGAATGTTTTTGGTGAAGAACTGAGAATTGGTTCAGGAAGGCGCCATTTTTGAGGAGGAATTCTAAGATTGTACCTTCTCGTAATCCCGTTGAATGAGGAAAAGTGAAGGTTTCTTTTTTTGTCAATATCTAATCGTAAGTTATCACTATCAATTCTAAAAACAAGGTTTTGAACGCAGGTAGCTCGTTTTAGTGATAACGAGGTAGTACTGAATCGAGCGAATATTTCAAGATAAGAAACTTCGAACAAACCATTCCTACTGAACAATTGTTTTGTAAATCTTTGTTGCGCAATTTCTATCTGAATTATACTGTTACTTTCAATGTAGAACATACGCACATTACACCAAAAGAGGTCTTAGGTAAATAGAAAAAGTTTGAATGATGTCGCCATGTCGCGAGTTCGAAATGCTCGTAATATACAGTTGGACTTAGCATAAGCTGCAGCGACCGTTTTTTCAACATGTTCGTCAAAAGAGAGTTGGTCGAAGTACACAACTCCTAAGTCACGAATAGAATTTGGATAGTGTAGCTTGTAACCGGCTAGGTGGAGGGAGCAATTTTTGAGATTATGGCACACAATAAGCATGACGGTTGTTTTTTCTAGTGAAATGACATGACGGTTGTTTTTTCTAGTGAAATGACTAGTAGCCATGCTTTAACACATTTGCTTAAGCCTGGAGCGGTTGGTAGAAAGGCTATATGTTGTTACAGGATGTTTTGTTGCGATGAAAACTCTTGCGCCAGGCGGGACTCGAACCAGCATCTTCTCTTTCCGGGCAGCGATGCTCGCCGTACACCACCGGCGCTGTTTGACCCCACGTAACATCCGCGATACCTCCAGGTCTGTCAGTACCCACCCATGATACGGGGATGACTAGTAGCCATTTTGAAGACTATGACGTTAGAGAGTCTAGCCCTTTCTGAAAAACTTTTTGATCATTTATAGGGTTTGCCACTCAAGTCAAAGTCGCCGCTTTTTAACATTTTTATCGCACCGCTTACCTTCTGCTTCCTGAATTCGTAAAGCACGAGCAGTCAAACTTGCACGGAGACAAGGACGATTTTTAGCAACATTAGCAGCAAAACGCTAAGAAAATGTGGGTATACATATATAGACAACTAGCCAAGCTTTGTATAAATTTTGTCGCAATATTCCAGAAGAGGTTTCAAAAAATTCGCAAGGTGCAAAACTGAGGGGCGAGAAACTTCTCTGCCAACATGATGCATCTCACCGCTCCTGAGTATCTCGCAATAGTACTCGCTCGTGTCCGCACCTGTGACAGCCACTTCTGATATACGGTTGTTTATTCGTTTATGACTTATCTACTGTCCCTTCAGAGGACACGACTAATTGTTCTTGAAGAGAGAATGAAAAAGGATGTAGTTCGGCTCTGATCAATTGCTTTTGGGCTGTGCAGATCTACGAGATATTGTGCAGGCAATATGAATGCGTATTTGGACTACACAATGAATTGCGGACGCCTACATATGTCAAGCGCCTATCGTGGAGTGTCCTTGCTGTCAGCTTTTGTTGCTGAAAAGTTTTCATCTTACGCACCCCTCCTCATCAGAGAATCGCTAAAAGCTTGCCTTCGGAGCAACACGCGTGAGTGCGTCCTCATCGAATTAGCGGCGATAATCCATGTTGAAGATGTTCAGCCGCTTAGATCCACAAGCAATTACTTGTTACCGAGGTTTGGTCGCCACTTTAACTGGAACCTTGAACTGTTAGTCTCTGGTTTTTAACCAAATTAAATCACGTACGGTGAAGACTTCATGGCGAGTGAGATCGTCCTTCCAGAATAAATTCAGGCAGTGTTCTTGATTTAAAGCGTTGTAGCTTTAATATTCGCCGGTTCAATTCGTTTTTTGCAGTCTCATGGAAGTCTTTCTCAACTGAATGTATTTCAAAGTTTGAACACTCTCTCCAAAACAAGGTTTTCTGTGGGCTTCATTTCTCCGTTGCGTTCACGGTAGTTCAACGTGACCCAATAGAAGTGCGATAATGAATAGCTTCGCTTGGTCACACCTTGTTGTTATGAATAGCTTGGCTTCGTTAGCGGGCTGCAGATGGCGCCTTGTAGAATGGCAAGTTCTTGGTCGTAGAGCCCCTGCCTTTCCCCGAAATATTCTGATGTTCTCTGTAGGGACACTTTGACCAGTTCTTTGACGACCGCTTCAGTTTTGACTGAGTCGAATGTCTTTTTCAGGTCGATGAACGTAAGGCATAGCGGCAGCTTGCGCTCGCGATATTTTGCTGCGCTTTGTGTCAATGTGGATCGCTGTAGCCGTAACAAGTTTTCTTCAAATTCCTGCTTGTTCGCATGTCCGCATTTCGTCTAGCAATCTGGCGAGCCCTGAGCTAACAGTTTATTTTCGCTTAACATCTTCAACGACCGATGCAACACCTAGGTCGGTCCGCTGAAAGCTTCGACCAGGGGAGCGCGGAGCTCGACACGTGCAGGACACGAGGTGGCAGAGACTCCGGAGGGAAAAGCTGATGCTGCTCCTGATAACAAGACTGCGGTGAGGGACTATCCATGCTGATGCACCGCCGCTGAGGCTGAACGAACACCAAACAATCGGTCTTAGTATTACTGGCAGAGGATTATTCAACGCTCCTCTATTATTATTCTTAATTCATCTTGTTTTATGTGTGCTGAAATAGGTGGTCAAGTTCTGTTTCAATGTGGGTAATAATTATCGGAAGTTAATTAGGTTCCGATACCACCGTTTTTAGGGATGGTTGGTAACGTATACGCGCATCCTCCCCATGGGGGATAAAACGGTCTTTAATTAAGGGTTTTTAACCTTATATCTTGTGGGTGCTGCTACATTGAGATACTGCAGAGACATTTAACCTGCTAACGACGCGCGGCGAATCGCGTGTCTGGGACCCTCGAATCTCGTGGAATCACTACTTCACGATATTCCAAATGAAGCTTCTTCTCCAATACGGGACAGCCTGTATTGGAGGAGGCCAGAACAGGCTCGAAGGCAGAACGTAGAAAATGTATTTGCTGCTATATGAAAGTCTGGGAAGAAAAAGGGCACACACGTGCAAAGAATGTGACCACACGATGTAGCAAGTGTGTGAAACATTTTTGTCTAGATTGTTTTTGAAATTTTTACAAGAAATAAGACTAGTTGGTTTGTGCATGACCATTTTTGTGAAATGTGAGTAGTTGTTTGTGAAAAGAATTTACTTTTGTAAAGTTTGAATAGTTTGTAGTGTTGATTATCAGTTTTATCAATGCTTAGAAGTAAATGACTCCCCGAACACAGTGCAGTAGCATTGCTAGGATCCAGCCTATCTAATAAATGCTCGTAAACTGTGAAAGAACGAGAAATGGGCCGCGCTGTTCTCAGTGGGTTAAGCAATTTAATTATTTATTTATACGTGGGAATCACGCAAAAAACAACGACGCAATATGAACAAAACTAATCAGAATACCGAAGACATCAAGAACAGAATAAGTTCTGGCCTAAAGTTAGTGAAAGAATGTGATCAAAGAAAGCAAGGTACTGAAGAACTTCTTGCAGGTCGATCAATGATCGTTTTACATTGCCTTAAGGAGTTGGAAAGCACTAATTTCTTTGTTGGTTTCATGAATAATGAGTAATTATGTATAATATCCTCATTTTTCCACTATGGATCAAGAGGTAAGGCCTATGGCTTAGGGGTAATATCTTATTAGCTGTCATAAAGATATGTTGAGTCTGCAACACCAAGCTGTGGACTGTCACAAAACCTTCAGGACATACACATCTGGAGGGAGAAACGGCACCGCTAGCCAACTATATCGGGAAGTGTCAATCGTCTAGCTTCTAGGTCCTGTCGTAAAGCCACCTTGAGCACGCATTCGGAAGGAGCCAAACCGAACAGCAATCAGGAAATGGGTTGACATTGGCGACTTGCCCCCGCAATCGAGTTCTGGTTTATGGAGCCATAGCAGTCCCACTATTCAAGCCATGCGGTAGGTCGCAACAGCATGCAGGCCTACAGCATATACCGCCACTTAGATCTCATTCTCTTGCCTTTGCCTTTAATAAAGAGAATACTATAACAACTGGTATTTCACTTTCCTCGAACAACGATGGAGTTGTGATGTGGACCACATTACGCTCTAGATATGACTTTCCTTTCTTCTATTCTTCTTCTTTTAAAAAATCGTTTTTCTTAGGAGAAGGAAAATAGAAAGAAGAACTCTATGGAGAAGAAAACAATGTCCTTGAAACATGAATACCTTTCAGTACCCTGCACAGGTGACATCCCGGCAACGATCAATGCTTAGTCAAAGTAAAAGTAAGTAGTAAAGTTTCTATGTATGGTAAGATTTTCGTTCGAGAGCAGTCCAAAAATTGAAAGCCTCAGTGAATGTTAAACGCAGAAATTAGCGTCAAAAACTCGGTCATTACGGCGCGTTGCTCTATTCATTGATGGTGCAGAGGGTGTTCCTACAAGGCTTCTCATCAGATGATCGCAAATGCGAACAGCAGGAAGCGTAGTCCGCAGCTGCGCATGCGCGGAGATAAACAATATCTCATTCGCAAGAATACATCGTTATAACAACTTGTAACCTCAAATCAGGCATTCAAGCTAAGGGAAACTGACTTGAAGCAGTTCTATCAAGGCCTTCAGCTTAACTGGTTCCATGCTGATATTAGCGGCCGGTTCATCCCGATTCACGGGAGGGTGCTGATGGGTTCCACAAAGTGTGGACGTCGCGCTCGGTTAAACGGCGCTGATGGTGTAGTGGTGTAGAGCATTCCAGCCCTGTCACAAGAAGCTGCGAGTTCGAGTCCCGCCTGGCGCTGGAGTTTTGATCGCAACAAAACTTTGTTAGCTTATAATATCTTACTTTTTGTTGAAATCCAACCTCGAGATTTACCCCTTTTCCATACAAGGAGAAAAGGAAGGAGATAGTCAATCAACCTCTGCTCAGGATACGTCACGTTCATATTCTATGTAGTATTGGAGTTTTTGCCTGTAGTCCTTAGGCATGGACTCCAGCAGACCTTTTTGGCCTAATGGAGTACCCCCGTTTTTTAAAGGTGGTATTCTGCAACCCTATACGCGCATCGACTTCTCGAGATCGATCGAAGTCGAAGAAATGCTGAACGAGCTGTGGCAGGTATGAAGATTGGATTGGACATGAATATGTCCAAAACACAATTTATGGTCAACCAGTGGTGTGACACGGGACTCGTAAGGTTAAATGGAGTCGCTCTACAACAGGTCGACTCCTACGTCTATCTGGGAAGAGAACTGAACATGGATAACGACCTCGCTCCTGAAATCGCCCGCAGGAGACGCGCAGCATGGGCAGCCTTCAGTTCGATTCGCGAAGTCACCGATCAGGTCAAGGATCCCGGCCTCAGGGCCTCGATATTCAACGCCTCTGTACTGCCTGCGATGTGTTACGCGACGAAAACCTGGCCCGACAACAAGACAATCGCTAGAGCTATGCACTGGAGAGATGTCTTCTAAGGACAAGCCTTCGTCAGCAATGGCAAGAAAGCCTACGAGGCTGGGAGCTACGAGAGAAGTCGCAATTAGCAGACCCGCTGCAGTACATGAAGAAGTCCAAATATCGCTGGGCAGGACACCTGCTTCGACGAAAGGACGATAGATGGAGTCTCCGTGCCACAGAATGGCTCCAGAGAGACCATAAGAGACCACTGGGACGACCGCCAACGCGATGGGCAGACTCATTCTCAAGATCTTTCAGAGAGCGGAGTCTGCCTCACTGGATGCAAGCAGCCAGAGATCGAGCGGTCTGGAAGAGTTGTGGTCCCCGCTGAGAAGACCTCCAGCCGACAAAAGGACCATCAAAGTATCAAAGTAAGTATCAAAGTATAAAAGGATAAAAGGATAAAGGACGGCGTTACTCAATCCCTTCTGGGATGCGCCAGTGCATTCTACTTCTACGGGATGTCGTGGAGGCGACATGAGTGCGTATTTGGCCACACACGGTGGCCCTGGACTTGCGGTGGCCAGCCGATGAACAAGTCAGCGCTCTATCCTTCCCAGACGAGTCTGGTACCAATTCAGCGACCCCGGAGGAATGGAAGGCTTGGTTGGCCTGGGCGGGAAATCCGAACCAGGAACCTGGTATCGGGTGCACGTCGCGCCTCCTACGACTGCGCTACACGCGCCCGTAAGTATCAAAGTATACGCGGATCTATTCCCCCTTGCCTGTTGCGAAAGGAAAGGTAGCTTGATTTCACTACACTTTTTAGAGTAGCAGCTAGATTTTCGCAGCGGCAATTCTCAAATTGAGTGCTGCTTCCTTCAGACAGCCGTCTTCCTAGAACCGTTATATTTATCGCACTAACAAACAAAGCCGAATAAAGAAAATTGTTTCGAAACTGGACACTGACTTGTGAGTGGTTATGTTTTAATTTGAGATAGAGCATTGATCTTACAGAAGTTATTCTCACCACTGTAATCTATAGCGGGAACTTGTGCTGACCACCGAGATGCTATAGTGGTCCTTAATTTGAGAACTAAAAAAGGAATTCAGCTAATCTGCATTTTTTCAGACTGTTGTTCATTACCCAGAAGTAGTGGACAAGACAGAGTGATATGAAATCGCTGGAGCGCGTCGAAAATTTAGCGGTTGCGCCGCTCATTCTACTGCGGTGGCAGTACAGATATCGTGATGGCAATCAGAGCGCGAATTTGGCCTGCTCTATCCTTTGCGGTAGAAAATTCGTGAAGAACTCGGTCAGTCCTTGCCCGACAAGCGTGGTACCGATTCATCGACTACGATCCATTCACTGCTGTGCTACCAAGAGCGCTGCCACACTAGCGATGGTTTTCAAAAATCGCAAGGTTTATGCTCGGAACAATCAGAAGCCGATGCCCGAAAGCCATGAGGCCCGCTGAATGACAGGATCGCGTCTGTTTGAGAACCAGACGCTGTGTAGAGCTCACTTCGCGGCGTTCCAGCTGTGTACGCTGGGTGCCTCATCTCGTTTCCTAAGAGGACCCCAACGCTGGATAATCATGTCTGAGGAGTTCGCCATGTGCTTACATGGGGCTCCCGTAAACAAGCGGCTATTTGTGTTTTCCCATTTCTGTTCTCCCTACCTTCCTCTCCATCTCATTATCCCCTGCACCGCTCCTAGATCGCAATATGAAAAGAGAATTCAGAGATCTAGTGTACAGGAGAAGGTTTTGTAAGGTTTACATCTATGGCTAGCTCTATTTAATGCTCATCATCACGATTTGGCATGCGTTCTTTCCTCTCTCCAGCCTCAACGTGTTATGAATCCATTGCTGTGATAATCTCAAATGTACAGTGCGCAACGTAAAGTCCTTGGAAGCCACATTCCATGCCTTCAGGGAGGTTCCTTGCAAGCCTCCCTGAAGGCATGGAACGTATTCTTCTTCCTATGGTGATCTACGTTGCACGATTTCTGTGTTTTCATAACACACGGAAAGACTACCTCACTTTGCTTCATGATGCCGACATGCTTGAAATATTCATTCTCCTTGGCTTTGCTTCGAAGATGGTAGCCTCTTTTTTCCCAATCATCGAAATGCAAAAATTTAAAAAAAAAATTCCAACGCATTTTTTGAGGAGGTGTTATTCATTCACTTCTTGTTCCAAATAGCTGTATCTCGTGTTTGAAACCTAGCATACTTATAGTGTTCATAGATTTTGGTGTGTTTCTTATCCTCTTTGCGCTGTGTTCAAATCGAATCACGGAAATAATGAATTTTTGGTAGGCTGAGCTTCGTTTCTACTCTGTGAAAACGTCGTCACCAAAAATAGACATTCCATTTATCAAAAGCCCTTCAAGGGCATTTTTGTGTTTGGAGTTTCGTTCTTGTGTTTCTTGAATTAGGCAAAGGCCTCCTATCAAAACGTTGTCATTTATGGAAACTTGCACGAGGCTTAATGTGGGGCACCAACAAGAAGACCCAAGTTTCGTACTCGCCACTGATGCAATGAATCGCTGAAAAAACGGCGGGGACTTATGGGACAACCTAATATTTAGGATATGACGCGCCTTGTAGCCCTTCAACGTTCCCGTACCTTCGCGATGAGTTGGTAATATTATTCTTTGGAAATGATAGGCCTCTGATTTGCGTAAAGCACCCGTTACCACTGGTACTTTACACCTTTCACGTGTAATATCGCCGATCAAGTGGAGATGCAGCGTAGCAGTAAACTGCAGGACGTATACTAAAAGGAATTCATTGCTTCCAAATAGTTTTTATCTTTAGCACGAAGTATGGCCATCCCTGATCACCTTCAGGGTTGTAAGGATGACTACATACTTCGGCCACTTTCACTACTTATTAGGTTCTCTTACAACCAGAATTTTGTGGGCAACCTCCCTTAGCGTTCTAAGGCTTTCACACGAATCTGAATTTCGTTGTACCATTGCAATGCTATCTGCTCTCAAAACATGCCTTTTGCGTGCTCCATTGTTTCCTTATGGCATTGGAGAAGTTGAGCGTGTGGTAGTTCGAGGTGTCGATTGTCAGTGTTCCTGGTTCGGATTTTCCGCCAAGTGCAACCAAGCCGTCCATCCCTTCGGGGTCAGCACCAGACTTGTCGGAGAAAGGATAAAACAATGACCTGTACATTGGCTGGCCACAGCAAGTTATTGCCTTGGCCATCTACGTACTCAAGCTCTTTCCATGACGTCCGTGGAAGAAGAGTGCGTGGCGAATCCTTTCCCCCACTAATCGCAAAGGGATTGATTAACGCCGTTCTTTATCCTTTATTTTAATGAAATTTTTTATAATTTTTTAAATAGAAATAGGCAGCGTGTCTATCCATGCCTAGCACCAAATCAGAAGTGCATAGTGGGCGGAGAGAAAACTTTCGACGTTGGTTATCTGTTCAGCCGCACGAATTTTCGCCTTGTTTTCCCCATACAGGACCTCGTTGTAGAGCGCATCCTTTCTGTTTATTCCTGCTCCAGCTCTTTCCGCTTCTGATGAAGAGGCCTTAAAGGGCAGATGTTTAAAATAAACTTCGTCACATTTTCACAAATGGATTGGAATGACTTTTTTCATTGAAAATCAAATGCACTCTGATTCTTTGATTCATTTCCTTATTCTTCGCAGCACATTTATGGCGAGAATCTTTTGTTAGCTTTCACTACCGACGCTCTACGACACTTTTCATTAACAACTGCTTAAAATACTTTCCTAAATGTGCGTATACGTGTATGCGCTGAAAGAGATGCGGACTTGCATAACTACGGAAGCTGTTAGATCTACAGGCTATTGGAACTAGCTGATATGTGCTTCTGTTACATGCAACACCAAGCGCTACAACTCGCGCAAACGGAGACCCAAAAAGAAAGCACGTTCATGATTCCTTCACCTGAGCAATCCCGCCTCCCCCCGTTCGGTGTCGGCATTTTGCCTTTCTGCAGTATTTTATATCCTTTTGTTTCATCCTTCTCACCTCTCGCTATTTTTGTCCGGATAAGAGAAACCGACCGCATGGTAGCGCAGCGGGAGGAAGTGTCGACTGTCGCCTATACCTGATTCCAGGTTCCTAGTTCAGATTTCCCGCCCACTTCAATCAAGCCAACCATCCCTGTAGGGTCGTCGAATTTGTGCCACATTTGTCTGGGAACAATAAAACCCTGATTCGTCCATCAGTTGGCGACCGTAAGCCATTGTATAGGCCAAATACGCATTCAAATGGCCTCCACGACATCCCGTGTGCAGCGCATCACAAAAGTAATTGGTTATCCTGTTAACCTTAATAGAAACTAAGAAATTTCTGACCTACCAATAGCTCCACATTAACTGATTCCTTCTCAGGCTGTTGAAAGTTCCATTATGTTCTCCTCATGTATTCACTGAATGCTTACACACTGACACGGTACTTCGGAAGAGTACGGTAGCTATGGGCAACAGAATAGATGTTCGGTCTTCGTGAAATAACACGGCGCGTAATAACAGGTTTTCTTCTAAACATTCTATTAACAAATTAAGGCTGTAGTTACGTAATCATTGCCTTGAATAACCTCTTACAGAATAGAAAAATTGATGAGCCTGACTACATCCTATCCTTACCCTTACATACCCTAGCCTATCGTGGTCGGCGAATTTCCTGAAAACGGCTATGATATTCGGTACTCCAAACAACCCCCTAGGCGAGGTTTGGGTGAAATATTTCCGGCTGGTGGGCTGTAGAAGTGCAACACTGCTAATGAATCGGGCCTCATTTCTGCCGAAGTTTTTCGGTTCCACTCCACATGGAGGATCCCGATTGATTGCGTCGGAACTTTTTTTAACAAGTGCGGAATTCTACGTCATCGTAGAGCCATGAGCACTTTGCTCATTATTCTCTGAGCACTGTGCCGCAATAGGCACAGAAGCGGAGATCCTTCATTGCTCCGTACCCCGACGTCCGTTGTAGATATGAAACCGATGTGCAACAGCGTTCGAATATCCATCCCAATTCAAAGTACCGCTCTGGCACCCTTCCCATGTCAGCTCGGTGGAATCACGGATGACATTCTTCATTTATAGCATTGCGAAATGTTACGCAAGAGGAGCTCACGGCAGAACTGGAAGTTATAGAACGATACGGGAGACGATTTTTGATTAAATTTTTGGTATAGTGTGCTGCTAGAGATGTTATTTCTCGGAAACACAAGTTGCCAGCGGACAATTGCGGTTGAATATTGAACTGTGAGGACTACTGAATGCAATTGCGTGCACGAGATGACAATTCAGCGCTTTCTTCACTACTTTGTGCACAATTTCTGTCCATAAAACATCATGATTTTAAAGTTTTATTTTTCTGTAACAAAAGAAGCCATCTATCAACAACATAATCACTCCTAGCGTCGACATTAGTAACCCATTTCCTAGGCAAGGTTTCAAGATCCTTGTTCCACAAAGAACGAGGCTGAGAGTCAAAAAAGAGGGAATCTTATGTGATGCGCAGGTGTTGCATGAGGGCCCTGAATGGGTAGCAGTCTGAAGATGCCATGACAGTACTGTAGCGTAGATGAGACGCTGTGGTCCAGCTAATGTTCTCTGTCGTGGAGGAGGCCGACTTCGAGACATCTCGACCGTTTTCCCTTCCGAGTATCGGCAACTTTCTGGACCTGTTTTGTGTGGACGTCGACATTGACGGTGCGGTTGCAGTCCGACGGCTCCCAGTAAATCATGCCTTGCGAAGCACAAAGAAGAAGAAGAGAGTCGTCGATTTATTTTAATTTTTTTGTTAAATTTTTTTCCTACGATTCATTGACGGGTCTGGTAGTCGAGTCGTGCCGGGACCAGGCCCAAACGCCCAACGAGTGTGATCCTACCGAATGCGTCGTTCGAACTGGTGCCAGGTTTTTGATCTTAGAGGTGAATAGCTCGTGGCTGACGTCCATCCATTTTATTCAAAATTTGTCCACGAGCGCGCTTATTACGCGTTCTCTGAAAGATTCTAGAATCTACTATGCGATATTGCAGACATCCCATGATTCCTCAAAATCTCCTTAAGAAGTCTCCTGAATAAACCCAAACGTAGACAAAAATTATGCACCAGCCTAATATATCGCTTAGCACTAGGACTACTCTATGAATTCACTACTGCTCGTACTGTCGGGCATCCACCACGGAAGAAGCCGCTACTAATAATCGGGTCTGGCCCACGCCAGCGCTTTTTACGCGATACTTGAGATACGCTGTAGGAGAGGGAATGGTGTTGTGAGCATTTTTTTGTGCTACCTACTCTTCAGTCTCCTTCGGCGTTGCTTTCGCAACTCGTTTCGATTTCTACGTCCCGTCCGACGACACAATGATTCCGTGGTATTTTCGACCGTCTGGGGTGGTGGATTTTAGCTCAGGATGACTTATAACAGGGTTTAGATCCGGGTGTATGTGACGATTGATCGAAATCGATTGAGATTGATCGGTGCACTGTTTTGGACACCTTATAAAAAATGCGTCACTTGCATCGTTCTTCACTATGATGTCAGTATTTAAAAAGTGGATTCTGTCGGTCGATCGACAGACATAAAACGAGTGCAGCGAATTAGTCACTCGCGCCAGGCTTGAGTTTGGCAAAAACAGTGCATGACGCGAACTGATCTTTTGATGCGCTATATGCTTACTTGTTTGCTGTGCTATAAGAAAAATTTTTGTTGTTTTTTCTGAAAATAGGAATTTTTATAAAATTATATACTTATTGTGTAGGGTAGGTAAACGAAAAAAATCCAGGGAGTGCTAAAACAAATTTTCCTTGAGCATTTTCAAAGTTGATTTGATTTCCAAATTCTTAAAGCTAGCTTAGAAGAGTGTCCAATTTGATTTGAGAAGAGTTCAATTTGGTTTGAAAAATGCCCAAATTGATCTCAAAGGGGTCCAGCTCGACGTGAAAATGGTACCTAATATTATTGAAGCCCCCAAACCCCGAGAATAGAACAACCCCAATCTTCCTCCTTTCTTATTTAGGCCTTCTTACTTCTATTGCAGTAAAGAACTGGTTTTACTATATGGATTAGTACAGCGGGATATGGTAGAGCAGACTCTTCACTGCTCCTATGAAGCCCATCCATCCTCTATCGCGCGTACGCGATTTATTCTCCGAAGTGCCCGCTCTCTATGTTGCGAGAAACAGATCTTGAGAGTCTCAATCGGAAGTGCTTAATCTGCAAAAACGTAACTACAATTATTCGGTATCGTCGACAGGTCGACATCGTTTACTCTCCGGTGGCAACAATGCTCGTCCGAATTCCATAAGCACTCTCCCTACTTCCCCCTCCCCGCTAACACCTGATTACCTATGTGCTGACGAAGAAACGGAGTGAGAGTAAAGCACACAGATGTGACACTGAGTCCCGACTCACGTGTCACATCGTTGCCACGTCTACGATGACACTGCCACTACTTCTGTAGCACCTCTTCTGACGCCCGATACACGTTGGACAATACTGATGGTGAGAAAAAATGCTGCTCCCTCTTACTCGGAATCCCTACGCAAATTGGACGTCTGCGGCACGTCTTTTGAATCCCTGCGCACGTTGGAAGACGTTTTGGCACGTCTTATGAATCTCTACTCACTTTGCACGACGTCTCCCGTACGTCTTCTGAATCCTCACTTGATAAACATTCATACCCTGACGCATTGCCCGCTGTATATTCTACGGAATTGAGTGATCCGCCGCCAAGGTTATAAGTTCGCCAGAAATAGTCCATGGTAAAGTTGAAAGAAAAGCCGGCTGACATACGTCGTACCGTCGTGGGCATCACTTGGCCTCAGTCACGCCTCCACGTGACGTATACGTGACATTAACCGATTATATATAGCAAGTTAAGATTAGAGCTGTTATTGTAGGCACCGTCGTGGACTAAACTAATCATAGATTCTGTAGATCTCCGTTTTGGTGCAAAACACTGGGAATGTCACGACTAGCGTGACCTAATTTTGTTTTTGTTCTGTTTTGTTTCTAAAAAAATCCAGGACAACGACAAAAAGGGCGCTCCAACACAAGATTTAAATGGAAGGTAGGCGCACAAGAGGAGGAGGAGGTCCTGAATGAAAAAGGATGGTGCGGCGGCAGTGATGAAATTCGAAGGAGACCCAAAACATCTTCTGATTCTGCTGTTTTCTACCGGCTTGGACTGAGTCCGGTGACTAAGGCTTCGACTGCGACTTCGGGAGGGACCGGAGGACTTCTGCTGCTTTGGATTCGACTTATTCTTCAACGAGAACGACGACTGTGACAGGGCACTACAGCCCATTCTACTGTACGACTAATCGGCAGCGACAAGGAACGGTGACGGACTGTTGGTGAGCCTTCCTTTCTAATTGGACTAAATTAAGTTCTTGCCGAGTTGCTAGTAACTACTAACTTGCCGCTTCGACCGCTCGCAAACACTTTCGCACAAGGAAATTATTTACGTAGCCGTGCAAAAAAGGAAGGGGAATGGAGTGCCGGACAGCGTTGCCCCGACAAGGCCGCGAAGAAGTTGAAAGCGGAAGCAGCTTCGTGTATCTACAGTGAGTGGAATCCCGATGTGGACAGAGATACGATTGATAGGGAATGCACGACAAGTTTGCCTATCTATCGTGCTCAAATCACGACTCTGTACAGCATCCTAAGGTTGACTCTGTTTGAATCAAGGAACTTTTGCTTAATTGAAAACTAAAGTGATAAAGCAGCTTAATTTTCACTGTCACCTCAGAGATGCTCAGACCAGTGGTAGCGGCATTTTCACTTCCCACATGGGCCATCCCCTCCTTTCCTTGCAATCTTTTTCTTGTATATATTTTTATTTATTTCCTTTTCATCCATTTATTGCTGGCTTTCCCTCCATCTGTTCTCCACAGATATAGCTGATAACTTTCGAGCTCACTTTTGCTGACATGGCGTATTTTTTATACTCTCAGCACGTGTTTCATCAGTACCCGGTACCGCTCCTTGTCGGGAACCTGTGATTGTGCCAGGAAATCGCGTCAGTGGTACGTCATTTAACGCGTTGCAGTATTGCATATCCCTGAAATAGGCTCCATGCCACAGTTTAGTTGTTGTTTCTATGGTCTTCCGTTTTCGCAGTTTGTATAGTATGTATGGCTAAGAGACTTTAATGAATTTCGGAACTTTAAGGACTATGATTTTCCGATCTATCTTAATGCTTTTTCGCTTTATCGTATTCTCGTGTTCCCATCACTTCACACGTTCGTGCTTTCACAACATTTGCTTGTCAATCAGACTCTCGCTCTCAGCTGAAGCTCCCGTTACACAACAATTCTGTTATCTTTCCTCGCTTCCGCAACATTTCTCTCGATGTTTAGGCTGCTCCTTTATCTCCTACATATCTCGACATTTCTTTCCTCCTTGCGATACTTCGTGCTATCTGGATTTATATAAGCCTCCTTCTCCCAGTCAGGCACCCGTAGTGGGCACGCTCCTCCGCGGTACTGCACGCATCTTGCTTTATAAAAGCCTATTTCTCCTCTATCATGCCCCTCTCTGAAGCCCTGAAGACGCGGTCTCAATCGCGGAAAACCGGTGTGGGATCCTCCGTTGAATCTTCTACTCCTTAAGGGCTGCCTCCACCCAGGTTTGTAGACGAGATCCGTGATACCCTGGTCGATGTCGACGACATCGACGCTGTGCTTGGCAAGAGTGCTAGAGAACTACGCGACGCGTTCGCCGTCGTAGTCATTGGGACATGGAAATATGCCCGTTTCACAATACTGCAGCGCTCGCGCAGCAGATTAGCGGCAACAGTGCTCATTTGCCCAATGAGCTTAATATCTCTTTTCCAGCCATGGGCACTCTGCACCAGCCACCATCCGCGGTGATGAAATGTGTCCCGGAGGGATCGCTTCCTAATCAAAAACCCTTTTCAGGAGGCGGCGATGAGCAGTTTTCTCTATGGATCAGAAAGTTTGAAAATGTCATGCGCATACGCATCACGTCGCTCAATTTGACCAAATGTCGAACCACCTCGTAGGTCCCGTAGAGGGGTTGGCGCGTGTGTCCCACCTGCGAAACGTCTTCGAGAGCCAACCCCAGTGCTGCATCGCTCGCCAAGCTTTAGCAGCCTGCCAGCAAGAATCCGCGGAGCCGTCGGCTGCATATGCTAACCGTCTTCTCAATTTGGTTGCAGGCGCTACTATCGGACAGCACCCAGCTATCTCAGCGCTTGGTGTACGAGGAGGTCTTGAGCGGATTATCCGCTATTTCCTTGGCTTAGAAGAATATCCTTGCTTCTGCTTCAAAGTCCTTTGAGAATATGATACGTTCGCATAATTCCTTGCATTCATCGGATCCTGAAATCAAACTCCAACGAAACCAACAGGAGAGATCACAACACCATCTACTTTCTATAAAGGCGTACAAGTCTGCGAATTGATATTTAATTGCATAAAAATTGTTTTCTATGGAGATAAAGGTAACTACCAATCTATTGTCTAATTGGACACTGTATCAATTGCTGTTCGTAGTCTATTAGAGTCATCAGGTTCCATAACTACGCTGTAAGTCTTGACACCATCAGCATACATTTTTATAGATACGTCAAGATTTTGGACTATCAGAAGTAAATCCGATGTGTAGATATTGAAAAAGTGGGTGAAAGAACACCACCTTGGTGGAACTCCACATAAGACACGCTTATGATCACATCAGGCTTGCCCTACTTTCACCTGGGATTTCCTACCAATAGGTAATCCATTTGATGAAAAAAACTGGATGAAAGCGTAACATTTCCAATCTATGTAGGAGCTTTCTGTGGCGCACTAGGTCAAACGCTTTTGCGAAATCGAAATATATGATGTCGCAAGAGCGCCTGTTATTGATTGCGTTTGTCCAATAATCGAGGCGTTCAAGCAAATTAGATTCCACGGAAACCCTGGCACAAATCCGTGCTGATCCTTTTTGACAACGCTATGAGAGAGAACGTAACTCACTGTTTGGTTCTTGAGCACCTTTCCGAAAAGCCTACACAAGATGAGGGTTATACCAACTGAACGATAATTCTCCGTGCTATGCGTCGGCTCCTTCTTTTTAAGGCCGTGACAAATGCATGTTTCCGACGCAAAGGAACCTAACTGTGCATCAACGACTGATTGAAAAGATATGTAAGAGGACCGCATGTAATAGTGTCAGCATTCTGAAAAAGAAAGGCGGCCTGCCGTCAACTATTGCAGATGTAGAGCTCTGCCATTTCTTCAATAAATCATAGATTGTTTTCGTATCAAACCAAGGTAACCTTTAATAAAATTAGGCATATTCAAGTTGCCACGCTGCATCATAAGTTTCGCCCACTATGTCTGCCTTCAGAGAATGCAGCCCCTCTGAATTCTCCAAGGAAAAGGCATGTTCTGTGTGTGCGTGCAGGCTAACAAACGTCGGAACTTTTTCCTTCTTTGCGCTTTGGTTCTAAACGTTACGCTCCACTGCACATGCATCCAGGCTTACCGATTCGTGCGTTTCGTGTCAGCTAAGCTAAACGCCCATGTGCCACTCATAGAGGAGAAACGTGCGATTATTTTCTTAGTGCTTTGTATCGACGGCAGAGGGTAGATGAAGCAGCAGTGGCGAGCGCCTTCCCAAGAACTGAGGTATCCCCAAAGTGGTACTTGCCTTGCGCTCGTGCCAAAGACTGGGCAAAGTGCTTCTTGTGGAGTATTGACCACTGAAATTAATATGGGCACTATTGTACTTTCACAACTCCACGGGTCGAGGAGAGATCGAAAATTTTTTTTCGCCCAAACTTCGGCTAGGGGGGTTATTTGGGGTGCTGATCACGAATCTGAGATCCGTTTTCAAAATTACGGCCGATTACGGTAGGTTACGGTAGGTTACGGTAGGTACCGGTGACTAAGGCTGTCGAGGTCATAATCACCGATTTCGCCCAAACTTCGCCTATGGGGGTTATTTGGGATGCTGATCACGAATCTGACATCCGTTTTTCGTTTTAAGCTGGAGTACGGTAGGTTACGGTAGGTACCGGTGACTAAGGCTGTCGAGGTCATAATCACCGATTTCGCCCAAACTTCGCCTATGGGGGTTATTTGGGACATCCGTTATTCGTTTTACGCTGGAGTTTGGGCGCAATCGGTGACCATTACCTTACTCACCGGTACCCATACTCACCGGTACCCACCGTAACCTACCGTACTCCAGCTTAAAACGAAAAACGGATGTCAGATTCGTGATCAGCATCCCAAATAACCTCCATAGGCGAAGTTTGGGCGAAATCGGTGATTATGACCTCGGCAACCTTAGTCACCGGTACCTACCGTAACCTACCGTAATCGGCCGTAATTTTGAAAACGGATCTTAGATTCGTGATCAGCACCCCAAATAACCCCTCTAGCCGAAGTTCTGGCGAAATTTTTTTTTCGACCTCTCCTTGACCCGTGGAGTTGTGAAAGTACAATAGTGCCTTAATCTGGAGCCATACACTCTTTGTGTGCTTGAAAGTAGCAAGCAGTAGCAGTGTTGCCCCTCTTGCCGATACACTCGTCTCCGTGACAGAAGTAAACGAAGAGGTAAAGAAATCTGACTGTGAATCCTCCGGCCAATAAAGGTAGAGATCGCGCCAGGGTAGCCGCGATGTTTATTTGATGAGTAGTGAAACCTCTGCTTACATGAAACTTCGATGTGAGGATGCGATTTGTACAATTGCTTTTGTTGTACCGTTTCCATCCGTGTTACTCCGTAAAGAATTACTGCTCTCATGCAAATAAAAATCGCAGTCGAGTGCAATTGCTTCCTCAATTATACTATAACAAGTGCTCCGACACGCCTAAAGGCGTGTCTCGCACTTGCGCTCTTCGCGCGACTTTGCAGCATCATTGACCTATCTAAAGTAGTTGTTGTAAAACTTGAAATTCGCTAGCATCTAGGACCTGCTGCGTGCTTTATCGGCATCAAGCCGTTCGCCACTTCGGTACCTTCATCATAGGCCTTCTCTCCGGACCGTGCATTGGTTTGCTCTGCGCAGTACTTCTGCCCCTCAGGTTGCTCTTCCGCAACCGTTCTCATGCTCAACATCTAGCGTTTCCGGGTATCGTTGACATCTCTTCCGAAGCCAGGTTCCCCTCACTCGTTTCTTTTTACTGGTCCGCCTTTACTGGTCTTCCCTTCCCTCTTTAGTTCCCCCACCCTCCTGGTCCCAACTCCTGGCCCACTTTTTTGTTTCCACTTTTAACCCCTGCTGGTCTCTTCTTGCTGGTTTTCCCCTCCTGGCCCCTTCTTCAGGTTGTTCCTTTCCTTCCTGCTCGCTCTCCTGGTAAACCCTAGAGGTTCCCTTACTGCTCTTCTCCACCACATCCTTAGTGGGCCTCCCATGCTAACGGCAGACGTAGGTGACACATATTCAGAATCAGTACGCTTGTTGCGCGACGTAGAGGGCCTATATTCTGGATCCGGAAGCTCAGAAGACCCGCCTTCCAAATTAAGAAGCTCAGAAGCGCGCGCAGTCGCCGCTATGTCGAGCCTGATGAGGCTATGCATATGGCAGATTCCTTGTTCCCCGTATGAATTCCCTTACGGCTCCCTTCTCGTTGGTTCCTAATCCTGGTCCCAACTCCAGGTCTCTTCTTCCAGGTAGAACCCCTCCACCTCGGAATCCTCCTTACTACTCTTCCCAAATAAGTAGCTCTCCCACGCTCATACACGACGACGGCGAACGAACGCTCATTGCGTGTCATCGATGTCACACCTTCTAAGTCCGTACTCTTTTAGTGGTAATGGATCCCCTTACTGATCCTCTTAACTGCTCCCCCCTGGTTGTTAACTCCCTACTGGTCCCTCCTTAATGCCTAAACCCTTCTTGGTGTCACTTCCTAGCCTGCTTCATTGATCCCCCTATCGCCCCCCCCCCCATCCCGATGCTTCCTCCAAGTCGCTACCACCTGGTCGCTGTCAGTTCTCCACCCTCGAAGTCTCCCCTTATACTCTTACCCCTTTAGTGGTCTTCTTATGCTAATGGCATGAAGTCGGCGGCACGGCTTCTGAATCTGGACGCTCAGGAACGCGCGTAGGTGCTGTTTTGTCAAGAATTAAAAGGATGCGGTTCCCATGCTGCAACAATTCCCACGTTCAATGGGAAATTTTTACTGCGCTGTGGATGATACAGCGTACCTCACTTAGATTAGATCATTCGACCGCTTTCGCTGTGGATGATACAGCGTACCTCACTTAGGTTAGATCACTCGACCGCTCTCGCTGTTGATGATGCGGCGTACCTAACTTAAGTTAGATCATTCGACCGCTTTCGCTGTGGGTGATGCGGCGTACCTCACTTAGGTTAGATCAATCGACCGCTCTCGCTGTGGGTGATGCGGCGTACCTCACTTAGGTTTGATCATTCGACCGCTCTCGCTGTGGGTGATGCGGCGTACCTCACTTAGGTTAGATCATTCGACCGCTCTCGCTGTGGGTGATGCGGCGTACCTCACTTAGATTATATCACTCGACGGACAAACTCTTTTATATATAGGTGGTGATATTGTTCCTGCTCCTTGAAATAGATTTTACTTTATTTTTTTGTAAACAACAAAAATTACATAAAACTCAAACGTCGTGTACACTTATTGGTGCCCGTGAATGAAAATTTTTCAAAACCATTCTAACCTTCCTTGAACAAAAAATTGTTTTAGCGGTTTCCGAAAGTCTATTTCTGTTTGTTAGAGTTGTTAGATGCTTTGATTGATTTCAGAGGAGACCATCTTGTTTAGAAGAGTATTCAGTTCAATTTGAGAAGTGTCCTTTCGATTTGAAAGTGTGCAGTTTTACATGAAAATGGTGTAAATCATTTAGTCTTCTTCGCACTGAGTATAGCGTTGTGTGATCGAAAAAATCGTTCTTTTCTAGCGAAAAAGTCGATAGAATACTGACAAGCGATACAAAAACAACCGCGGAAAAATCCGGAGTGCTCGCCGAGTCACAAGTACTTCCACTCATAGAATCTTACGTTATAGTCGTTACTCAGTGAGTGCGCTAACGTTAAAGTTCTTCCCTGATCTTCAAGGACAAGAAAGAACTCGAGGGTAAATGGACGTGTTTCGCTAACGCTGCACAGAGTGAATCGGACAAGGTCCTCGTAAGGATGTGAAGGCGTTTGCTCATGGGAGTCTCAGTAGCAGCTTAGAAGTGGTATGGAGAGCTCACTCTTTGTAGTCCACTTATTTCAGCTGGTCTCATAATCATCTGCCGGGTGAAGTCAGATGACAGCATAGGATTGCTGAAAAAGAACGTATTCCGCAGCTTCAAAGAGGTTACCGCGTTAATAGCGAGATTTCTTCTGATTTCTGTTGTTTCTGACAGCATGTTAATCTCACATACACTGGCTTTTCTCTTTAACTGTAAAGTTCAAAGAAATGTGACGCGGAGATATTCTGATATGTATTCAGCTGTTGTTTAGGACATCAAGTCGTTCCTCTGTGAGAATGTTCTGACAAGCCGAGAGTGGCCCCTGCGTATCAACTGCGCGCCTCTGCCTGTTTCCGTTTGGGTCCTTCTAATGCTGCTCCGAACTTGATCGCCATTCTCAAAAGTGAACTACAGAAGACCCGTGTTTGTAGTGACTGACAGCTGGAGAAACATTCCGTTGCGCCAGCTCAGGGTGATGCGTACCAATACCCGTGCAGCATCAATCTTCGCCTCATTGTCTGATAGCTTGACGTCAACCTCCAGCAAGGCCAATTGGCGCCGTCGCACTTTTTTGAGTGCCTCTGCATCCTCCTGTCTAGCTCACGCTTACGGCAACGCCAGATCTCAGAGGCCTTTCTCGTTAATTGACGGTGAAGCTGAGGTGTAGAAAAAACAGGAGAAAAGCAGCTGCAGCAATTGTCCATCGCCGAATCGCAAGACCTTCTCTCTTTTTGCTGTGTTATAGCTGCGAAGAGAAATTGGTATCATGGTTTTGTGTAGATAAATTCGACGGATGTGGTCACGAATGGAGACTCAATCATTGACGGGAGATTTTTGGTTTGGGACTTGCTCAGGCCATCTTGGCCTTCCATCTCCCCAGGACCGCTGAGCTGGTACAGGACTTGTCTTAGTAGGATAACACACTGAGTTGTCACCTACAGGCCACGGCAATAAAAGTCCCTGGCTGAGGAATCATCCCTAGCTACGTTTGGACTACGTTCCTAGCGTGGTCCGCCATACCCGAAGCCGGCGAAGCCGGCAAGCCTGGCGTGGCCTGCATGTCCAGCGTACGGCGCCGGCGAAGCCGGCGACGGACGCTGGTTTACATATATTAGGTTGTCCCATAAGTCCTTGCAGTTTTCTTCAACGGTTCACTGCAGATTCTGCCGGCGGTCTCTTGTATAGCTCTGCATAGCTTTCGAAAGAGAATGATTTGCTCTATCAGAGCATCTATTGCATTCCTTTTTTCATCATGAATTTTGTCAATTTTAGGTCGTTGAAGTGAAAAGTGAAAAAGTGGAAAAGTAGTCATTTGCGCACCTGTTCTCTCCCTTAGGTTTGTAATTTTTTGCGCAGTTTTATATAACATTTGGAAAAAATGTTCTGTACTACAAGAATATGTGTTAGCGCTATTTGCTCATTTGTCCTTTATTGATTTTTAGGTCACCAAATTGGGACGTCCGAAGGAGGATGGTTATATTTGCCGACAGCTCCTGCTCTGTGGTTGGACTTTTTGGGTTGGAGTTATACATCATTCGAAAAGAATGTCTTGCTGTATAAGAATGTGTGTCGCATTTATTGATTTCTATTGAATATCAACAAAATGCCAAAAAGAGAAAAATCGTCTTCACCAACAACTCCTTCTCCTTCTTCAGTTGTTGATATTCGACAGAAATCAGCGTGAGCCAATAAACGCGACAAAAATTCTAACTGACGATGAGCAAGTCATCCTCTTCCAAACGACATATGACACCAATCAAAAAAGTCCGACCACAGAGCAGGAGCTGTCGGCAAATATAACCATCCTCCTTCGGACGTCCCAATTTGGTGACCTAAAAATCAATAAAGGACAAATGAGCAAATAACGCTAACACATATTCTTGTAGTACAGAACATTTTTCCCAAATGTTATATAAAACTGCGCAAAAAATTACAAACCTAAGGGAGAGAACAGGTGCGCAAATGGCTACTTTTTCACTTTTTCACTTTTCACTTCAACGCCCTAAAAATTGTCAAAATTCATGATGAAAAAAGAAATGCAATACATGTTCTGATAGAGCAAATCATTTTCTTTCGAAAGCTGTTCAGCGCTATGCAAGAGACCGCCGGCGAAATCTGCAGTGAATCGTTGAAAAAAACTGCTGGGACTTATGGAACAACCTAATATTCTACGTTATCGAAGTTTGAGTCTGTCCAGCTTTCCAATGTACAATTTCTATGTGCTCATTCCAAACTTCCTTGACCAAGTGCAGTCAGTAAGTCTATCCCTTGAGTTGACTACTTTTCCCCGCCCTTATATAGCCTTTTCTTTGCCTGTTCTTGCTCTCTCAGTCGCTACTTTCCGCTTGCCTTCTCTTTGTTCTTACTAACGTTTACTGTCCTTGGTGTTTTTGTTTTTCGTTGTTCTCAGGACCAGAACTCATTGCTAGATGGGGACAAACATGAACATATTGAACACAATTTCTAAAAGTATCGCCTAAATTGTTCTCAACTGGTTTGCATAACTCAGACATAGCAGTTCTCTCCTGTAAAGGACTGCTCCTGTAAATGTATTTAGCTCATTTGGTACTACAGCCTAAAGGAATTCTGTAATGTAGGAAATGCTATATGAGCGAATATTAGTCTATAATAATTCTCGACTACCATGTTATCCTAATGGCTGGTTACTGGCTCCGCGAAAGCGATTGGCATAGCTGTGTTTCGAAACTCCAGCACAAACCTATACATACACCTAAAGGTCTGGTCTCGCTGTTTTCGTGGTTTTTAACAGTTTTTCGTTTTCTGTTATCTTCTCTCTTCTCCTCTGTATTTGCACGCATCTGAGCACTTTATGACGCGTTCATTGTACTGTACAAAATATCTGTGTCCCGAATAAATAAATAAAAATAAAGTTATTGTAGTGAGCATATACGCATTCAAAATAAAACCACCATATTCCGTAGAATTGGGCTGCACTACGCATCCTACGGAGTTATAAAAGGTTTTTATTTTTTCTAGATTATTGTAGACTTGATTTGGTTGATTTCTGTAGACTTTTTAGCTCCGTCGACTACATTTCCTAAATTTCAAAATTCTTCTTGCCTTTAGCACCAGCTGAACCACATCTAGAGGTGTGGTCCTTTTGAGAATTGTTACGTCTTAGATGTTTATAAACATGCTCAGTTTTTTTAGGTTGTTTGAGCCGTGTGTTGTCCACGTGTTCAGCCTTCGTGCAACGGGCAATCGTAGCTCACTAGAATGTGGAGTAGCAGTTCCCTAAAAATCGTAGGATAAGGACTGTAGTGTAATCGAAATGTAGTAGAGAAACCATTCTAAAGGAGGACTCTACTGTAGGTTTCGTAGGTTGTACGCCAAAGGCTAAACAGTTATTCACGCACTGATGATATGAAGTTGACTGCAGCTGTTGACCAAGATTGGTATCGATCTTTATTCACGCTTTTTTGGCAAATCCTGCAGTTGCATAGTGTGACCTACTGCTAAGATTCCACTGGTTAAAAGAAACAGCGAATGCGTGAGTTCGTTGCTCTTATTTGGGTGGCCTGTAGTGTTTATAACAGTGAGCCGAAGTCGTAGGTTTGCAAGGCATTTAACAGAGTGACGGGCAGGCAGAGTGCAGCTGCAAACCTTGCAAGAAAAGCGCGCACCACAGCACTTGAGCGGGCGAGTGCTCAAGCACCCTGCCTCAAGGCCTGTATGAGGACTGGAAGGACAAAACGTTGAACTAAGGAGCGTCTCTCTGAGCGGTTAATCAAAGTGCCAAGGGAAGAGACAGGGATGCGAAAGTATGTACCAACTAATTCCAACTGAAACGATCACGCTCCCTCGCGGACATGCGTTCTGATGACCCTTCAATGAAATCGTGCGATGACGAACCTTGATTTTCCAGTCAGCGTCTTTACTAGGAAAGAGTGGATCTGAGCTGCACGAAAACACTCTTGCTAGTGTGTCAAGGTTCAGTGCCGCACAAGATTGTAGATGGACTAGATGTGTTGAGCGGCCCAACATCTCGACCTGTTCGTTGTTCTCAGGAGCCTGAAATTGGTTGGAGACTCGAGTTTTCTCATCTGCCCTACGGAGCGCCTCCTCAGTCACGCTTTTCAGACATCATTCTAGCTGTGACACGAAACACCCCAAGAAATAAACTCACCCGCTGATCATCTCTTCAGCATGTGCGAAGTCACTACCGCTGTTATCAGTTGCAGACTGTGACACAGTATGAGTGAGACAGCATGTCTCAATGTGTGACTACGAACACGTCGAAATATTGGGCATAAAATTGATTCGCACTACAATAGAAACCGAGACACTGACATGAAAAGAAATACTGAGGTTTTATGAAGAATGAACTTGGAAGTACTCCTTCTAATTAACAGCTATTTTTAAAGACTGGTTTTCAAGAAAATTTGATGTTAAGCGACTGTTGTCCTAAAGTCAACTTTCATCTCCTCAACACAGAGCAACTACTTATTTTGGCCTACCAGACCATGTTGCAAGCGAATTCCTAGTCATGTTCACTGAAATTAAGGACGATTGAATCTACAGGTGCCCATTAATTTTTGAAAAGCTCGGCGTTTCGCAGGCGGCTTTGCAATTTTATTTAGAAAAAACATCAACTTCATGGAATCGTAAGCCTTGTATTTTCCGAAGAAGCTGATTCGGTACTAATGAGATATTTGCGTGACGAAAATGTTGCCTTCCTAGAATGCTCCACCGTTTGTTCCGCGAAACAGAGTCTCCATATCACCCGGCTAACCACTCAGGCTGAATTATTTCCTCGCCTACACGTAAAAAAACGCTAAGCTCACAGCGGTTAACACTTTTGCACTCTTGTTGATGTGAATGAGGAGAAAAGGAGGCACGCACTTGGATGCCTCCCATCTCCACTGGTTCTCGCACTCCGGAACCCCATTAGGAGCTGCTTCTTTGCTGCACATGACGAGTGACTTCCTCTGCTGGGCACGGATTATTCACCTTACTGCGATTTTTTTTACCAAATTCGTTGACTGATTTGGTTTTCGTCATTGGAACGTGCTTTGAAATTTTTCTTTGAAACAAGTCAAGCGCTCATTAGTAGAACGCAGAACAAATTCAAACCTTTCATTTCGTATTCAACAACTGGTGCGTGGATATTCCTCTAAGAAAATGTTACATGATTTCTTGACAAAAACAAAAAGTTCGGTAAGCCGCGGCTTCAGATTTCATGAATATGTACTCCTCATGATGATAGAGTCGGCAGAACATTTTCTCTTCAGTTCAATGTCTAAGAGCGTAGCGCTGAATTGTGTTCAAGAATGAAAGGCGCTAGTTTCAGCGCCAGTACTCAACATCTGTCTCGCCTATGTATGTTCATGACATCGCAATTTACAGCGACATTTATGTAATACAATGCCGGATCTAAGCCACATTTCGCAAGATCAGATGCATCACAGTTTATGACTACGTATGGGGAAAGGCACCCGACTCCTGGTCTTGTCCGGTATGGGATTTCTCGCGCAGGCCAAAGCTTTCCATTTTTCCGGGGTCGGTGAGTTGGTAGCAGATTCTTTCTCGGGGATGAATAAAACACTGCTCAGTCGGCCACTGCAAGTCACTGTCTAGGCCAAATATACACTCAAGTCGCCTTCGCGATATCCCCTAATAGTAGTGCGTGCATGGTGCACCATAAAAGTATAATTGTCTATGCTGTTAACCGTAAGAGAAACCGAGAGACGTTAGTAGGCGATCTACTAACGATCGCTCCTCATTAACTGATTCCTTCTCAGGCTCATGAAATCTCCATTACGTTTGAGCAACGCTTTTATTCTTTTTATGGCAGCTGCTGATCTACCTGGCCAACAATTCATAGCCGATCAACATGGGGAAGCCGACATTGTTCTGGCTGCTCCTCAACACGGTCCGCGATTAATGAGCTCGTCCTTAGAACTTTCCGAAACACCGCGGCTCTGTTCTGTGAAACAGTATCTGAAGGCACTTCATAGAACTAACTGTCCCTGACAGCGGTTGCAGCTAAAATGTGGAGATAATTCGCAGGTGAATCAAAACGATTTCAAGAAAGTCGGGGAGGAGTATGGAAGAGGATCTGAAAACACGAGTGACTGGACAGTGGGAACATAATTCGAGTACAGCTTCAGAAAATGAGGTGCAGACCCCAGAAATGTCATTTCCTCTCGGAGGCACATAAGGGAGTAAGAGACGAAAGACGTTGAGAGCTGCCACGTCGCTCCGCCGACGTTCGCCAATTGTAGTACGTCTTTTCTGGTGAAATTTTTTTCGCCATATAAGGAGCTCACAATCGCAAATTAATAAGCCGCTGCATCTGCAATACAGGACCTCGTAAAGCTATTGAACCAAGTTTTTTTTTTGTGGAAGGTAATAGGAGAAATTACGGATGAATTAAACCTCTGTAACTTGAAATGATTGCCTGGCGAATGATTTCTCCAACTGCATTTGCTTCTTCTAGACTGTAAAGACGGATAGGCCAAAACGTAAGCCGAATAAAGCTCCATACCAATCCAGGCTTAATTGCTTTACGAGATCCTGCCCACAGATAAACGACACGCAAAGGTCCAACGACAGTTAAACATGTAACAGTGCATTTGATTTTAGAAGTGCCAGTGAAAATGGTGGGCTTGTTACCAGGAAGTCTTACTCAGCCATCGGCATGGTATGCACATTCATCGAAGGGGTACTACTGGTTTCCGTAGAATCTGGAGTCAAAGTTAACCAGCAAACCTATTTGGGGAATGTCCTTAAAAGCGTTTGGTTCATTGGCTTAATTCCCACTTCGGACAAAACACCTAAATTTTTCTGCAGTACACCGAGCACCTGCTCACAAAGCTAGTGTTGCCCAGGAACGGTGTCGAAACAGCATGGTCGACTTCATCGCTGCAGAAGACTGGCCGTTTTGCAGTCCTGATCTACAGCCTTTAAATTGCTCCCCTGGGTTGTTTAGTGGAAAAGCATGCCCTACCAATGATAGCAAATTCGATTCTTTAAGAGATCTCCTCCACAAGAATTGTTATGAGATCGACTGCGACTACCTGCGGTGGACCGCCGATGCGTTCGCATAACGTTTTTGGATGAGCCTTCCTCAGAAAGACAAACAAAACGAAAAATTTTACCCCGATGTGTTGTATATATTGTTAGTTATCCAGCAATAAAATTTGATAAACCAAGGTGACCTGCATAAATACTTATAGAACCATTTGTCGCGTTCAATACTTATCTTGCACTATGGAGGTTGATGCACAAGCTCTCGAACATCTTGGACTGTCTTCATACGAGAAGATGTTTTCTGCCAGTGCTAGCAGTTGCTGAATGTCTATCAGGCGGCTCGAATGTAAAAGAAAGCCCTTCGAAGCCATCCTAAAACTGCACGTCAGTCTTCTAGTCGTTAGCTGGTATTATGGCTTCGCAAAACATGACATGTGAAAGACACTTTCGCAGCGTCGTGGTATTTTATAAGATCTTTCCTCATAGTTGATCAATGGCGGTAAATATGCAAATTACTTGAAAAGGGGTGTTTTCATTCAAGATTCCACAACTCGGCGTAGTCAAGATTGTTACAAGTCTTTATTGCGGCCTACGTTTCGGCATTGTCCCCTTCTTCGGAACCTGGAAAAGTCGAAGTCATCTGGGAAACTACCCTCCCAAATGCCATTTCATTCTGCAGAAACCCATCCAAAACGGTAATAGACCACGAAAACACGCCGTAAGAAGTCGAAAAGAAGGCTAACCTTAGGCGCGGACAGAAGAATCCATCGTTAGCCTAGCTGGGGGAAGGATGGGAGAATGAGCTTAGAGCCCGTGAGAGCACCCGCCTTAGGGACCTAAATGGTTATGACTCAGAGGTAAATCTTAACTGCGACTTAAAAAGCAGCTGGTCCGAAGCCGCCTGTATGTCCGCCAATGTACAACAACATCATGTGTTGTCCGCCCTTTTGGGAAGGCTGGCGAGTGTCCAACGTCTGGTGTGGTGTATCTGATCAGATGTACGGATTGCGGAGAGGAGTACATATGTGGGGGAAACAGGTAGACCTTTGTGCACAAGGATCACGGAGCACTTCGACGGGTTGCGCAGGTCCCATGTCTCCACACCATTGGGCGAGCACAGGGTGCGGCGGCAGGCGAACAACTGCTTTGGGGTGGAGATCAAGATCCTTGGGCGTGAAGATGAGATTTTGGCTCGCCGAATTCTCGAAGCGCTGTAAATAGCGGCGAGGGCCCACAAATAAAGAGGAAGGACGAGTGCTTGGCTGTGACACAAGAGCTGGCGCCGTACATCGCCCTAGGAGGGGTTCCACTTCAGGGTCATGACCGATTAGGCCCCTTAGGCGGGTAGTCCTAGGTTCTAAGCTCATTCAAACATCTTTCGTCCAGCTAGGGTGACAGTGGACGCCTTTTGTCCACATCTACGGTCACCCTTGTTTTCGACTTCTTCAGGCTCTGAAGAACGCGACAACGGCGAAACCTAAGCCGCAATAAGGACTTGTAATAATCTTGGCTACAATGAAGAAACTGCTTGTCTATTGCAACGTCAAAAATGCCAGGATTCATCGAGAGTTGGACGTGGAATGTGAGCATTCCGTTGAGATCAAAGACAACTCTGGACGTCCGAGAGGATTTCGAGACGATACGGGAAAATGTGGAGGAGTAGCCATGGTCTCGGACTTTCTGCCACTGTTAAAGTTACCTAGGCAGCATCCATCGTACGCACATGTGGATTAAATTGAAACAGCAAGGTCCATACCCCTGACCACTCATGGGATATTTTTACGTTAACGTTTTCTTGTAAGTGTTTAGTGTTAGTGAATGAGCATTGTAGAAGTTCGAAACTTGTTTAAGAGAGATTTTTTGAGAGGTTACGATTATTGCACAACGCACTGCTTCATACGTATTGGTCTTTTCTCATGTTCAGAATAAGCCTGACATTATGATTGATGATATTATATCTTCTGGTTCGGTTCTGACATGGTCTAGAAAGGTCTGCATTTCACAAAAATTCCTACAAAAATCCCACGCTTCAACTGCCCTACACTAGTAGGATTTTATTAAATTGGTGGAATATTTTAGAGACCTTCACTACGGTGTTCAACGAAGCTTTCAAGCTGAAGAATTTTTGCGCTAGATCGGTTCCTTTGCAGAACTGGTCTTGACTGTACCTTACGGATTTATACTCCCCAACATAGGCGTAGGACTCTAACCACCAAGGCCATCAGGTTGGACCGTCTATTATCCTCCCTTATTCGTGCTTGCGAAATTCGACTCTCAACATTCCGCTACACTTCGCTTTGAATTAAAAGAGCTCCATAGTGCAGTCACGCGAGATTCAAAAAGGACATCTAGCCGTCGAGGGACCACACTGAAGAGGACTGCAGTCCAAAACTTTATGGGGCTAGATCGCTCCCCCGAAACATTTTTGTTTTCTCCTTCACCTCCATCGTTAGTCGAAGCGTTGTTGTTCAACATGTAGTAGGTAGCCTTGCTATGAATTTGCACGTATAGTAAGAATTTTAGGTTGAAAACCACGGCTACGAAACCATGAACTGTCGTTTCTGGTTTCTTACTTGTAAGGGCACTGTATTCCTTCGGAACCTTCCTCACATTTCATTAGGAGAAGCTATTTTTTACTTCCTCCTGCAGTTGCCATGGTAGCCGTGTGAAAGCAGATGAACACCGGTTTGCGATAAAAATGGCCCCTTTCGCGAAGCACGCCAGAAGGAAAAGCTTCTCGATCTCTTTGCCTTATTATTCAACACCGCTTTTATCCATTTCCTATTCCAGACCTTAAGCCAAACCCCCCGTACCATAACTCTAAATGCGTTTTGCTCCAAAACATGTCTGCACACAAAGGGTCCCTGATTCTATCTCTTGTTTTGTTCCAGCTCTTTCAAATCCGCACTTTGACGATGAGAACTATCTGCAAACCAAAGCGCCCTCGAAAATCTTTAGCGGGAGCCGCCAGTTTCTCTCTTCTTCGAACCTCGGCATGGTGAATTGCATACTGAAAACATTAAGGCCTCTGAATGTAACTTTTCTGCCGAAACGGAAGGACAAATGACGATGTTCAACGTGAATGTTTACTTTTTGTGAATTCAAGCATTTTCTGGCGTGTCGAATAATTTCAAGGCTCTCAGTATTGAACACAACAGAAGGTTTTTGGGTTTGTGCTTTTCGAAGTGTTCCTTTCAGGCTGAACCTGATGAGCAATCTCTCCGATGTTGGGTTTCCCCATTAGCCTGGTCACTGAAGGTCGCTGTAGCACATAAAAGCGAAATAAGCGTCTACATAAATAGCCTCGGCGATATAGCGCAGATGAAAAATAGCATTCTATCAGTGGGCAATAGTAGAATGGGGAATGCGAGTGCCGTAGGGAAAAAGCAGTGGATCGGAAATGAAAACAAAGCACGCATGCTGTTCTCGAATTACTGAAATCCCATCGGAAGGCAGGCGCTACAGCCGATGCAGGATGATGTAGACACATGTTGGAACTCCAGCAAAGACCGGTCGTGACTGCTCAAATTTTCACCATTAAAAGGAACGTCATCCAAAAGTGCTGTAGGTGAAATACCTTCTAAAAAAAGACGCCCGAGGCAAGTGATTAGCCTCTGCTATGATGCCCACAAAGATTATGAGATTCCGGTAGCAATTTTCGTTGCTTCATCTCTGTTCCTGGGCAACCTCAACTTGTAGCAGTTTGCGCCGGGTTTTAATAAAATTTCATTGCGAGTTACTGTTCGAAATTGCATTGACGTTCGCAAATGACCGTATCTCCAACATAGGACGACAGGGAAATCGCGCCCTAAGCGAACAGCACATGTTGTTAAAGCCAATTGCATTTGAAATCGCCTAGTTATCTACATATTGTAATCGGCACGCCACTAACAGTTATTCGTACATCAAACCACTCATTTGGGTGTATTAAAAATTTTTGCTCATCAACTGCGACCAAAAATCACCGAAGAATAATTTACTAACACAGCGTATTTGAGAACCTATGAAGGAATAGAGGGATTAACATCTAATTGCTTCAATGTACTTACAAGTAGCAAAATCTGTCTTTCAGGTGCTTTTCGTGTCAGCAGCTTAAGGTGCATTTCAATTTTCTGCAATACCCGGGACAGATTTTTTTCAAACTGTCTGTGATTTGTTCATTCCTTTTCCAACGGGGCATCCAAATATGTTGTTATTAAACAACTGAACTGCACTTAAGGTCCGGGTGCTCTACGTATGAAACGGAGAGTTCATATGGATGAAAATCTGGAGCCAGATTTATGTGAGATGATGCATCTGTAGTGCATCTGTAGTGATCGGCAGAAAAGATGTCCGCGAGGGGTGTTTCTGTGTGCCACCTCTACTGTTCTCCGGGGTGTTCCTCCTCACTGTTCGAATGATCGTAGATTGCTTACTCATAGGACACATCGAGCCTCTGTAGCTGTTTTGTCTGGTGGGAAAGCGAAATCCTCACGGCCAGCTCGCTGTTGAGACTGCTCTCGTGTCCAGTGGGAAGCGATGTTTAATTGAAAAGACAGCGGACCGCTACTGAAAAATGTGCGGTTTCTAGGCGTTCTGCTGAAAAGCTTGATTTAGGCAACAATTTGGGGTACCTAGGATTACTAATAATGCTTTCGGCCAGGAATTAGACTCTCGGCAAACCCTAACAAAAGGATACCCAATTTTCGGTTAAAAATTCTTAACTCAAATGTTTAGAACTTAAGGCATACAGTGCGTTTCAAACGTATGTATCCACTCCAAAACTTGCCCATATCTCGTTTCGCGTTTATTTTTGCAGGTCCGCACTAGCTCCACTGGATTCCTCGTAGTCGATAGTAAGTAACCACTCACCTTCAGAGATTTTTTTGGTCTCATACGAGAATCAGACTTTTTTGAAGAAAATTTTTTCAAAATTGGCGTTTCAAAAGTGTGTATCCACTTGTGGTAAACAAACTTTTTACTAAATTTAAAAGTCGATCGACTACCACTATTTCTTTTAGTATTGTGCATCGTATTAGTTATGCTACAGTACCGCCGCTAAACATTCAACCAAACGACGTTTGCGACGCAAAAACGCGTTTTTTGCGTCGCATCATGATAACTTTCTCCAAAGTAAAGCTTTTCTCACCAAAATTTACAAGGGCTCCTGCCATCATCTCACCTACTACTGGGCATACGACCGCCATTAAAAATTGGATGGAAGCCTGAAAACCAGTGCCGCAATTAAGGAGGGTCCTAATTACTGTGACCCGACGCAACACCGTCGCCGAGTCTCGTCTAATTATGTCCCCAGGCAGAATTACCGCTGCCCAGTTGAATTTTAAAAATCTTAAACCTAACTAAATTTTATTTCCCTGTCGCTTATGATCTTCCCCTGGCTGCGACGATTCATTTGGTACCAAATTTGGCAGGAAGATATGCACTGAGAGTGCTGCCGCTTCAATCGATTTCGTTTATTCCAACGGAAGAATTCTCAGTCTAAAACCTGTTACTGGGACTTGCTATCCACTCATTTTTAAGGAATGAAAATGACATTGAAGTTTAGGTTTTGAGTTCATTTTGAGCATTTGCGTAATGGTTACAGTTCGACAAAACTGCGAGTGAATCTTGGTAAAAAGCACTCTCTATCGCCGATTTTAGCTGTGAATATCAACGAACTAAGCTAATGAGCTAGCCTAAAAATATGTCGGCTAACCATACATAATGTAGAGACTCCAAATGTCAAATGTCGAGAAGCCAGGTAAAAAGATAGCAGAATTTCATCTGGTTAAAGTGACGACTTCTTTCAAAAGTGCGACTGAGCTTCTCTAGCGTTTCATGTCCAGTCTTTGCAGAATGAAAGATGGAAAGCCCAGTATTGTAATTATGGAATTTTTCGCTGAAATTTTTCAACCAGATCGGACGCCAATATTTTGCCGCTTCAGATCGAGCGCCGATGCGGAGCCCTTCTTCGATCATAATGACCTGTCATGCCCTACAGAGACATTGCACTCGGCCACATGACCGACGAATCGCTCATTTCTCTTTCTCGTAATTACGGGCCTGTTCACTTTAAGCAGCTCACCATTATCGATTCAGGTTGCCAAATCTTGATGAGTTTTTGGGTTTTACGGATTGCATAGATCATAGCATGAATTTGTTGGCCAATGTGTAAGCTTCACAAAAATATATTTCAGCAGCTGTTGTCAAGCCCGACCGACTCTATTTTATTTTTCTATTTAAAAAATATTTCTAGTGAAGCAACGAGTTACAGTACAGCGCATGTCTTTTGGTCAATTCCCGAAAATGCCGCTTTGGAGCGTTCCAAAGCGGCTTTTTTAAATAACTTTCTTCAAAATCAAGCGCTTGTAAAAAGAAACATATATTTGAGCTTAGCAGGCCAAGCTCTATCTTTTGACATATAAATCAATGGAGTTGAACAATGCATATAGGCCAGACATAATCAATCGAGTGGGCGCGAGAGCCTGTAGAGTGACAGTTTGGGGAATTTTATTGAAATTCCCAGCTGTCCTACTTAGCAAATGCTTTAAGCCTGTCCAGCTTGCCTTTGGAGTGCGCCGTGAACAATGCATATAGAACCGAACCTATCAATCGATTGGGCGCGAGAGCCTTTAGAGTGGCCGTTTCGGGAGTTTTATCGGAAATTCCCAGCCGCCCTGCTCAGAAATTGCCTTAGGACTGTCCAGCTTGCCTTTGGAGTGAAAAAAATTAGTTTTATTTTTTTTTAACAAAACAAAAATTGCATAAAATTATTACACTCGTTAGGACAGCTGAACTAAAAGAAGCTCAGAAAAAGTTATAGCAAATTTTTCTTGGACAAAACATTATTCCACCCTTACTGGACAGTTTGTAGTCTAACTTGTAAGAAGCACGTTTCAATTTGGAAGACGTTTAATTTAATTTAAAATTCTGACTCTAGCTTACAATTAGAAGAGTGTCCAATTTGATTAGAAAAGTGTCCGATTTGATTTCAAAAGTGTCCAGCTCGACGTGAAAATGAAACATGTATGTATATATACATATATTTTTTTGGAAATCCTGGCGACTGGGGAAAGAATTATAAGAATTGCGGAATCGGTGCCATTTACGCAATCCGTAAAACCTATTTACTATTTTTGCTATTTAAAATAAGCTACAAACAGTTATTTTCCACAAAAAAAGGTAAGGAACTAACTAAGTAACTCGTT
>OX377201.1:77737933-77835659 GCA_947396885.1 Heligmosomoides polygyrus polygyrus | reverse complement strand
ATCGATCGATATCGACTGCCTGATCAAAACGCCCAATCTACTGTGGAACGCTCCCGTCGGCCAACATAATCGGGCAACTCCAATCCCGATCGGTTAGGTCCGAGAGCAGCACTGGTTATTTGATTGATAGCGTAAATGCCTCTTACTTGAACCAAAGTGGGGATATGTGTGCTTCTCACTGTTGTATTTGTTGTTCAACTACTGCTAGCAATCGAATGAAAATCGCTCAGCTGAAATAAATTCGAATGGGAGAATCTTACAGCCCGCAGCTAAGAAGCAGACATATAGCGCATTAAAAGATGAGATAGCGCCATGCACTCCAAAAATGCCACCTAATTGATCCACCAAAGTGGGGATATGTGTGTTCCTCACTGTTGTATTTGTTGTTAAACTTACGCTATCAATAAATATCGCAACGTCTTAGAAGGGGGCCCAAGCGATAAATAGGAATCATGAGTGGGTGGGAGAAACTGTTGCATGCGCTCGACACAACGAACTTCGAATGGGAGAATCTTACTTACAGCCTAGCTAATGAGTAAGCATATGGCGCAATAAAAGACGAGGTCGCACCATGCCTTCGAAAAGTTCACCGCAGCTTTTAATCGACTGATAGTGTATAAGCCACTTAATCACAAAGGTGGGATATGTATGTTCCTCACCGTTGTGTTTGTTGTTCAACTTCTGCTATCACACGAATAAAAATCCGACAGCTTGGAACGGTGTAGAAAGTAGGAAGTTTATGTGGGCTGGAGAAACTGATGGGCTCAATCAAACCAACTTAGAATGGGAGAATCTTACTTACAGCCTAAAGAATCAGGCGCAAAACGGCTCGATTGGACAGGGCTCATCGTGTTAAGTGGTTGTCAGTCCCTTTAAGAAGCACATGAGTAGATATAAGTGGTACAACTAGCAGTGGGGATCAAATAGGCTGGGGCGAGAGGTCCACGATGTAGGAACGCCCAATCCGTCGTTTTGTGTTGTATGAAAATTCAAAATTATCAGCAGCACTGGTGGAATCTAGCCCTATGGTGAACCAAGTTAGTTCACTTCTGCTGTGAACGGGCATATATGTGCCTTCCTACCAAGAGGCATACTCTAACGTGTAGAGCGAGGAGCACTAGAATAGGGCCGCAGATTCTCACCACAACACTGACAACTTAAGACTCTCGAAGAGAAACAAAGTGAAACGGTGGCAAAGGCAGTAACGAAGAGCGGCACTATGGATTAACACAGCAGGAGCTGTTCTCAAAAAAGGGAAGGCGGAAGCTCGCACACATTGGAAGGTTATGCCCGAATACATAGAAAGTAGCAAGAACAGGAATGAACAGTGACCTCGGCCATGCACACAGGCGGCAGAGTTGTACCCTGCGGTAACACAACTGTAGCAGCACCTAATTGCAAGCACTAATTGACAGGTAGCAAGGACAGGAGCCTTCAAGGGGGTGAGTTCGAAGCAGTAGCCACCCAACACGTGCGCGGGCAGAGCCGCGGTGCCGGCCTGTTTAGCAACGCCTCACGTGTCCTCCTCGGCAGCGGCGATTGCTCCCTCCCTGCGCTTCCCTTCGGAGAGAGAAGTCGACAACCTGCCTCAAACTTGGGTGATTAAACCATCGAGCCCGCGGAGTTTACGAATTTTCCCACGGTCACGTTGAGACAAAAAAACCCTCCTCTATTATATATGGTGGGATTTTTGATTTTAATTTTCTATTTTGCTTTTCAAATTGCCAAATTTTAACATGCAGTTTGTTTAACATCTTTTATTAATTTGATTTATTTTAATTCAATTAGAACAAAATTAAAACAAGTAGAAAAATAAGTAAATAAGCTAATTCTGTTAAGTAGGGATTGCGTATTTCGTATTGGTAGTGCTTGTTTACCTAGGTGGCGATGTCCGTTCCTCTACGTGGTGCCACTGGAAACTGTTAGCTTTTGCGAGCCGAGCTGATCACGGACACTCGAATACAGGCGACAGGCCCTAGTGACAGGCCGGCCTACGAACAGCCCATGTCACATCATATGGTTGATGGTGCTGCATGTTTCACGAGATAATGCTGCGGCGTCTGCGGGAGCCGACGCGCACTCGCAAAGCCCGGCGAGTGTGAAAAGTATGCAAGGGTCCCTGATGCGAGGACGGCAACGGGGGGAAGCTGAGCTAGTCCAAAAGTCCTTTGTCCTTGTGCGGCCAAGGGCTTCGTGACCAAGGGCTTGTCACGGACGGAAATCGTGACAAGGGCTTGTCACGGACGCGAAGGTCGTGCCGTATGAAACGGTCGCCACACAACACCGCCCACTGATCTGCACCATGAAGATCACACCACCGATGTTCAAGCAGGTCGAACGGAGCGGTGCGTTAAGGATCAAGTTGTGGCGACTGAAGGAAAAGGAAGCAGCTGTGACTTTGCGCATTCGGTTGCCGACGGTCACGACCGTCGACGAGACATGGCAAAATGCCACCGACGCGATTCTCAGTGCTGCGCGTTCCGAACTCGGCACTACTAAACCGGGACGGCGTAAGGTCGATAAGCAGACATGGCTGTGGACTAACGAAGTTAAGAAAAAAGCCCGAGAAAAGAAGAGATTATACCACGCACCACGCAATAAATGGCATCTGTATCATGAAGCGAAGAAAGTTGCTAAAAAGGCGGTAGCCGTTGCAAGAGCCACTCATTACGATGATGTCAACGGGAAGCTTGAGTCGCGCGATGGTACCGACTTCTTTATCGACTCGCGAACGTCCGTTATCGCCAGACTGAGGATGGTTAGAAGTTTTTTGGCATCAACGATGAGAACAGTTATCTAGTCATGGACGGCAAGATGGTTTTGAATCGATGGCGCACCTATTTCGAGGAATTCTCGACAGTAAAGTTCGCTCGTCCGGGCATTCCTTCTTATACTCCTGTATACAGTCCCGTTCAGAATATCACCGCAGAGGAGAAAAAAGCGGCTCTGAAGAAGATGAAGCCAGCAAGGGAACGGGCCCCGATGACTTTGCGGCCGACTTGTGGAAGTCGAAATCCTGGTACCCAACGAAGTGGCTGGCGACGTTATTCAACCAGGTTATTGTGGAGAAGAAAGTGTTCGATATTTGGCAGAGATGCACGACGATTCTGATTTGGAAGAAGGGCAGTACAGCAGACTGCACAATTTACTGTTCAATCCGATTACTTTTGAATATCATGAAGACCTTCGAGCGGATAGTCGACGTCCGCCTTTGTGATATCGTCCAGTTTTCTACCAACCAGTGAGGCTTCGTAGCTGGTTGTGGCACAGTCGATGCCATACACGTTGTTCGTCTTCTGGCTTCTGCTTCTCCCGGTGAAAAACACCGGGAGAAGCAGAAGCCAGTGCATATCGCCTTCCCCGACTTGGAGAAGGCCTTTGATCGCGTACCGCGTGAAGTGATATGGTATGCCTTACGAGAACACGGAGTCCCCGTGGAGCTCATAGATTAAGATAAGATGCCGTATCGCGTGATCTTCAGCAGCCTTTTCCTTGGACGTGGCTTTATGATGATGATGTAATGCTTGTTGCGACGACAGGATTGAACTCCAGAAGCAGGTACGAGCGCGGTGCCTTCTCTTGGGGGATTTGGGGCACCCACTTCGACGTCTTCTTCACCTTGCAGATTCTCCCCAAACGTCTTATTACCCTACTATGATGTACGCCAAGGTCCTCTGTTAACGAGCGTTTATTCGTCTCTGGATTTGCTTCGACGGCTCTGCTTAAAACTTCATCATCAAGCGACGACCTACGCCCGCGACTCGGTTTTTCTTCGAGATCAAAATCGCCAAAAGCGAATTTTTTTTTCACCGTTCTTTCGCAAGGAAGGTACGTCCCAGAAACCCTGCTAAGGTTACGGGGTGCCTCTATCGCAGAATGTCCTAATTTAAATTCGCAAAGTATGACGACTCGACAGCTGCGTCGGTTCAATCATGAATTTACGGAGCCCTGGAAAAGATCGACTAGAAATTTACATAAAGCGACAACCACATAGGTTTTCTGAAAGAGCAGGAAAAAACCTACCGAACAGAATGCGTGACTCTCCCTGAGACGAAATGATAGGGCAAAAAACTTATTTATTTATACACCAGACCTATCGGCCGCCAAACGTCTGGTTGGGGGCTTTGCCCCCAAGCCCTAGAAATAGAACAACCCCAATCCTCCTCCATTCTTTTTTAGGCTTTCTTACTTATATTAAGTAAAAACCGGTTTTACAGGGGTTCCAAAATAAGGTGATTAAGTTTTGACGTTCTCCCAAGCGAGCGCATCAATCTGCAGCGTGGCAGCATGGATAGCGCCATTTTTGTGCGTATCTTTCTGTCTGTGCTATAATTTTTTAAAAGCTAATCTATCCTACGATATCTTACGATTTTCTCAAGATGTCAAACCATCGCGCTGCGATTTTGGAGCCTAATCGTCAACGAAAGCGCCAATGCGACATCTTAACCTGCACTGTCGATCGTCTCCACAGAAATTTGTCGATGTAAGGAAGGAGCTTGTAAGGAAGGAGAAGGCGACCGTCAAAGACAACGAAGAAATCGCACTGTCAATACGCCACAGGCCCAGAAAATCTTCGAGAAGCGAAAATCCCAAATTTAAGGGTTTCCTGAGGAAAATCGCTCATGACACCGGTGTCAGTCATAAGTGCATCGAATAGCCAGAAAGAAACACGAGCCCGAGCACTACAAAGTCCATAAAGTCCAGCTCCTGATGGACAAGAATAAGCGCGAACGACTCCATCGATACCGCCAGCACCAGCTGCGGGCCGCAGGTCGCGGGTTGGAGCGAACACTGTTCAGCTGTTCATCGTGGTGTGGGCTCACAACCTCGCATGATCTGACCTGGGGAGGCTCTAGCCACCTTTGTCATCGCCGAACATCGTCAAAATCCGTAGGCGCTCATGGTTGGGGGTGGAATCTACATCAACGGAAAGGCCTCTTGGTTTTTATGGATTTTGTGGTCGAAGGAGTAAAAATGAATCAAGATGTGTACCGATGGAACATCTTCGAGGCAAGGGCACTTTTCTGGTCCAAGGAGCACTTCAGCAATGCACAGTGGATGTTTCAAGGAGACTCAACCCCTGCACACAGGGCGAAAAGCACGCAAGGATGGTCCAAGGCCAATTTTTAGGACTTTGTCATGTCTGCGGAATGGCCACCACACTCCCCGGTTCTGAATCCGACGAACGACAGTGTGTGGTCCATTTTGAAGGACTGGTTCCGTGCCAACCGCCACTACAAACTGGAGGCCTAGAAGACATATCTGCGTTGGGAGTGGGAACGACTGTCTCCAGATGACCTGCAGCACATCGCCAAAAACTTCACCAAGCGTTTTGACTTCTGTATTCGCGCCTAGGGGCCCACATCGAATCCAGATTAATATAGTGTTGCCTAGTGTCTATGTCGTTGTTATCCATATATTGTTTCGTAAAGTTGTCAGTTGTTTCATAGTTATAATTAGAAACCTTCATCACGTTATTTTGGAACACCGTGTACTATATATTATAGATTAGTGCAACGAGATATGGTAGGGCAGAATCTTCACTGCTCCTATGAAGCCCATCCACCCTCTCTCGCATGTGCGCGATTTATTCTCCGAAATGCCCGTTCTACACGTGGCGAGAAACAGATCATGAGAGTTCCAATTCAAAGTGCTTAACCTGCAGAAACATAACTAAAATTAATCGGCAATGGAAAACAGGTCGGCACCTTTATGGGCCGATGGCAATAACACTCCTCCGAATCCCACAGTCACTTTCCCTACCTCTTCCCCACCTCCCCACATTGGACGATATTGAGGAAAATATTTGTCCCCTTATTCCCCCTCTAGTGGTCCTCCTTTGCTGATCCCCTCTCCACTGGTCCCCTCCTACTGGTCCCTCTTACTCAGAATTCCTACGCAAATTGGACGTCTGCGGCACGTCTTCTGAATCCCTGCGCACGCTGGACGATATTGAGAGAAAACAGTGGTCCCCTTATCCCCCCTCTAGTGGTCTCCCTTTGCTGATCCCTTCTTCACAGGTCTCCTCTACTAGTCCCGCTTAATCCCTACGCAACTTGAACGTCTTGAGCACGTCCTGTGGATCCTGACGCAGTTGAACGACGTCTAGAACACGTCTTCTGAATCCATACGCTCTGCACTTGGTCCCCATTCACACCTTGACGCGTTCCGCGCTGAATATATCGGTAAACTTGGACGATCCGCCTCCAAGGATATGGTTCGCCAGAAATCGCCCGTGGTTAAGCTCAAAGATCTCCCGGCTGGCATGCGCCGCACTATAGTCATCTCTTGGCTTCAGTCTCCCTCCCCATGACGGACACGTGACATTGGCCAATTATATATGTAGTAAGGTACCTCGAAACGGAGATTAATCTTAGCCTAATATCATGTGCAACCGATTACGGATTTCTGGTTTGGACTCCCCCAAAGCCAACTAATCTTTACTCCTTTACTTTTTCAGCATAATCATTCCATGCGCTCAATTATGAGCGTTTTTCTTGCGACTCAAATTATGAGAAGGGTAGGAGCAATAACCTCATAGTTAACTAGCTTTTTTGAGGTTTTTTGCAGGGACTGATTACAACGCGAGGAGCAATGTGGTTCTTTATTATTTTAAACGACAAATGCAATTTTTTGCACAGAAATCTTTGACGAACAAATGATGCTACTGCTGCCGCAAAGGCGCTTCCAAATCTCTGTGCTAACCAAAGGCCTATTCCGATAGATAGAAAACATATACGTCGAGGGACGCACGTAGCGCAGTTGGAGGAGGTGCCGTCTGTCGCGTGCACCTGATTCCACTTTCCTGGTTCGGACTTCCCCAAGGCCAACCAATTTTTCTTCCCTCTGCGATTGGTTAATTGGTACCAATTTGTCTGGGAAGATCAAACACTGACTTGGCCACCAAAAGTCACTGCAATGGTCAAATATTCATTCAAATCGCCTCCACTGCATTACTAGAAATAGGGTGTGCTGCGCACCTTGAAGAGGAATTGATTTACGCTGAGCTTCATCCTCGATTTCATACTGCAGCGGGTCTTTTAGACGCATTTTGCTCAAGCCGTCTAAGCAGCATAACAGAACTGATATTGCTGGCTCAGATATGGAGATAGAGATATGCAGCCTGCCTCCTCCCAGCAGCATCAGTTACAGTACGGTTGAGACACAATGGCATTAACACACCTATTGGCACTAAGGCGCTGAAGATATGCTAGTTAGCTGCCTAAATGTGGTACCAGTCATATCACCATTTATATTTTCAGATGTCTTGTAAGCTCTGTAATGTAATGAGTACTATTTACACGTTTCGTAAGCTTCACTGCCGTAATGTTTCTTTGAGCTTGGACTGCTCCTAGCGCCACTGGGCTGACTAGAAGACATGAACTTAAGCACAGTTCGTTCCTTGTGAGAAGAGATACACGTTTCGCTCTAAACGGGGTTCGGGGCTGCATCACACTGAGCTCGCTTTAAAACGCACATATGGAAGATGTTAGTGATTTACAAGCAGCAATTGAGTATGTCGACCAATGGTCCAAACAGTGGGAGCTTCCATTATCAGCGGAGAAAACCAAGTGCATGCTATTTGGTCCGAAGGGTGAGACATCGGTCCCATACAAACTACAATACACAAGTCTCATGCCTGTAGAGGAAGTTCGAGACCTAGGTTTCTTGATTAATACTAACCTGGACTTCGGCAGTTACTACAGAACACTTGCGAGGAAAGCGAACTATACCATCTATACTCTGTTCAGACTTCTACGATCGAAGGATCCCCAAGTATATTTACGGGTTTATAAATCCTACGTTCGACCGATATTCGAGTTTGCAATAACTGTTTGGAATCCTTGCAAAAAGAAGGATATCGATTTCTTGGAAAGCGTTCAGAACAGTTTTACCCGAAAGCTATATTTGAGATGTTATGATGTCCACTACCTGCAGCTGCCCAATGGCCTAGAAAGGGCAAAAGCACTTGGCCTTCCGACGCTGGCAACTAGAAGAAGAAAGGCTGATCTCACCATGATGTTCAAAATTCTAACTCAGAGGCTCTCCATAAGTCCACTTACGTTTTTCGGTGTACCGTTGACTAGAACAATGAGAGTTAAACTACGGCTTAACGTCGCGGTTGCAAAGACAAAGATTAGGACAAACTTCTTCACCTATAGGAACGTCAGCCAATTCAACACGTTACTAAGTGATGACAAAATGTCGTTGGGGTTGTCTGTCCAGGCCTTCCGTAATCTTATTGAGAAGTGACCTGTTATTGTAATTCTAAGTCTTTTTTCTGGAACTTGTCCCTGATTGTACTGTTTTGGTTACAGATAGCAGACATCACTTTGCAGTTATTTGTTCACTGTTTGTCCAGACGTTACTGTGTAGCTATTTGTTTATGTTTATTTTCATTCGGTTTCTTAATTTTACACGTGTGATCACATTCCACGTCTTTAAATAAATAATTAAATAAATAAATAAATACAGGTAGTCGATCTTATCTTCTGTAGTTGCCAGCTCTGAAGAAGAATACTGCAACTCTTCAAACTTTTCTTGTCAGTTTCTTGGGAATTGTCAATGCTTGTCGTCGTTAATAGATTGCCGTTAGAAAATCTTCATGCAATTTCTGTCCTCTTCAAAATGTCACCCATAGTGCACTTTTAGGTTGCGAATAACTCACACGGAAACCTTCCTTGCCACATCAATTTATGTTGGAGAACGTGATCGTGGCGGCTATAGCGGCCATCAGTTTCCAGGACAAATTAGGTGCCATGTTCTGATGAGGATTAATCCATTGTTGCAGACGTCATTGTGCCGGTGGACGCGTGTCTAACAAAGTGCGAGATACGAACGACATCATGCTGCTGTCTTCTATCTTGAGTTGTTTTCTTTCAGTAGTGAAAACAGGAATGGAGGGAGACATTGGAAAATCTCCGTTTGAAATGCATGACCCATTAATAATTAATTCTGGGGGATTGTACTGAGGCAGTTTGAACGCTCGTTTTCCTTGTACAATGACTTTCTGTAACCAACCGTTAAGTCATCGCTGTGCAAAGGTTTCGTGATGCCTACGAAAATGTGATCGCTGCTTGTTGCATCTTTTCCGCATTCCATTTATTATAGGTGTTGCTATAACGTTTGAGAATACTTGTTCTCGATTTGCCTCCAGTGTTGTTATTTCGGGTGGACCTGCCAACAGTTATCCTCGTTTCGATGTCTGAGGATAGTTCCACATAGAATGCTACCTTCACGTCTAAACGCACGAAGTTGTGACCGTCGTGACGATGTCATGTTGCATTCAGAAAACTCACGATTTCTACGTTCCTCTTCAAATCATACGACAATGGAAGTCGGGGAGGTTTCGATTTGGCCACAGAATATCGTGCACCATCTACTTCAGTTTCTCAGCATTTGCTATAAATTTTAGTAAAGATCTAGCACTGTCAAATGAAAGGCGTTAGCGGGAAAGACAGATTTAATACCCGCACAGGCCTCATGATCGAAGAGAATGCCGAAAGCACAGAAGAGATCAGAGCGGAAAGTGCTCTTAGTGAATATCTTCACTGGAAACCACCTGAGATCGCTGGCTAGCTATAAATGCAAAACTCAATCGACACCACTCGACCGCTGTTCGTTAGGCTTGTTAGGCGAATTTGAAGAGTCTCATTAAGATGAGCAACTATCGTCAAAGCATATACGTCCGATGTAGTGAATTCTATGATTATACCTTCTAGAAGAAGCTATGTGATTTTAGAAAGAAAACTGTCGTCATCACATGTAGTAATTCTTGGGACTTTCTTTCTGGAAAAGAAATGGAGTCAAATGTCTCGGATCGTTTGAAGATGGGTGGTGGGGGTATGTGGTTAAACTCTTGTATGTTGTAAGGAAAGTTTGACCAGGTTTCATAGAACATAGAACATGGAACATTTATTTAGCTAAAAGTTGATACAAAACCAGTTTCACACAAAAGGCTACAACAAAGTTGGCCTTTTGAAGAATACCAAAAGCAGAGCGTAGAGCTTTGTTGAGCCAAGGAGTAATACGAAATCAGTTCAGCGCAAAAGGTTTCAGTAAGCTCAGGTTAATTTCTAAAAGCTTTCTTAGCGAACACTTTCTTGACCCAAAACTGATAGAAAATCAGTTTAGAACAAAATGCTACAGAAAATAAACTTTAGAACAAAATGCTACAGAAAAGTTTTTTATCAAGGATTAACAAAATTGATTGCTTTCATAATTTACACAAAGTGAAAAGCGATTCTCATTTTTTTAAGAATTCAAAGAGCGACACCGTACTTTATTCACTGAAAAAACTACAATATATTAAAACAAGATCATAGTTCACTCTACTTGAAAACTATTTTGCAGCTAACCTTACAAATGTGTTCTCAATTAAATAAGTTTTTTAAATTGTAATTTAATGTTCATGGTGAAAAATTTAGAATTAGTGCTGGAAGTTCATTCCCAGTTTTAATTATATATCTTCTTCTTCTTCAGCGTTTGTCCCGCTTCATGACGGGGTCCGCTTTTCTGGTGCCATGTCGCCATCTTTCCCGATCCCGTGCTAGATCACGGTGGACACCAGCTACTTTAAAGTCCTTGTGTAACGTACCGGACCAACGCTGCTTCGGGCGTCCTCTAGGCCGCTTTCCAGATACTTCCAACTCAAGGCTTATCTTGCGGACGCTGTCTCCTTTCCCATGCAGAACGTGACCGTACCATCGCAAGCGAGCTTCGCGCATCTTGTCCGCTATCGGCGCGACACCGAACTTCTGCCGAATAGCCTCGTTTCGGATGCGGTCCAGGCGCGTGACTCCAGCCATCCAGCGCAGCATCTTCGTCTCCATGACGCTGAGGCGACTTTCCGTTTCCTTTGTCGCAGGCCAACACTCAGCTCCGTACATCGCTACCGGCCGGACGACGGTTTTGTAGATCTTCGACTTTAAGCGCTCTGGCATCTTCTTGTCGCAGAGTACTCCAGTCAACGAGCGCCACTTCGACCAAGCTGCACTCACGCGTGAGTTCACTTCAACCATCAGACTGCCATCAGAAGCTATTGCTGATCCCAGGTATTTAAACACCGAAGTGCGTGCAAGCTCAGTACCGTTAATCTTAATGGAGCCGGACTCATTTACGTCAGTCGTGAAATACTCGGTCTTCTTGACGTTCAATTTGGGTCCGAACATGGCCAGGCGGTCGCACCAAGCTTGCACCTCTCGCTCGAGCTCACCTTTGTCTTCGCAGGCGAGCATCACGTCATCAGCATATAGCAACGCCCAAGGGACGGGCTTCTGAAGATCTCGCGTAATTGCATCCATTACGACAACAAAGAGGAGTGGGGAAAGCGCAGATCCTTGGTGCACCCCAACAGAGATGGGAAACTCCGTCGAGGTTCCTGCTGCCGCTTGCACACGACTCTTTGGACAAGAGTATAGCATTCGCACCCACTCTACAAGTTCTTCGGGAACACCGTGCTGTCGAAGGGCGTACCATATAACCTCACGCGGTACGCGATCGAAGGCCTTCTCCAAGTCGAGAAAGGCAAGATGCACCGGCTTCTGTTTCTCGCGATGCTTCTCTACCAGAAGACGGGCGGCATGTATGGCATCGATAGTGCCACAACCAGCCACGAAGCCGCACTGATTGCTGGAAAGCTTGACGATTTCGCGAATTCGGCTATCGAGGATTCGCTCGAAGATCTTCATGCTGTGCGAGAGCAACCGAATCGGACGGTAATTTGAGCAGTCTGCAGGGCTGCCCTTCTTCTTCCAAATCGGGATCGTCGTACTTTCCTGCCAAACATCAGGCACCTTCTTCTCCGCTACAACCTGGTTGAAAAACTTGGCCAACCACTCAGCAGAGTACCAGAACTTCGACTTCCATAAGTCAGCTGGCAAGTCATCTGGACCAGTCGCCTTGCCCGGCCTCATCATCCTCAGAGCCGCGTCAGTTTCCTCCACAGTGATTTTATGGACGGGACCGTGGATAGGAGCCACAGAAGGGACGGCCGGATGAGGGAACTCTTCAGTCGAAATTCCCTCAAAATAATCGCACCATTGCTTCAAGGCCTTTTTGCGCTCTGTCAGAAAATGGCCGTTCTCATCATTGATGCCAAAGAACTTCTCTATATCCTCGGATTGGCGATGACAGTTTTTCGCAAGTCGGTATAAATACCGCTCGCCATCGCGCGACTCAAGCTTTTCGTAGACATCATTGTAATGAGTGGCTTTTGCTACGGCCACAGCCTTCTTGGCAGCTTTTTTCGCTCCGTGGTACTTTTGCCAATTATTGGCGGTCTTCTCGCCGAGAAACACATGATAAAGCGCTTTCTTCTCTCGAACCTTTTCTTTCACATCCTTCGTCCACAGCCATGCCTGCATGTCGACCTTTCGTCGTCCAGGCTTTGTAGTGCCAAGTTCTGACCTCGCAGCTTGAAGTATCGCGTCGGTCGCTTTCTTCCAAGTTTCGTCGACAGTCGTGACTGTCGGTAACCGTACGCGAGAAATCACAGCTGCTTCCTTTTCCTTCATTCGCCACCACTTGATTCTTGCAGCACCGCATCGCTCAACCTGCTGCAGCTCGGAGGAGCGATCTTCAAAGTACAGATCAGCGGACGATGCTGTGGGGCGACCGTTTCATACGGCACGATCTTCGCGTCTGTGACGAGATTTCGGTCACGATCTCTCACAAGGACGAAGTCTATCTGCGTCTTGGTGTTCCCACTATAGAACGAGATAAGCTGGGAGTTGCGTTTGCGAAACACGGTGTTCATTATGGTGAGGTTATGCGAATCCGCATATTCAAGGATACGCTCACCATCTGTGTTACGCAACCCATAGCCGAATCCACCATGACAGCTGTACCCGTCTTTCGTAGCGCCTACGTGCCCATTGAGGTCACCAGCGACGATGATGACGTCCTTCGACGGTACCTCTGCTGTCTTCTCATCAAGCAGGCTCCAAAACTCATCCTTGGCTTGATCGGAACAGCCAGTCTGCGGAGCATACGCAGAGAAGAAGTGGAAGAGTCGCTCCTTAGCGGCGACAACGATCTTCATCAATCGATCGTCAAAGCGCTCAACGCTTACAATCGAGTCTCGGAAACGCTCGGAGACGATTATACCAACACCACTGGTGGTCCTGGGACTTCCACATAGAACGGCCTTGAAGCCACGTCCTATATCTCTTGACTTGCGGCAGGACCACCTCGTCTCCTGCACCGCACAGAAATCAACTCTTCTACGCTCCAGTGCTTCTACCAACTCGCACGAGCGGCCCGTCAACGTACCCACATTCAGCGTTGCTACGCGGGTCCTGCTTACGTTACGGGACTTTCGGACTAGCTCAGTTGCCCCCCGATGCCGTCCTCGCACCAGGGACCCTCGCATACTTCTCACACTCGCCGGGCTTTGCGAGTGCGCGTCGGCTCCCGCGGACGCCGTAGCATTATCTCGAAAAACATGAACTGACATACACCCATACGATGTGACATTGGGTTGTTCGTAGGCCGGCCTGTCACCAGGGCCTGTCGCCTGCATTCGAATGTCCGTGCTTGGCTTAGCTCGCAGAAGCGAGCAGTTTCCAGTGGCACCACGAGGAGGAACGGACATCGCCACCAGTTTTAATTATATATATATATCATCTTAATATTGAATGGAGTTTTAATAATATATCATAATAATTTATATCAGAATAATTTATAAATATAATATTAATACAAAATAAAGTTTTAGTATTAATATATACAAAGTTGACATAACATATTAATACTATATTGTCGCGTCGCGAACTTGGGTAGCACTGAAAACTTGAAGCGCGCCAGCAAATTATATAGGCTGCATCGAATCGAATGAGGGAGTCATTTCGAGAGGGTGTGTACGGTCAGCACCTTGATCGGCTAGCGTGGATTTTGTCTGAATTCTGATTAGCCATCCTTTGTTGGCGCATTCACCTCCCAGTGATGCCCACATTCTCGACTAGGACTCATATTTTTATTCCATTTTTTATTCAAAAAGTTGTACGTCCCTCTAAAAAAGACGTACAGGGAACTCGACCTAGAAGCGATTCTGTTGCTACGACTTTGGGAATACGAGGCAGCACTGAAGCTGTCACCTTCTTAAGATTGTCGTGTTCTCGAATGCCTGAAGTCGTGGCAGATGAATGGATGGTAAACGTCGTTGCTATGAATGGGAGGAGTGGGGACGCTTGCCAGTGCATGAGCTGAACACTTGCTGGTCACATGCTCAGCAATGAACTGCTTCAGTTCGTGTTTGTTCAACAGACCCACATGACAATAAGGGCAATGGCAATTTGTTTTGATGGTAGGATATTAGAGAAAATAGTGGATCAATCATGGTGTGGATTCTTGAATGATCTCCTAGTGTGGAAAAGGAAATATAACTATTTACACAGCTTGGTTAAAAATATTAGGTTGTGCATAAGTTCTCGGACATTCCCCCCTGAATTGCATTTTCCCGCCAAATTTCTCACATGTATCAACGCGTAAGGCCTATGGTATACTCCCGCGTCGCTCCAGCGACGGGCGCGGGGCAACTGTCAACGGCGCGCCTTCGCTGCAGTGGCGGACGGCGCAGTGGTGCGCGGTTGTCAGTTGACGCGCCATCGCTCCCGCGATGCGTCGCAGAGGGGTATTAAGGCCCCCACAGAGTTCTGCGGCAACGCCGCTTGCCGCAATGGTTAAGGATAGGGCAGGGACGCCGCCGGCGGCGAGCTCTGCGTCTCTGCCCTATGGTTAAGCATAGGGCCGCGGCGCTGTCGCAGAACTCTGTGGGGGCCTTTATGCCTCCGCGTCGCGGGAGTGAAACATACTCCCGTGCGACGGCCATCGCAGCCCATCGCTCGTCGCAGTGCACTGCACTGCGACGAGCGACGGGCAGCGATGGTCGCAGAGGGAGGAGCGCTTGTCGTGCCCTACTCTATGCACTTCCGCTCCTTTGATGGGTTCGTGTCCATACCACAGCAATTTCAACACACGTCTGTTGATATTGGGTGGCCATGTGATGTCTCTGTTGTTCTCCTCGTAGGGTTTTCGTCGTGGTTAGACTCATTTTGGGTTTCTTGGACGGGTTGAACTGCTAGTTTTTTGAGGACATATTTTTCTAGGCCGTTTTTCCCACTTTTGTGCCGATCCTCGCATTTTTCGCCTCTGAACTTCCTCGTCGGCACCGAAATCTACATTTCTGTGCCGGACAAGTCACAGGAAGGCTCTGCTAACATGTCCGGCATAGAAATGAGCGCGACGGAGATATTTTTTTGAGGAGATATTTTTATAAGCCGTTTTTTCTCACTTGTGTGCTGATCCTCGCATTTTTTCTCATGTGGGCTTCCTTGCCGGCACCGAACCCCACATTTCTGTGTCGGACAAGTCACAGAGAGGTTCTGTTGACATCTCTGGCACAGAAGTGTGCCAATTGAACGCCGATTTTTTCGAAGTCATGTTTTTCTAGCGAGGTTTTTTCCGCGTCTTCGCTGACTGCAGTATTTCTTTTCATTCTCATGTTCCACATAGGCACGAAGACGCACAGTTTTGTGCTTGCCAGGTCATTAGAGGGTTATCATGACGCGTTGATCACAAAAATCTGCCATTTCAGCTTGAAGTTTTTAAAAATAATGTTTCTGAACTCGGTTTTTTCGTGTCCACGCTCTCTTCGGCATTTCCAAGAGTTCTGCGTTTAATCTCGCTCCAACCAAGAGTACTGCGTTTAATTTCACTCCAACAATTAAGACTGATGAGAAGTGCGCGTCCACACTACTATATGATATGAATATGAAATATGAAAAGGGACCACAAGTCGTAGGCATGCTGATTCAGCTGATTCCCTAAAATTCTGCAAATCGCTCGTTCCGCAGAACTGCGTGAACTCTGTCAGCCTCAGCGATGGCGACGGCTCGCGACGCGCATCGCGAGCCGTTGCGTCGCTGTGCACTCCCGCGTCGCTGCAGCGGACAGGAGTATACCATAGGCCTAAATGATCGATCGATAGAGAAAGGCAAGGGCTACAAAACTTTTTCTAACATTTACTTCTGCGTTGTTAAGTCAGCTATTATGGCTAAGCAATCCATCTCAACTGAGACGCATATTCGGCACGTTATGTTATTCCTACATCAATCTGGCCTCAACACCAACGAATCGTATCGTCGCCTGAAGGATGTTTACATCGAGAGTGCTGCTGCTCGAAGTACTGTGTACCAGTGGTTCTCGAAGTTTGCAGTTGGTGAATTCTCCGTTGAAGATAATGAACGAGAAGGGCGCCCGATGACACTGGATTTGAATGGCCTCCGAAGTAGAGTGGAAGCGGACCCATACCAAACCACTCGCGAACTATCAATCACTCTTGGTGTTGGTCACTCAACAGTCGTTCGAGGATTGAAGTCGATTGGCAAGGTGCAAAAATTGGGTCGCTGGGTACCTCACGACTTGACACAACATGAATTGGATCGCAGAGCCGATGTCGCTCTGTCTCTCCTTACCCTCAGACGTACTCACGGATGGCTGGACAACCTTGTCACCGGAGATGAGAAGTGGATACTCTACTCTAAGTACCACCGGCGTGCACAGTGGGTTGACGCAGCTGGAGAGGCAGAGGACGTTTCGAAACCCGACCTTCACGTGAAAAAGGTGATGATATGCATTTGGTGGAGCGTTCTTGGCGTAGAATACTGGGAGCTGCTGAACGAAGGGATAGCAGTGACGGCAGAGGCTTACGTCAACCAACTGAGGAAGTTGAGGGCCCACCTTCAAACCACACGAGGAGAGCAAGTGAAGGTGTATTTTGAACACGACAACGCTAGACCGCATATTGCTAGAGCGACGGCGGCTGAGTTGGCGGACTACGGATGGACCGTTCTTCCACCTTACTCACCAGATCTCGCTCCTTCTGATTATCATCTGTTTTCAAGGCTTCAACGCTATTCGGTCGGCCAGCAATTTAGGAACCGAGAGGATGCCAAGGAGGCACTGCTCACATTTTTCGAATCACAACCGGCCACGTTTTGGAGAAAAGGCATCCATGACTCACCAGCACGTTGGCGAAAGACAATTGATGTAAAGGGTGGTTAATTCAAATGATTTGATGTTGTTGTTCGTATGTTGTGATAATAAATATTTAATGCCCCAAATGTCCGAGAACTTATGCACCAACCTAATATCAATTAAAAATTATAACAACTCTATTTCGATCATATTTAATTTGTGTCCTGGTCCAGCGTGGAGCCGTTCCATTCCTTTTATTATCGCAATTCTCGTAGGGAGTGTCAATGTGGCTCTCGAGCAACCATCGGAGTCTGTTGTTTAGCCTCAGTATTGCCTCGTATTTCCTAGTGATATTACATAAGAGAGGTAGTGCCTCACAAAGTGCTTTATCGCTTAAGTTTGCCTAATGTTTTTACGGCTTCATAGACTGCACTACGAGAGAACGAGTACGTAGAGGTTAGTTTTCTTCCTTGATTTCTAAAAATAGTCGGAGCTAGACTCCCGAATGTTTTTTACCATGTGTTTGTTTGAATTAAGCTAACTAAGAAACCATAATCAAGGAACGGAATCATATATAGTCAGAGCATACGACAAACATTGCGGTTAAGAATACCGTGAATATAGAGCGTTAAGGAGCCATGTAACAAATACGGGACGAGTCCACCTGCGTTCTGGAGTCCACCTGCGCAAATGTAGACTGTATCGTATTCCTTCTAAAGGCCTCTGTTCAAGCTGGAAGGCAACGTTTCCGAAGGTTACGGTATGTTTCGTGATGATATGCCATCAAGAATCTGTTGGTATAAATATATGTTGCTTAATTTGTGCTGGTATTACCTTTATAATGAAGGAAATTTGTGCAGGTACATATATCTTCTTCGATAGTATCCGAACATCACTATATAATTAAAAAGAAAAGAAATTTCACTTCTGTGAAAGTATTCTGAAGCAGAACACTATCGCGCAAGCTTTATGGATAACCCTCTTCGTATGTATTGTAGCAACATCATACAAGTCACATTAAAAATTATTTCCTTCCCTTTGCCTTCCCTTTCTCTTCCATTTCCCTTTTGCTTATTTCCTTGAAGGTTGATGAGGATATGACCAAGCAGGGCCCTTCTTGGTGTGCACCTCGGCTTTAGTATGCTTTATCTGCATCGAGCATGGAATATTGTGAAGAGCCGAATGAACGGGTGTGCGTGACAGGCTGCTTGCGGCCTCCATTAAACTGAAACATCACTGCAGTTTCGCCCACACGGTGAGAGCTCTCCTGGGTGGCATATTTCCTATGTTCTATTATATTTCTGCTCCTGCAAGCGGTTCTCTGCAAGCTTTCGCCGAAGAAAAGTGGGAGCGTTGTGAGCCCTTTACCACCTACTGTTCATGGCTAGTAGAGCACTTTATGGTTTGCCTACTCTGGTCCAAAAGGATGCAACTGCAGCACTGTCTTCTTTCCTTCTCCTTTTTTCTCTGCAGCATTCGTTTTTTTTTTGTTCTGTCGTTATTATGTACCGCATTGTCACCATTCGAACTTTGTAACGCTAACAACTGCCTTGATTCGTTCCAGGCGTATGTGCGCGTCGACCGACCTTGTAGAGAGAAAACAATGGCTTCTCTCGAAGTCCATTTCAGTGCTCTCTTCCAAAAGTCCCTTGTGTTCATCAAATTTTAAACCGAAAGGTGGCCGGTAGCAGCTCTGAAATATTTCAATTTCGCTTCTCTTCCATGCGGTCTTCTGAAATTATGCAAGTATACTTGACTCTTTCAAGCGCATGCATATTGAAAACGTGTTGTTATGATGGCTCCACGATTGAAAGCTAATTGAAATGCACACCGACCCTCTCGCTCTCTTTGCCTGCCCTCTATATGGCAGCATGTGGATCCGAGCTCCTTCACCGGCTCGCTCCGTCCGCCTAGACTCATAGTAATGGCGAGACCACCGCAGCGACGAAGTTTCTGCCTTCTGCCTTGCCCCACCAACTTCGCTTCAGCAACAACTGTCAACTCGTATAGAGTTGCGGGATATGTGCTCAATTCCTACACAAGGCCTATGTGCTTTAAATATTGCCGATTAGGAAATGCTATGCTTCAGCGGTGCCCCATAGGTTTCAAGTATGCGATGCCAAAGATGGATCCTTTTCACTACTAATGAAGTAAAATGGATAATGCTATTTTCACAGCAATTTCTCTGAGTTTCTATTCCCATAGGTCGACGACCGTCGTACCGTATCTATAGCCGGCATAAAACCCTTGTACAAAAAAGTGAGCGTAAAATTCGGCGGAACAACTCTTTCGCTGCAGTTTCCTGTTTTCATGCACATGTAGCTATTTCACTTTCTAGAATTAGCAAGGGAATTCCTAGGTGTTTCATTGTATTCAATACCGAAGGTGCGGTCGACATAGGGCGGGCAAACATGAGTTTTTATCTGGTACTACGAAGTAGTTCTAGGTTGGTATCATTTCTCGGTCAATTTTTACGCTAGACCTCCCATGGAATGATAAGGCACTGAGCTAATATCTATTGGATAGCCATCACAATTCACATAGGAAAAAATGCATTCAAAAAATGTATACACATCAACTATAAAGCCTAGGTGGACAAGAAGAACAAATGATCTCTACTCTTTCACCACTTTTGCTTTCTTCTTTGTACACGTCATTCTTCATCGATCATTGAGCTTTTGAGGTCTTCTATTCTTTTAGTACACAGGAGCTTGGTAGCCGGAGAAGACTCCAGCGTTCGTGTGCAAGACCATCTCATACAGGTCGTTCATGTCTTCATCTCCGTAAACTCGCCATTTGTTATATTCCTTCATAAGGGGAAAACAATACCCATCGGCTGTCCGCTGCGTCTTTGCAAAACTAATTGCACATTTATTATAAATTTCTTCTATTATATCCTGCAAAATTAGAATTCGTGATGCATCCCTAAGGAGACTAGATAAAGCTGACCTTTATTTTCTTGAAACGATTTTCTTCATATGTGTTCCAAACGGTGCCATATATGTAAATAATTTGTCGACAAAATGGCAACTATCCGCTTCCCTTTTTAATACAGAATAGAGGAGTATCTGAAGACAAACGTACAGCATTCCACATGTCACTCCACTGCACAAGTAGTCAGAATTCGTGAATTTTTAAGTTTGAAATAAAATGCAAGACTTTCGGTTGTATCCTAGTCCGAGGAGGCACATGGTGTTCTGACTTTTTTTGGGCTTGTTAGAGATATTCACTGGTGTCCCACGATATTCACTGCTCCTTGAGAAATACTGCTGAGGTTCTGATGTGGCATGACGGTGCGAACTCAACTACCTACCACTCTAGAGTTGCCTGACACCGACTGGGATAATTCCAAAATTGGGGCTGAGATCAGTTTTTGAAAGTAGCAAGCATTCTAAAGCGAGGCAGTACACTCACCTAATCACGAGAATTCACATTTTCTATTGAAGAAGCGAACTGTTAGTCACGCGAAAGTGTCATAATCTCGCGCGAATGTTTACACCCATCCCATTCAAAGTGTCCACTGCAACGATGCGCTTGTGCATCGGTTCTCCGACATAGGTGTCGGTTGTTGGAGTTTGTTATGTGAATTGCCAACTGCGATGACATACAGACTTACTGTCGATCCTGTCAAGTTCTGTACCCTAGCAAAAAGACGGTGAGGAATAGATTTCTCGCTCTCTGTATTAGCGATAGCGAAAGCATTTCACATTCAAAAAAAAAAATCTAGTTCACCGTTGTTGCAGAATGACATAGTGGGGAGGGAAGGCACTTCTCCCAATATTTTCCACAGTGTCAGTAAAAGTGAAAGTGCACTGTTTTTGTTTAGAGAGACTACACTCTCAGCTAACTTGCAAGAGAGTTCTCTATGGAATACCCTGCAGGGAACAGACCATCCTTTTGAGTTTCTTTTGCTTTTATAGCACTAGGATAGGTCCAGTGTGCCTGTTAAGCGCAATCTCGGTGAAGCTGACAGGGCCCAAATGTGGACCAGCAGCGCAAATTTAAAACTTCCCACAGGCCACTATATGAAGCCTTATTGGGCATTGAGGGAGACTTCTATCAAGTCAATCAAATCCTCTAACAATGAGTCTATCGAAAAACGTGCTAATTCTGAATGATCAGCCCACAGTATTAAAACCAGACAAAGCTTTTTTACTTCCAAAACATTGTCACAACGGACCATGAGTTGTAGTTTGTCCCGTAGTTTGTCGTCATCTGCGCATGCAGGCAACTGAAAACGGCCCTCTCTCACCTAAGTAAGATTGAAGGGATGCGTGGAGACGAAGGACCGCAGTAGGACATTAAAGGAGCTGAGCTGTTTGAACATTCGCGAGCTCTGATTGATCTGATATTGATAACGGCAAAGTGGAAACGCGATGGATCTAGCACCATTAAGTAATTTGTGGAGTTTTTTGTCCGCGGAGCAGTTAATCTCGAATGAAGCTCACTTATGCACTTCACGTAGTCGCCATTCGATACAATTCCTCGAAACGCTTCCTCTATAGAGACTCCTCCTCTCCCCCTAATTGTCTGCTAGCGAGTAACCATCTTGTTTGTCTTTTCTTTCATGGTCAATTAGCGAATTTTCGACGTCTTCGATTGACGCTTTTCTGTACACGTGGGAAATGAACTACTTTTGTGCGAACGGATTTCTAATTCACTACCCAACAAGTGTTCGAACGCCCACCCGTTCCTTACCACGGTACCTTTCTTCATCATTTCGTTTTTCACTGGTTTTCACATCACTTATACGTCGCTAGTGGACGTTATTTCAGACGAAAAGGAGTACCGGCGATCTGTTCTTCAGGACTAATTTGCGTCATTGGGCAGAGCTTGCTTTTTGCTCCAAACAGGATTCCTTCTGCTCTCATTACGAAGAGTTTCTCACGAACATTTCGGTGGTGGTATGCGCATTCCGAGCAGTCAAGGTTCAATTTTGTGCGTGGCCTAAAACCGCTCCTTGACTTGAAGCGATAAAAGTGTTGGGATACGAGTTCTACACCTAACGGCTAACATGAGGCGATATGAATGGGCTTTTATAATTAGCCTATACAGTGATCCGGGGTTCTCCTTACTTGGAAAAATCAGTGCTTCGTTCTTCCTTACCTCTTCTGATACATGCTCATCGGAAGATTTGGGTGGTCCTGATGTTCCATCTATCCCATAAACCTTGATTCAAATGATATGCGCATACGATTGCGAGGTTTCATCCGAATTTGCTACACACCCCAACGCTATTGCAATTTATTGTATTAGAAAGTGAAAAGTTTAGAAAAGTAATTATTGCGTAATTTTCGGAGATTATGACGAAGTACCACTATATAGATCTAAAGTGTGGGTTCTTAGGATACTAGTGCGGCAGCAAGTTGAATGGTTGTTGAAAGGACGCTGTTAACAATCCCTTTTTTATACTTCAAATCCGGCACCGTTTCGTTGATCCTCGAGTGATGTAAGGCTTGGCTGACTTGGGCTGGAAATCCGGACCGAGAACCTGGTATCGTGTGCCCGACAGCCGGCACCTCCTCCGACTCCGCTCTAGAAGGTGACCGTGCCTTGGTGCAAACCGCAGCTACGATTTATAAACCTATTCGAACTGACAACACAAAAATCAACCTCTGTGCATCTCGCAGATCCACGGCCGATGCCGATCTTCCGGTCGTCGAAGGCACAGGTATTCTGAAATCGATTGCCAAGACCGTCATAGGAGAGACCAAAATTTTCTGCAAGTTGCTCTGCTGCTTGAATTTATACTGCAGTATGCAACGTTTCCCTTTCTACGGCCGTGAAACGTGACGAAAGAAACGTTGTCTCGTTCTCAGTGCTTGTAAACTATGCAAACAGGGAATCTTTCTCTAAACATGGAAGCTGCAACGGAAAAGCCATGCGACATACCAAGGATGTTACTCACTTACGATGGGAAAGAGCACGTAAACACAATAATGTTATAGTTTTATTTGGTTTAGGTATTGGCCAATTTCGTTTCATCGAGACGCGGGAAACTAGGAAAGCATCGTTTTATATTACAGTGCACTTCTACTTTCTAATGCCATCCAGATTCTCAACGAGAACAGAGACATACTACAGCTTCATATGGACAACTAATGTTCTGTGTGAATGCCGAAGACGACCACCTAAATCCCGCGGATGGATGCAAGGGTGGGTGAGTAAACTTCAACTCCTGATATCATCCGACCTGTGAATAAGATCATACGGATAAGGATAAATGACGGCGTTACTCAATCGCTTTTAGGATGCGCCACGCATTCTATTTCTATGTTTAGGATACTTGAATGTATTAAGCCATGCAATGACTTGCAGTGGCCAAATACGTTCAATCAAATACGAACAGTCAGCGCTCTGTCCTTCCCAGACAAGTCTGGAACCAATTCTCCAGAGGGATGGATGGTCTGGTTGGCCTGGGCGAGAAATCCGAACCAGGAGCCTAGCATCGGATACATGCAACAGCCGGCACCTACTCCGACTTCGCTACACGCGCAACCGATAGATTTACGCGGATCGAAAATCAGAGGGCCCCTCAAAGGATGCCAGCTTCTGGGTAACCGTCAGACACTCCTCCTCCGTTCGACCTGAGGACTCATAGCTGCAATCCAAAGAGCTTCCACGTCCGGCGCGTAGATGTGTCGCGCCCTCTCTCGCTAAAGTCGAAGAAGACCCCTGTAACAACGCGTCGAACCTTAACAAATTAGAATAATACATTTTCTAGAGCCATCCAGACGCCCCCTGTGACGTACACTGGTCTTCCTGCTTCCCCTAGGTAATTCGCACCATATTCAGTGCATGGCGTCAGATGGAGCACATCGACTGTCACACAATCTCCTTCTTCTCCATTAGGAAGGACAACATTGTAGGATGGTGTGAACCCGCTGGGAAAAAGGCATCCGTTTTGAACTGAAACATTAACAACTCAGTAGCAATGCTAGAGTTTGAGAATGGGGAAACTTGAAGATATTAGTTCAATTCATTTCCTAAGGCATCTCTTCGGCGACGGAAATTTGTCCGAACCGAGGCGAACATGATTAGCATGCGCACCAGCAAGAGCATTAGACATGTACGGCACCATAGCGAATGCATTGTTATCCAAAGTATCGGCTTTCGGCTCCAGGTGGCAGAGGTTGGTCACTGTCGAGGTCCTGTTTTCGGGGAAACTGAGCGGAGCTAATTATAGGATCCAAGGTGTTATGTTTCGGCTGGCAGACGAGATGTTGCTCGGCAGCGACAACTACCTGCATACGCAGAAGGAGCTGAAGCATGCCCCTTATGAACTAACCCGAGAAGCGAGAACATCGTGTTTGCGCGATATAAAATGACCCACCTGAGACATTGAACCTTTGTGAACTACTGCACTCTGAGCACAGGACCTCTTTTAAAACTAGAGGTTATCAGTCTCGCCGACCAATGTATGTCACTCATTTAGGCTCCTCCTCTAGAAATTCCGTTCAACGGTTGTAAGTTATTTTTACTACGCTCTGCAAGTAATATATATATAAAGTAATAAACCAATTATTACAAGTTGATAATACAAACGCATCCGCAGATGACCCACCAAAGCATTCACCACTTCATCGACCTGCGCGCAGGACTAGCACGGAAAATGATGGACACACGGCCATGTTCAAAACTGAGAAACTTAAAGATTGGTATAGCCAATTTAATAAACCCTGGCTTAATTACCCTAGTTTGAGATCATGATCACCGACGTACAACTGGGCATCTGCGCGAATATTCTCAGGATCGGGATAGTAAGTAAATAGTTACTATTATCGTATTTTACCATTACATTACAGGTAAGTGGTCAACTAATTTCTCAGCTTTACCTAGAATACTGCTGAAGAAGTGACACCACTGCTACATATCTCTCTTGTTACGTTTTGGATTTCGTTCATGGGGTCAGATATTCAACACTAGTTCTCGTCAATGGGTCTAATTATTTCCTTTTCTTTTGATAACTCAAAGAACACATTAAAACATAGTGGAGGCGCACCCACTGCACGTGTTGTGGTACTCCATCCAGACGCTGTACAGTGACAGTACAGTGGCGTGCACAAAATCGTAGATCTGCAAGAGATCCCGAGAAGGTGTAGGTTAGAGCCGCCTCTTCGTCGGCGATTACTGGGCCGTGTTGACTGGCTTGTTCGGCTGCGCATGTTTTATAGCACGTGAATAGCTGCATCGAGATGCGTGCGCGGCGTGGCGTGCGTGATGATGGTCTTCGAAAACATCTCCACAGCCGTCGACTCTAGAGTATGCTGCCGCCACGAATCTCATCATCCCCTGCTCCGAATGACTAACACGTGTCCTCGTGTCTCGTCACCCATGCGAGACCTTTGACCGCATCTTCGCTCTATAAGCAAACCCCATTCCAATTGTTTGGTTGCAGGGAAAGTTCTGTCGTTTTTCTTCCGTTCAAGGAAGGAACTCAGAACTCGCCCTCTCATTCGAACGAAAAGGTGTTTTCCTCCCATGCTGGGCAATGCGTGTGATGGCATAGTCAGAGACGTCTGGCTGTTACCTGCACGCACCATTTTAGGGTGTTGATTCAGACTAGCTTAGGCCGTCCAAACCTCTCCACCTGGGGTCAGTGAAGCGGTAGAAACTTCTCTAGGAAGGACACAGCGCTGGCTTCTACACTGCATTACCTCAGCAGGCACTACATAGGCCAAGTACGCGTTGAAACTGCCTCTACACCATCCAAGAAGGCTAAAGAAGAATGCGTGACGAATCCGAAGCAGAACTAGCGTTGTCCTGCATCAGAGTCTTCATATTTATTTTGGACAATTCTTGAAATCCTAGAAAACCTCAGGTGGAATGCAGACAACGACATCGCTTTATTAGATGGGCAACATTTCTTCAAGAATATATCTGGATGTGCGAAAAAAAGTGTCCGTCTGAGCTAGAGCTCTCCCAGAAATGCAACTTGTGACGGAGTTCTCTTACCGTAATTTGCTCTTTTTTGAACGACGAAGGGTGCTAAGCCGTAATCGTGCTTAAGTTATTGGCACTTTACTTTACCGGCAACGCGATCCAGTTTGAACAGATGTTTTGTTTTGCCTCTACTTCTTAATTATGTCCCTTATAGCTCGCCGAAATGGCTTGACAGTGAATAAAAGTCGAGTAATGGATCAATCGAATAATGGGTCAGCAGACAGCATCTAATGATCCTCTAAGGCTTAAAAGAAGCTTTGAAAAGCTTATTGGTAGTTAAAATCTATTCATAACGTTAGCTCTAGTCTCTAGTCCTAGACCACCTTTCTTTAATTATGTCGAACCATTTCCTGCTGATCGTCTAATTGCCTAGCTGGCATTAGAAACATTCCCCATTCGTCTCTGGTGGATGCCAGAGTGATCCAGTGAGTCCTCCTAGCTTAAGGGATCTGAAGAGCGTCATACCTATTGTTCAGGGCTCCACAAAATTCGACTAACACGTTGATGGTGTCCTGGTGCTATTTTGGCAGCCAGCAAAACCGGCATTCCGGCGAAACTCATTTCTTGGCCGGCCCACCTAATTCTTGACAATAGGCTCATGCGATAGCGTCTCTGATTCTCGAACGACCAATTTTTGTTAAATTTGCTCAATGAAGATGCGGGGACACTTTTCACTCCGACAAGGGAATGGTCTGAAGCGTATGTCTGAAAGGGGGAGAGAGTCATATAGGGAGAATCCTCACCCCTCAATTAGTATGAAAATGTGCTTATTTTTTGCCAATTCGTTAAACCTAAAGAGTGGGGGTCCTTGAAGTCACAATGGAATACGGCGCATCACGAGCTTGGGGGAGTTGTATCGGAGGCAGTGGAAGTGGGGTTGCTTCATGTGAGGAAGGTCGGGGGTTTGGTTCTTGTGCGTTGCTGCATTTTTGAATTTCGACTGACTGGTTGAGACTGGCGTCTATACCGTTCTCAGACGTTTTCTGCTCGTTTTCTAGCTGTACGCTGTGGAGAGTGCCTTTCTTGCGACTTGTATATTACTGACCAGTTTTCTAACCAAAACTTCTTCGCCAACTTCAGGTTGACGTGCTTCGAATTTCTTTAGCATGCTGACGATCCGTTCGGCCAGCTTGATTTATTTCCTCGAAGGTTCCTTGTGTAAAGGTGGGCCACACTTCAGCGTGAGCAGGTGGATCACCACTCGAGCATCGGCGGACATTGTTGCTGTTAGGTTTTAGAGAATCTTCAGCAGACCTCTGATTTCCAGGTGGCAAACGTGAGGGAAAGAGTGTACCGATGCCGTTTAGGTTAATTTGCGGGATCTACAGAACGCGTTTCTCACTTGAACCAACTCCGACGTCACATCCTGGTCTCTTTTGAAAATTCGAGCAGGATGGCTTTACCCGAGGTCATTGGTCCATGTATGGAAACAGAGTGTGAGGAGCCTGTAGCACTTATACGTTGCCCCCAGTAGTTCTTCATACATTTTGCACCTGCGTATCACTGATGTTGAACATTTATACATCATCATGTTGAATACCACAACATTCAGCTATAAAATTAGGGATAAAAACATCTGAAAAATGGTACAGACGTCGTGATCCCCACATCTCAACCAGTCATTTGAAATGCAAAAATGCAGGAGCGCACATGAACCAAACCTCCGACCTTCCTCGCATGAAGCAACCCCACTTCCATTGCGCTCCGATACAACACCCACAAACTCGTGATGCGCCGTATTCCATTGTGACTTCAAGGACCCCCCACTCTTTAGGTTTAACGACTTGGCAAAAAATAAACACATTTTTGTTACTAATTGAGGGGTGAGGATTCTCCCTATATGACTCTCTCCCCCCTTTCAGACATACGCTTCAGACCATTCCCTTGTGAGGGCTGAATCTAACTTCTGCGACTGATTTCCCTTGTAAGAACACAGGAAACATTTACGTCTTCAACTCTCTTTCAAAGCTGAAGTATTTCACAGAATTATCTAGTGAAAAAATTCTTTGAATTATTTTGATTTCCACGGATCTCCCTCGATAGAGAGCCTTCGGGCTCTCTAGTTAACAGGGATCTCGGGCCGCTTGTCGCAGGGCCACGTGGCGCGTCCCCGGGTGGTGGATAGGGGAATTAAACGCGAACCAAATGCGACCGTGTACTGCCCAGAGACGCAGGTGGGATGCAGGGGATGGACTCCTTGCTCCTGCTGTGTCGGGTCGACGCGTTCCTTGTGCGTGGGAGCGGCATGTTCGTGCGCGGATGTGTCCGTGACTGTGCGGATTGTAACTGTGTCGGCTCGGCCAAAAGCTTGCACTCGGTAGACTGGGAGTACATCGTAAGGCGATTCGAGGCCGCCTCAAAAGTCTCGCCCCGTCCCTTCGGGCAGTCTGGCTGGGTACCCCGCCCGCACGACAGAGCCCGACTAGCTACCCGTGTGTATTCAAGTCAAAAACAGCAGCACTAAAGGGCCTCATTCCCCTGACCCCGAAAGAGCCCCCATTTCTGCAGCGATGGGAAGGACGAGTACGGAGAGGCTGCTAAAATCTCAGGGCCTAACCAGGCTGCGCAAATTGAGAAGGACTAGGATGACGATCTGTACTTACAACGCCCGCACGCTTGCATCGGAAGCATCCGTCGAGGACCTGATGATGCAAGCCAGGAAGATCAAGTACGACGTCATCGGACTGACCGAGACGAGAAGACACCACCCCCTACACGCCGCCTACGACTCCGGAGAAGAACTGTTCCTCGGAACATGCGACAGCAGGGGAGTAGGCGGCGTTGGTGTCCTCGTCAACACGCACTTGGCCATGAACATCGATTCGTACGAGTCTCTGACAAGCCGAATCGGACGTCTGCGACTGAAGCGATGTGGCTCCGTGCCAGCCTTGACTGTGTTCGTCGCGTATGCCCCAACATCCGACTACGACGACGAAGACGTCGAGGCCTTCTACGTGGAGCTGGAGAAGTTCTATGAGGAAGATCACACCTTCTACAAGGTGATCGTCGGCGACTTCAACGCCAAGATCGGGCCACGAAGGTCGCCGGAAGAACTTCACATCGGAACCCACGGTTTGGAGTGGAACGAGCAAGGTGAAAGGCTGTCTGAGTTTATCATGTCGACCAAGACCATCCATGGAAACTCGCAGTTCCAGAAGCCTCCCTCCCTACGATGGACCTGGGAATCCCCCGGTGGCCAGTTCCACAACGAGATCGACCACATCATCTTCAATCGCAAGTATTGCCTGACCGATGTCTCCGTTGTCCCCAAGTTCTACACGGGATCGGAGCACCGCCTCCTTCGCGCAAGGTTCCGCTTTTCGCGTCAAGGAGAGAAGGCCGCGAGGTCCAAGAAGAGGAATCCCAGAACGACCATCAACTGGGACCTCTACACCTCTCTTGTCGGCCTTTGGGAAGATGCCGTCATGGACAACGTCGACGAGGAATACGATCGTTTCGTGCACCATCTCCACGATAGTGCTAAGGGAGCCGAGAGCTTGAAGACCACCAAGAGACGCCTGTCTCAGGAAACTCTCGAGCTGATACGCCAGCGTGGAGCAGCACGAGCGTCAGGCAACTACCAACTGACGTCCGAGCTTGCAAAGCTATGCAGAGCGGCGATAAAGGAAGATCTCAAGGAGAGAAGGGCGGAAGTGTTGGCTGAAGCAGCAGAGGCAGGGCTGAGCATCCGCAATGCCCGCCGGAACTTCGCCAACTTCAAGACCAAGATGACCGCTCTCCGACGTCCTGACGGAACCATCACCTCTTCCAGAAGGACCATGGAGAAAGTCATCCACGACTTCTACTCCGATCTCTTCGATAGCCACGTCCACCTGCCCCCATGCCATCTTCCGCAGGATGGATACGTCGTCCCCTCTGTTCTCCCCTCCGAGATCCGACACGCCATCTCGTCGGTTAAGAAACGTACAGCACCCGGTCCTGACAGGATCAGAGCTGAACACCTGAAGAACCTCCCGCCAGCGCTCATCAACACCTTGGCGCGGCTCTTCACACGCTACCTGTCCGAATGCAAGGTTCCATCTCAGTGGAAGACCAGCAAGACCGTTTTGCTGTACAAGAAGGGAGACGTGCACGACGTTGGCAACTATCGCCCGATCTGCCTGTTGTCCGTAGTCTACAAGCTGTTCACTCGAGTCATCCTGAATAGGATTAGTAGAACGCTGGACGAAGGACAGCCATGCGAACAAGCAGGATTTCGGAGAGGATTCAGCACGATCGACCACATACACACCATTACGAAGCTCATCGAAGTGTCGCGAGAGTACAAGCTGCCGCTGTGCCTTACGTTCATCGACCTGAAGAAGGCATTCGACTCCGTCGAGACTGAAGCGGTCATGGAAGCCCTGCTCACCCAGGGCGTTCCTACTCAGTACATCAGAGTCCTTCGAGAGCTGTACAGTGGATTCACGACCAAGATCTCACCATTCTACAACGACGTCGTCATTGACGTGAAGAGAGGGGTTCGACAAGGGGATACCATATCCCCGAAGCTCTTCAGCGCCACCCTCGAAAACGTCATGCGCAAACTAGAATGGGAGGACATGGGAGTGAAGGTCGACGGCCGGCAACCACATCATCTTCGCTTCGCTGACGACATCGTGCTCATAACACCGAGCATCAGTCAAGCGGAACGAATGCTGGCCGACTTCGATCGTGTATGTGGAAGCGTTGGACTGCAGCTGAATCTTACGAAGACGATGTTCATGAAGAACGGATGGGTTTCTGATGCCCCATTCTCGCTCAACGGAACGAACATCTCCGAATGCTCCAGCTATGTGTATCTGGGTCGCGAAGTCAACATGGCCAACGACCTAGCACCAGAGCTGAGCAGGAGGAAACGAGCGGCTTGGGGAGCTTTCAAGAGCGTCGAAGAAGTCGTGAAGAAAACGAAGAACGTCCGACTCCGTGCCCACCTATTCGACTCCACTGTTCTTCCTGCCCTAACATACGCCTCAGAGACCTGGGCTATACGAAAGCAGGATGAACACGCGATCAGCGTCGCGCAGCGTGGAATCGAGAGGACGATGCTCGGAGTGACACGACTCACGCAAGTGAGAGAAGGCCTCCGGAGTTCCGAGCTTCGCCGACGTTCGAAGATCAGAGACGCTGTCGCATGGGCCAAGTCGTCGAAAATTAGGTGGGCCGGCCACGTAATGCGATTCGCAGACACCCGCTGGACGAGAGTCGTCACAGATTGGATTCCGCGGGATGTCAAAAGAACACCAGGACGCCCACCAACGCGTTGGTCGGACTTCTTCGTGAAAGCCCTGAACGACCGATATGACGCTCTTCGTGTCCCTCGAGCGAGGAGGATCCATTGGACCACTCTGGCACGCGACAGGGACGAATGGAGACGCTGCTGGCGCCCGCTCGAGCAAGTCGATGATCAACGGGACGACAGGTGATACAGGTGATTTTGATTTAAATCCAGCATAGCCGTTGAAAACTTCGTTTCTTTACATTTTATTCATCAGGTTGTGAATTAAAGAGTTCCGAGTCAGCAAGATCGATGGTGACATCGATCTGACCGCAGCTATACTCAACGAACCCCGGACGGCGATTAACTTGCCTGCAGAGATGGAAGTTGCTTGAAAGGCCTCTTTGTTGTGGCCTAGCGAGCGAAGCGTCAAAGATGACCAAAGTTCCGTCCCACGGCAGCCATGTGGGGTTTCTACAGATGGCTGAGACTTCGGTCTTCATTAACCACTTATCGAAATAGTGACCTTTGCCTCTTCGCTTTTTTCAGGATAAAAACTGGTGTCGATTTAACGAAGATAATGTAGAGCTCTCGAGATCACAGAGTATGGTCCTGGCTAAATTTTTAGCTATGCAACGTGCAAGGTTGTAGTGCGATAATGGGACCGGTGGATTCCCTTTGAACAACAGATAAGCGTCATCAAAGTGAGCAAAAACAGGAAATTAGTGTGGCTGTGTTTCTCTACGAAGCTGCGCTGCACAATGTATCGCTTTTATTTAAGCTGGTCTGTGTTAGGACCTCGCTTTCCACAAAATAATTAAGTCGATAAGAAAAATGCCATGGCTTTATTAGGAGGAGACCTGTAACAAGGAAATTTTGTCAGCAACAAATTTTTACCGAAATTAGACCCACTTCATAAAGGCATTCACTCTAAATTGTTCTAAAACTATTGTCTGTGAATAAGGATGCCTGTTTCGTATTGTCATATTTTTCTTAACTTTTGTCGATGATTTTAATACAATTTTAATTTGTTGAATAAGATTTGTCGACTTTCTTGATTGCTGAAAATGATTGCAGAAGTGGTGTAAACCCTCCATCAACAAATCATCAAAGTTTTCTTTAATTGTTTCTCCTATGGAAAGACGAAAGTAAGCTGAAATACGCAGCGATCATCAATGTTCTATGAGCGCACTTTTTTAAACATGGATTTATATAGAGAAACGTAAAGTAACTGATACGCAGGAAGTTCTACGCTTTGCTAGGAAGCTGTGCTTTGCATACATATCCTGCGGTGCGCTGAAGTTAATCGTACCGAAGGCCAGGCTCAGTTGTCGCGCACATTTCTTCGTAAACAGGCCAACATCTAGCTACATTAAAATTAGTAAAAATCGTACAATTCCACAATCCTTATATGCATTCAAAACCTTTATCGAAAAACACCTGGATCCGTAATGCTAAACTTGCTTTCTTTTCGTATGTTCTACTACAGTCTTACTTCTGCATTATCGTTTTATTCCTTGTTCGTTCATGTTGGTTTGTTTTGTTGTGTCGTATAATATCACAGTCAACATGGGTTTCCATGTAATAAATAATAATATCCTGGTAGGAGTTTGTGTTGCGTAGCGATCAGTTCATTGCTGAGGGCGCTGTTTCTGAAACTGAACGTTTTCACGGGAACTCATAAATTCTTTCTCTCTGCTTCCTATTTCTGAATCATACGTTGTTTTGCATGCTATAACATTTTCCTAGTTTTCGACCTCTTCTCACATGGATTTCATGTCATCTTCGGCCCGTAGAGCAGCCCGTAGAGCCGCGTTCCTGTTCGCAGGATGGTACCTACGGGTAAAATTTCTTTTATGAATAGGGTCGACCTAGTGGAAATGATCAAACACCGTGGGCAATTGCCTGCTGACGAGAACTTCAACACTTTTACCGTCACTACATCTGTGTGTTCTAATGAGTTCATCTCCACTAGTACGTGGCGCGACCACATGTTATCAAGGGAGGAATGGACGATTCCCTTTAAGTATTCACAGGTGTCAAACGTAGACTGTGCCCACTCACGACGTTCTAGTAAGGGAGAATTAAGGCCTATGGTGCGGTCTCTGTAGACAAACCATACTATCACTGAACAGAGAACATCTTGCCGGTAGTATGAGCCAGGATTCAAATCCTCCTCCTCCTTTAAATTTTGAGTTGTGCATGGCATTTGTCTCGGATCCCACACATTGTGAACTCCCTGATTTCTATCATTCACTGAGGGTCCACCCTCATAAGAAGGAACTGAATAGTGGCCTCCGGTTTTTCCAACTTCCTCATTGTGTGACATTCTGTGGAAGCGAATGTTTGCCTTTTGCAAATGTAGCTCCGAGACAACCAGCTGTTCCTTTAATAAGCACCTCCATCTCCATACTGCAATTATTCTGCCTCTCGCTCCTCAAACGAAAAATATTTGCGTGTGTGATGAATGTCGACGAGCTGCACCATCGCGGGGCGCCTCCGCAATGCTTCGCATAATTTTCCGCTCTTCTTATTTTATATTCTCGACTGCTTCTATTACAATATGTCCTTACGTGGGAATGCAAAGGGTTTTTGCCTTTTGTCGTCAAGGCGCATATTTCTACGTAGATGCATACCCGGTGACCATCGTTTCCGATTATCATACGTTTCTGCATTCGATCCTTGAGAAGGTAGGCTGAGGATTTAGCAGTAAGTGCAGTGCTCCCAATGACTACTTTTCTATAATTTTTGAATCTATCCTAGTCGGGAGTAGGTGTAGACAACCGTGAAGTTTCAGCTCTGTAGATAATCCCGTTCCACACAACTTTAATTCAATGCAAGGTCCCGATTCATGGGACAGCAGCTGAAGCGCTCGTAGAATTTAAGCAAGGGACTGCAGCCGAGAGTCACAATGTGCCCTCTTCCATCTAAGACGGATGAAAATTCTGATATCGCCTACGGTTTGGACTACATGTGTCGGATGGTAAAATGGATGAATACAACCTCCGTTTGGTGTGCATGTGCACGTTACCTCTACTCTTCCACTTTATGCAGTGCAGATATTGTTGAGGAGCATCGTCATTTTTAATATTTAGATCGTTTAATTTATCTCTACCCGTATTTTGTTGTATCGACATAGACACAGTAAGCAATAGCCTCAACATAGGTCAAGGCTTAAAGTAGTTTTGGAGAAACATCGTGGATAATTCTGCAGAATGGGTTTCACCATCTGAAACCAAGAGCTCAGCAGTAGTCTAACGACCTATTCTTTTTTCGCATACTCTTCCGTTTCCTAAAGGAGGCCATTAAAAATAACGCCTCCCTCGAGCCTAGCTGGGAGTCTTGTCGGAGGGTAGCTTATGGCCTTTCTGTTCTTCCAAGGCTTCTGCTTGTTCCATGTCCTGCTTTTAGGAAAAGGCGAAATTTTTGCTTTTCTATGGTGAGACATGACTTACAGATGGATCCATCGAAAGGATCAAGCTCAACGTTATTCAAGCACATTGCCTTCACGCGTTCTATGTAATTCTACGGACTATCGTGGGGGCGACTGGAATGCGTATTTGGCCAACAAAATGAATTTCGGTCTCCGGATGGACAGAAGGCTTGCTGATCCTGAGCCGTCTCATTGTGGGGATCAAATCTACAACTGTTAACCAAAAATGTCAATAAAATTGCGGGAAAAAATTCCGCTCTCTGTATTTTCCTCGTTTCCGTTTATAAGCCTTTCTTTATAGGGAGTAATGACTGGTGAATGACAGTAATTTATAGGGAGGGTTTGTTTACTTCCATATGGAAATAAGCGGATAAGGCCGCAGATGTCGTTTCCTTATTTAAGTTAAGGTTTTGCTTAAGCTAAACAACTGTGTCCCGGTAGCACTATCATCGTCTGTTCTTCAAAGTACAGGATGTCTCAAAAAATGTATACACTGTTTGGAAGGTGATAACTTTGCTCACAGTAAAGGTACTGAAGAAGTTAAGGGCACACATGAAAGCTTAAGAAAATGGAAATTTTCTGACGTATGAGCGGCATGGAATGCCCCATACACTCATCTGAAATTTTGCATTTTACACTCGATTGATTGTGTTTTGCTCGAAGACATGTTATAATTTTTTCACAAAGTGGTCGTTTGATTTGTGCTTCATTTAAAGTTTAAAATTTAAAAACACACTATTGTTTGCGGAAAATGCAAAGTACAGTGCGTTTCAAAAGTATGTAGCCACCTTAAATTCGAAATTTTTACCCTTCGCCTTTGTTTCTACGAACCGGCGTTTATCGCGTTCAACTCCACGTAGTCGGAAGTACCTATGTTGTTTTTTACAGGAAAAAGCCTGATCTCTAGCAAAAATAAATCGTTTTTGAAATTTTTTGTCTGTTTCAAAAGTATGTAGCCACTCTCAAAAAATACGATTTTTATTAAAAATTAATAGTCAATTGGACCACCATTATTTCTTATTACATCATATACCCTGCTACGCATGCCACTAACAAACTTCTGGATCACTTAGTCACCGATGTTGTCCCAGGCAGTCAAAATAGCGGTTTTCAGCTCCCCAACATTGTTGAAATGCCTGCATTTCAAGTAGACCTGCCCGACCAAGATAACTCCCATGTTCTCCTTTGGGTTGCAGTCAGATGAGCAAGCTGGCCATTCCATTACTCGGAGTCGATTAGGTTGGAGCCAGTCTGTGGTCGATTTGGACACATGAAGTGTAGCGCTGTCCTGCTGCAGAACATGTGTCTGCCATTTTCGACCCGTTGGGAAGGGCAGCAGGCTGGACTCCAGTACGGCTTGATACCCTAGGCTGTCCATACGACATGATGGGAATCTGAGCTTCAGCTTCCCCCTACTGCAGAAGCATGCCCATGTCATCAGAGACCCGCCTCCGAAGTTCCGTCGAGAGAAGGTGATGGGAGCCTGTCGTAGGTCTCTCCAGTAATACCGGTAACCACCGGGACCATCCAGATTAAATTTTTTCATTACCAAAGATGACCTGAAGCAATAAGCGTGTGATATTAATGACGTCGACGAAACCAGAAAGTTCCTACATTTTCCCATTGCGTGCCATGTTTTTGCGGGCAAACTCCAGTTGCGCCTGCTTGTGGAAGTTCGTGAGATGAGGTGCTTTCTGCATGGTCTGTCTGCAGATGTGTTCGTTCGATCGAATACAACGCCATATCGTTGTTCTTAATGCAGATAGACCTCGTCTCAGCGCGAACGTGGTTGACGCTCCATGTGGAGTTCGACACCATGCGGCTGATTCGTCGACGATTCTGGCTCGAAATCACACGCGGACGACCCGGTACAGCTGCAGACCGATAACCACTGGGATTTCGAAGGAAGTGGTCGACACAACTTGCGAACGTCCGAGCTGACGAGCGACGGCGCGGTTTGTCAAGCCAGCATCCTTGAGGGCTCGGATCTGACTTGTTCCTCGGTAATCAGGACACGTCCACGAACTGGCATAGTGGTTATTTTTGAAGAACAGTTCGTGTTAAGGCCGGATTTTGATGGAGAGGTACTCTGTAGCAGCGGAGAGGTGGTTCTTGAGTGCACTTTCTGCGTAAAACTTGAAGCGTTCAAGCGTAGTGTAAGGTTTCGGGCACGAGCATAGCGCAATCATGACTATTTGCACGCCACAGTGATCTCGTTACCCTGCGCCTTCATGTGAGTCTCACATATCTTCAAATGCTTCACCAGCAGCAATGTTAGAACGTATCAAATACTAACCGCATTTTTTAGGACACGCCGCCCTGCACTTTCTGCAAGTCATATTGTGTTTTTAAGTTTTAAACCCTAGAAGAAACGCAAATTAATCGAAACGGCCACTTTTTGAAGAAATTATAACATGCATCCAAGCGAAACACAATCGACGTGTGTTAAATGCAGGCTTTCAAACGAGTGCATGGCACGCTGCTCATATTTCAGAAAATTTCTATCTTCTCTGGCTTTCATATGAGCCCTTAACTCCTTCAGTTCCTTTACTGTAAGCAAAGTTCTCACCTTTCAAACAGTGTATAAATTTTTTTGAGACACGCTGTATATCATGTGCAAAAAGTGTCTTGGACGTTTCAAAAATAAGGAACCACATTGCTCTTCGCGATGTAACCAGCCCCTGCAAAAAAAGCTTTGGACAAGTCATGTAGCTATAAGGTTATTGCTCCTACTATTTTCATTATTCAGGTTGCAGGAAAAACGTTCATAATTGAGTGTGTGGTATGATCATGTTGAGGTAGATTTGTTTCGACTAATCTATTTCATTTTTAAAATAAGACAGAGTTTTTGTCACCGTTTTTCATAAAAAACATGAGAACTGGATGGCGTACATACATGTCCAAGGGAAGGCGATTCAGGTGCTTTAAAAAAGGCACACGTGTGCCGAAAGGCAACAAATATAATACACCAGGTGGAAACAGTTTCGATGTGTAACATAAGAAAATAACAGAAGCGAAAATACGATTGCGGAGTTAGATCCAGTTGAATTTTAATGAGAATAAAGTAGCTCTGCTTGCTTGACAGTACAGACACATGTCTTTAGTTTCCTTCTCATTGTTCTCTCTGTCCTAAAAGAGAGACATTTTTATTTTATTCAAATACTCAAACTTCAATGAATTATGCGCTGTGACACCTAACGCGATTTGTACGTGTTTCAGAGAACTGCTGTGGATCAGGACCTGTTGAGTGTTAATGCCACTTTTATGGAAAGCGCCGTCTCGTGAAAGCGTCAAAGCGCACACTGAAAAATATTTTTCATTCATCAGGATTCGACACAGTGAACAGTCAGTCGCCTTTCTTGAAAAAACATTGGAAAAACATGTTCACAATGCTGAGGTTCTTCTAATTGTCACAGTTTGACTAATGGCTTTGGTCTATTGGTCTATGAGGAGTTATTTGTCCCTTGGTACCTTCATTACTAGTAGTTATATTTCACGAAACTGTTCAACTTTCGTGTTTTGTCTCCGACATAGGTATGCTGTCGATCGCCTCAGGTGCTTATGTTAGATTTCCTCATGTCTTACCCAATATTAAATTTTATTTATATTCTCAACATTTTCCGTTTTGCTCATATCCTGGCTTAAAACAAATACAAGATCACTGTGGGCGCGATATGAGAATTCTGCCATACAGTATGCTTCAAAAGCATGTATCCTTTTCGATAATTCAAAAAAAAGAACTGCTAAAGCAAGTTTTCACACGACATTTTTTATGTCTAGTCTATCGGGCTAAATTAGGGAATAATGTGAATGAAGATAGATGTTTAAAAATAATAATAATAATAATAATAATAATAATAATAATAATAATAATAATAATAATAATAATAATAATACCCATCTATTCAAAGATCCTCCATTTCTTAAACAAGACATACCTTTAAAAATGTTTGATCGCTCCGCTGTTTTCGGCATCCATACTTAAGCGGTGATAACTTCGTTCAGGGTTAGCACTTTGTCTAGCTAGTTGCTCTTGATATATCCCTGCCGAAGAATGCCACACTTTTTTTCTCGCTCTGATTATTTGAAGTGCTAAAGCTCATGTACTTCTAATACCCTTCCTGTGAACGGTTGGATTTTTTCTTCGAAAGCCTCCTTACAGAGCAAAAGCACTAAGAAAAACGTCGTGCAAGTGATGACTGAAGATTTCGCAGGACAAACTACACCTCCGTGACCCTACATAGTACTATGTGCTGCTGGCTTTACCATCTCATATTTGTTGTCAGCACATGGAAAAAGCCTTTTTATTAGGACATAATTGCAGCAGGTTCTTGTACCCTATCTACGTAACCTCTGCTTTAATCGAATAGCTTGTAAACGGACTTTTGTGGGGAAACCTACTAGTAATAAATCAAGTACGAAACTAACCGTGATCGAAGAAAGATCGTAGAAATCACTATCATGAAGGTTGCCACCTTTCTAAATAAACGCAGTCGATCAGCGTGCTTTTCGAGTGTACGAAATAAATTTCTGCTGAAGTTCATCTGGATGTTCTTTCCAATTATCCCTTATTCTTCTCGCTGCATATTAAGGCGCCTGAGAACCTCGGAATCTCAAGTTCGAACTATTTCCTCCTATCTCCTGGCTGTCTCCTAATGAACTCCGCCGCAACAGAATGAATAAGCTTAGATCAAGCATAGGTGCAACGCTTCCTAGATGCAGAACATAAAATTATATAACGCCATTTTGATTTTTTGTTTTAGGAGACGCATGCAGCCATACTGCATTTCCACTTCTTGAGTATCGAAAATAGTTAAACACCGATCTAAATAAAGTACTGTGCCATTAACGCCTTCGGGTGAGAAGCGACTTTCCTTTTAACTCATTTTTCTTGGGATCCGCATTACATATTTCACTTAACGCAAATACAGAACAGTTTCGGACATGGCTCTCGGGGCATAACGCTACTCATGCTATAGCGCAATTCCGAGGCAACTTCACCTAAGTAAATCACAATATAGCCCGACAAGAGCTTAATTCCAGTCCCACACAGGAATTAAGGAAAATTAAGATGTTGGCTACATAAACTTATTCGTTATGGGACCTACCTTCCTATGGCTTCCTCCCTTCATAGTTGCGAAAGGCGCACACGAAAAAGTACAAGGTGCATAGCAGATACGCCTAATCAGTGATCAGTGATCAGGATTTTCATTCTCAAAGACAAGGAGGACTTTTTCAAAGCAAATTAAGAGGGATCAGATAGAGAAGGGCGATAATAAGAACTGCGAAACATTCAGCTTTGAGTGAAGACCTACTGCATGCCATCCAATATCCCCCGCAAGTGAACGAAAATTGTCACAAATATATAGAAAATTTTCCCCATAAGCAATCCGTTCAAGCTCTGAGCACGCACTCAATTTTTTTTCGGTTTGTAGCGTCTAATTAGCTTCTGGAATTTGATATATCTCGTGCACTTTTATCATGCTTATGCTCATTACCGAGAATAGCTCTAAATATTAGGCCAGTACAATTTTCTGGGGCTAATCCTTGACTACGAGGTAGGATTTGTGGACACGTACGTTACTGGTATTTAGCCATTGTACACGATTTTAGATAAATCTGTCTATGAAAGGATGTAAAAATACCAGTTCCGGTTAGAAGCTGAGTCTCTTCATGGCTTAGATTTTCTTCGGTCCCTCCATAGGCGTTTGCATGCACAGTTCCACTTTGATTTGGTTCGTAGACATCTGCAGCACTGCGTTCTTTTCAAAACTATATCATTCGAGAGCGCGTAGTTACGCAGTTGGAGGTGCCGGTTGTCGCGTGCACCCGATTCCAGGTTCCTGGTTCGGACCGAGCCTTCCATCTCTCCAGCGTCGGTGCAACGGTGCCAGATCTGGGAAGGATAAAACACTGACTTGTCCATCGGCCAGCCATCGCTAGTAAGGTAAACGGTAATAGTGCAGGCCAAATAGGCATTCGAATTTCCTGCCAAACGCACCGTAGAAGTAGAATGTGTGACGCATTCTAAAGGGGATTGATTAACGCCTCCATTCTTCTTTTATCACCTATTATTCGTGAAGGCACCGTTCGACAGAGTATAAGTAGTGTAGCGACAATCGCATGACGACATTCTAGAACGCAATAAACGAATATTTCATCACGTTATCTGCCCAGGCCTACGGGGAAACCTTTCTGATAGTCACTTCAATATCAGATATGTTACTGCGTTGTTTTTCGCTTTTCCTTCTGCAATTATGCTCACTGCAGACCGTTGAGTTATGAAGGACAAGAAGAAGAAATCGGCTTAGCGGAGGATATTATTTCAGTGTTTCACATTCATTAGCTTTTGATTGAGCATGACATCTTCGTATAAAAGAAATATTATACTGTCGCCTCGCTTTTTTCAGGGAGCGTCAAGCACCGAGTTTCCTATGCTGTGTCGCTTTAGTCCTTCATCGCATCAGCTTATGGCCGGAAACAGAGCTTTGCGGCGATCTCATCCATTTCGCTCCTACCGTGGTGGGACCCACGCCCCACTGTGGTGGAAGCACAGCTCTCGTAGGCATTCAACAGAGCATTGCCGCAGTACCAGGCACCGCGGCACCGCTCCGCTGAAGGGCGTGCTCCATTTCGAACCCTCCCGGCTACGGGATGCGATTATAAATCTCTTTTTTTTTATTTGATGACATTTTTAGGACGCTCTCATTTGTCGCAGACGAAAAAGCGGACAGATGACACTATACTTTCTGAAGCGGTCCCTTTAGACGGTACCACAGTATGCAGTATTGCGTGGCGGAGTGGCGTTCTACCCCCCGCCCTTTAAACAGAGGCGTGGCAGATGTCTGCGTCTCCACTACCTTGTAAGGCAGTCACTGGACTCTCAAACAAGCCCAGGGGTTGGGGGTGGGCGGGCCAGGGGGACAAGGGCTTAGAACGCTCGACCCCCGTATTGCGTACAGTAATCCCCATAAGGGCGCGTGTAGCGCAGTCGGATGAGGCGCCGACTGTCGCATGCACCCGATACCAGGTTCCTGGTTCGGATATCCCGCCCAGGCCAACCAAACCTTCCATCTCTCCGGGTTCTGTGAATTGGTACCAAACGTGTCTGGAAAGGATAAAGTGTTGGCTTGTTCATCGGCTGGCCACCGCAAGCCATTGCATGGCGAAATACGCATTCATATCGGCTCCATGACATCCAGTAGAAGTAGAATGCGCTGGCGCATCCCAAAAGGGGTTGAGTAACGCCGTCCTTTATCCTTTATCCTTTATTAATCCCCTTATGTTCGCTATTTTCATCGCGGCATGACGCAAAACTCTGTTTTCAGCCTATCTTGGTCGTATTTTGTATTTAGCAGTAGGCTGCCTTTGGGGTGACAAGAGGAGAGTTTTTATTATTGTGGTTTAGCAGTGAGGAACAACTGTCATGGCTAAGAGCAGTGCTGAGTCCGTGATCCGGTTTCGGGAGCAAGCACATTTGCTATGTGATTAAATAAAATACCGACCGTATCTTTTGGTCTGCGCACCCAAAAAGCTCAAGAAAACATTTCTTCTGTCGCCTTTTGATGGCGCTCTTCAAAATGCATACTTTAGAAAATTCGATATCTGGAAACGGCATCAAATGATCTATCCAATGAAGAGAAATATGCTCTGTAAATGTCAAAAATGTTAATTCGATTACTTATATTCCGGTCGGCATGACGGACCCCTCTGCGGGAGATGTTCACACCCAAACGTCACATTCTGAATATAGCTCACTAATTCAACATTTTAAACATTCACTGGGCGTTCTCACTTTATTGGATACATCATTATCCTGATTCCAAGTATCGGGTTTATTTTTTAAAACACGCAGTTTAAAGGGCGTCATCAAAAAGCGACGGAAAGAGCGTTTTTTGTGCTTTTCAGCCCAAAGACCAACAGGTACGACCGGTATTGTACCATCTTAGGTGCTCAGAGGAATGCCTTTTATCTGCTGATCTTTTTGGAAAACATATTACTGGCAAGCAGAAATTTAATTTTTTTAAATTTAGAAAAGCTTTCGCCTTCCTGGGAGCGAATTACGACGAGTGAAACGAGTGAGGGAAGCTCTGCGCGCCTTTTGAGAGAGCGGTTGTCGCAGCTGAGCATATGCTGTGTTACCCTAGTGTTCAATTTCCTCGTGAGAGCGTGTTCATACTTCTTCCATTACGGCAGCTTGGAACTGGCAGAAATCATTCATGAATCGACGGGAATTTTGCACAGAATTGTTGGCAACGAGTGCTTTGTACCAACCAGGATATTTTTACTTCTACAGGATATTCCCGAACAATGCGGCCTAGGTTGAGAGATTTGTGAGACAGTGAAGGTGCCAGTAGTGTAGCTGGAGAGCCAGCGATTCTCGCCTGCTTCCCGAACAAAGGTATACCGCTCTTGTCCTTCCCATGCCTACCAATCTTTCTGTAATCGTTGAATTGAAATAAGACTTCAATTGTAAGACCAAAAAGCTGATTTGTTATTCGGCTGAACCTCGCAAATCGTACTAGCCAAGAGCTACGCTTTTGAATTCCTCAGCAATGTCTCGAAGTTAGTGATTAATGCCGGCCGTTCCTTTTTACCTTTATAATTTTTTTCTACGAGCTCAAAGGACAAGTACTATGTAGAGTCACAGCAATAAATTGAACACTGACGGATAGCTCTTTCTATCACATGGTACACATTCGATGTCTTCATTTCATGTTGATCATTAGAACACCGAAGAAAGGGAACGTAGTAAAGGGGCTCATATGACTATCGTAGTCCGAGACTTCGTATAAAATTTAAAGAATAATTGAATAGAAAATTTAAAGAAGGATAAAGCGCGGTCTTTTCCATCAGGTGGTCACCGCAAAACATAGTATGGGTTAACAACGCATCCAAATCGCCTCCGAAACTTCCGCTAGAAGCAGAATGCGTGTCGCATCCCAAAAAAGAGATTGACTAACGCCGAATTTCATCCTTTGAACCAGAAACCGATGTTTCTTAACTTCTGCCACCTTTGGTGGGCAGATGCGCTGCAGTGTAAAGAGATCCTTTCATCATTTCACAGGTGAACCATTTCTTCACTCTGTCTCACCATCAGTAACCAGAAGCTCATAGGTTATAATCGGTAGTCTCCATGCGTGAAGGATCGCACCTCTAAGAATGATGGCTCGGTTGATTCCTCAAGCGTTGCAAAAATCTGGTTGAATAGCTATAGCGAAGCGTTTCCACGGCGACTAACAGTAAGTAACAAAGATGCTTTCTAAGCGTGCTTGGTATTGTTGCATCTCAGGTCTTGCCTTGGCCTTACAACGCATCAATCACGCTTCAGGTATTCAAAGAAGGTGCCGAAGGAGGAGGTGCTTCGCCTCCAGACACCTCATTAAGAATGCAGTAATGCAGATACGGTATGAAGCAGCAACAAGCGGTTCAAAACAGGGTGAAGACCCAAGGAGCGCCGCCAGGCCTTGCGTGATCAATTGCAGGTCGCCGTTAACGCTATTCGTATGCATGCCCATCATTCACCAAGAAACCCGTCATTGAGGAAGAACCGCACATGCGCCTGCCATTATTGAATCCATTTTACCCGAAGCGTTATCGAAACAGACGATCTCCTTCTCCTTCTCCAAGAAATTTGTGCTTGAAAAATTATTTCCCTGCTGTAGCTCAAGCGCACTAAAAATCTGGTTCCTAGCATCATATCCTTTACGAGGAAGGATGAAAGCATGTACCACTAGCATTCTGTCTGCTCCTATTCTCTGAGTGTTCTTGCCTTTATATAAATATGCATGCTTTCGATGCTTTATCAGGTGGGACCTCTTCTGTTCTCCTGCCTATCTTTGGCAATACGTCGTCATGGACAACATCGATTACGAGTAAAGCCCTTTCGTGCACCATCTCCACGACAGTGCTGAGGAAGCCAAGAGCTTAAGGACCGCCAACGGACATCTGTCGCTGTATATTATTAGGGAATGTGGCAAAGCTTTGCAGTATAGAGGTCTGATCGAAGATCTTCGGATAATTGGATGAATCGGACAACGGCGATTTTGCGGACCCCGGATTTTTTGGATGGTTCGGATGTGGATATCCGAACCGGATATCTGAAATTTATTCGGATCCAATGTATATTAAGCAGAGATGCGACAAAGCAGGATCTTAAGGAGAGAAGAGCGCAAGTGTAGATTGAAGCAGCGGGGGCGGGCACGAGCATCCGCAATGTCCGCCTGAACTTGGCCATCTGCCCGCTATCCGACGCTCTGATGGAACCGTCATCTCTCAATAAGGACATTTGAGGAAGTCGTCCAGACCTCTATTCCGATCACTTCGATAGCCTCATGCACCTGCTCCATGCCGTCTTCCTCAGGATGGATGCGTTGTCCCCTCTGTCCTCCCTTCCGGGATTCGACACGCCATCTCGCCGTTACAGCACTTGCTCCCGAGAGAATCAGACCGAAAGCCTGAAGAACCTCCCGTTAGTGCACAACAACACCCTCTTGGACATTCGTTATCTAGGACCCGCACAACCAGTTGCTATTGTGGTGAGAACCTGTTGCAGTGGGTGTGGCGGGCTGCGCCGATTGGCGAGGCGAGGGGCCCGGCGCGATTACCTGCACCCCGTTGACGCTCCTGTGGAATTATACCATTGGCTGGAAGGGTCGGCTCACGTTGCTAAAGTGTTGCATGGTAATCGCCAATGCTTATATCCACATACAATCAGTTCGTACCTACATATTTATGTGCAAGTAGATAGTAGATATGTAAGCAGATATATACTGTGTATACACATGTATATACATCTGTATATACAGGTATATACATAAGAACAGATTCCCACCACAGTAGCAACTGGTTGTACGGGTGATAGTGATCATTTGTCCGAGCTGGTGCGGCTCTTCACACGCTACCTGTCTGAGTGCAAGGTCCATCTCAGTGGAAGACCAGCAAGGCCATCTTGCTGTACAAGAAGGGAGAGGTGCACGACATTGCATCTGAATATACAGGTATATACAGATGTATAGTTGCTGATCGCCCGATCTGCCTGCTTTCACTCAAGTTATCCTGAATAGGATCAGCAGAACGCTGGACGAAGGGCGTCCATGCGAACAAGCAGGATTTCGGAGAGGATTCAGCACGATCGACCACATACACACCATTACGAAGCTCATCGAAGTGTCGCGAGAGTACAAGCTGCCGCTGTTGCTCAGATTGATCTCCCTGAAATATACAATCGTGGAAAAACGCGCATCCTCCAGATTAAAGCACATACTCTCTAGGAGATCAAAAAATTCTGTTTCAGGAAGACTTGCTAAAACTTTCATAGAAAATTTTCAATTCATTTTTCCAAAAAGATGAAGTCTATGCTTGGGACCTTATAAATTTTTATTTTTCCAAAACAACAATGGATCTCAGTGCGATACGGCAGCAATTTTGAAATTATTGGCGGAGTAGATCGCGCCTAGGCATGTCGCAACTTTCGATTGTTTGATAATGTAAATCCTGCTTACTTGAAACTGCGAATTGAAGACATGTCTGTATTCCACATTTGATTTCGTTGTATCATAGAACAGTCTGTAACTTCACGAAAACGTTATCACTAAAATAGGCTTGGATCCATTGTTTTTTTTTAGAAGTGCAAGCATTGCATAAAGTTCCGAACACCATGCTCGCCTTTTTTTGGGGCGACGAATTATAAATTTTGAAAGAAATTATTTGATGATTTGCCTATGACAAAGGTCTATTTCAATCTTCTTAAGGGGGGTCTGCTTTCATCTATAGGATTGTTTTGATTTGGACGGTGTTCAGTTTGGCGCGTCACCTTCATCGTTAGAGTTATGCGTACTCGCACGTGAACGTGCGCAAAAAGTAAGCAGAGGCTTTTGAAAATTTCAGGAAAATAATGGTATAAGGCTTGTTTAGAACAGTGTCCAACTTGTAGAATTGGTATATAAAAAATGGTATACATGTATCGTATATGCTCCTGTTTTGACACTCATATTAGTGCTAAGTCACAGCATATCCTAGTTATTTCTTCCTCACATCATAAAGCACTAAACGTGCTCGGCGACTTGCACTTGGGATGTAATGCAATAGTCAGCGGTTGCGAGCACCTTTTTTCTAGTGTTAAACTAGAAGCTCATTAAAGTCTAGAACAGACTGCATGATGTGTGCTTCTAACCAAGCGAGCGACGCTCCTGAAACTGCCATTATTTTTGTGAATAATTTTTGCAATTTCATCGAAATTGTTTTGCTGACTTCCACTGAGCCAGTGTTTGTTGCTCGTTTAGCAGGTCACAGCCATCGACGATGTTTGCGTGCTTAAAGTTCAGGCGCTCATCATTTTTTTAAAGCCGGAGTTCACTAAAGAAAAACTCGCCAATAGATCTAACTCCTATGTTGTGATGTCAAACTGTCTCGTTAGAGAAATTGATGTGGTTGAAGAAGCATAAATGGTTGCTGTAAAATGATTGTTGGCAGTTTTTTCAACAATCCTAGCCCTTCATTTTCTGACCTTTTCGTGTCACCAGGAGTGACTACGGTTTTTGTTTATTATGCTAATGACAAAATAGCAAAATCAACGAGCGAAAAGCATGACAGATCTATGATTGACTGTTTAACAAGGAACGAGAGCATGTTATATCGGAAACAAATGTGCAACCTCATGAGAGCCCGTGCTTTAAATTCATACATATGTATATAAACCTTGCTCCCATTGTGAAAATTGTGGTCACTTATTCGACATTGCTCACTGCGTACAAATTGTGAGATCCTATTCCTATGAAGTCACTTACAAAAAAGAAATAGAAGACGTATTATCTTTCTTATTCATACTTGGCCTAACTACATATTATACCAATTGACTGTGAGCGAATTGTTGGAAGGCAAATGAGAGCAATTCGCAAAACTGTTACATATAATGAAGTGCTTTGGCAGATCCAACGGAGTTATGGTGTGGCAAATTCATTAATTCCGCACCACTCTTGAACAACATTCTTGGTTCGTCACATCCAAATAAAAGAAAACAGTGACTAATATCATGGTTGGAATAACGTTCCTTCGGGATTTCATTCAAAAAGCTTTAACGGTATAAAGCCGTTTCAAGAATATTTCATATTTTCGCGTCTCTATGGTTAAGGAATGTTTTCGAACACTGTGCAGCGCTTTTTCGATGGTTCTGAATGAGCAAGTACGCAAATTTTGCTAATGACGTATTCCTTCTAGACCTCTTGTTTTTCGAAGAATGCTTTCTTTGAAATGTGGCATACGATGGGATAAAATAAATTTTATATGCATTCCTAGGCGTCCTTTCATTGCCCGATTCATTCAGCTTTTCCAAAGCCCTTCCTGAGTGTATTTCAGCTTGCCAGTGACTGAGTGATATTTTGAATGGCATTGAACGCTTTGATCGCTTAATACCATCAAACCACACGCGTCGTAAAGCCGAGCAAATCAGGAATTAAAGTAGCTCAGCAACTTGAACATTGAGAGAACGCTGCAAACTATTGCAATCTCCTGATCTGTTCAATGCAAAACGTGGAGTAGTATTAGGTTGGTCTGATAGTCCTGCAAATATCTGCGAATCTCTGCTGGCTGCGATTTGAAGAACCTAGAAATTTCACCATTCACTTGGGTGAGATTATCGAATTTCTTTTCTCGTAAATGAAGCCTCAGCGCATAAATGACGATAATGATACTCCGTTTAGTGCAAGAAGGCAGAAGAAGCAGGTGTGGCAGAAAAGAGTAGACTCGAGTGGTCACGCACGGTATACTCAAGTGTCTACAGTTCTCAATACAAATACGGCGTCTTCTCCGAGCTTTTGACCAAGATTGTTTCACGGTTTTATTTTGGTCTAGGTTTTGGCGCTTCTTCAAAGCCTGGAAAAGTCGGGAAAACAATTGCTACCACGCTGCAACCCTCCCAAAAAGTGTATCTGTTCGTAAGACTATGGAAGCGCTTTGGATCACCACTCCTAGGTTAACCGAAAAGGAGATTGCCTAGTTGTAACCCAAGAACTGGCACCCTTCGTTGAGCTCCGTGGGTTTTGATCTCCGTGTTGTTACCTAAGTGAGTATTTGAGTCGGGTGGTCCCGGGCTAGGCTCATTTACCCACCTCCGTTTCCATCTGCTGGTGAGCGGCGGTCCACTTCGGTAACCACCTGCACGGCTATTCGCTCATTTGTAACTCGGCCCTGTCTTCCATTTTAGTCAAGATTGGTACTCTGAATGAAGTAATAATGTATGAGCGGGTAGTATCGTAACTATTTCCGACTTTTCCACGCCCTGAAGAAGGCGAATGCGCCGAAACGTAAGCCGAGATAAAGTCGGGTAACAATCTTGGTCAACAGCTCGAAGATGACGCCGTATTCGTCTGAGTCAAGATTTATAGAAAACTTGGATAGTTTTCAGTGTATTCCCTCGAGATCCATCTCAGCAAACTCCCTCCCTTTTCTTGCATGTCTACTCTCGACTCTTTTAGAGGTGATTCTCACGCGAGTCAGCCTTTCTACCGTGTGGTCAACGTAGCGCCCTACTTTCCTCTACAGTAATCAGTTGGCGGCGAAAGTTCCTCTTTGAGGACGCAGAGCAGAGACTGACACACAAGGAGTTGGTGTTCATCGAAGTTACAGTTGGAAATGCGAGCGCAAATATGCCATGCTTTTCTACCTTCAGGAACATTCTATATTCTGATCCCAAAAATTCTGGATAAAAAATATGCAATTCTGAATTAAAAATATGTTTTGGCGTAGGGTCTTCGAACCAACTTAATAGTAGGCAATAAGGAGCAGATGCAAATGTGAAGCAACGATAACCATAGGACTAGAAGGAGCTCCGGCTTTTTGTGTTCGCTGCATATCCTGTATTTTAAGTAGATTTGTTGTGTCAACTTCACACATTTCCTGCAATCTGCGTTCTACTTGCCAGGATTTCCTCTAAGAGCCTCTGCAGGCTCTCCGAAGAACTCCCTCTCGCGTGCTTCCGAGAGCGATTATCTTTTTATCCCTTTTATCTTTTTTTAACGATTGGCTTGTAATTTTCATGTCAGCAGGGACGCTTATTAGAGGAGAAATTGCGGCGGATAGAACACGAGCGGTGATGGAGTTCCTCCCCGTCTCCAGGATTGTTGCGGGCTTCCTTTGTAGTCCCTCATGTGCACCTCTTCTGCCGCCTTCTTTCTTCGACCTTCCTATGTAGGCATTCTGCACAAAGTGTAGCTCATAATGAACGAATGGAATTTTGCAACTGCTGAAGCTGTGATATCTGTAGGTGCTGGGCTCCTTTCGCTATTAGTCATGGTGAAACAATGCGCTCTGTTCGACTCTTACCATTAGAGTAAAAGCAATCGCAATCTGCTTAAGTCGCTCACTTTCCTGCTGGTGCACCACTGGAACTATCCACGTAGCTGTGACATCTGCAACGACTGTTCTCAGATTCTGACTTGTCCTCGCCAAGATCCAAGCCAGAATCGCTGCGTGACGAATTCCGAGCTTTTTCTCTCCACAGAAAGTGGCCCAAATTTCGTTTTTGTCAGGAACTTTGTCGCGAATCGTGTTTTTTACGCATTCAAAATTAGATGTCGTTCGCAACATAAAGCTATCTGAAGCTTTACAAAGGTCTCGTAATTCAACTAACGGTTTTCCAGAGGGAAATGTTTCATAACTAGGGTGACAATTGTCAAACGAAACCTAGTTAGAAGATATCGGATGCTCTTTCAAGAAGATGATATTAGCTATAAATCCTAACGTTACACCTTGTCACGGTATGAAGCATCGCGAGTATGTCTTTCAAAGAATTGGAGCGGTAGTGTAGAACTGCATCGAGGAGGGGATCACAATGATGCGAAAATTTTTCAGAAGGGATGAAAATTAAGACGAGTACACCAAAAAGACAGAAAGGATGTGATTACTGCGGGATTTTTCATTTTTATGGTGGGCGCGTGTAGCGCAGTCGGAGGAGGCGCGACTGTCGCGTGCACCCGATACCGGTTCCTGGTTAAGATTTCCCGCCCAGGCCAACCAAGCCTTCTATCCCTCCGGGATCAGTGAATTGGTACCAGACTTGCCTGGGAAGGATAGAGCGCTGACTTGTTCATCGGCTGGCCACCGCAAGTTATTGTGTGGCCAAATACGCATTCATGTCGCCTCCACGACATCCCGTAGAAGTAGAATGCGCTGGCGCATCCCAGAAGGGATTGAGTAACGCCGTTCTTTATCCTCATCCTTATGGTGGGCATTGTTTTTTGTTAAATACCTCTCGGCTTTCTTTGTTAAATATTGTTAATATACATATCAAATAGAATTTGTCGAAAAAAGCAGCAATAACTATAAATCGGGAGCGAGATAGCGCAGTCGGAGGAGGAGCCGGCTGTCGCGTGCACCCGATACTAGATTTAGAGGTTCGGATTTCCCGCACAGGCTGACCAACCCTACAATCCCTCTGGTCGGCCTAAATTGAGACCAGACCTGTCTCGGAAGAAAAAAACGCTAACTTATTCATTGGCTGGCCACCGCAAGTCACGGCCAATTACGCATTCAAGTCGCCTCCACGTGATCCTGTAGAAATAGAACGCGTCGCGCATCCTTAAAGGGAATGAACGTAACGCAGTAACGCAGCCCTTTACCCTTATTACCCTTATGGTGGGCGTTGTGGCTGCGAAAATCCCAAAGAAAGGTAGAACCCACTGAAAGACTGCTAGTCGCAATCCGGCCCAGCTAGACTATTGCATGCACGTTGTTACTGCCGTGGCTGCAAAACGTCCGCCTGATCTGCAGTCATTATATGTCTATGCTTCGATGCGCCCAATTATTACGGAATAATACGGATAAAACGGGCCTGCACTGCAAAAGAAATGTCCACGTAGTCTGCCTATATTTTTGATGCAGGATCCTTATGCCCATTGGCATTTATTTCAACAACTAAATGCTGACGAGGCCAAAAATTCTGAGAAATCTGACCGTTGCAAGCAGAAAAGAGACAGAAAAAAGAGCTGCTGTGACAGTAGAAGCTTTGTTGTAACAATGCAAAGGTGAAAAAGTCGAGTGCGGAATTCTTTCTTTCCGTCGTAATCAAGTTCACTCAGACTTCCCATGCATTTAGTGAGGCCCTACTGAAGTTGCTGTTCGTCTACTCGTTCCGTAACGGCTTGGGTTGTAACGACTTGGCGAAAACCGTTAAGTTGCTGCGACCTGGCTCTACAGCTGTTGTTAGGAGTGTGATTCAGCTAACGACGATACTTCTCGTTAGAATACCACGATACTGAATCCACCCTCTCTCCGCTGCAGCGGAGTAGAGAAGGCTTTATGGTAGAGGCCGATGTGCAGTGGCGTTGCCTTGACTTCTGTACTTCGCTCCGCATTTTGCCTCCTTGTCTGCGTATTCGACGGCTCTTCTGCTTGAGTCGCCTCATGAAAGGCTTCGTCCGTGTCACCGCTCCCGCCGGCCTTCGGTGCCACTAATCATCGCGTCATTTAATAACTCCCACGCCCAGCTCCACTTCGCGCTCTTCTGATTTCTTCGCATCACGCGCGATATGTTCTAAGCGCAACTCTCTGACACAGTCAGCTGCAGCACTTCCTCTTCTCACTTCCACTGGATGGACCTCGTCGAGATTACCCGCGCGCGTTTATAATTGAGTGTCGCCTAAAAGTCGTGAGACTAATAGAGACCAGACTTTGCTCGATTCTTTCTTAACAAATGAGTTCTGGGTGTATGCCTAGAAAGGGGGTGTATCTGCTCGTATAACTGGCAATATGTTCTTAGCTCCCTTCACGGACAAATTTTTACAGATGCCCAGTGCAGCTATAGTGCACTTGTATATGGTCTCAACGCTTCTGTTTTGCAAGGATTCAACAAATTTCTAGATTCTACGACACAGGCAGAGGTTGGGCACTCCTTCTCCCCCTTCTTAAGGTTCTGTCCAAAAAAGGTATCTCTGGGTGATACAAGGGTTTGCTTTGCTATTTCAAGGTTTCGAGCAACTCTGCTTTCCATTAAAGTGAGCTGAACTTTCAGCAGTAAAGGAGATCCTCTCTGACATTTTCTGGCACACGGGTCTCGTTGGGTAGATAGTCCAGATACAAGCACTGTAGAGCGGCGCTCTCCGTCACACTCGTGCGTCTTTATTTCATTGCACCTTTGAGCTATTCCAAAGTTGTTAAAATACGATGAAATTATACCAGTTTGGACCGACATTCGTTTTGGACCGTGACATATAATTTTTCATAAGTTTCTTGTTGCGTGTTTTCTCTGCAGTTTGCGAAATTATCCCGGAGTTTGCAAGTGACACGCTCCAATACCGCAATTAAAAAGCGCGACCAGTTATACAACAATCATTCCTTAAGCACCATCTCCATCTTCGAAAGCAGTTTCCATAGTGATTCTAGGAATTTGAATGTACTGAAGTCGAGGCGTCTTAGAAAGCGAACAATGAATCAGTGTGACATAGAACTTCCTTGTTGTATGTTTCTCACTTCTCCGACTCTCGGCGACCTTCTTTCACTTGTTTTCCACTCCAACGTTGACAGCGTGAAGGTTCTAGCTTCATAGTCGCTAATAGCGGATCAGTTTCGAAAAAAGAAGATTCAAGGCTCGCCTAGAGTTTTTGTGTTCCTTTCTTTCCCTTCCTGTCTTATCTCTAAAGCGCCTTCGTTGTGGGCGTCTCAGTCTTCCACTGCTTATCGAAATCGGAAATTAATGATACATGTTACATGATACATTCATGACAGATAAATGAGACGGCTCCCTTTGTATAAAGAAACAATTAAGGGGCTCCGCTTTGGAAGGATAAATCCCGGCTACACATAAAGTTAGGCAAATTGAGATTACAAGGACTGATGAAGCGATAGGTCTTGGGTTTCATTTGGACGCGCATTGCGAGCAAACTGCTAATAAAACGATGGCTGGAGTACGTAATCTTTCAGAAGTGTTTCCACAATAAAACCCCTCTTTTCCCGTCAACGCTTATAAGACCTACGCTAGCCAATACTTGAGTATGGAACAACAACACTCTACCCTGGTAAGAATAAAAACATATTTTAACTTGAAAAAGTCTGCTTTGCCTAGTACGTGTTGGACGATGACCGTGAGTTTACTCCTCTATGATTCTTACCTGTAATTAATACTTCATTTTTTCTTTATCCTTTTTACATATGGCATCTCGCCGCTTCATTGAGCCACCGGGGAGATGTTATATCAAAGGGTTCGTTGGAAATTTTGGCGAAACGAGCTTGTTTAAAGTTCTTTAATGTTTATAGAAACTGAAAAGCCTAAAAGAGCTTCACTAGAGAACTATTTATCAGGAAATGAGGGTTTGATTACCATGCTACTCCCAATACTCAAGTAAGAAACAGGCACCTTGGACTGCAGGCAACAGACGACGAATGCCGACCTCGTACTGCTAAATTTTAGAGCACATGTTTTCTGTGGACTTAATTAATAACTAAATCTATTATTTATTCTATTACTTAGTCTGGAAAGTCAGCTGTCAGTCATATAATAATAATAACAATTCATGGTGAGAGCCTAAAACCCGAAATGGAGGACGTAACCTTTCATTAAATTCTACAAAAATCCTCAATTCGGCATAATTTTTTACTTTAATAGAGCAAGTTCAGATTATATGAAATTTAGCAAAATTTAGCTATACAAGTTAAAGCCAATCATTGAGAATGCAATCCGACTCATGAATAATTATATGGCGTAACTGAATCTTCTCGCAGAGTTCCTCTTCGTTTGTTTTCCCTTCTGTTCTGCATGTATTTCCAAGTGTTTCTTTTTGCATGTCCTTTTCAATTATTACTTTTGCATAGAACGTTAGCCAAGGTTATACGGATGTCATTTTATACACACAGTTTCTCAAATCCCGCCTGGAGATTGAGATGGCTTGCTTCGAGCAGCTTCAAGACCAATAAGTTGGTCCCATTTTTCCACTACAAGCTGTAGACCGAGGGTGCCTGTGTTTGTATGCTTGTCGATTTGTTAACGAATGAGATGTGAGAGTGTGAGCATAGGGGATGAGCAGCACCGTTTTCTGCTATCCGGTTTCCGGGCGTTTTGGGCTATCTCCTTGTTGCTGGTTAACCGGCGGTATATGCGCTGAATAAACGACGTTGTTATTAGACCTGGTGTACAAAGGTCGGGCAAACGACTCTCCATGAGATTTTCTTCAATCTCATAAGAGAGTGTGAGCAGCACTACAAGGCATACAGTCGGGGAATGTTTAAATAGGGTACTTCTTCACTTGGGTTCAGATTGAGTAGGCAGGGGCACGATTTAGTGAGCATTGAACTGTTCATTGGTCTCTCACTACACTGTGTGGGCTAAATGCGCATTCAAACTGCCTCTTCGATATCACTTGTCGTTAGAGGTGGAACGTCTGAGCGCTATCCTATCGGTGAGAGCCTCACAAACAGGATCTATCATAATCGTAGGTGGCATAAAGTGATTCGGGACTCCAATCCCTTGCTTGAATTTCTATGAGAGCTTCAGCTGCTGTCCCGTGATGCGAGGGCTTTTAGTTAAATTCAGGGTACGTGGTGAAATGAAATGACGTACGAAACTGACACATAAAGGTTGTCCTCTCCCGACTAGGATAGATCCCGCAAACACTCGAACACGTGCGCAGCTCAGCCATGGACTTGAACAAAAAAGAAAAGGTTGAACACAGGAAGCGGTCTTCCTCCAGCTAGTTGGGGTTGTTCTAACAGGAACAATTTTCTAAAGGTATTTTATGAGCAATTTTCACCGATAGCTTGAATGCGTGTATAAAGTTCTTCTGTTAAAAATCTGGAAGGCGTTAATTAAACGTTAAAAAATTAATTAATTAAATAACCGGCAAAAAATATTAGTTAATCTGGAAAGTGCCAGCTTCGAACGAAGACAAGTGTGAGCGAAATAGAGTCACTCATTCACTCATCTGCCTTCAACGAGGGAGGTTTGCCAGCAATTAGGCAGTTTTCAGAAGGTCAGTAGGGCTTTCGTCGACCTGGTCTCGTTTTCCACCGCATTCGAAACTGCTGTACCATCAGGCGAGTATTCCTTAACCGATTAAGTTCTGCAGCTTAACATGAGAATGCCTCCGTCGTTTCCAGTTGTTTCGTAGCAGAGTTTACCGATCTCGGAGGAATCGGAGTTACTGTCTATGCACAAACCGAAGTTAGAATCGGCACGTAAGGGTTATCGTAGCCATCACTTCCGCTTACGCTAAAGGCTCTCAGGGATCCCACAAGCCACGTGATGTAATTACTTCATTACATTGTTAAAGCTTCAATGAAATATCAACAGCTGGCTTACGCATGTCAATTTATGGTTCATTATCTGTCGCAGAAAATAAACGTAAAAGATAATGGTGTGCGTTAGCTAATTCCTTTAGGGGATTAGCCACGTAGTGTTATTGCTCAGAATACTGCGGAGGCATGTTGAAACAAGATGCGCATTTTATCTACTTGTGGAGATCTCTTTCGTATTCTGAGCAGCTCTTTATGCATCCATTCTTTTTGTTCTCATGGTAACGTCTCTCAAATGGATGTATTGCATATAGCAGGCAGGAATTGATGACTTCCTTATTTGTGCCTCATCCAAGCTTTCTATTTAGATTGTGGATGCATTGTTTAAAAAAAGCTGACGTTGTATGGAAACCTCACGAAGTGAGCTGGCCAATACACATCGTAACCGTTCACCCTGCCTTATTTAGAAACATCTCCTACATATGTATAAAAGGGTAATCCCATCCATCTGGGGCACATGTCGTTCCATCCATCCTCCCGCACCTTATTAATGGCTAGTGGAGAGCTTCTCATCTCTATCGAAACCCTCAATCTGGGCTCAGGGTTAGTGACTTATGATTTCAAGTAAATAGGTTAGATGGTGGACAATGCTTCACAATTGGCAAACAGTATCGCTGCTGTATTCAATATAGGTAATATCGATCTCTAAATGATTTTTTACCTGGTGGCAAAACAAGTGCTCAGTAAGCCGATAAATGCTCATGTGAAGGTAAGGTAAATGGATCTGATCCATCCGCAGAAGGTGATCTCAGCATTTGCGCGTGTGAGCAGAATCTTTTCCCACAATGTACTGCAAAGCATTCCACTAAACACGTTGGATAGTCATCCACAGTTCAAGGCGATACCCAGTGTACGATGGATTGTTTGTGGTAGGGATTGAGGAACACATTTTCAATATGGTCGAAAATCTGAAGTTCGCGAACTTCCTATGAATGTTTCTTATCATATTGCTAATTACAGGGTGAATCAAAATAACGTGAACAAGATTTCTTATCATAATTGTAGAACAACCAACGATCCGAGAAAACGACGACTAAATCACAACAATATGAACATTAAGATACACCATGTTCAACTGCTTTTGAAGTGGCCTCCCTTGGAGCAGATGACCATACGTTTTGTAAAGCTTTCGTCGATTGGCGGCAGGTCGTAGCTGGGGACGGATTCTGTTCACGGATGAGAAGCTGTTCACCATGGAGCGGGCTCAGTATCGACGAAATGATAGGATCTGGTCGACAGAGGCTCCAAGCACCTCTGCTATCGTCGAGCACCGTCAGAACCGACAATAGGTTATGGCTTGGGGTAGAATCTGGGCCAGCGACATGACCCCTGATTTTCGTGGATAAAGGAGCGAAAACCGACAAAGATGTGTACTTGCCAGACATTCTCGAGTCCGTAGTCCTTCCCTGGGATCAGCAACACTTCCGTGATGCCCATTGGACGTCCCAACAGGACTCTGCTCCCGCACGTAGAGCAAGCGTGGTGCAAGGCCAATTTCCCCGACTTCATCACGCCTTCGGAATGGCCGCCGTATTCTCCGGATTTGAATCCAATGGACTACAATGCGTGGGGCATTTTAGAAGCTAGGGTCGGCGTCAAGCTCCACCGCAGTCTCGAATCCCTGAAGGAATCCTTGCGCCAGGAGTGGGAACGATCGCTTCCTGTAGACCTGCGGCAGAAAACTTCGCGAAACGTTTGGCCCTCTGCATCCGCTGCAAGGCCACTTTGAAACCGCTTGGACACGATGTATCTTAATGTTTGTATTGTTGTGATTTTTTTCGTTTTCTCGAATTGTTGGTTGTCTTATAATTATGATAAAAACATCCTGTCCACCTCATTTTGGTTCACCCTGTAATAAGCATAATTCTCATCCGGCAGCATCACATCTCGAACCTGAAAGCCTTTGTTCTGTTTTAGCTTCTGCTTTTGATAGCGACTGTGGGAAAAATAGTTTTCGAGGGCCCAAACGAGTACTGCCCTGGAACTCGAGTCTCTCTACATCCGACGTCGATGGACGAGAGATTTTTTCAGAATTGCAAGCGTTCGCTGAATTTGGTTTTAAAGGGCTTCAAGTGCCCGCGTACTTTCGTAGAACTGAAAACGACCCCAAATATGTTCATCCCTGCCAATCCACGAACCTTTGTACGTTTATTTCAACCCGTTAAAAATTGCATGGTTTGAGAGTGACAGTGCCGGTTTTAGCCAGATAGGCAGCACTACAGTCCCAAACGGTTCTTTCGGGCTTTTATCCTATTTCGTATAACGTTTGACTGCTCTGGCGTGCGTACTGTTCGAAGACTGCTTTGCCTTTGCAATTCTGACAACGATTCGATTCATTTCAACTTTCCTTGTTGCTTTGTACGTTTATGTACGCATTGCGTCGTCCTACACTCTATCCGGGGTGCTTTCAGTATTCGTCGTTTCAGAAGATGGGACGCATCTCTACGAGGCTCGATCCGATTGATATAATGGAGCTGAAGGGACTGCTGAAGCAGGAAAACAGCACGCGACTGCTCGAGGAAGTGAAGCGTAAGCTGCTGGAGCTCAGAATGAGGGTGCGACTTCATTGCCTTTTTTAATGACACCGAATGATGGGAGTAATGTACGAAAATTGCAGATAATTTAGTGGCAATAAACGGCAACCCAGGGACAATTTAGCAGGCCAGGGATTGAAAATATAATAGTAACGTGCAGTCGTCGAACGTGGTCATTTCTCCACTCACTACGAGAGAGAAATTGTGAATGTTACCCAGTTAAGATATATACATACACTGAAATGTAGAAAAAAATCAGCAATATGTTTGTTCCTATGCAGAGTCTACACTATTGAGTCAAAACTTTAGACATTCTTTTACTTCGGTCACCCTTCTTAATACACGGTACCAAGATTAAGCCATGAACTGCATTTCCTAATTTTTATAGTGAAGGAACATAAGAAGAACACAGCATGTGCCCTTGTAACGGCGTGTGGAAGATTTACAGAATTCAGGACAGACTTCGAGGAAAACGTTGTGATTGAGCGAAGTCCCTTCTACAGATAGGGAGAGAAAGCATCTATGTGCTGTCGACAGGTTTCTACTGCAAAAACTTTCGCTCCAAAATATTCGAAGAAACTGTTCAAGGTGTACTTCTGGAGACTATCCCTAATCTTGAGATTACTTCATTCTCATGAAAAGCCACAGATCATCTAGAGAGGGGCTGGCATTACCCACTGATTGAGGTGCTCCGCAACCCATGATTTTCTTTCTCTCTCACTCAGGATAGCGTCATCTGGTTGAGAGGTCGCAAAGTTGCTGATCTCTACGTAGACCTGAACCTGCACGCTCTTGTTCTCCTTCTGCAGGAATTCCCTCACAACTAGTAGCCAAATGAAGATACCAAAGGGTAACAGCCGACTACGACGAACAACTGCTCATGCCCTGTCTGAGGCTTTGACTGGATAATGATTTTATCAATAAGATAAGAAAGACCAATTTGGTTGAAGGCTTTAGTATAGTAGACTCGTCTGTGAAGGCTGAAACACTGAATTGCCTATAGGTCGGCCACCGCATGTTATTGCACATGTTGGAAATTGGCCAATTGGAAATACGTCCACAATGTCCCGTATAAGTAAAATGCGTGGCGCATCCCAAAGGGCATTTATTAACGCTGCCTTTCATTTATTACCCTTTATTAATAGTTCTTTGAGACGTTTGTTGACAGTTCACCGTAACTAATCCAACAAGTCTTTCACGCGTTGGCACGCACACACATCTAGTGTCCTTGACGTAGTAGGTGCATTAGCTTAGGAGGAAGTGTTAGAATCGGAAATCTCAAGAAGGCTGTGGTGTATGAATGATATGAAAACCCAAATTCCTCTTACAAGTTAAGGGTCTGAAGCGTATTTCTGAACAAGGAAAGCGTGTCATATAGGGAGAATCTCCACCTTTCAGTTGACATAAGAATGTGCTTCCTTTTTGCCATTTGGTTCAATGAAAAGAGTTGGGGATCATTGAAATTTGATGTGGAATCGCCACGATAGCCCAGTGCCCCCACGAACGCTAACGGGAATCACTTGCACTCCCGCATCGGGATCACCCTCCTCGGCAGCAGTTTAGAATTCAGTGGATAACGACAAGGAGAGGTGTTACATTGACATTGAAGGTCATGTCGGTGGAGCACCGGATCCTGTTCCATCTTCGCTTTGAAAGGCTGCTCGCTTATTCCTGATCGAAAGCTGATTATACGAGTCGCTGGTTTCTTTGAAAATCCTAGCTGGATAGTTTTCTTTTTCGGAAGCCAATGGTCCATGTAGGAAAACAAGCCATGAAGATCCTGTAGATTTTATAATCTGCCCTAATTGTAAGCAATCCTTTTGCTTCATGCACTTTGTACCTAATGTATCACTGCTGTTAAACGTTCATACATCATTATGTTGAACTGCTTCCTCAATCATTGCCTTGTGGTTAAAAATCGGTCAGTAGCAAACAAGTCGCAGCAACGTTACTTTTTATAGCGTAAAGCTGGAACATGTGCAAAACACGATTGAAAATTGAATGGATGTCAGGACTCCTCAAATTTTAGTCGATCAGTTAAAGTGCAAAACGCTGCAACGCACGAGAAGCAAACCACCTGCTCTCTCACTAAGCAAAGCTCCTACCCACCGCACTCTAATCTCGGGGTTTCGTTCTGCCAGCCCAGCTCCTCGATTTTTTCGTGGGTGGGTGCGTTTTGGCGTGATCATGGAGAAGGTGTACTCAAGGTTGTCTCGGCTGCTTCTACCGAACGGCCTCCGCGAGTTTCCGGAGTTGAGTGGCGCAAACGACAGACGACCGTGTGCCCTTGCTCGAGCAGCTCGTAGTGCAGCATTCCCTTCGAGTCTCAGAAGCAGTTTGGAAGAACCTTCTTCAGGTGCACGTTCGACTTTACTTGCACAGGCGGCTCTTCTCCTCGTGCGTGGGAGTCGTAGAAAACTGAATTTTCTTCGTATGGAACGAGAGAAATGAATTTGAAAGAAACCGCACAAGCGGCGGGATATTCTTCTTGCAGCCTAATATTACAGAATGGGGGGGGGGCACGCTTCACAAGGGGATTTATCAGCGCATCCCGTTCTAGCCCACTTTCAATCAGAAGCAGTCTGCTTGCAGTGGTGACAAATGGATATATGGCACGCAGTCGAAGGAGGTGCTGACTCTTGTGTGGATCCCGGTGCCAGCTTCTCATTTCGGGACCCACACAGGCACACAAGGTCTTCCAACTCTCAGGGACAGGCACCAGACTTGCTAGGGAGCTGTGTACGTCTAGTATACATACATATACCCTAACCGAATGGGTCAAACTCCTTTCCAGATTACCTCCACCCGATCCTGTAGTGGCGTGGCGCGTTAGTCAAACGGATTGTTTAGGGACGACATTTTATTTTTATCTCCAATATGTGTCCTCTCAACGGTGTAATTCAATAGGAGCTACGTAGACAATGCTTGAACACATTTGTTTAAGCCTGGAGCGGCTGATATAGCCTCCAAGCTTGCCCGGAAAGCAGAAGATGCGGGTTCGAGTCCCGCCTGGCGCAAGAGTTTTGATCGTAACAAAACATCCTGTAACAACATATAGCTACGTAGACGTTTTCTCTTATATTTAATGGTATGCTCAAATAAGAACAGTTATCGAAAGCAGCTTTGGAATCTCGGAAGGGACAACAAATTCTTCATTCAGAATCCCTTTTGCGCTTAGTAAGTAAGTCCCAGAATTATGCACGATGCACGTAGTCTCTCTCAAAATCAGCTTACCCCTGCAATATTACTTTCACTGGATTCTCAACTATTCTACCCTGAAAAACATGCCTAACTAGTTATGACTGACTGGATCCTAACGCAGCGCTCATCAATTATTTACGTGGGTGCTGTCAGACGAACGACATGCAAGTGGCGATGAAAACGAAAAGGCGAGGAGGGTGCCATGAAAAGAGAGAGTGGAACACTTCGACCAGCTCGCCTCCTCGAACTTGCCGCCTGCCGTCTCCTCCTGGCACTCGCTCTTCTCCGTCGTCCACATGCATCTACATGCTTCCACATGCTAATTTGCTTCCTTGCTGAATAGGATGACCGTGCCGTCGCAGTTTATTGTGAAAGTCTAGAACAAGTGTCAGCTTTGAACACCCTGAACCTGGCCAGCATTTCCAAAATTATTCAAAATTGAACGGGCGTCGTGTACGTCTTTCACAACTCGAAGCCTTTTGGATAGGGTTGCTTTAAAAAAGCGTCTACTCCAGATGCTGTTCCTCTTTTATTCCTATTTTCGAACCTGGCCAAAATGATGAGTAGAGCGTGCTGCATTTTGCCATGGCGCGTCACTCATTTTTCACTTTCTCGGCCCACCATCACCTCCTAACCTTTTTGAGACTGAATAGTTTCCGTGTGGATTTTTGCAATTCGTTTCCACATATTCAATGCAATTCAGCTTCCGATAGTAGCCTCCGGATATGTTTTCCAGTGACGTCGTCTTCGTTTAAAGTCATACACGCACGCGTGTAAAGTCACTTGTACACAAGCTACCACCTCTAGATTCGTTTGCGAATGACAAACTCTCAACCTTACACAGAGTGTTAGATTTTCGTTTTTGCACGCAACCATCGTCGTTGAACAGACTCCTTTTCGTCACCGAAAAGCGATGTGTCCCTTTCCTGTTATGCAAAGGAAGTGATAGGCGTTTTTTGCCCACCCACAGCTGGAAGATAACGAGGATGACTGAAGCTCAAGTCTTAGGTCAACTCCAGGGTCATGACCCCGTAGGACAAAGCGCGCAAATGCGAAGCATTTTTGAAGCCACCCTTCCGAACTCCATTAGCGTATGCTCCCGCTGGAAGATAACTTCCCGCACTATACCTAGGAGGAACAGTTTCATACTTAACAATCAAAACAGCTCAAAGGAACAGATTGGAAAAACGCTCTATGGCTTATCTAAAGATTGGGTTGCCAAGGTAACATGTTTACCTACTGGGTCAGACCGGCGGTTTCAGTCGATTTGATCTGGGCCTTTAGCTTTCTATCAGCACCTACTATAGAAGGGCATTTGTCAAGTCCTTAGATCTCGACCCACTTATTCTGACAGAGGAAGTCGAATTCCCGCTTTTTGATGCTGGATCGCACATCTCAGAAGTGCTTGGCCAGAATTGGTTCAAAATTTGGACGCTCCCTCATGGTATGTTGTGAAAAAGCGGTACTTAAAGGTTTGACTTAAATACATCGAGAATATACATGGTTGGATGACATTAGGTTGTCCGGAAAGTTCTCAGCGTTTTGAGTGTTTCACTTTGAACTACCACAACTTTTTCAAATCTTATCGGATTTAGTCGAAATAAGCACCGCTCGAATCAGCACACTTTTGCCAACGGGATACCTGTCGACTTATTTTATCAGCGAAAAAATTAGGTGGTCGAGATTCGACAAAATCAACGAAAGCCGTTTTGGCTTGGTCCTGAAGGTTTTACCAGCGAGAAAGTTCTGAAAGTGTTTGAAAAGGTCGGTTGGTGAGAGGTCTGGAGAATGTGGCGAGTGAGGCAGAACTTCGACCCTTAATTCGTTCAATTTTCGAAAAGTGATTTGTGAAACGTGTGGGCGGGCGTTATCGTGCAAAAGAATCGGACCTCTTTTGTACCAATGCTGGCTGAAGTTTTCGGTGCATTTCCTCGATTTCCTTAGGGTAGGACTCTGCTGTGATGGTTTGGCTTGGTGCCAAAAAGTTGTTATGGATCACACCAGCCGCCAACCACCACACAGTGACAATTACCTTTTTTTGGTGGAGGTTCGCCTTTAGAAATTGCCTAGGGGGTTGGTCGGCGGCCGACCACTGTCCGGAACGTTTCCTGTTATCATACAGAATCCACTCTTCATCACAAGTGATGTCTTGATCCAAAAATGGGTCTGGTTTGTTGCATAAAAGTAGAGAAGAATAAATCTTTTTGCCATTCAATCAACTCGTGGGGCATCTACTTTTCGAGCTTTTTCACCTTCACAAGGCGTTTCAAAGTATCCGTAACAGCTGTTTTATTTACGCCTAGCTCTTACGCGACCCCTGCGAACTGTTTAGGATGGTTGAGCGTCCACCAGTTTCTTCAACTCGTCATCAAGGATTGCTCAAGGTCGACCGCTAGGGAGGTCATCTTCGAGGCCGAAATCTCCTGTCCGGAAGTTAATGAACCACTGGCGCACAGTGCTTTCTCCAACACCATTAGGCTCTCACACTTGATTGATTTGTCGAGCTGTCTCCGCTGCGGATTGTCGCAACTTGAAGATAAGATGAAATATCGTTCGGAATTGCTCCTTCGATATACTTCAACAGTCCCTTCAAGAACAGGAATATAAAGTAAAGTTGGAACATGATTTATGTAGGTTGTAAGCTGTCATAACGATGTTTTGTTGCAATAAAAACCTCTAGCGCCAGGCGGGATACGAACCTGCGCCAAAAATTTATTTAGTCAGACAGAGCGAAACACTCTGTACAGAATTACCCCCAGGTTGACGGGACGCGAAAAGGCATTAGCCGCTTCCGAACATAGTTGAAATACGGCCGATCAAAACCCCCGAGAAAGCCCATAATGTTCACATGAATCCCTTCCTTGAACGTGCACTGCATAATGCCGCACAACTTCGCCTTCTACTAGGGCTTGAGGCTGTCGTTGGGAGCTAAGACCATGTATTGGCGTTGATACGCGAACGACCAATACTTGAGCAGATGTGTCTTGTCTAACCGAAAATCATCCGCATTTTCACTGAAAAGCCGTTGCAACGTAGCACCTGCTCCGCGGCTATATCCAGAGGAACGATCGGTTTTTGCACGAAGACAGCGCCTGCAGCGACGGGGTTCTGTTGTCGACAATTCCAACCGCCTCCGAGAGCGTCTCGGAAAGTGCAGCTAGTCTAGGGTCTTTCAGAAAAGTTTTCCCTTTCAAGGTCCACCCACAAGGGTTGTGAAGAGGCCAGCATGATTCATTTATGAGTTCTCGAGAGCCAGCAGGTGGAGTGTGGCTGTCGGTCTCGTCTCTCTTACCATTTGTCATATCAGAGCATAACCACAGCTGACGAATAGCGCAACAATCATGTGTTTCCCCCACCACGGTGAGATTGATGGTGAAGACGGGACTGTTCTGCTCGCACATCCTGGTTCATTTCGGCAAAGGTATAGAGCTAACCAGTCTGTGGTCGTGCAATAAATACTGATCCACTACCAGTCGGAACCTTGAATCTCAAATGCTTCAATTTCGGGTCGATTTTTAGGCAATCATGGGATAATGGTCTGCTTGTGAATATAGTTAAGAAAGAATCAATCTGTTAGTTCATATTGTAGCAAATTAAAAATTAAAACAAATGTAAAAAAATAATTTTAAATAAAACTAACTTTAAAAGCATCACCTTTCGGAGCATACATAGCTTTTAATCGGAGTGTTTGCTTCTTTCTTAAGATTCTCATTTTTGTGCAAAGAAGCAGTTGGCGTTTGTTGACTTGTGGCTCATGAAGCTAAATCTGGGGCACACACTTCAGAAAGCATGGTATGATAACTCGTGGGGAGTAGGAGTCCTTTTGAAAAAATCGTCCTAGAACAAGAAGTTTCGGCTTTCCTTCAATCACTGACTGTTGATAAGTGCATGCGCTATTCAAATTTAATGCCTTTTCTTCTTATGAGGGCTAAACACTAACAAAACGTTTTCTTAAAGCCCTATATGGGTTGAGATTCCCCCATGCCGGCCTGTCCCGTTCGCAACGTTTACATGAATGATAGCGTAACTCCCTGTATGTGAAACTGTCCAGTGGAGATGTTAAACATTCCTTTGCTCTCCTCCTTGCTGAACCAAGCAGCAATTTTTCCACCTTGGATTACAGAACATTCTTGCGTCAAACCTAAAAATTGAGCAGCCAAATCACTTCTAGGCTTGAGAAGCTCAAAATGTTCATTGGTCTATCAACCATCCCCAGATCAGTCATCATCACGATAGTACAAAACGCACGATAGTTGGATCGAAGGCATGACTATTGTTAAGTATAGGATGATGGGTCAATTCAGGCGTAATTCACTGCTATAAAAATCTGAAAACCGATTCCCTCATGAAACCTCCAGGACGGCGAATAAGATGACCACACAATTGTTAATTTCCGCAACAAACGAACTATCAAGGAAGCGTTGCTGTACGCCACACCGCTTAGCTTTTCTTCAAGGGAGGTGTTCTCTGAGTTTTTCACTCGCCTGCTTTCTCCAGCCCTGTCCTTTGATTCTCATTCTCACCAGGATCGGTTTGTTCTTTTCTTGGCGAATTTGATTCTTTCTCTTGCACCAGCCATCTAAGCGGTGACCCACACTCTTCGTCGTGCTTTCCCAGTCAGCAATGTACGGGAAGTGCTGCTCAGTGAAGGAAGCGATTTCTCACACCTAGACAGTTACAGGGTATACCTCCTAATTTACTCTATTCAGGATGCAGCACTTTTTCGATCCGAAGCGCCATTTATTTTCTTGCCTTAAAGATTCTTTTGAAAACGTGCATCAAATGGTCTGAAGAAAATCAGGTATCAGGTCACATTCACATCTGAGAACTTGCTGGAGCACTACCTTCTCTGGAAGACACTACGGATCCGTATTAGGGAAATACTTCATCTTATCGCGGTGACAACTTTAAACGCGAATATCTTATCGCGGACAAGAGAGAGAAGTTCCTTAGGGAGAACGACATGTGAGCGCTGTACTTTCGAGTTGTAACTTACTTATCGACTTTCTCGAGACGACTTTTTGTCAGTGCAGCGCTTTATGGTGTTCTCCTGATGGAACCGCGTGGGCAGTTTTCATCCTTGTCTGTAGCAAATTTGCAGAATATGCCTTCTGCATTCATTACATCGAGCATTGGCTGTTATGTAGGTATCCCTTTTGGATGGAATGAACTACCCACGGAAGAAAATGAAATGGTCATTTAAAGTGAAATATGTCACAAGTATAAGAGATCGCTGAACTTTGAGATTTCAATGCAAAGACTGAACTGCGCATGAAAACGCTTTTATAAACGCTTAATAACTCTTATAAACGTATAATCACGAAGTTCGGTTTTATAAATGTTCAACTTTAGAAGCCTTTCTTCCTTTACACAACCTAATTATAAGAGAAATTTAAAGAGTTCATGCTTCCTTCATCGATCCGATCGCCTTCTATTTAGCGGCGCACACAGACTTCATGCTACGATTGATTTTTGCGCTTGCATTTTTCGCTCTTCTGTGACGTTCAGACCCTTAGGCGACGCTTGTCGGACTCCTTCTGTTCTTGTGTCTTGCATTTTCCTCCGGAATTCCATCTCACGCACTTTCACATATTCTGAGGCGGCAGACAGTAGCTGAATTAAAAACAATGAATGCAAAAAAACGACGTCACAGGATTGATTAAAGAAGAGACTAGTCACTCACTCGCAGTTTCAATTCGCGCAATCTCTAGTTCAATTTTCACACCAAACTCGAACCTTTCAGAAAGCAAATAGTTCAGGTGTTTCATCCTTCGTACCAGCTTACGTAAATTCTGCAGCTGGGAAAAAGATAATTCGACCTCAGACGTTCAGCTCCGAATGTTGTGTGGGAAACCCCCTCCTGCCTAGCAAGTACACCTTACTTGGCCCTATAAATTAATAGACATCGAGGTTAAACGTCACTACAAAGTAAAGGCGTACGACTAGTATAGGTCAGGGTGTTGCAGCTCTTGTCTGTTCTGCCAATGAAAAGTTCTGCACCGCAATATAAAGCGTCCGGCGTCGTGATAATGCTGAACGAGTTCACGTAATTAACTCTTGTGTTGGCTGGCAATTTGAATCGTAAGTGGCCTGCCACAATAATTACAACAATTAAGAACCTTTCCAATTTTGAGGACAGCTTCTGGTCTGCGTTGATGACAAGCACCCTACGGTCATCCGCTCGGGCTGCAGTTGCGGATAATACGCCATTATTTTCCTAATCGAATTAATAAATGGAAATGCCTTTCAGATATGATCATCTTTTTTAATTAGAAAGAATGGAGTGGGCTCACTTGTATGTAGTTGATTACAATTCGAAATGATTACCACATTTATTTACGATCATCTACTGGGTGGATCAGGTATGTAAAGGTGAGTTATTCTCAGTTGAATTACCCCTCAAAATGCATTTCTCACCTATTTTGCGAGTTTGTTGGGAATTTTTTTTCAGAACGAACTGAATTATTGCTTTTTGCTGTTACAGAATACTGCGGTCAATAACAACGTTAATTGGGTAGTTAATATTCTCAAAACTTATCGTGCCTGACTCAGTTTACCTTATTCACTGAGCAAAGTTCATACTGTCCAGAGACAGCGTGTGCTACGCCGCAATATATTAACCAGAGCCAATACCCAAATCAAGTTACGGTAGCTCAAAATCTTCTCATCAAGGAATGTGCCCGTACCTGCACATCTCAGCTTCGTCTTCTGTGTGGTTGAGACGCTCGGTTTTTTTACGCGAAATAAGCACCAGTAGTTCCATCAGTCTCTTGTTTGACGTGCTCACGTAGAACTCTCGTGCGCTCTACAAGCTCCTCTTTTATTCAGCGTTATACTGAAATAAACGGGTGCGTGAACCATAGTGAGATTATATCCTGGTCGAGTGCGGCGTTGGGTGCCTCTCTACTGTAGAAGACGCTCGAATACGGTAGTGTACTAGCCTTCCGCGCCCTTCTAGGACGAGATTTCCCTGCGGGATGAGGGACGAGAAGAGCATAGCACATTGAAACCCTCGTGCTTCAGCTGATGAATTGTAATCCATCGTGGTCGGGATGGACGACCCTACTGTGACAGTGCCGGCAATCCTATGCCTCACCACCACACTCCTCCAGTTTGCATGAACGTTCTCGTATCCTCGGGTGGTAGATGGAGTTCCCATACCTCTCATACAACTTCAATGCACGGACTGCACAATGCCATCCCCTCTAGATCCACGAATTACTTCTAAAAAACCGAACTAATAGGACTCGAAAGAAACTACGTGGCTCGAGGGTCACCGCCTGGACTACACATACAGCACGAGGACTCACAATCAGTATAGTCTTGTCACGTTAAGCAGATTACGGCTGCAATAAACGACGCAACACATAGAAAATAGTAGTTAAGTTAGCTGCAACAACCCCTTTCTCGGCTCTCAGCCATGGTCAAGTCAGGTTTTCTTTTCTCCTTTTTAGAAAATTATTTTACTTTTGATTTTTTAAAAATAATCTTCTACTTTTTACTTTATATTTGTATGCGTAATCCCAGCAAGTGTTCGCATAAGAATATTTTGATCCGTAATCCCTTTACTAATAACCCTTATAAGATGACTCCTCTCCATAATCTCTCCGACTGCCCCTTCTCCGAACCATTTTACGTCGTCAAAATACATTACGGCTAGAGAAAGGAGGGCAAAAACCTACACTCCGTTTGAAGCCGAGAGCCAAAATGGGCTCCACGACGTAAACTTCACGCTGATCTTCCGTTACAACTCGTCCGAAGCTGCTAGACATCAGGTCGCCCTACCATAATCTAAGATAACCGCAGCCGTATGAACCGTATGTAATACGGTACCGCACCGTGTGTGCGACCGTATGCGCCGCCAGCTCTGACATGCACCCTGAATCGATTTATGGTTCAACGGTCTCCGCCCAGCCGCCCAGTTCACACCAATCTTCCACCCCTCCGGGAACGATGAACTGGAACCAGAGTATCCTGGGAAGGACAAACTGGGATGGGCACCGTCCTTCACCTTTCATGCTTTTATTCAACAGTTTTTCTATGCTTGAATGCTATCTTACATTATCGCCTGTTCAGAGCGCAATAATAAACTGGGAAGTTTAAAATCTCGTGGTCAATTGTCGAACTTTGTCCCTTCCATATTACATGCTATTAGGTTGAGTCATAAATTTTGCAACATTTCTGTTTTCTCTGGAATTCAAAGTGAAACCGCTGAAATATTGTACTTTGTTTGAAAGCCTGTTCCCTTGCGATCATTTTGAGTTATTAGTCGTTAATTTTCCTAGCGTTGTTGAAAAGTTTTATTCACTAGAACGATGACCACTCAAAGTGAAAAAGTGTGGGATTTCATTTTCAATTATTTCCAGCTCGGCAGCAACCCAGCGACGGAGATCAAGCATATTCAGAAAGTCACTGGCAGGTTCTTCCCTAACCGAGTAAATTATTGGAGATGGTACCAGAAGTTCCGCCAAGAAGGGCAACAACTCCAGGGAAGATCAAATCTGTAAATAAAGGGCACCTGCGCCAACTCATCAAGTCGAATTCTTCTCAAACCAAACCGGGACTGACCGCTAATCTCCACACCTACCAGTGAACCACCGCTCGTCGGATGCAGTGGACTGGAAGGTCGCCAAAATCGCCTTCGTCAGTGCCTCATGCGGTAGCGGAAGCCCAGGTAAATCGCTGCGTTTCCGACTGCCGAGAGTGACAGGGCCTGGATGGAACCCTCATCAGCGATGAAAAGGGATGTTTTTCTACAACCGTAAAGGCAGAAAGAAATGGCTGGAACGCAACAGGCCGGGGTTCTGACGTCGAAACCGGAGTTCCACCGGAAGAAGATCCCGCTATGCGTTTTGTGGATGTGTAGTGGTCCAGTACACCAGGAGCTACACTAGGTAGTAATAGGTAGCTAAACCATCCTCAACGCTCGCTTCTTTCAAACACTTGACTAGATCCAGCAAAAATTAGAGGAGAAAGAAGTTGATACAAGATAATGTTTCTTCCAACAGGGCAACAGCCGACCGCTTCCAGGGGCCGGATTCATCAACGACTAACCAACCGGTATAGGGGGTAGAGATACCCACGATGAAGCCTGTGTCTCTAACTCTTACCTTATCTCTACCCAACTCTTATCTTGTCTCTACCCCTTCAACCCCGCATACCCACGGGTTTAATTGTTGATGGATCCGACCCCAGCACTTCAGACGCTGGAAAAAATCTAGGAATTGGGCTGGACCTGAATCAAGCGACCACCATACACCCCGGACACTGCGCCGTCTGACTGCCATCTGCTTCGGTCGATGGATTACTTCCTCCGTGGTAGGCGCTTCGCCGAAGTCGATGAGGTCACGGTGGCGGTATATGACTTCTTCATGTCGAAACCGACCAAATTCTATAGAGATGTAATCCGCTCAGTGCATGAAGAGCGGAAGAAGCTCATTGAGATTGACGGCAATTGCTTCGTTTAGGTCAGTCATTTTTCTTTCGTGGAATAATCATATTTTTGCCGTAAGACACAATTTCTGGCAAAATTTATGACCTAATATTAACCTAATATTAGTAAGAAACAGCAATCGAATTCAGGAGAACCCAAAGCGAATCGAGAAGCATCCATTCTGCCTACTATGTAGATGACTAGAGATTTTAGGCTGCTATGATCAAATCCACAACTTTATGCTCCTCACCAGAACCCTTCCAATTTGCTTGAAAGGTCTAAAACAAGAGCTCAGATAAACACCAATATTGAGAAAATTGCTGAGGATCCGACATTGGCTCACCGCCTTTTATCCCAAAACGTTATTACTCCATATTGTTGTGTTTCTGGCAGGTTTGCCTTGCAGTGGGCGAAATCTCAGTAGAAGGACTCAAAGACACTCTTTTACGATTAAAACAGTTGAGACACCTCAAGAGTTGCTCAACAGTAATAACAGGTTATCTCCTAGCCGTAGAAACAAGATAGCGATGCAAGCCTGGACACTGGGGATGCTCCTAGTTCATACCTGATGCTTTTTCATTGCTACGCTCTTCATTTCGTCCTGCCTCCACCCCTGTGTTTTCCATTCTTTGGTCGGCTATTTCAGTGGTCAGAATTCCTATTCTCAGTGTACGCCGCTTTTCGGTAAAACCTCTAATGTTTGCAACAACGGGGATTGCCAAGCTGGAAATTCAATGGAAACCGTAATTCGCTTCGAAAATGTCCAGTTTTCCAGTCCTTTATAGTGTTGCCTTTCTTGTAATCATGAAGCTGCTCGAAAAATATTGCCCGATTTAAGTCGCTAAAGAGCATTCGCCCCAAGAGAGTTCAATGGAATGTCATGAGAAAACACCCTTTTTCTACCATCTGGCTAGGCTAGAATCTTGCTGACGTAAAATCCAGAATTGCTTGAATTTACGCAGTATCAGTGGAGGCTGGTTTTACATTGGTTTAGTATTCATCCTACACCATCACTTGGAGTTTTTTAGTACTTGGTCGTGCTAGATCTTGAGAAGGTCTGAAAAATTATGCCAAGTATGGATTTTCAGGAATCTTATCATGGCTCACAGGACTAGCTTTTAGACAGTTTAAAACTCCACGCGTATTTGAACAGACTGCATTTTCAGCAGAGGGACCCTGAGTCCTTCTACTGAGATTTCGCCCACTACTAAGCAATCCTACCCGAAACACAACGAGATGGAGTAATAACGTTTAGTGATAAAAGGAGGTGAGACAGTGTCGGAATCTCGAGCGAGCAGGTTTCTCAATATTGATATACATCTGAGCTCTTGTTTTAGAGCTTTCAAGCAAATTTGAAAAAGGTTTTAGTGACGAGCATAAACTTATGGAATTGATCATAATCAGTAATCATAGCAGCCTAAAATCGCTAGCCATCTATTAGGCAGAATGATTGCTTCTCGATTCGCTTTGGGTTCTTCTGAAATGTTTTTTGTTTGTTTTTTGTTTTCGATTGTTGTTTTTCCTAATAGCAAGTTATATGGAAGAGTCAAAGTTGGTCAACTGACCACCAAATTTTAAACTTCTCAGTATATTATTGACGCACTGATTAGGTGATAATGCAAGATAGCATTCAGGTCTAACAACCCTGCTTAGTAAAGAGATGTAAGATAGAGGATCGCGTTCAAAAGCACCATTAAAGTTGCGCCACGCATTCTATTTTTACTGGATGTCGCGTGGGCCACAGAAATGCGTTTTTTGACTCATTTAAGAAATTGTGGTAGTCAATCCAGTCTGTTCTTTAGTCTGGGTGCAATTCACCACCACCGGGTTGGAAGGCTATGGTGAACTCGGCGGAAGTCGCTGAACCATCGGGGTGCATGTCAGAGCTGGCGGGGTTCACATGTTAGGTTCTCCCTTCGTTACTGTCGCGTTGCGGTCACCTTCGATGACGGCAGGGTGACCGGATTATTGTTCTGCCTCGGTCGACTTGTGGCAAAAGAACAGCGTGCACTTTGCGTTGTGGGGCCCATTTTGTGCCATACACCGTTGTACGGAGGTAGGAGGTCTTTGTCCTCCTTTCTCTGAACGTAGTGTATTTTGAGGACGTCAAGTCCTTCGCGGCTAATGAAAGTGTCTGACAGCAGTGGCACTTTGGGCTTCTCAATGTACACCAGTGGAAGGAGAACAAACTTTTATGTCGTGAATGAAAACATCGGCAATCGCCCTTTGCATTTTCCCTTCGCACTTCAAAAAACCGTGGAAAGTCGCGAGGCTTATAATTATGCTTGAATGACGTATGAAATTTCACCGCTAGAGCCGCTTTCAAACAGTAGAGCGCAGTGGTTCCTAGAAAGTTTAAAATCTTTATACATTAGGCAGCCGAGCATAGAGCAGCAAAATCTTACATTAAATAATTAGGACCAGATAATATGATGATCGCGTGCAATGAAAAAGTTTTCTTATTAGTTTGACTTTAGGCTTACAGAGGCCATTTCTTTTTTTGCAATAGCGTGCGCGTTTTTGTGCACTTTTCTATGTCACTTGTTCTCTGTTGACAAACCACGTAGTGGTAACAGATACCTTCCAAAGCATGTGACTTTTTTCCGAGCACGAAGCGCAGTGGAGAGGAACCATCTGAGAGTTACCGTCGCCCTCATTAGTTGATTAATGGACAGGAACCATCTGAGAGTTCCCGTCGTCCTCATTAACCGATCTCGTGAAAGGTTTCCGCTAGAATTTGATAAACGGCCGAGCGGATTTCTGCGGGTGTTTTTTGTTTCGTCTACTGCTCGTACTCTTCTTTTTATGAATGCGAACTGAAGCGTGAATAACCAGACGCCGTCATCCAGCGAAAACAATTTTGCTGAGGAGACAGCACGGGGCACGTGGGCTTTATTAATTTTAAAATGAGATCTCCTCTCTGCTTTCGCTGCCGCATTTCTCCCAATTTCACAATAAGCTACTTTCAATTAGTTTGTTTTTGTATATAGCGCAGGCTATGTATAGCGCCCACACGGAGTTCGAGACGCTGCCACAAAAATGTGTTTCACTAATGCAAAACGAGTTAGTTTGAAAGTGAGGGGAAACGAGTGTGTACGTCAGTGATTAAACTGTTCTCCCCCGCTTGTTCGTGCAACCAATCTCACTGTCTTGGTCGTATTTTTGGATTGCAATTGGTTCAGTGGTTTTAATTCGTTTTCCTTAATCCGGGGTTAGTCGGCTATCCAGCTAGTATGACCCTGATCCTCCCCTTTGTGCTTTTAGGTTTCCTGTCCCTATTCCAACTGACGTCCGAGGTCAGTAACGAAACGAACCTTTTCTCCACTGCTCTCTCTTTTCTCCAATTTTCTATGCTTTTCCTAATATTCTCCTGTCTTTCTTCTTTCCATTTCGGGTCGGTTTAATACAAACAGACCTGTTCGGGAGGAATTAGGCATCGAATTCTTCAGGTGGCTACCGAAAATTGTTGTATAAGCCCAATACGCGTTCACAGTGCCTCCACAAAATTAACCCGAAGAACTAGACGACGTAGTGCATTCCAGGAAGGGATTGGCTAATGGCGACCGGCATCCTTTATCCTTAGTTTAGTTTTTGGCTATGATTTGGAAAGCATAGAGCATGAATGGTCGGCGTTGCTTGTCAGCGGTTTGAACCTATAAACAAGTAGAAAATATCGGAAATTATATTCTTTTTTTGCCTTCTTGTCGAGTGAAAAACAGGCCTTCAATTGAAGCTCATCTCACTGCTTATTAAATGGAAGCAATTGCCAGTTGCAACGCAGTATTGTTAGAAGCTGACACCTATAATCAAGCGCTAGCCCTATCGATGTACTATTATTGTAGAAAACATTGGCATTCGAAACGCGTGCACTTTTTCGTTCAGTGGCTGCCATCCATATGTAGCTTTGACAAGCGAACAGCATCGCTTAAGTAATATTCGACTTCGCAGACCATCAACACGATGACATCAGTCAGCAAATGACCAGAAATCAAGCACGCCGTGTCCGTTCAAACCCGCTCATCTGCTCCCCTTTCCAAGGTAGCAATCATGTAGGGTGAAGATCGCCTACCTTCAAGAACTGTGTGGGAGTATCTTGGTGAGTAGATGCTGCGTAAGCTGTTTGTTACTTATCGATCAGGACTTAACTCTAAATCTTGAGTTGATGTTTAAAAAGATAACAAGGAATGTTTTATGGCACCTCAGAGAACACCCCGTCCTGGCGCAGTTTCTCTCCTTAGAAACACCTGCAGCACCTCTTATTGAGAATTCAAGCTTAATTCACTATTGTTATGCGTCAGCCACTCCCTCAAGACTAATAGAGTAAGTCCGTTCTAGGTGTTGTGAATCCACTAGTGTGTCGTGTGTCTGCTGCACTACTTGAAAAATTCGTAGGATACACTTGAACTGAGGAGGTCATCCTGAATAGATCGCATGAACAAACCTGCCAGAATGTGGATGCACTAGACCTCAAGACGAACAAGGCGCGGCCAGAGTATCATTTTAGTTGTTTTGTTTTGCTGAATCTAATAAATGATAGAGGATGTCGTTGACCAATCCCTGCTTGGGATGCGCCACGCAACCTACTTCCCCAAGATATCCTAGATAGAACATGGATGCGAATTTGGCTTTTACCGTGTCAGTTCTTATCCTTCCCAGGTAAATATGCCAGGAATTTACTATTTCCGGAAGGAAAAAGCGAGATGAGTGGTTCAGACCAATAACAACGATTCGTGATGCACCGAGATAGCCGACGTCTCCTCCGATTGCACTACTCCTCCGATTGTGCATCAGAATATTTAGACCTTATATGTACTTTGTATATTACCCATGGGAGCGATGCATCAAGTGTGTAGGACGAGGCGTTATGTAGCTTCGTCCTATATAGCGTCGTGCGCACTCCAATTCAAGGTTCTTGGTTCGAATTTCCAACTCAGGCCGACCAATCCGTTCATCAGTCAAGTGTGAATTAAATTAAGTTAAATTAAATTAAACTAAAGTGTATTATCAATCAGTCAACTGCTACTACGAAAGAAAGAATGCAATGACATGTCCTATATCAACTGGCCTTAGTAAATAATAATACGCATACGCCGATACGCACTCATATGACCTTCACGATATCCTAGGAGTCCGTGGGAAGAAAAGGAATAGTTGAATGAAGGTTAGAGTTCTAGTCCTTGCAAGTTTCTTTCCAAAAATTTATGTACGGCGTGCTTGGACAGCACGATTACAATGCCGTAATCGTGCTCTCCAAGCTTTGCTGGACTAATATTGTATTGAAAATACTAGCCCCACTTAAGAACAGTGGCGGAACCACTTCTTTTTCACGACAACTCTTTATCCGTTTGACCTGAGTGCAGCGCGTTTGTTTGCTACCATTAATTGTGTTAATACAGAGTAATGCACACATCTATGTAGAGAATGCGCATCGCCTATGTATTTGAAACCAGTGGCCTAATGACTCTTGGTTTTATCGTTCGGTTCTTCGTCCATTGGAGTGCAGAAGTAGGGCTTCCTCTGTGGTTCAATCTCAACGAGAACTCATATCTTACTCGTGTTCTCCTAGCGTTAGGTACCTATTCACCTTCCTAGCAGCGGGCTGAATCCCATCCATGGATGGGAGGATCCTTCTGCAGAAGATGCCTTCATGAGCGAAATAGCGTCAAACTTGAATGCAAGCGACGACGCTGATCGTGGAATACAGCGGGAAGGCTTTGACGAAAAGTAATGAAACACTTTTAGTGCTCCCACCCGAATTCGTCGCCCACCTCCCATTCAACGCCCAAATTCCCTCGTACTCAGGGGAGCAGGTTACATTGCTGATTCTGGAATAGTGTTGCTGAGTATTATTTATTTGTTCATAACGTCGACAATAATCTAGTGTAAACAAACAAAGTAATGTAAAAACCTATACTTATGTACCTTTCAGGCATGTAAGCAGTACATAATCTACAACGTACCTAGATCTCTAGTAAAATCTTTAAATTTTAACAAGCTGTTCACGATAAATGTTATATTCCTTTTTTCCGTTTATGTTTTTGCACAGACATCCTCGATAGGTCACCGTCCTCTCCAATCAAAGAGACAAATTCCCTAATAGTTCGATATGTCAGGAGATCTCTAATCTGGTTCTCGAATTTGATATGGTACCTCGAAGCTGAGCTTCCTTCTCACGTCTCTCGACATTATTTCACCAAAAAATTCAGTTGGATTGGTAGACTGCTTTCTGGAAAATAATTTGCACGTCACGTTTTCTTCAGTGGAGAGAGACCAAAGTGGACAGATCGTTGATGTTCGGCAACTGATCACGGAGAATAAACATTTATTTTTTACGCATACACACATATTCCTAGTCAGGTAGCCGCGCTCAAGCGTCATTTCAACGAATTATTTATTTATTGCACTTGGATATCCACGCACAAAACTATTTGCAATCAAGTGTCCGAAACAAGCAAAACGAGCTATACACAACGAGAAGTCAAACACATACGTTTGCGTGATAGAATACAAACAACATCACCCTAATGAATCATCTTTTGAGATCCCGTGTGGAAGAATAGGAGCTCATCCTCGATGTATCATGTCTGGGGGGATGGGGGCGGTATCAACGGCCTACTTGGCTTACTACATTGTGATGTAGTCAAACTTCTTTCGCTTTGCCGTGGTTTTTTCTCGTCTTGAAAATCGCCGTCTTCCTCTCGCATTAAGCCGTCATCCATTATCGTATCCGATAACATTCGAGAAGACGTCTTGCGATCCTCGCCCGGAGATTTCCGGGATGGTGGTCAATTGCTTCGATAAGACAGTAGGCGTGGTTATGAAAGCAGGCCCAGGAAAACACACGCATCCATTCGGGTCCCTAAGAACGGGTAACCCAAATCATTCATTCCCGTGGTGTCCCTGAAACGGTACCACGCTTGTCCACGAATCGTAAACCCATGAGTTAAATCCTCAATTAAGACGTGGGCCGGCCATGATGCATTTCGTAGGTAACAAAAGACGCTATCCGAAACCAGTAAAATTCTGCGATTTGCTGCACTTCGATGGACCACCAGAAACAGGATTTTGGTGGCGCTGCCGGAGGAGGCGTCGACTTCGCGTCTACCCCAAAACAGGGCTTAAGGCTCTGTCATACTGTTGTCAACTAGATCATCTATTCATGTTTCGCCGCTAAGTTGGTTCCAGTGCTGACAGGAAAGGACACAGTCTCATCAACTGGCCACCGAAGTTCTTTACATATACCATTTTCACATCGAATTGGACACTTTCAAATAAAATTAGGCGTTTTTCAAATTGGACATTATTCTAAGCTAGCCTAAGACTTTTGAAATCAAGGCGAACACTTCCAAATCAAAATGAGCTTCTTCTTCCTTAGAATAGGGACTCTACAAAAGGGCTAGAATAATTTTTTGTTCAAGGAAAATCTGAAGGTTTATTTATTCCCATTAAGTGAGCACACTGTTTTAAGTTTTATAAAATTTTTATTTTTTGAGGAAAAATAATGGCTCAAAGCTTGTTTAAAAGAGAACAAAGGCGGCTATTTCTTAGTGCTAAAAAAGAGACTGCTCTATGCCCTCTTCCAAAACATCGCGATGTTTCTTTAATTGATCGCTAAATTTCCGTTTACATCTAGGTTGACACCTGTTAACGATAGAGCAGTAACAAATGTAAAGCACACACATATCCTCATTTTGCTGTTCATGAAAGAAGAATCAGTGGAATTTAAGCTACCAATCAAAAAAAAAGTTTCGACGAACTTCATGAGTGCGATCTGTTTTTTTTTATTCTTCTGTATGCTAGATTTTTGGTGTGCTTCAGGGCAATATATAATTACTCGTTTTTTCTGGAAATAAAATTTTTTATAAAACTAAATATTATACCTTTGGGGCAGGTAAACTAAAAAATTTTAAAGGACTTTACACCAAATTTTCCTCAGACAAAAAATTATTTTAACTGTCATATTGAGTCTTTAGTCTAACCTGCCTGAAGGTCGTTTCGATTTGTGAGAAATTGCTCTGATTTCAATTGCCTTAAAAAAGAGTTGGAAGAGTGTCCAATTTGATTTTAAAGGTGTCCAATTCGGCTTGAAAATGGTATAGGTCCGACTTGAATTCCCACTTCCTTCATAATTCCGCAAAACTAATAAGAGATCGTGGCGTGCCTTGCTAAAGACTATTTACCAGCTGCCTTTACTTACTCCTTTTACTTAATATCTGCTGCAGAAATAACGACTTGATCACTTTCTGTAGTTTCAGGGCGAGGGGAACTGATCCTGGAAATGGAAATCCGCAATACTGAAATTGATGAGCGAAAGTGTCCCTTCGGCGCGTGTTGAATTATCATAACCGCTCTTGGAGTGTCTCATACGCAGTGGCTTGTCAAGATTTCATCTGTCTGGACATAAACGCCACCAGTGGTCACCGTTGGTCGTCCTCCCTTGAAGAGCTGACTCCACCCTCGGCGGCGTAAATCCAGGAGGAGGGAGTCCATTAAGGCAATTCTCCTCACGCATCAATTCACCCGTTTGCCAGCACTATCGGAGGATCCGCCCGTACGTATTCTAGCTGCTTTTTGCTCTCAGAAAATAACGCAAGACGCGGTTAGTGGCTACACTATGCACTCGGACTGAACTTTGATACCACAGGTAGTTCACGCTAGATAGATAGGTAGTGATGATCTGGAACAGATTCCATGGAGGAATAGGATGTCTTCTTAACAAATTGTCAACGAACGATTAACCTGCTTTACCTCTACCTGTCCTATGGCAGGAACTTATAAAAATTATGCCCTGGGGTTGGCAATGCGCAGGCAGAAAGCACATAGATTTTTCCCTTAGGCGTATTATTATGATCCTCTTTAATTTCCGGAGAATGCGCAACTTTTGACTTGCAAAACATTTTTAATTTGGAAAAATAAAAATAAATAACCAAGTCGAGGGAAGTGGAGAGAATTTTCGTGTTTTTTTTCGCTTTTCCCTAGATACCTTTTACTTTTTTCCACAATGTGCTGGTTTCTAACTTTTTCAACTTAATAGGCCAAGAACATTTCTATAAAAGGAGACTTGAGCATCAAAAAGCAAAGTCATTCATTGTCATTGTTTCACAACTACATATGTGTGTTTGTTTAAGAATGCTTCCCACCTCTTGTAGTTCTCGACATTTGCCGAAGCATGATGCGCTTGCTAACAGTATGTACCGTCTGAATAAGGGAGGAGATTTCACTGTAAACAATCGCTTTCACACAATATTATCGTGTAATCTGTTGAAATGTAGTCTCCAAAATGCTTTAAATCAAGTTTAGCTCCTAGAAGAGACGCAATTATTTATGTTGTATCTTCCCTTTTCTTTCTTCAGTGTTTTGATCGAAATGTTATAAGCCCCACTGAAATTAAACCTACTAACGCTTATAACAGTTTTAGGAACTTGTTACGATTTTAGCTAGATACCCTTAAGAGCTACAACCTCTGTTCTTATCTGTAACTGATTACACGATGTAGCCGATACTTCATGGCGTACTTACCTTCCTTGTCTACATAGGATGTCCAGTCGCTGCACGATAATGCGAACTGCGCTCCTGTTCTGTCTAAGTACCTTTCGCCAAACCGCCTGACTGCTTATGCAACTAATTAGATAGTTGTTGTTGCGGAAGAGATGGCACTGCTTTTTGAGAAGCTCTACAACGGTCGGTTACTTCAGATATTCTCACTACGGCACGGTTTGTCTCGTCATGTCTCGGTTTCTTTCTTGGGAAAGCTGTCGGACATCCTGCACCAAATGTTCTCTTACATAAGCACTAGTCTTGCACTTATGAGATTTTAATGCGCGACTGTGCACACAGGCTCTTCTTCCTGTCATTCCTTCTTCTCTGCTACTTCTTTTTGCATGAAGGCTTACTATGCTATGCTAATCATCCAGTTCTTACTAGTAGATCAATCCTTTTGAAAATCAGCGAAAGAAATAAAAAATTGGAGTGAAATAAAGGTCGAAGTTCTGTGGCCCTAATTATATGCGCTAGCTCCGCTTATTAGACATATGTATGTATTATAGTAAGATGCCTTCCAGTCAGCACTTAGGTGTAGCCTACGACTAATATAAATAGAAAAGTTGACCAAATTTTTGTAGTTCTTGCTTTTATAATAGTAGTAATAGAATAAGTGAAAGCGAAGTATAAAACCAGAAATTTGTGTCTTCCCTCAAGATGGTTCGTTTCGTCACATATTTTCAGACGACCCTTTTTGTTATAGCACCTCCCGGAGGCTCATCTACTATCGGCTATCAGTAAAGGTCTAGGTTAAAATATTTTGCATTATACGTGGCGGTTATTGCCGTTACTTATACTCCAAATTAACATATGAACCCATTCAAACAACTAATATGGGAGGAAGATATGGATTTGAGCGGAAATGGTGAGAAAGGGAAATCAGCCTTCAGAGGGTATTCTCGACAGCTTTTGCTTCGCTTTTGGTCTCTAATCGTCCAGTTGAACCCTTCGCGGCTGCGCGCATGTCTCAGAATGCAATTCCATTCATCGGTGGATCTCCGAGACTGAACTCATCTCTGGCGAGTAATGAGACTCGCGTGTGCCTCATCGCCAAATTTCAAAATCTACACATTTGGCGCATCTATGCTGCAGCCCCTCTCACCTGTAGTACGCCTGAAAGCAAAGATTTTGTTTAACTGTCTCTCATATGAAATTATATACAAATTAAACTCAAACATCCGTTTATGGGCGAAAATATACTGCTATCTTCAACAAGTTACCTATGGATGAGTCTTGCTACTTGGTAAGGAAGACTTCCAGTGCCTTCAGATGTACCACAAATGCTTATTTTTTCTTCAAAATCAGATAAATCGTTTAGACATTAAAGTTCAAAAAGTGTTCAGATTCTACACGAAGACGCGTCCCTTCATTTTTCCTCAGCCTATGGAGTACAAAGGGCTTTCTAGCTATGTGCGCTATCTGAGACAAAGCGGCCTTTCCGAATGCCTCAGATTTTTCTCTGCGCCCTTCTCCACAGCTTTTTCTGTAAAGAAAATGTTTCTCAATGTTAATGAGGAAATTTTTTTAAACGTTTTCTTATAAATAAGCGTTCCCAATTAACAAATGACCAGCGCTGAGCTTGTGAAAAAGCGTCGGTTCCCTGTGCTCTTCGATCACTCTGTGCCAATGTTTGAAAATGTTCTAGAGTCCTATGCCGCTTACTTCTTTTTGAGGAGTGAAGAGCAGAAGCTGGATTTTATGTGTTAGCCTTCAGTGAATTCATCATGGAATGCAGATAGTTCTGCACGAAACTACACGTTCGCTACATGCATGTATGTACAGGCGATAGCGAAAATTAAGCTAGGATTGAAGCTTTCGAACACCTAAGCCTACGTAAACATAACTCAATTAAAAATCAAGGGTAAACTGTACGTTTAGCAAACGTGCAGTTTCGTGCGATGCTAAACGCCAAAGTTATATAGACATGTTGATGCGAGCTTGAATTCGCGAATTTATTTTGGTTTCAGGTTTCGTCTATGATAGCTCCTTATATGGATCTAATGACGCCAATCTTTACGGACCTGCTCTGTGCACTTCTTCACTGAGACAGCTCACTACAATGCTAGCCTAATAATAAACAGCGAAAACAAGATGTGTTAGATTTATTCTTCGCAAGATAACTCCAGCTGAGGATTCAGGACGGTAGGGACTGGAGAGCTTTCGGTGCGCATTTGTGGCATGCCTTGGCTCATGGTAACATTCCTCTCAGTGATATGAAATGTTGCTGCGGTGGAATTGACATGTATGCATAAAATCTATGCGGAAGCATAAGACTCTCCAGTTAGTTGTGAAGGAAACCTCTTCAAACCAGCGGCGAAGTTACAATACCAAACGACGGATAGCTCATGGTCTAATGTCATACAAACACGGCTTGCGCCTTGTTCTTGAATCGCCTCCTTCGAGTGTTCCTGAAGAACTCTTTGTGATACCTTTTTAGTATATGGATCTATCGAGTGCAACCTGTCCGGTCCTGTCCTACGAACATCGTAGCTGTGGTAGCTCACTACATGCTACAGAATACACTGTGGATTTCCCCAAACGGCGTTTTCCACAGCGATTGGGTCGGAACCCTGTCGAGTCCACCAAGGTTCGCAGCTCAGCAGCTGCAGGTTGTTTTGCGAGCTCCGTGTCTCGTGAGTGTCTGTGAGCGGATTCCTTCGAAGACTGCCCGCGTTTCCTGTGCTGCCATTGTGCGGTCGTGAACGACGTCGCCTTGTCCACTTCCTTCTTCTTCCCTTTGCATTTCTCCCTTTCGGGTTTTCTACTCAGTCTCACGCCCCTATTGAAAGTGGTTTTGGAACCGAAAATGCTCTATTTTCCCCTCTATGGAATAAACCAACACCAATGCTCTCCTTGTGGCATTATTTATCTAGAATTTCACAATTCATTTCTTATCCAGTTCGTTGTTCACTAGCGGAAAAACTTTGCTAATTCATTCTTAACCTGTGATTACATCTACAGTGTGGTCACCTGAATGGTCCTCGTATTGGATTTGGAAAACGAACACTTATTCGAGCACACCATTAATTAATTCACCAAGTACGCTGTAAACATTAATAAGTCTAAAAAAGGTTCCCTAACATGCTGAGAAGTTTTCATGGAAATGATGGAAAGTTCTGATAAACACGCAACAGCAGCGGTACTTGTTGTTCTCTATCCCACGCTGGACTTCATCCAAGGACTTCCTTAGAGCCGCGGTTTAAGCTCATTTTCATGTCAACGTCATTCTAAGGAAGTGCAGCGATCCATTTTCTCATTCCTTCAAACGCGCCAGTTTCTTTCCTTCGCTTTCATCCCCTCGTCTTCTTATATTCCTTCTCGTGTGGGAGGATTACGTCTTGGAGTTGTTTTTCAATTGTTTTACAGACATTTCATGATTTTTTAGACTTCGTGTAATGCGAAATTGCTCTACGACTAACGTATGCTGCATCCTTAACATGAGGACTCGAGGGCTATCACCGTATTTCTTCCATGAAAGCCATTTGAATGAAAAGCCTTGAGATCTCGGTCCGAAGCTCTTAAATTGTGTAACACTTTAAGTGCGATATTGTGGGGAATATCTTTATATCCTTAGTTAACCTAAACACCAGTACTTCAGTCACCCTGATCTTAATTTTTAAGCTGTTCCGCGTTTGGTTGAAATGTCGATACAACTGGACAGGGAACGTTGAACCGAGCAAAAGCGCTTTGTTGAAGAACTGCAAAAGAGCAACAACAGCGACAGCTAAAAGAAGGCGTTTGCAGTTCTTCAATAGAGCGCTTTTGCTCTATTGAAGAACTGCATACACAAATCCGCATCCAACATAGCATTAACTATTCGTTCCGGACTAGTTCAGGAATAGTTCAGGACCTTGGTATGAACGCAATCAAGGAACAAAATTGGCCCTAGAGTCTAGATTCTGTTTATACGAAAACTAGAAGTATCATTGAGCGCGTGGTAGCGCAGTCGGAGGAAATTCCGTCACTGCGAGGCTGATGAATTGACCTGGAAAAGACAATACACTCAAATATCCATCACCTGAGCACTGCAAGTCATGACATGGAACAAATGCGCATCCAAATTGCCTCTATCGCATCCCGGAAGCAGAATTTGTGGCGCATCCTAAAAGAAATTCACTATCGCCATCCTTCATTCCTTTTTGTGAATAAAGCCGAAGTGAAGACTGCCAGGAGCAAAATGTACTATTGCTGCGTAGCGACCGCAGATGATTTCTGTCAAACGGCTGTGGTGGAGCGACCAGTAATTGCGGAAGTGATCCACTCATTTTCCTCGCTACCGCAACGTTCGAAATTACCAGATTGACCGTTCAACGTTCCTACGTTGGTGCTTTCCTGCAGGTTAAGCTCACAGCAGTGAACAATCAAGGGCCTTAATCCACCATCAGTAAAACTGCTCATCTGGCGTACACTCCTCTCATCTCTTTCGTGATAGTCAACGTTGTATTGAAAGACACGTCAGTCCATCATTTAAAGTGATTGGGGAGAGAACTGCTTTTGATTGTCTTTAATTGATATGTTCTTCATGAGCAGCCGTTGTTCTCCAATTTACAGACTCAATTCGTTTGGGAATGACGTTCTAGCGAAGTGAACTATTAGATTACTGGGCGTTTCTAAGTGCGTTCTCAATATGCCAGAACATCTGAGTGACGAGCGTGTTACAGAAAGCCAGCTAATCCTGCGCTTACGTTTTCAATGCCGATGCAGCTCTATGTAGCAGGCTTCATATGGGCAAATTAACCCTTTGATGGATCTCCGCTTGACTCCTGGTGGAGTTGTCTCAAGGTTTCCACTTCAAAACAAAATACTTTGACACAAGCTAAAATCAGATTTACTTCTAGCCTTCCGACAGAGTAATCGTCTCTCAATTATGCCCTACTTTTATTCCAGACGTCTCGGCTGAAACTCGACACGTCCACAAACGATTGTCTTACGTGCCACCCTGCTAGAATACGATATTCACCTTTGAATAGAGCACCACATACGGGCGCAAAAATGCTATGAAACTACGTACATATCTCTGCAATTTTTGCATAAAGCGGTGATGCGATGAAAAACCGGAAAGAATTTGCAATGTGACTTATCACGTGACAGTGATTGTGGCTATAAATAAGACTTCTGATAGCCCTTCGAGTCGAGTTGATGGGAGCCCTGCATTGCTTGTATCCGGCCGAACACGATCTATGGATACAGCAATAGAGCCCATTTCAGTTCCAGTGCCCATCTCACTTCATCTTAGGATCTACAGAATTCCGCAAGTTATTCTGTGGACGAACTGGTCAATACTACTATATCATGCAACGAAATTTGCAGAAGATTTTCTTTTCCACAATATGCTTTTCAAGTATAAGCGTACTAGTGATTTCAACCACGAACTGTTTAGGACGAACGCGGACTTGCGCTTATTCTTTGATACATATTGTTTTTAGCATCACATCTTGGGGCCGAATACCACAGAGATAAAACATAAAGAATGGCTTTATTCAATTCGTTGTAGGACGCGCCACGCATTCTACTTCTACGGCATATCGTGGAGGCTACTTGAATGCGTATTTGGTCTATACAATAATTTTCGGTAGGCAAAAAAAAGTAAGCGCTTTATCATTCCCAGACAAGTCTGGTAGCGATTCGCCGACACCGGAGGGATGAAAGGCTTGGGTAACCTGGACAGGAATCCGAACCAAGAAACTGCTATCGGGTGCACGTGGCGGCCGGCACCTCTTCCAACTGCGCACCACGCGCCCAACTGACAACTTGCGGACCATATTCATACACATTCCCCTTCAATTATGTGATATTTCAGTACTTACAGGGAACGAGACCTGTGCGCGAAACTTTTATGGTCGAGTTATGCGCAAAGGAGGGAACTCCAAGACGTGGTCTTGTTGACATCAGTGTGACAAGTGAACACGTCCTGGAGCTCTTTGTATGTGCCCGGGGCCGCTTCCCTATAAGAAACGAAGATTCTAATATAATGCTCCCAGTTCTAGGCCACTTTCAATCAGAAGCAGTCTGCTTGCAGTAGTGACAAATGGAGCAAATCGTACTCGAGATCCGTTCTAATCATCGACAATGGGATAATTCTAACGCAAGGCTATGTAAGTCCTGGACATGCATCTGACCACTTTCGCCCTTGGTTCGACCAATCTGAAGTTTGAAGTTTTGTAAACTTGTTGCATTCCCATTTCAGCTGTTGTTGATTACCACATACGATAACGTGTGCCAAGTGAGCAACCAGATAAGCTCAGCAAAAATGTCGTTTACTAACAACTCATGAAGAAAACCGCTCTCTTTTGCAGAATCCGATGTTTCTGTCAACTTGCACCACCTCCCGTACTCAGACCTCCTCTAAAATATTAGCATAGAGCGCTTAAGGCGTTTGGTTGAGTATGTAGATTGTACGTCAGAAAGCTTGGGCACTCTTAGGCCTCTGATGACGACGGTACAGTCCAGAAACGTTAGGCCGAAATAAGCATCGACGTACAACCTTGCGCTTGGCAAGTTCTGATATGTACAACTGAAACTTACCATGCCGAGGTTCCAAGAAGAGAGAAGCTGGAGATTAATTTTATCAGATTTTTTCAGAACTAGATTTTATTCTTTCAAGGATGGCCTGACTCATAGTTATAACCTTGGAGTTGAGAGTCTTTTTTTATACCTAACCAATTTATTAAATACGCCACGCCCTCCTCAAGGATTGTACTCGATCGGCAGATTCTTCCTGCGGACCATACCGTCTCCCTGGAACCACTCGCGTCGGAACTGCTTAGCGGCTCCATAACCTTGGAGTGTTGGAATCTTTCCATCGTGTCTATAACCTCTCCCTGGCAATCGCGGTGTGCTCGAGGTCGATGCTGTGCGGAGAAGTCAGTGAAAAGTTCAACCAGAAATCACTGTCTGACCGTGTTTGCTGTCGCAGTAGCAGCTTTTGTTCCGGTTCTCCTAGGGTATCCGCTTACTGGGACGAAGCTGCCGGCACAGTGTACGATTTAGAATGGGTATTCTTCCAGTTGATTCGCAATAATATCAAACGTTCACAAAAGGTGATTGAGCTCAGAATCGTCACTTTGTGCAAACTATAACAGCTGTTCTTTGTCCAAGTGATGAGGCTATTAAGTGCAGAATAATGACCATTGTTGTTTGGAAAATGTCAATAGTCAAATGTTCGTCTTAATCTGTTTGACATTTCGGCGGTGCACTTTCGGATTACATTCGAAAATGTCACAGTAAACACAGTGATTAACGAGGTGAGCAAGTCCTTTCAGTGCAGGCTCTGCTGCATCTTGTGGTTTGAGGAGCACGGAGTGTACCACCATCCAAATGAAACAGAGTCATTTGTCTTTCTAATCGAACGTTGTTCCTTTGGAATTACGGATGTAGAAGTATGTAGAAGCCTTGCGATTGTACAATATAACCCAACTGGATGTGTGCTTTGGCAAAGTTTGAACCGTATTGCTCTAATGTATTCGATAATTAATGCACATTCCCAACACAGTCAAAAGGAGGGAATATTTTGATGAATTTCAAAATTACCATGTTTTGCGCCCTTCTTACTTTCTATAACTGCAGCTGGACTTTTTTCAATTATATAGAGTAAGCATATTTCAGCGGGTTCTCCCATTAGGACATTTCAAAAGTAAGACAATTGACGATTTGTTCTCTTTACTGCAATTTGCTGTAAGCATCTGCTGGCTCTTTATGTGGCCAGTTTGCATACGATCTTCACAACCACTGAGAACGCTATGCAAGTTCTTGCATCTGCAGACTGTCATCTCTTTCCCCCCGATTGCCCCTCCCCACCCATTTCGCAACTCAGAGCGTTTTCTTCGCAGTATCGCCGGAGGCTCCGTTGGCGAGTTCCACCAGTAAGGAGTTTCCGTTTATTTTTCGGAGATCGCTTCAAGAAAACAACTCTTCTTCTGCATTTCCTACTCTGATGTCGTTATAATTAAATACGCCCTATGTTTACCGGAAAGAGATTTTTAATGAGTTTTTCCACACTATCCGATTACGCTCCCGATTTAAGGAGATCTCCTGATGATATTCTTACTGTGACTACGCAGTAGTCGAATAGCTTCGGAAGGATTTTAACAGCTGAGTGATGGAGACGTTTCATTTTATCACTAGTCCTCCACGCTTAGTGTTGTAAGCTTCGAACAGTACATAGAGGTTGCGTTTACTATCACAACTGCAGCTATCGAAGGAGTGCGAGATTGCAGGACGTTGACACCACTTTATGAGACATCCAAGTTATGGCTAAACACGGATCAAAACTGAAGACGTCTGCGCGAAGTTCTGAACTTCGCTCAAATGTCTTCAGTCCTGATCTGGAAGGAAAGGAGAACCCCAGGGAAAGCTATCCGAGTGCCTAAACTCATTCGATCCCGTTCAGGTCACTACCGTTTTCTACGTTCCATAATTTTGACGAAATTCTGTTGCAGAATAGTCAACCTTCAGCGATTAAAAGCCTTCTTTTTGGATTTCCATGCTTTCGAGTCCTCCTTTCAAAAATTATTGCTGCCGACGAGCGAAGTCGCGAACTGAAAGGAAATCCCTCTTTTTCGCGACAACGAACAAGATTCAGAACTATATAGATCGTCTGTATCACGACAAATCCGTAGGACACCATTAGGCAATTCCGAATTGTGCCGTGCACGCTGAATCAAACTTCTTGGTTCCGTTGCAGCAGGGGCCATCCAAGCCACAACTCTCCTGAAATGATGGCGTATTTCTCTGGAGAAGTTTAGACACTTGCACAATGGCTGGACACTGGGATTCGCTGTATTTCAAACAGAGATTGAAAGTGCACCGTCCCTCATTCTTATCCTTTAAAAGAGGCCAAATTCGAATTCAAAGTCGTGTCGATTAGTGAAGGACAAAAAAGTGAAAGAGGATAGACCAGTGAGTGGAGAAGGGTTGAAGGATGGAGCCATGTGGCGATGTTTCCATATTTGCTTCCTATTCCCCACCAGCTCAGCCAGCGAAAATCTGGTTTAATCCGACAGAACTTTATAAAGCCAGGCAACTGAATTGAATTGCGTCAGGTGCCGGGAGCTTCCTCTCTTGCTGTTTTGTCTATGACACCCAGTCCAGTAGCTTATTGCTTATTCATACTTATGCAGGTGGAAAAGGTTTTGAATACGTGCTATGTAGCTTCGGATCCGCTAGACAAGTCACTGAACGGAGTCTATTTCATCCAAAGGCGTCGTCTTTTGCAGCCTGTGTTGAATCCTGTCATGGATTTTACCGGCTCAGTCGTTGTTGTGGCTTTCTCTGTCTGCTATCCGCATGAGCAAGTGAGAACTAAATCCGTCACCCATCGGATTGATGAAGATTTTCTTCGGCCTATCGCTTATCGCTTTCTTCAACAAGCCTTTGTTCACAAATGGGCCATGCGTACTAACAGGTCGTCCATCACTAAACCTATCCTATCCATCATTAAACTGAAAATCAAAAACCTGAATGAATTATGTGATTGTGAGGGTAGTAGGAGAGTATCACGCTTCTTCTGTCTTCTGTGAGTGTAGAAGCCAAAGCATTTGTCGGAGCGCCCTCGCCATCTCTTCGAAACAGGAGACTCACAGCCCTCAAGAACAGAGTATGCTCTGAAACTGGCATTCGCAAAACGTATGATTTCCTTATTCCAATAAAAAAAATGTGGGAAGAATAGAGACCGGCATTAACCAAACCCTGTTTCGGACCCGCCACGCATTCTACCGCTATGGGATATCATGAAGGCAATGTGATTGCGTTCCTGGCATATGCAGTGGCAAACCGATAGACAACTCAACTCACCCAACGCAGGAGGGACGGAGTGCCTGTTATGCCTGTGCAGAACCCAAACCAAGAATATCGATGCCGGCGAAGTCTATAAGATTGCGCTTCGTTCTGCTGCTCTACCGCGCACTCAGATTCGCGAATACCGTTTCAGTCTAAACTCTTTCTATAAAAGGCCACCTGGATCATCAGTAGCCGTCGCATGGAGGATCTTTGTTAGAAACTGCATCCGCGTAATAAATCGCGGTGAAAAATATGACTGTCAACGAGAAATCCGGTTTTAGCCAGATGCTGAGTAGTAGCTAGCTCATTGCCCGAGCCTGAGTTGTACTTCACAACTAAGCCGATGAAACCGCACATCCCGTATTGTATCAGTTCAGTCCGGCAGCTGTCTGTGTGTCAACTGGTCCCCGAATCTCACTTCGGCTTGATAGGTACCTCATCCAAATGCCTCTACGAGAAGACACTTGAATATATGACATCTATGGCCCCTGATGTTCACTAACAAAAAGCATTCCAAAGAATGTTAAACATAATTAAATAACACAACATAACAGGAAGCGGAACATAAAATAGTCCGAACTCACCAGTGCTCAACGATTCAGGGCCTAAAGTCTCGAGCATTAATCGTAGTGCTAAGTGCTGTCTCGTGATCGCGTGTTGAAGGTGGATCGTTCTTCACTCAATGTCGGTGATGGATTATCTGGCAGACGTGTCCCGTGATGAAGAAATTAGGATGAGCCTCTTTCAAACCTTACTGAAGTTGTGGAAAACTCTCTAAGTTCACTAAGAAGAGTGAGCGTTCACTTTTCTTTTTTGCGAACAATTTTTCACTCTTCGTGGCGAGCAGCAAATCTCTGGTCTAAAAGGAATTCTGTTCGACCAAATATTTACCTAGTTAAGCAGCCTTTACACAACATCGCCATATCTGTTAGGATTTCAGGAGGTTCAAAATTTAAGGGTCGGCGCTTCAAGCTATCACAACTTCGCGTACTAACAATGACTCGCACTGCACGGGAAACCACTTTAGATTTCGGCACAACACTGGATAGTTCTCATCCAATCGATTTTGAACTCAATTTTCGACCTGTATTAATGCTTTTGACATTTTTTCAGATCTACCACGGTTAATTGTTTCAAATGTGTTCCGCGAATAGCATCGCATAGGTCCTCTAACGGTGAAGGAATGGGATTTTTGAAATGTAGTTACTCTTGAATGCAACTCTCACGAGTATATGTGATCGTGATTTTTCGTTATCCAACGATCATAGCTAGAAACATTGGACGGCTAACGGACGGAGATCTAATGCGTGGAATCTTGTTAAGCCTATCTCGAAGAAAACATCCTTGTCGCTTCCTGTTACCTCCATGCGTTTCGAATGAGTTTAAAAATATTTCAGAAAAATAGTTCTAGTTAGAAACCTATGCTTGATACAGTGCATGATTGTTAACCATGCACTGTATCAAACATAGGTTTCTAGGAAAAATTTGTTCCAAATCTCTAGCTGACTATCTATTAACTTTAATTTGTAACAACATTAAAGCAGAACAACAAATAATGAGCAAAAGATAAAAAATCGTGTTGCATTGTATTGGCACTTTGACCGGTGATAGTACGGGGGTAGAGGATCAGAAAGTTGCGTGAAGCCTGAGTCAAGGTTCTAGGTTCGTGACCCGTCCAGAACTACAATACCGCTCGCGCCGCACGGTCAAAAGTGGGCGAAAAAACGCCAACATAGCGTCGCAAAGCGTCGCACGCTCATGACTCCTTCAGTTTTAGGTTTCTTGAACAAAGGTTGGCACCATTCGATTTGCCTCTGCGAGATCTACACAAATATTTATTTATTTATTTATTTATTTATTTATTTATTTATGCACAATGATGTGCGCTAAAACAGTGAGTGTCACCAGGCAACAATAAAACAAAAAAAACAGAACCTAATACTGTGAAGAAAAAACACTTGAACGAAGAAAAGAAGAAAAAAAACGAAACAAACATATGAAAGGCAAAGCAAAACAACAATCAAGCTGAGACGTTGGCAAACAGATGTCCAGAAGCGGCAAGAAATGAGAATAAAAAGACTCAGCTGCTGTTCACTTTTTTTGTTATTGGCCATTGGTTTGAAGTATATAACGGCAGGGAACGCTAGGGATAGAGCCACTCCTCATGAGCAAGGGTGTATGCATCTATGATGGTCCATATGAAGAAGTCTAACAACGTCAAGTAAAAGACTGGTATTGGTTAGCCGAAGAGTAGTCCTGCATTTTTTATATAATAAAAGAAAAGAAATAATCTGCAAAAGCCACTAAAAGACGTGAAAAAAAACATATTCTTGCATTAAAATTCAGAGCTCACCGTAATTATGATCATGACCTATAAAATGCGCTAAGTCTACGACCTCCTAAGCTAACGATTCCAGGGCGGGCCCTGTATCTCAAAGGCCTCTTTAAACTGATACGCACCCCGGGCGCTGCATAGGAGGGAGGAGCGCATGTTGATGTATATTGATACGGTGAGTGGAGGTTCTAGAGTTGAAAAAAAATGAGATGTAGTTAAAATTCAAAAAAAAAATTTCAAAAAAAAATTGCAATAAGGACTACTCTTAAGCAAAGCAACACATAACTTAAACGCGAGAAACAAGCAGACAGAGTAAGAGAAACATAACGAGTTATGTTAGGTAGGTATTCCCAATTCTTAAAAATCCAGAGCAACGCAAGTGAACTAAGGCTAAGCAAATCCCCTTAAGACAAGAGCTGAGAGATTGCAGTTCAAGTGAACAGTGAACAGAGCGAAAGTTAAGTTTTCAGTTACAGTGAAGAACTGGAAATCTGTTTGCCAATATTGACAACAAAACAGGTCTTGTGTGAATGCCATCCTATAAGTAAAATACGAAACTGCTCGCAAAGCGTAGTAGGAGTGTAGCCATCCTCGTTTACGATTGGTTGAAGTTGAGCTTAAGCCATAAGAGGGATCTGTGAAGTCTTCTGTAACCACCTTCTGTAAATAGAAAGAATTCAAACCAAATTTCTTTAAAATTTAAATTTTCAATTAAGACAAATCTGAAATTTTTAAAACAGATAAAAGGTCGAGCTTCTTTAATTTTGCTCGGAACACTGAGCTATTGGGCAAGTCAACTATATCAGGAGGCAACATCTGAATCAATTTCGCAACGCGAAAGAAGAAATTATTGGAGACCTTGGAGTTCGGCTTACTATTTAGCTTGACGTTTTGTAGAGATAGCAAGCTAGTACGTCCTCTGCATGGCCTAAAAATCCAGTATTTACTCGGCTTCAATTTCGATTCACCTTTGAGAATTTTGAAGCAAAACACTAAGTCGCTAAATATGCGACGGTGGAACAGAGTGTTAAGCTTAAATATACTCAGCCTTTCTTTGTAAATCGGCATGATACCGGGATACTCGGGGTCCGGGAAACATTTATACATCAAAATCTTGGTGAATGTCTGCTGGACCTTTTCAATTTTATTCTGAAGCTTTCTGGTGGCAGGGCTCCAGATCTGAGATCCGTATTCTAAGACTGGGATAACGTAAGCTTTGTATAACGTAATCAGTATTTGAGGATCGTTGCAAGCAACATTTCTATAAAGCCTAAAAAGAATGGTAAAAGCCTTCCGAACGATCATGTTGATGTGTGGTTCGAAGTCCAGTTTTGTATTGACGAGAATCCCAAGATCGCGTACTTCATCAGTGTTTTGAAGGACCTTGCCATCAAACATATACGTCGCTTTATTTTCGTTGTTTCCTAAATAAAGAACGCAAGTTTTAGACAAATTTACAGGAATACCCTAAGCTGAAGCCCATTCCATCATTTTTGCAATGGACTGTGAAAGAGCATTGCATACCTCAGTTTTATTAGATTCCTCATAAATTCCATACACTTTAATGTCGTCAGCATACGCTTGTACCTTAACAAGCGGGTGGGTGCTCAAATAAGATGGGAGGTCGTAAGTGTAGATAAGAAATAGGAGAGGTGAAAGTACGCCACATTGTGGAACTCCGCTTGGGCAAGGATAGAGACTGGAGAAAGAATTATTTACTTTAACACACATCTGTCTTCCTGTCAAGTATGATCGTATCCAGGATAGCAGCGCTCCTCTCACTCCCAAACAGTGAAGCTTAAAAATCAGCTTATCATGAATAACTTTATCAAACGCTTTGGAAAAGTCGAAGTACACAATGTCAACCGAGCTACCATTACTGACAGAAAGATCCCAATCAAAAATGCAATCGGAAAGCTGAGTAACGGTAGATGCCCCACTAACGAAGCCATGCTGTTGTATAGGGATTGAGGAGTTCTTAAAAAGCCATGCAGAAAGCTTATCTCTTATCAAATTTTCCATCACCTTCACTGGAGGTGGAGTTATACTTATCGGACGGAAAGACGATACTAGGAACGAGTCAGCGGTTTTAGGGATGGCCGTTACAATAGACGTTTTCCACACCATAGGAATTTCACAGAACATCATAGATATATTGAAAATCATAGAAAGAGGTTTGTATAGAGCAAAAGCGCATTTTTTGTATACAATTTGCGGAATACCATCAGATGTTAACGACGTAGACGGTTTGAGTGACTTTAGAACTTTCAACACATCGTAAGGATGAAACACGACTTCACGAAAACAATTATTGTGCATTTCTTCACTATTTGATTGGATTCCCAATTCGAAGTTTAATGGAATGTCGTCATTAGACACAAAGGTAGATGCGAAGCACCTACCGAGAGCTTCAGCCTTTTGTTCATCAGTCAAAAAAACACAGCCTAGGTCATCATAAAGAACAGGTATGGATGACTGTGGTCTTATTCTATCTTTTATTAGAGAAAAAATGGTCTTCGAATTAGCTTTAGTGCCAGCTCGCTTCATTTTATTGTCAAGAAACCTCTTCAAATGACGGTCAAGCTCAGAACAAACTCTTTTTTAGTGAGCACTAGAAAGCAAGCTGGTAGATGAAGCTCTAAAAAGTCGATTTTTTTGTGCAATTAGATTTCGTATGTGGTCTGGATAGATCACTCTATTCACATGTTGAATTTGGACGGGTACATAATCGTATAAGCCGATACGTACGATGTCACAATATCAGGAACTGACGACTTACCCTACAAGTAAATGGGTTGTTCGCGATTTGGTTCTTGAGGAGGAAGAGATAGCTTAGCAGAGCCACCTTTTGGGTGTAATTTCATCTTAAAGATTCTGAAAGCTCAGAATTGGTATTTATTTATTTATTTATTTGGATGTGCAAACGATTACAAATTCACGTAGAAAAAACACAAGAACTGGAGCATTACAGTGCAATGTAGAAAAACTCTTAGTTACTCTTGAATATATTTGTCCACGAGCCCTTTAAACTGAGGTAACGGATTCAGGAACGCGTGTCTTTTTGAAAATTTCAAAACTCAGAACCCACCCTTTGGTTGGAATGCAAAGTACGGATAGCGATTTTGGCCTTGAAGAAAGAGAGCTTCCACTAGTTCCCCCTTGTGTTCGAATTTACAACGCAGCAATGTGTAGAACTCACCAAGATTTTGTACCACCATTTCATTCAAAAAGAAAAGCAAACAGGGAACGTGCAAAGAATTAATGATTGGAGTCCCTGTGTATCAGATTTTTAAACGTACGGTAGCTCAATCAATCCTTCTTTAATTTAATTTTTAATTTAATTTATTTTTTAATTTTAATTTAATTTTTTAATCATTCGAAGGTATGTAACAGCATCGTAGGCCCAAATTTGCGCTGCGTTCTGTGCTGGATAGAGTTACGCCATAACGTCATATTCGTGTTATTTATACCGATATTTACTGCACCACGGAAGTACAATACCGCTCGCGCCGCACGGTCAAAAGTGGGCGAAAAAACGCCAACATAGCGTCGCAAAGCGTCGCACGCTCATGACTCCTTCAGTTTTAGGTTTATTGAACAAAGGTTGGTACCATTCGATTCGCCTCTGCGAGATCTACACAAATATATGTAAAACTTTACTGGAACACCCGTATTTTCGCCGTGGGTGGTCCAAAATTGGCTGGACGGGCGATTAGAGCAGCTTATTTCCCAGGATATGAAGTATCTCAAAGATGGCGTACGTCGCCAGTGCTCTGGCAAGCCAGGAATGTCCCGAGAGTGCGCCGTGCACAATGCACATAGGACCTAACCTATCAATCGAGTGGGCGAGGGCATGTCCCCTGCGCTTCTATCTTCTCTTACTGGGAAATACGAAATTCTCAAGACTATTTCCAACCGTTTGGAGAAGGTTCCCATAAATTTCTAGTCACCACACTCAGGATTAGCTCCAATCTGTCCCAGCGAAATTTTGGTGTGCGCCGTGAACAATGCATACAGAATCAAACCTTTCAATCAAGGGGGGACAGCTTGTAGACTGAGCGTTTGGGGAGTTTTATCAGAAATTTCTTGCCGCCCTAGTCAGGAGTTGCTCTAAGGCTGTCCAGCGAGCCTTTGAAGTGCGCCGTAAACAATACATACGGATTCACACCTTTCAGTCGAAGGGGCGACCGCTCGCAAATTGCACGAATGGGCGTGTTCTGAGCGCAATAGCTCTGTCAAGTTGTAACCTTTCATGCTGCAGCTTGTAGGTTTTGTAGGCAGTCAAACGTTTTGTAGGTACGCCAAAGTAGAATGGTTTAGCTTAGGAAGGGACAATGTTATAGGGGTGCGAAAATGCAGGTGAGGATTGTGTGAAGCATTTTTTTCCGATTTCCGTGGACCACTGCGAGAAGATGCGGCGAGCTGACGGCTTTAAAATACGTACGTGAACAGAGCGCCTAAGATACTTTACGATGATATGCTCTTAGGTCCTCAGTTGCCTAAACTGCCTTAGCCTCGGCTGGTGTTTTAGAGCGGCAAAAGCTAGCGGTTAGAGTTTCTTGCGCTCCTACTCGCCCAGATTTGAGTCTTCGACACTCGAAATGGCACAGTTCCGTTCACATGAAAAGCGCTATCGAACGGTGTCAATCTCGACCGATTTTGGAATCATCAATTTTTTGACTGTCTAGCATAGAGGACGAGGCCGCGGCGGAAGGACGATGATGTCATCGAAAAAACGATGTCTTCGAGTTGGGCCATGCTTGATACCGTTCGATAGAGCTTTTCATGCTGAATTGAATCGTGTCATTCAGAGTGGGGAAAACTGTAATCTGGGCGAGAAACAGCGCGGAGAGCGTCTGCCGTTGTTGCGCTAAATTGCACGCGCGGGCGTGTTCGGAGCACAATAACTCTGTCGAGTTCGAATCGTTTCGGCTGCAACTTGCGTTTATTGTAGGCAGTAGAACGATATATAAGTATACTAAAGTAGAATGGCTTAGCTTCAGAGGGGGCAATGTTACAGCGGTGCAAAAATGCAGGTGAGGCTTGCGTGATGCAT
>OX377201.1:77654761-77737733 GCA_947396885.1 Heligmosomoides polygyrus polygyrus | reverse complement strand
AGAAGCTCCCGCGGGAGTATAACAGGGGCCTATAACAGAGGCCATAGATTTTTCGGCAATATTCCATCGAGGACGTGGCGCCCTAGGCCGAGCTGCGCGGACGATGGCGTCATCAAAAACCGGTATTTTCGAAATTGGCCAAATCTCCTCGTGCAAACTCCGTATAAAATCGTTTAGGGTTTATTTGGGGCGCTGATTACGAATCCGACGTCAGTTTTTGAAAATTCCGTCGACTTCGGTAGGTTTTGGATTTGCTTCTGAATAATTGAGGGTGGTCGGGTCAGGATCATCGCTCATACCGATAACTGAGGGTGATCGGTGATCGTGACCCGACCACCCTCAAATGGGAAGCAACCTGCTGATGTCGACGGAATTTTCAAAAACTGACGTCGGATTCGTAATCAGCGCCCCAAATAAGCCCTAGACGATTTTGGACGAAGTTTGCACGAGGAGATTTGGCCAATTTCGAAAATACCGGTTTTGATGACGTCATCGTCCGCGCAGCTCGGCCGGGCGCCACGTCCTCGATGGAATATTGCCGAAAAATCTATGGCCTCTGTTATACTCCCGCGGGAGCATCCGCGGAAGGGCGGGAATCGCGCCGAGATTCCTCACCTGGCCAATCACCGCGCCCCGCCACGCCCGCCGTCCGCGGTGCACCCCTCGCCCACGGAGGTGTTATACTCCCGCGGGAGCATCCGCGGAAGGGCGGGAATCGCGCCGAGATTCCTCACCTGGCCAATCACCGCGCCCCGCCACGCCCGCCGTCCGCGGTGCACCCCTCGCCCACGGAGGTTCCGCGGATGCTCCCGCGGGAGTATAACACATGCCTATGTTTCCAAAATCGGTGGACATTGATACAATTCGATCGCGCTCTTCAAGCAGAACAGAACGATGTTATTGGGAGTGTCGAAAACCCAAATATGGACAAGTAAGAGTGCAGGAAACTTCAATCGCTAAGTCCGCCGCCCTAAAACGGCAGATGGGCTAAGACAGTTTAGGCAGCTGAAAAGTTCTGATCACGTCATCGTAAAGTACCGTACCTTAAGCGCTCTGTTCGCGTACGCATTTTGAGGCTTTAGCTCGCCGCGTCTTCTCGCAGTGGTTAACCAAATTCGGAAAAAAATGCATCACGCAAGCCTCACCTGCATTTTTGCACCGCTGTAACATTGCCCCCTCTGAAGCTAAGCCATTCTACTTTAGTATACTTATATATCGTTCTACTGCCTACAATAAACGCAAGTTGCAGCCGAAACGATTCGAACTCGACAGAGTTATTGTGCTCCGAACACGCCCGCGCGTGCAATTTAGCGCAACAACGGCAGACGCTCTCCGCGCTGTTTCTCGCCCAGATTACAGTTTTCCCCACTCTGAATGACACGATTCAATTCAGCATGAAAAGCTCTATCGAACGGTATCAAGCATGGCCCAACTCGAAGACATCGTTTTTTCGATGACATCATCGTCCTTCCGCCGCGGCCTCGTCCTCTATGCTAGACAGTCAAAAAATTGATGATTCCAAAATCGGTCGAGATTGACACCGTTCGATAGCGCTTTTCATGTGAACGGAACTGTGCCATTTCGAGTGTCGAAGACTCAAATCTGGGCGAGTAGGAGCGCAAGAAACTCTAACCGCTAGCTTTTGCCGCTCTAAAACACCAGCCGAGGCTAAGGCAGTTTAGGCAACTGAGGACCTAAGAGCATATCATCGTAAAGTATCTTAGGCGCTCTGTTCACGTACGTATTTTAAAGCCGTCAGCTCGCCGCATCTTCTCGCAGTGGTCCACGGAAATCGGAAAAAAATGCTTCACACAATCCTCACCTGCATTTTCGCACCCCTATAACATTGTCCCTTCCTAAGCTAAACCATTCTACTTTGGCGTACCTACAAAACGTTTGACTGCCTACAAAACCTACAAGCTGCAGCATGAAAGGTTACAACTTGACAGAGCTATTGCGCTCAGAACACGCCCATTCGTGCAATTTGCGAGCGGTCGCCCCTTCGACTGAAAGGTGTGAATCCGTATGTATTGTTTACGGCGCACTTCAAAGGCTCGCTGGACAGCCTTAGAGCAACTCCTGACTAGGGCGGCAAGAAATTTCTGATAAAACTCCCCAAACGCTCAGTCTACAAGCTGTCCCCCCTTGATTGAAAGGTTTGATTCTGTATGCATTGTTCACGGCGCACACCAAAATTTCGCTGGGACAGATTGGAGCTAATCCTGAGTGTGGTGACTAGAAATTTATGGGAACCTTCTCCAAACGGTTGGAAATAGTCTTGAGAATTTCGTATTTCCCAGTAAGAGAAGATAGAAGCGCAGGGGACATGCCCTCGCCCACTCGATTGATAGGTTAGGTCCTATGTGCATTGTGCACGGCGCACTCTCGGGACATTCCTGGCTTGCCAGAGCACTGGCGACGTACGCCATCTTTGAGATACTTCATATCCTGGGAAATAAGCTGCTCTAATCGCCCGTCCAGCCAATTTTGGACCACCCACGGCGAAAATACGGGTGTTCCAGTAAAGTTTTACATATATTTGTGTAGATCTCGCAGAGGCGAATCGAATGGTACCAACCTTTGTTCAATAAACCTAAAACTGAAGGAGTCATGAGCGTGCGACGCTTTGCGACGCTATGTTGGCGTTTTTTCGCCCACTTTTGACCGTGCGGCGCGAGCGGTATTGTATGCCATTGATCCGCCCCTATTCGATATGTCGGCATCGCATACCCCTAACTGATTCGGGGTTTGGATCCCACTCATGCTACCTATATCCTCCGTCTTGCATTGCTCCGGTGGTTGGTGAAATTGTTATTTGGGAAGGATAATCAACGACATGTCCAATAGGTAAATAAAATACGCATTCAAATCGTCTCTGTCCTACATAAGTAGAATGCTTGGCGTATCCTGCAAGGAGATTTTTTATCGCGTCCTTCATCTCTTTTTCTTTTATTGTCACCTCTGTTTTAGTTACATATGGAAGAACAGCTCCATTCCTTCCCTCCTTCGTTGCCCGAAGTTTGCCCCTCTTCTTTCCCTTGTAAACATCGCGCTAAAATGAACTGCTCTCTTGACGTAGTAGTCCACCGGGGCGTACGAAGATGATGATGATGATGCAGAGCATCCAAGAAGCACTGTTCCATTCGTCGCTAATTGGACCTCACGAGAATGCCGCAGTTGATTGCTGTGCTCTGCCATTTCGGGAGCAATCACCGTGAGAGAGAGGTTCCCAAGGATCAAAGCCCTCCCTTCCACCACGAGTGTGGCGAATGGCGACGATTATCATGGAGGCAACTCAGTTGTCCCTACCTTGAAACGCCCATCTGCCCAAAAAGCCTGTTTTCCATCGCAAGGTAGAGGCTTAGAGCACGACAGAGTCCCTTTTCGGTGCAGTTTAACAATCACCTAGTTCTACAGACGATAAAGAGCAAGGAGGGAATTTAGAAGCACATTTCTGTGTAACAGCTTTTACTGAAGGGCTCCAGACAATGTCGTTAGCCTTGAACTCTTTCTTTGCGAAAAAACAGTAGTTTTAGATGTCGTGTACCAAATCAGAACTCACAAGTACAATTTGCATGTCTTTCTGAGTGTGCAAGAACACGATGCGCTCTTGGTTTCTAGAAGTGGAAGCCGATGGTGGGGGACAAAATGTCTGTTTCGCTTCTTTATCGCGAAATTGAGAAGAAAGAGTTCATCTTCAAACGATTGAGTGTTGATGATGCGTTACCAGTTTCAATAGGATCAAGGCACCTTAATCTACTATGTTATTTCAAAGAAAAATTTGCTCTTCAATTTTTTTTACCACGATGGGAGATTGCGTCTTCAATGGGATGATAGTAGCGTCTGTAAAACGAAATCTGCTTCCGAAATGGCTACTAAATAGTTCTTCACCACGTACCAATATCCTCTGGACATTGCACTAATTATCCCTCATGCCCTCACTATGTGCATACATATTATGTAGCAGTTTTGCGGTACAGCCACAGCTGGTGCATGCCAAAAAGGACTGATTAAAAGCCGGGCTCGTAATATTCAAAAATTTCAACATTTTTTCGACTAATGCACAGAGCGTATGGAGACGGAAGGCGCCGTCTGTCGCGAGGCAAGGTTCTTCATGCTCTGCTCAGGCTAGAAAAACCTTCTATCCTTAATGGGCGCGAAATGCTACGTACCAGATCTTCTTGGAAGTGATGAAGTACTGCCTATGAGTTATTCATTTCCTGACTACCGGAAGTCATTGTATAGGCAAATCTGAGTGACTAACAGTTCACTGATGAAATATCATTTAAAAAATATTTGACCACATTTTTCTCTTTATGCGTGAGGCAGAGAAGAGATGCGACGCAGCCTGATGCACATAAACTTCAGAACAGTCTCACGTCGTGCACTTGATGCTTTGCTCCCCAATCCGACTAAGAGGCGTTCTTTAAAGCAACTCTGCCGCTGAAATATGGCTATACAACTCCATTCTCTCCGTCGAACTCGGTGTTACAGTAGAGCTGTACATACATGACTGCACAGCTGTCACTCTTATGTATGACACTTGAGCCAGTTGGAGTTTCCCTCATTACCCCTTTTGAAATGGAAGTTGGTGCTGTCCCATCCCGAAGAACGAGCGGTCCGGTTAGCAAGTGATCTTCTGTTCGCCGTCACTTGATCCTCTTCGTTAAAGTGCCCGCATTCCTCTCTGTGCTGGCATTTTTCCCATAGCTAAGAATGCCGGTGATCCACGTTACCGTTTAAACATTGGTTCCACTACAAAAGTGGGAGTGCAATTTCTCGTATTCTCGTGAATTTCCCTCTATTCCCAAGTTCCAGCAGATGTTGCACAATCTCCATTACCCTTTCGACCCATTGGAATTATTTCGGCTGTAAACAGAATTTTAACAACGAACGTAGTCTCAGCTTTTGAAGCAATGCTGTCTTTTGTAAATGGAAAATGTTATTCCGTGACTTAACCATGGGTTTTGACAAAATCTCCCCGCCTAGCTTCCAGAGTTGCTCAGCTTAAATTTCAAACAATCTGTAGAGGCTGACGTTGGCTGATCTTTATTTTCTGCACCATGAAGTGCTGTAACGCCTTAGTGTTTGATTATGGAATGTGGAGCCTTTCTGAACACTTGAGTTGTTTCAGTGATTGTTTCCGCGTTTTTTCGATGTCGGTACTAGGCAGCGGAACGAAGCGGAAAAAATAGTATTTTCGTTTGTAGGATCAACCGTTCGCCATCAACAACAGTACGATACGATACGACTAATGAATAACCGATAACGGACGACGTTAATCAACCCTTCCTGGGATGCCTAAAGTATTCTACTCACCCGGGGTCTAGTGAAGGTATTTCGTATCGGCCTGTGCAATGACCTAGAATGGTCAGATGATGAACAAGTCAATGTTTTGTCTTTCTCGGACCAGTCTGATACCAATTCACCGGATCCGGAGAGATGGAAGACTTGGTCGGCTTAGGCGAGAATCTTAGAACCTTGAATCGGGTGTATGTGACACCTGACGCTCCCTTCCACTGCTCTACCACGTGCGCACAACACGCACTTAAAATGTGTAAAAAAACAAAGGCTGAAAATTTTTACACGTATTATACTTTTGACGCCCCCCCCCCCCCACCCGGTAGCATGCAGGTTTGAAAGGCCACTGACAACTATTTTTCTAAGCCACCTTATTAATAATCTTCCTTGCTTTCACATGCATACATATTCTTAGCAATTTATGCACTGGAATACAAACACGTTATAGCGCCGTACAGCTGCCTCGCTTCCCAGTGAACGCTATCTCTGCCCTTGCGATTGGTGCCGACTGCATTGAAATCCTTAGGAAGTCGCCCTTCAATAGCGTCCTGTTCGACGCCGTGCCGGTGCCTCCGTGAATCCCTTTTAATTGAAGCCATTGATCGAAGACCGGCAATTGCTTCCTTTCAATCTCTGCCCGACAGATCAAGCTGCTCCTCGGGGCGTGGCCACCAGTGGAGTGGGCGGGAACGTCGTCCGATGAACGGAGAGAGCCACTGCACGCTCCTGCTGGAATTTGCACGCTTACCAGCACTCGTTTCGTTCGCTGAAATCTATTTGTTGTCGAGTGCTGCGTCTGAAGGTGGTCCATATTCGGAGGATATAACCGGAGGTGCATCAAAGTGACTTTTGCCTGCTTCTAGCAGTCTCTATGCCTGGACTAATCACCTGCCATATGTTTGGTGCTTTAATCACAGAGCATACAAAGAGAGCACTTGTCTTGTTTCCAACCGCGAGATTCTTTGAGACTACTAAGGGTCAGCGATTTGCAGACTGAATGTAGAACTTTCATTGACGCGAATCTGAGAAAAACTGGCTAAACATACATCCTCCGAACAAATGTTCTCCTCAATCGGTTCCCAAAGCCTCTCTTTTAAATTTGCACACTGAATGTAGAACGTTTCTTGTTCGCTCGTCAAGTCCTGATAGCCTACACGTTGCTTTCGTCGGAGTGTGGAGGGCTTCGGTCATTGAGATCCGAAAAACTGACCGTCCAATTGTGAGAAATTTCCTCTGCTAGACCTACATTCAGTCCTCACTTAAACGTTTCTTGTTCACTCCTTAAGTCCTGATAATCACGATCCCTTCACTTATTTTTCCGTCACAATTTTGATTGCTTAATGCCTTTGTAGGAGGCACCGGCTCTTGCGATCACCCCATTTCAGGTTCTTGGTTCAGATTTTCTGCCTAGGCGAACCAAACACTCCACCCTCTCGAGATCGGTGGCTTGATAATGGACGTCTATAAGAAGGACAAAACGCTGACTTGTCCAATGCAAGTCATTTATGCGTAGGCCAAAGATGCATTCAAATTGTCCTCACATTAGATAGCCGGTAGAAGCAGTATGCATGTCTCATCCCAAAACCGTTGATAAACGCCGTCCTTTAACCGTTAGCCTTTACCCTGAGATGCTCTCCGTCTATATCAATAGATTTTCTTTAATACAAATGTTCTTAAATTAAAGGATTGTGAGGATTGGATGGTTTACTTGACATGGATGAGACCCGCCTGCTCAAACTGTGTAATAGCCACGCTGAAGAGGTTTCGAACCACTTTCGCAGCAAATACCGTTCATATAGCACATACACGGCTCCCCATAGCTTTAGGAGGCCAATTCTTCTCCTAGGTTCTCAAAAACTTTTTGAACTGTCCACAGTTTGTGTGCGCTTGGTAAGGGTAACCATTACCTTCATCGAATGGCTGATCGACATAATGACATAAGCCCTCCACCCGTTTTGCGTCCTCGTCCTTAAATCTATCACTTGCAAAGAAGTCGCCTGGCTTCAGATCTAAGCCGGGATTAGCGAAGAACACCTTGAGCTGAAGCCGGTGGAGCTTCCTTGTTTTGAGCCTATCAACATGCTTTCGACCACCTGTCGCCGACTACGTACATAGTCTCAGTGTTTGTTTTACTTCCAATTTTGACCACGGATACTCCAACTTTGGTCAGGTGCCTGTAATTTAACGTTTGCTGTCGTCGTTTCTGATTTTCTATTGGCTTTACTGAGCTGAGCAGCATTTTGACAGCGATTCGGCCGAAGTTCTCCAAACCTTCCGAAAAGATTATCGGCCTTAGTTTTGTTATTTTCACTGTTCTCTAGTTTTTAGGCTTTTCGCAACTATTTGCCTAGTTTGTGGACTAAGTTTTCGAGATTCGAACATTCTCTGAATAACCTGACTTCCATTCACGGCTAGAAATGGAGGTTCCCACCATATGACATTTGTTATCGTAGGAATAGCAGTGGTCATCAAATCACCTATGGCAAAAAATACACTACTTCATGGGAACTTAAACCAACTTGGGCTTCAGGTGCTCTCCCATTCCCTTTCATTTGCGCACTTGAAAACGTCTACGTTCGGTTCTCACCATACGACATTTGCTATCACAACTCCGCGAGCTGAATCCAGTGCATAGCATCTGCTGAGTCCTGAAATACGATGCAGAAGTCGGAAGAAACGTCGAATATCTCCTCGCTTGCATTCAATCGCGAAAGAAGTCGTTTCTTGAGAACGTCACTGCACTAGAATTTGTCATTCCAAAGTTCAGGAAATTATGTCCCCTAGATCCCATGCCCTCCACTCGAACAACCATAGCCTTAAGGAGAACTCGGGTGCGGTGAACGCATTTGTTGCGAGGAACCAGGTGAGAGCATCGGATTCCTTCCAGCAACTTTGTTCTGAGGTAGGCGACAGGCCCTTGTGACAGGCCGGCCTACGAAGACCCATGTCACATCACATGGTGTATGATAAGTCAAGTTTCGGAGCGGACCCCGCGACGATGCGGGACAAACGCTGAAGAATAAGAAGAAGAACTTTGTTCTGAGGTTATCGCATCCTTTGGTGAACACTTGGTGATAAGGGGCTTTCTGCCAGTTCATATTATGTGCTAGAGTCGAATCTTAAAAACAGAAGCCATGCACGGTTCGGTTCGATTTCTAATCTCTGTAGCATGTCATCAAGTCTTCATCCCACAGTGAAGCTACCCACTAACTACTGGAACGAACTGACACCCGTGCCTACGCTTACCTATAACTGCTCCGTGGAGGTGAGCTGTTGCTTCGGGAGGCTCATGGAAAGCGGAACGATATGGAAATGGACAAAAATAGTTCTGCATAAGGGCGCCGGGTAATCTTCTAACAGTTAAAGTCGTGCTGATCTCCCCTAGCACAGTCCAGTGGGTTAAACAGATACAGTACGCAGGCTGGGGCTGAATCAGCCGAAAAGTGCCAGGGCGGCTTTATACTACAATTGCCAGGCCAACTTGTCATGTTTTAAACTCTTTCTTTGACACGTACAACGTAGAGCATCCCAAGAAGGCTAGGATGGTTGTGTGAACAGTGAAGCTTCAGTCCCTGTTGGTTCAGTTCCCGCCAAGGTAAACCAGGCCTTCTACCTCCCCAGTATCGATGATTTGGCATTATACTCGACTGGGAGGAGTAAAGCACTGACTCTATTAGCTGGCCAAGAGTTTTATGCACTAAAATGTGTATGTAAATTCCCCTCCCTCTCGCCCTACCCATCCCGTAGAAGTAGAATGCGCGACGCACCCCGCAAAGGGGTTGGTTCTATTTTATTGCAGAGCCATTGTTTATGCTTTATCATTTTGTGGTTGCTACACTTTCCAATCCCTTACCGCTTTTCCAGATTTTTCTGAGATGTCGCGGAGGCAGCTGCTCAGCTGGAGGCATATCTTTTTGGCGTGAAGTATCGATACTTGTCTCATATTTACCTCGAAATGGTCGCACAAGGTTGCGACAACATTTACTAGCAGCAAGGATAACACCGTAGCTAACGTTAATGAAGTTTCCCTTCATTTTCTTCTTCTTCGTTCTTCGCCAGTAAGGTCCTAAGAAGTTTTATCAGGTGGGGGGGGGGGTGACGTTTTGACTGTCGCCGACTTCAGAAGTCTCTAGGCCCTATAGTGGCGTGTTGCCCGCCCTGGCGATTTACTCACGCTACATTTCTCATCCAAAATTAAGAGCGCTTGGTCAGATAGAGTGCGGATCTAAAGATTCGTTGTTGAGCTGCTTCATGCGCATTTTCAACCGTAGCTTCTGAGATGGAGAAAATTCCGACGAAGTACGGCATTCGTCCTCCATAAATTTGGGCAAAGTGCCGGGTGCGCCGGAAATTACTCACTTTGCGGTGGCAATCAATTTCTTCCGGCGGTTTGCGGCTGCTCAAGATGAGACGCACACCGTACAATAACTTCGTCACGACTTCTGACAGACGTCCTCTGTGAAACTCCCTTCAGGAAGCTCTTAACGCAAAGGCAACGAAAATTCCATGTTATAACACAGTCAATCCAGAGCCACGCACATTAGAAATTACACATGCCACTATGCCATAGCACACTAATGGAATCGAAGAAAAATGCGTTTACCTTGTTGAGACCAAAGTCGCCCTGATTGGAATGTGCTGCTGCTCAGTGCATGGGAATGCCTCAAGTGGTGCTCGACGAATTCACATGGGAGCGGAGTGATGTCATTGAAAAATCATCGAAGTCGTTATGATAGACCGTGGAGGGGAAGGAATGGACTTTGGCATCGACTACCATCAGTCACAGATGTGCACGCATTATTTGATAGTGTGGTGCTCAAGGCAGTCAAGCAGGATAAATGCTCTTCGACTGCGTGTGGAAGAGCTCACACACAGCCAGTTCTTATGAAGACGAAGTTCAGGCTGGCGAAAATGATAATTAGAAAGACGACGTCCCAGGGTGAGAAGCTTCACGTTAGTAAGAGCGCATCGAAAGTATTACCGTCGATGATCCTTGAAGGTCCGAGAGCCCGGCGCTGGGAGCAACTCATGTAGGTCTAGAAAACGGCGTTTCAGCTGGGAAAGAGGAATCGTTGACAAGTGGGTTCATGCGGCAGGATACAGGGACGTCAGTGTGTGTGCAGATCAAGGTTTCTTTAACGTTTTTCGCAAAGACTCGATTGTGAAGAGGACCCACTGTGCTACTTTAGCATTTAGTGGGCAAGCTACTGAAATCCCATGGAGCTAGACGAGGAACGATGAGATGGTAGGTTACACGCTAGAAAAGAGGCGCCTAAACCGATTTGTAGCAGGGTGGTTAATATAATATTCAATAAATGATAAAGGATAAATAACGGCATTATTCGTTCCGTTTGGAATGCGCCACGCATGCTATTACACATCTGCGGGATGTCGTGAAGGAAATTTGACTGCGTTTTTGTTCTATACAATGACTTGCAGCAGCCAACCGATAGAAAAGTCCGTTTGCATCCTTCCCAGACGAGCCTGGTACCAATTCACCGACTCGGAGGGACGGAAGGCTTGGTTGGCAAGGGCAGGAAATCCAAACCGGGATCTCGAATAGGATGCACCAGCGCCTCCCCGCGAATGCACTACCCCGCGCAGTTTCGCCATTCTTCAATTTGTTCTAGGATGTGTTTTAACCATAAGTTCTATATCATGTTGCTGCACTTTTTTTGGAAGACTAGAGAAGTAGGGTACAACACAAGCTATCGGAGGACTGTAGCACCGCATGACGAGCAAAACTCATTGAAACTCTCCACGGTCCGATCTCTTCTTTCACCTACTCGAACGAGTTTCCTTTGTTTCGATTCATCTGGATGTTTTCTTGTGCCGAAAAAGTCGAAATGGCTTTTCCACTTGCTGCGTCGTAGAATTTAGTTGGCGTCGAAGGAGGAAAAACGGCAATCAAGGCCGCTTTGCTGCGCTGCCGTTGCGTACTTCGGAAAAATGTCTCAGCTGCCCACGCCATCGAATTCGCTTCCATCTTTACCCTACCTTCGCTTTACCTATTATAAAAAATTCTGGATCAAAGGGTAACACCGGGACTTCATTCGCCTTGGTTCCGTGCTCTCTTTAGGGATGCTGCCCATATAGTTTACACTTATTAAGATTGCTCTCAACCTGGAGGCACGGCAAAAACCGGTCAGCGGACGCGACTGTGGTGCTCCTCGCTAAGTAAGATTTTCTTTTATAGTTAGCACCCTGTGCAAGGGAGGTTTCTCCCGACTGATCTCCAGCAACTTCTAGGACAGAAAAAGCTTCGTTGCCTTAGCGTTAAGAGCCTTCTGAATCACTTGGTAAGTGGCGCTATCAGGAATTTTCGCTGTATTTTCTCTGTTAAATTGCTGTAAGTCGCTGCTAAATCTCGCCCTTGCATGAACAGCTCAGTGAGGCAGCCTTTAGAGCGCCGGTAGTTTGCCCAGACACCGGTGGTTTAGCAAGTGCAGGAAACCATCTCAAGTTGTTACCAAGTCTAGTTGAAATCGAAACGCTTGCGCCCGGCGGGAGTCGAACGCGTACCCTCCCCTTCGTAGGTGGGATGCTAGCCCTCGATACCACCAGCGTTACTTTGACCGCAAACACCGTCCGCGATATCCTCATTGTGGTGACCGTTCAGCACCCAAGCGTGATATCGGGATGAGCCGGCCGCTGGTATCAGTTAAGCCTCACTTGTCACAACGTTCTTCTATCTTTCAAAAAACAACTGAGGCCTGAAGCGTTTCTTATATCGACGGCGAGATTATGAGGGATGGAGTGCAGATAGGCCATCGCAACGAGGTTGCCATGTATGTATGTTATGTGTGGTCAAAACGGCGTTGGTGGCGTAATGAGTTAGCATCCCTCTAGAAAAGTAGATGGCACGGGTTCGAGTCCCTCCTGGAGCAGGACTTTGTTCGAAGCAAAACATGCTAGTAACATCGTATAACGACTGCTCTGTGCTCCAGTAGATTATATGTAGAAATCCCTTGCTAGGACGTCAACAGCGTCAACAACGATCGGGTCTCCCTTTAAGCCTCGTATTCCAAAAACTCCACCTTTGCGACATCTGCTCACATCACGTCCATATGAGGTGTGAAACACCGCATTGTTTGATCTGCAAAGGATATAGCAAAATGTGCTACCTGAAGGGTGGTCTACAAAGTGGTCTGTGCATGCTGCTGCGACGAGTTTCGCGAAACAAGAGGGAACTTGGAAAAACGATGGATGGGCATTTAAGAGCTCTGCATAGACCTCAAAGCTATCCGGACAATTCACTTTCTAAGCTCCGCACTCTAAGATACAAACGTGATCCAATTCCGCATCTGTGAGTCTCGACGCTCCTCAGGAATCTAACGGTTCCGTTGGAGAGGAATATCAAGGAAGCACTGAAAGTGCAGTACTGGAAACCATCAATCAATCGGAGGGGAAACGAAGTGCGCAATGAGGTATATCATCCTACAGAGACACACGGAGTGACCGGCAGACAATGGTGCCGACATGGAGATATGAGAGAGCGGTTGCCACTCGCCAATAATAAGCACTTCTGCGCTTCGTCATCGCTTCGCCTCAACATTTTCGACATCTTCTCTTCTTCGCATTTCGTCATAGTCAAAAAGCAGTCGAAGCAGTCCAGGGTATTTGCGAGGTGTAGGGAGAAAGTGTTATACAACCCAAAAGGTGATTTCCTATGGACCAACAAACAACATCGTCTCTGTAGGATGATAAACCACATTGCGCACTTCGTTTCGCCCTCCGATTAATTGATGGTTTCCAGTACTGCACTTTCAGTGCTTCCTTCATCTTCCTCTCCAACGGATCTGTTAGATTCCTGAGGAGCGTCGAGACTCACAGTTGCGAAATTGGATCACGTTTGTGCCTTAGAGTGTTGTGGTTAGAAAGTGAATTGTCCGGATAGCTTTGAGGTCTATGCAGAGCTCTTAAATGCCCATCCATCGTTTTTCCAAGTTCATTCTTTTTCGCCGATGTGAAACTCCTCGCAGCATGCACAGACCACTTTGTAGACCACACCCTTCAGATAGCACATTTTGCTATCTCCTTTGCAGATCAAACAGTGTGGTGTTTCACATCTCATATGGACGCGATGATGTGAGCAAGCGTCGCAAAGATGGAGGTAGTTGGAATACGAGGCTTAAAGGGAGCCTCGGTCGTTGTTTACGCCGTTAACGTCCTAGCAGAACCCGTGCCATCTACTTTTCAAGAGGGATGCTACCCCATTACGCCACCAACTCCTTTTTGACCACACATAACATACCTGGCATCCTCGTTGTAATGGCCTATCTGCACTCCATCCCTCTAAAGGATACCTTACTGAGCTGTTCATGCAGGGGCATGATTCAGCAACGACTTACAGCAATTTAACAGAGAAAATACAGCCGAAATCCCTAATAGCGCCGCTTACCAAGTGATATGGTGAGCGGTATGAGCCGGAATTTCGGTTGTAATTCCACTGTTAAGTTGCTGTAAGTCGTTAATGAATCCGGCAGATCGTCATCATTCGTCGACAGCTCATTGCGATTACCACTAGATTGTTAAGTATCAAGTATTAAGTTTATTGCGTTTGCATAAGACAAGCGTGTGAAAGAAAACAACAGAACAGTGATGAAATGATCAAACGGGATACAGAACATATCAAATTAAACACCTAACAATTACAACAACACACGCCCTAGCAAGAGGATAGTGACTGGTCCCTATCAACAACAAAAAAAGAGATACTGTGAGTATGGAACATGTTGGAGACCACCCTTTTAAACTGACTAACTTGGCAGTACATTCTTCGTGACTCCAAGGTAGGCGCTACCTGCGCTGACAGTGAAGGATCGCGCACGCACTCTGATTTTGGGTGGCTTAAGGCTTATCTTAAAAACCGGACCTCTAGATCTGGAGACAACCATTTCGAAAAAAGAATTTTTGGGGCATAAGAACCTGAGTTATGCAGTACTCTGTGCAACATGCATAAATCAAATACCTTCCGCCGATACTCCATCGTGTGCAATCTCAAATATTCATTCCTTATAGATACTTAGGAATTCTTGAATAAACAAAACCGCCAATTCTTACAGCCAGCGTTCTTGTGTAATTATTCTGAACCTTTTCAATGGCATGTATACCTTTCTTTGAGCTAAGGCAAAAGACCGTTGAACTGGATTCCACTATGTGACGAACATAGGTTTTGCACGCTTTAACAAGAGCAGATTTACTCCTAACTGAAAGCCGTAATGTGAAATTGATCAGGAACAAAAAGCGATTTCGAGCAGTATCTGCAGAATTAATGAAACGTGCGAGTGCTCCCTCTCTGTGCCTTCAAGCCATACTACTCTCAATAGACCTTTTTGCAAGAGACTGAACAAATGAGTAGCCTAGCGTACATACAACACCAGAATCTTGACAACAATTTTTATTCAAATGCGTGAGTTAATCACCGTACAAGTAATTGACCTATTGTAACATATTATTTCTATTTCTCAGAAAGAGAGCAATGAATACAATGTTGAAGGCTTGTGCGAACATCTCGCTCCGTGCTTTCAGTTAGTTATATCAGTGGCATGTAATGTACCACAGATTTACCAGAATTTCAAGAGCGGCTTACCTCCTGTTTCCCTTTCATCGGTTTTTTTGCCTTTTTCGACAAATGTTACTTTATCACAATGTAAACGAAAGATTTTCATGAATTGAGAATTGAAGTCGCACGAAAATAAAATCAGAATTTCAAAGCAGTAGGTCCTTTCATTTCACTTCCTGTTGTTGACGTAGGACGTACGAGTAAATCTACTATGGCGTGCTCAGAAAGGGAAAAGAGAGTCGTCTTTTAAGATTTCAAGATTTCGATCTCGCTGACAGTAGTATACCCTGGAACGGAGCTTATGTGTGATATGGGATGAGAAATAATCCCTGTATACCAAACATTGCTAGCTTGGAGGCGTGATTCTCGAAAAGGAATGATGCAGATTTTAGGATTTGAATGTATTAGAATTTCAAAGAAAGAATCTTATACAAAGAGCCTCATTCGATAGTGAACTGTAAAAAGCAGGCATACCAATAAAGTAGCAGCATACCTTGCGATTCCTGACGACCGCGTGGAACGGATCCAATTGACTGCTGGAGCTCTCTTTACAAGGGAAGGGTCTGAAGCGTATGTCTGAACGGGGGGAGCGAGTCATATAGGGAGAGTCCTCATCCCTCAATTGATTTGAAAAAATGTTCATTTTTGCCAAGTTGTTAAACCCAAAAAGTAGGGATCACAATGGGATACGGCGCAGCACGCGTTTGGGGGTCTTGTACGCCCGCGATGCATCTGCAGCCTTGGCTCGGAGCGCAGGTAGGTAGAGAGATGACTCATGCGAGAGAGGTCAGTGGTTTGACTCCTCTGCATCGCTGCACCTTTGCATTTCAACTGATTGGTAGAGATTTGGGGGATTCTGACGTCTATACCATTTTCAGACGTTTTCTATCCATTTTCCGGCGGTACGTTGTGGTATTCAACATGGTGATGTAAAATGTTCAACACCAGTGATACGCAGGTACAAAGTGCATGAAGCATCACTAGCCCCTTACGGGTAGCGTATAAAGGCTACAGGCTTCTCATAGTCTGTTTCCATACATGGACCAAAGGCCTTGGGAGAAACCATCCTGCTCGGATTTTCAAAGGAGACAAGGAGACCACGTTGTGACGTCGGAGGTGGTTCAAATAAGAAACAAGGTGTGCGAATCCCGGAATTTAAGCTTAACGGCATCGATACACTCTTTCCCTCATGTCTGCCTGTCACCTGGAAATCAGAGTTCTGCTGAGGGTTTTTTAGAACCTAACACCAACAATGTCCGCCGACGGTCGAGTGATGATCCACCTGCTCACGCTAAAGTGTGGCCCACCTTTAGACAAGGAATCTTCGAGGGAAGAAATCAAGCTGGCCAAACGGATGGCCAGCGTACTCAGGGACTTCGAAGCACGTCAACTTGAATTTGACGGAGAAGAACAGCTGGAAGTGGTGGAAGAAGAAGAGGAAGATTAGGATCCGCAAGATGAACTGATGGACGTGAAGAGGCAAGCAAGCAGTGGGCATATGATAGCGTTTTTCGGTGGAACTCTTGTTTCGGAGAAAAGGGTACGTCTTCAACTGGATTTCGGTTGCATGCTGGAGGAAGACACCGTGAGCGTACAGCTGGGAAAATGCGCAGGAAACGTCTGAAAATGGTATAGACGTCAGAATCCCCCAAATCTCAACCAATCAGTTGAAATGCAAAAATGTCGCAGAGCGGAGGAAGCAAACCCCGTGCTTCCCTCGCACGAGTCAACCCACCTGCGCTCCGAGCCACTGCCATCGCGGCGTACAAGACCTCCATACGCTGCTGACCCCATTGTGACCCCCTACTCCTTGGGTTTGGCGGCTTGGCAAAAAATAAACACATTTTCAAACCAGTTGAGGGGTGAAGATTCTCCCTATATGACTCGCTCCCCCCGTTTAGACATACGCTTCAGACCCTTCCCTTGTTAGTACACCTCTGTTCAAGTTACAAACGAAACTTTTTGGAAATGAGCAGCTATCTCAAGTGTCGCGCCATACTGAAAATTTTCCTTCCCAACACTGGAAAGATTTTAAAATTTGGCATAGAAGCAGATCGATGACTCCTGGAACCCACTACGTCGACTAGTGCAATAGCAGTTTTTAACGCATCAGGCTTCAAAGCTGTAGAAGGAGCATTGAAAGAGAAGGGACGGTGAACGATTGTTTTGGCATTAAACCTAGTGTTTTCGCGAATTGAGCGAGGATATCTGTTTCTAAACGCAATCCACTCAGCCTGAATATTTTCGGCGAGGGTCATCTGCATAATGGTTACCTAGTAGCTGGCCGTGTACGGCTAACGTCGTTTGCGTCGGCAACACGCAATTTCCTGACAAGACAAACAACAGATGTGCTGGCTTCGAGGAACGAAATATGTAGGTCTTCAGAACACTCGCCCCTTGTTCGAGGGAACCTCGGCTTGGACGCTCTAAACGTAGAAGTCACCTCAAGGCCTCAATACAGTGACTTGCTATTGTCAGGATTTGCGGTGTTTTATCCTCCCCATTTGTGTCTGATATCATTTCACCGACCACGGCTAACTGGAAACTTGGTTGGCCTGGGCGGGACTCAAACCTCGATTTGAGGTGCATGGGCTAAGCGACAACTCCTTCGACTGCATCACCACGCGCCGTTTCGCGTTATTCAATCATCTTGCGCTTCTACACATCTTTTCAAAGGAGCTTCTCTGTGGTTTATGCTAAAGTAAGAAGTCCCCAAGAAGCTCTTCTGAAGGAGAAAGCGAGGAAGAGGACTAAGAGATCACTCTCTAAGATAAAGTAGAAGGAATCGGAAAGGGGCACATACTCTAAAGAGATGTTTTATTTCTCCCAAACGTAAATTACGATTATGCTTGAGTTTCTAATGGCCTATTTTTTATGAGTAGTGATTTGTCATTTGTGAGTGCACACCATTTTATGGCTCCAACTGGAGTGATCTAGAAACGCCTAAAAAGTGTTTTTGCATTCGCAACAGCTGCTTCCAGAATCTCGCATGATCCCACACTTTTTCACAGCGCGGGCTACAGTGTACAGCACTGGGCACTCCAAACCGCTGACGAGCTGTTGTCTTTTCTTCTCAGCCACTCACTCGTCGCTTTTATTGTTAAACCTGATGTCAACTCCGTCGCGGCCGGAGCAGCTGTCATACTTGCTTGTCGAGGTGCCTCAGCGATTGCATGTCACGACACCGTCATCGTCTTTCCGTCGTTTCCGCTGGACAATACCTTTCCTCACCCACATCTCTGATGCAAGGGTCAAAAATTGGTCGCCAGGTAAAACACCGAAGTACAAAGTTTCCACACCTCACTGCTTTAAGACTGCAAGCATAGAATTATGAATGTCTAGGGCTCCTAATTTTGCCAAGAACTCTTTTCTGGAAAAACCATTCCTTGGGTTACTTATGAAGCAAATCCTAGAGTAATCATGGTGGAATTCCATGAACCACTTTGAGTCATATCTTGCCTCGTCCACGTCTCACAGTGTCATTCTCACGACGCACTCCCAAATGCCTGTAATCACAACTCATCAAACGATCTTTAAATTGAGTGGGAAGATAGCTCAAGATGATAGGCGAAACCCGCTTCATAGGTTATAAGAATTTGGTCTTGAGCGTTTCGGGCAACTCTTGTCCAACCTTCTCTAACCCTCATTTGGTACAAACCTTGTTTAAGAAACAGTTCCTTGTCCTTTCCTTTTTCCTCAAAATTGCCCCATTTCGCGGTGTAGTGCTTCAACCATTTCATGGTTGGTCTGTGTACTGGCCAGTTCCACTTTAAGATTCATGTATTCAGTCATAAGTTTTAACTGCAAAAAGGCAAATATTAGAGAGTCAACGGCTAAAGACTCAGTAATATTACTCACCAAAAAGAACAGAAAGTAGCACATCACTACTGACTCAACAACGGAAAAACAAAAAATACTTCAACGACAACACTGAAGGATTTTTCGAAAAAAGCGAGTCTTGATTGTGTCCAGGCGGGGATGAAAATTTCACCGAATCAACTGCGAAACTCATCACTCATTCACTTAGCCTCATACATAGCGTTAGGCATATCATAAATCACTTGCCAAATGCCATTCAACGCGTTCTTTGCGGTGACAGGGGTGTTCCTACCACGGAGCGAGTACTGCTAGAAAAACATCTATATATGGATGGGGAAGTACCATCAACGAAGCTCCATGATTCTAAACTGGTCTCGAACCGTCATGTGCTTCCGAAAAGTAGCGGGAATAAAGTATAGTTATCAACAGCTCAATGGGCGCTTCAGGTGTAGGCGTCCTGAACGCCAACTTCTGCGAGAACCTACGAGACCTCCATTCGCTTTTGAGAGCCGTTATGAGAAGTTGCTTTTCCCAGGCACTTCTCCATAGCGCCGTGGAGAAGAAGTTACGTCGCCTAACCAGCTAACCGCCATCGTGGTTTCTTCATAGGTTATAAGAATTTGATAATGTCTGTTATCGTGACGGGTGGAATCGTCCTTTTTCCTGCTCAAATTGTGCGCCCCAAAGGGTTTTTGTTTGCGCAGGACTTGACTGTTCTCTGACCTTGGATTCGCACTTAATCTGGGATTTTCAAGGTTTTTCTCAATTTCACGCGAGTAGTAGGCCATACAAGAGAGCACTATGTACTCGTTCATCAACTGAGCAGTGCATCTACATGGGCGATGGCACAACATCGACTTTCCCACGAAGCCTCTTCCCCTTTTAGCATCGACTGCTAGCAGATTCCGAACAGTCGCTATGTTATCTCTTTGTGTTCCGCATTGCCGCTGCATGGAATTATTCAGTGATGCGGTGCGATGCATCTCGCGCCAGACTGGCTTCCTCCTCCAACGTGTCTAACAATAGGTCTGACTTTCATCATCATCCATTTTCGTTGAAGGTTTTTAGTACGAGAAGAACTTGATATGGACTCTGCTCTCGATTCGCGCATATATTCTTTTCGTTTGCTCTGCTTCAATGCTAACTAACTCCACTTTCTGTCCCATCACTGCTGTCTTTAGCACTTGCTTTAGTTTGGCGCGCAAGGTAGAGACGGGGCGAAAACTTTGAATCTGGCTCCTGCCTCACTCCGTTCAGGGCAAATACATTGGCAGCGTGCCCACGGTGCAGGCAAAAGTGTGGCAGCTCCATCGTCGCAGTTTAACTGCTAAGTTGTCCGGAAAGTTCTCAGCGTTTTGTGCTACTATTTTCCATTCGTCTATTATTAAGTAAAAATTCAACTTACATTGCGCATTATTGCTTCTTTCCGTACAGAATTTTTCGCTCTATCTGACGAAATGATTTATGTTTCAACGCTGTTTTATATTTCTGTTCTTGAGGGGCTTGCTGAATTATGTAGAAGGATCAGTTCGAGACGATGCTTCATTTCAACCTCGGATTGGGTGATGACATCGTAGCGGTTGACCTAGAGCAATGCTGGACGACGAATTGAAGGTAGAAGCCAAACCATCCAGAACAGTTCGAGGGATTGCGGAAGAGCTAGGCGTCAGTAAAACTGTTGCTGCGGACGCCTTGAAACTCCTTGGGAAGGTGAAAAAGCTCGAAAAGTGGGTGCCCCACGAGTTGATTGAACGGCAAAAATTGTCACGTTTCGAGATTTATTCTTCTCTACTTTTATGCAACAAACCAGACCCATTTTTGGATCAAGACATCACTTGTGATGAAGAGTGGATTCTGTATGATAACAGGAAGCGCTCCAGACAGTTATTGGACGCCGACGAACTCCTTAGGCATTTTCTAAAGGCGAACTTCCACCAAAAACGGTAATGGTCACTGTGTGGTGGTCGGCGACTGGTGTGATCCATTACAACTTTTTGGCACCAGGCCAAACGAATCACAGCAGAGTCTTACTGCAAGGAAATCGACAAAATGCACTGAAAATTGCGTCAACTACAGCCAGCAACAGAAGAGGCCCGACTTTTTGCACGATAACGCCCGCCCACACGTTTCACAAATCATTTTTCGAAAATTGAACGAATTGAGAGTGAAGTTCTGCCTCATCCGTCGAATTCTGCAGACCTCTCACCAACCGGCTACCACCTTTTCGAACACTTTCAGAACTTTATCGCTGGTGAAACCTTCACCAATCAGGGCCAAGTCAAAACAGCTTTCATGGTTTTTGCCGAATCTCGACCACCTGATTTTTTATGGAATACTTCGACTGCTCTCCAGTTGGCAAAAGTGTGCTGATTCAAGCGGTGCTTATTTCGACTAAATCCGATGAGATTTGAGAAAGTTGTGATAGTTCCAAGTGGAGCGCTCAAAACGCTGAGAACTTTCCGGACAACCTAGTAGCAAGTCGTGTATCCCAGCACTGTTATAAGCAAGCCGGAAGTGTGAAGGACGCAGTCGACAATTTCGATTATAGGCTTGGTTCACCTTCGGTCCAACTACGACTCTCATTCTTACGGCATCGGCAAAAGTATACCAGACTTCTGCAAATAAAACACTGACCTGACCAAGGCTGTGCATCATATCTCGTTTTATAAGCCAAATACACATTCAACACCTTTCTGTGACATCTTGCAGAATTGAAACACCTGTATTTGCCAATGGAAATTCTTGAAGCTAGCGTTTTGACGACCTCAACAATTTTCACATCTCACGATCAGTTCTCAGTTAAGGGGGGTCCGTTTTTTCGTACATGTTCGGAAGGGTACGGCTCATAGTCAGGGAGTGATGCCCCAAAGCCGTTGCTTTGGTGACGGTCTAGTTCGTCTTTCCATATCACACTTGTCTGCTAAATGCTCAAATTCAGTTTTCACTACTTCGGCCTAATTTGTGATCTGATTCTAGTTCAATCTGAATTGCCTAGTGTAGACCCTTTGCTCAACCACGTCATTGTCTTCGTGTGACGCGAATGTGGAGGAATACCTTCTCGGTAACGTTTTTGCGGAGCTGTCGAGCTTTGACGTGCATCAATGCCCACTTCTCAGAAGACGACGGAAAACTGTGGGCTATAGTTGTTGTCGCTTTCAAAGAAGATGGTGTACTTAGGAAGCGGGCTGAACTCATAGTTGGGGACATGCTAGAGTCAGTAATCACAAGCATGTCTGATGGGATGTGAACCGGAGGAGATGGCTGCCCCTCATTTTCAGTACTGACCAGTCCCGGAAAGCAAGATTCTGGAAAAGTTGCTCGTCGCTTGCCTCTCAGTATTGAATATTCATGTCTATTTTCTTGGCTCAGGCGTTGCGCGTAATCGGATACACATGCGTCCAAAGCAACGTCGTTTCGAAGTCGGAAACATGTTTTGCCCGCAACGCACATATTCCATATACCCTATGCTCCACTGTCTTCCTCGGTCTCTCCTTTGTCTTCTCGACTTTTTGGGCGTTTTTTGAGTATCCAATTCCAGCGGTCATTTTGGGAAGAGCCCCACTGTGATGGTTGCGGTCACGTTTTTGGCAGTTCTAACTTTTTTTCCGTAGGCTGGGAGTTAATCGGGCAGGCTGGAAGGTTAAACAGTATCTACTCGCTTTCAATAGCTTGAATACACTTTCTTATAAAGACCGTTAGACCGTTAATTAGCAGATTGAAGAGAACAGCACAGATGGCGACATTTTGGCCATTCTGCAGAGACTGGAAAAGTATGGATGGCAAGTAACGATCAGAATATATCCCGAAAATCCTCACAACCTTGAAGGATAGGGCACAAATGGTTCGATGAGCATATCTTCTGTGCAACAGAGGAGCCTGAAAACAATCGTTACAACACCATTTGGCAACGACCGTTAGATCAAGGATGACGTGGGTAACTGAAATGAAGCTCTACCGGCTACCTTCTTAACGACTCGAAAGGCCTCTATCCAGATGCAGATGAAATCCGAAGTAAATCATTGAACTGCTGCATAAGTGAGTAAGACCATGAAAAGGGTAATTGAAAATGTCTATCCCGAGACCCGGGGGTTGGTTAAACTTTCTGTTCAGTAACAGTAGTCTTCTTTAGTGGTTAAACTTTCTGTTCAATAACAGGAATCATCCACAAAACTTTCTTTTTTTACAGGATCAATGATCTATTTTTGGAACTTCCTTTCACACGTAAGAATGTCCTTCACGAAAAAGGAAACTCAAAAAGCGTGCGCCTACAGTATACCTGGGCTCGCCTTTGAAGACGTTGGTGGTGTTCAACATGGACTCACATTACACGAAACCAGAAAAAGTGAAAGCTCACACACTCCGTTTGTTTGGACATGTACTTGTGATCGACAATAAGAAGCTGCATCAGTGTACATTTTCTGGGCGGGCGCGGAGAAAGTTTGTACTTTCTTTGTATCTTACTAAATATAAGTAACACGCTGGAGCAGTTTATGTATTATTCACTCTGTACCAGGGTTGTGCGTTAAATTTTTTTTTTGGTAAAGTTTTAACGACCACTTTTTTAACGAAAAAAAAATTGCGCTAGAATCGGTAAATTCGGTAAATTTGTTAAATAAAAATTGCCTTGGCTACAGTCAGCTTGGATCAGTTTGAGTAGGTAAATAGCTGGATCGTTTTCCTTTATTGTTCTCTTTCTCTTCATCTACATGGCAATGAATGATATGACCACACTACGTCTTCATCTTCACACAAACAACAACAGTCCATCGACCATCAACAAATGTGCTAAAGGGCAAAAATCATTGTGATAGAACAGCAGAAACAACAAGAATGACTTCTAAAAGAACAAATGTCTTACTATGCCTATGTAGTTGGTTGAGCTTGTGGAAAATCGTCCAGGTTCTGGAAAGGTTGAAAGCACTATGCACCATAGCACGGCTGAACGTTTTTGTGCGTTGCGCTTGCCCTGGCAAAACTTCTTAACAGAACTTGCGCTCGCTAAGTAGACTTCTGGGACTCAAAATCTTTCTATGCTGCCATAATCGCTCTGGAAATCTACAGAAGGTTTTAATGAAGAATTCAGATCCGGCAGTGACAGCAGCGAATTCATTGGTACAGTGAGTCTTTGGAAGATATTTACGAAGTCCATAGAGCTGTCTGTCTCATAAAATGATTTCTGTTATCCCAATAGGTCCTCCGCTTACTTACTTAATTGTTGAAGCACCTCTTACCAAACCGTGAAGCACAATTTCTTGAGGTTCGAGTGTGCTTTGGGTTTCTCAATTTCTTCCCATTTTCATTTAGAGGACATTTTAATGATAAACAGTGTTATTGCAAATGCACAAATTATACGAAAAAACCCATAGTTGTTAGAGCCAGAACTGCGCCTTCAAAGATTTACCTTTTTCGTAGAACTTTAAAAGGAATCGCCATGCAATGGGGGCATGTAAAGTGCGACTCTTTGGACTAATCTCTTGTATAGTAACTGACGAAGAGTAGTAATCGGCTTCTTCTCTTTTCCGTTGATTTTTTTGCTTTTATCTTCATACATAGGTACGCCCACTGTTTCACGTGTAAACTGACCGTGCGTCTCCCAAAGAAAACTGCCAAGAAAGTCCTCAAAAAAGACGAAAGGTTGGACAAAATCGTTGACATGCACGGCATGAATTTAAAAAAAGAAAGCAACGATAGTATCAGGCTGCATCAGTAGGCGAGGCTCATAATTTGCTTAACGTAGTCCTACAATCGTCAGCTCATCCAGCACGAAGAACTCCTGTAACTTTCCGAAAAAACTTGCGGATAGGACGGAAAGATCCTTTCTCTTCCCATTTCGTTTCTCGCATTTAATTTCTCACATTGATCGTGTTTCGTAGCGTTTTGTTCGCGACTTTCCACCAACTTATGAAATAAATACCACAAAACATTTGTGAAAAAACTGACTGATTGGGAAGTATGAAAATTTAGTGTGCAGAATCAAGCGCCAAAAATGCCTAGGAAGCCCAAAATACGAAACAACTGCATCGAAAAATGGGAGCGCAGGCAAACAAATTGGTCAAATAACAAGAAAATGCCAACAATTCTAGAAATATGATGACGATATTGGCTGAAAAAATGCCGGTAAATCTGGTAAATCGGTCAATCGTTAATCGTTAAACGCACACCCCTGCTCTGTACTACGATTTCTACCCAAACACAAGAGGTTAGGGTAGTAATCCAACTCTGGGTCGGAAATCCTGCGACAATTTTCACACTTTTTTAAAGCAGTTTCAACTTTGCTATGGATAGGAATCAGGCAGCCAAACATCTGCGATCATGATGTCCGACGTATGCCCAATGCTTCAGTTGACTACCGCTTCCAGAAGCCAGGGAGCTCTGGCGAATGTGACCGAAGAATCTTGATATCTCATTTCCACCTATGGTTAGGTGTGATTACCGAATTTTTTCTCTCATAAAGCCTGCTCGACACAATGGGTAGTCAACTGGCAGACGGGAAAAGTAGAGAGAGGGTGTGGCAGAGCTTCACAACCAACTTCGGCAATCTTTTGGCGAGTAAGCTTTGCCGGGCACGTGGTAACGCAGCCAGAGAAGGCGCGAGTTGTCGCCTGCATCCCAGCCATTCGCTTCTCCAGTCAAACCAAGCTTCCCATCCTTTCGTGCTCGATGAGCTGGTAGCAGGCTTGTCGGAATGAACCACTGAACTGCCCACATAGCTCGGTACCATAAGTCCCAGTGTAAGCAAAACATGAATTCAGCAACTATCAGAGAACTCAGAATGTCTCCACGGAATGCGTAGAAGTATAGTGCGTCCAAAACCCACTGACTTTTAATGTTCACCATTGTAAAGCGAATTGCGTCTACCTTTCATGTAGTTGAGAAGAGTAGTCAGTTTTTAGCGGTCACGATGTACCTCTGTGGTAGTTGTGCTCCGGGCAGAGACTCCTTGTAATCTCTCCAACAACAGCGAAACCCTCTTTTCGTGCACTTCTCCATTCAGCTCGTTTAACGGTGGATTTCCTCGGGGAAGCTAACTGCTTGGTTATCTGTGATTAACCTACAGCATCCAAGTATTAGGTGCCTGGAAAGTTTGTCCTCTCATACGCAGATGTAAAGAGTAACACATAATCATTCTATTGGCCTCCTCCGAGGCTCTCATTTCGTCTCCTTCGAAGCCACAGTTAGATAAAAGTGAAAAGGGAGAGTCTTCTAGAACATTCTACCACATTCTTTCGGTGAAAAATTCTAATGCAAATCCTATAAATTCTGAGTCAAAAGCTAGGTGTTGGTGTAATAGGTCTGGATCAACCTTATACTCAACGGCTTCTGCTCCTCCCTTCCCATAATTTTTGTTCTTCCAGACAATGCTTAGCTGCTAAGTAGTATGAAAAACTGGCTTGTTTCTTCAAATATACTGGCGAGACAGCGACGTGATAAAAAACGAACATCAGTCAACAGCTGATCTCGCTTTCTAAAGTCGGAAAAAGAGTTGCTACCACTATACTAAGGTTCCACTACCACACTGCGTCGACATTCTAACCAATACTTACGAGACATTATTGCTAGGCAAATTGTTGGTAGGTCATCCTTCTGAATTTTCGCAAGTTATCACAGGTAGTATTGATCCTGATTTGTAAAGACATATGGAAGACTGATTAGAGATGATTTCTTCACCTACCCTTCTATTTTGCATGATTTTTTTTTCCACGCTATCTTCCAGTTGTTCAAACAATGCACCCTTCGGATACAGTAGTTTGTAAAAGGGACAAATCCAGCTTCTTCAACTTCGCTCTCAATGATGTTCCTTCGTTCGCGTTCACATTTTCTTCTTCTTCGAAGAGCTCCCCAAACGCACTTCAGAACGATCACTGCCGTCATGCACTTTTGAATGAGATTTCCTCAGCTCGTCCGATCTTTTGTGTTGTTTCCTAAAGAATGCTGCCTGATTCTTCTTCTCGAAGATTGGCCTCACCTTCAGTTTCAAAGCACACTATTCTTACAATGAAGACTTAACTGGGTTATGGATTTCCGCCACCGTTACAAGTTTTACTATCCTGTCTCTATAGCGACGACGGAACATTCGTATGCAAACGTTCGCTTTCAGGGTTCTAAGGCGAAAAAATAAAGTGCACCACTTTTTTAGATTTATGGGCAGTGCTTCTTGTTGCGAAAGTTAAAAAAATAAGCAGTGCTGTCATGGTTGTTAAAACCTCTCTGGTTAAAAAGTACACAGTTCTTGGACCAAATATGTAAGCGTTAAACACCAATGCTCTAAATTCAATCTTGTTCAGTTATCCGTGAACATTTAGTGGTGATATTTTACTCGTATCCCATTCCTTGGAGATGTTTTAACACTGTGATTTAGAGTGTAACATACCATGGGTGACATTTACTTCGAAAAGACTCATTAATTTAAAAAATGAAAGACTACATAGAAAGCCATTTTAATGATCGTCATTCGAAGTGCAGCAGCCTCATGAACACCCTGATGCGTCTCCACGTTTCGTCATCACTGATGCTATATACACTATACATACACTATACATGAACACAGCTTTGGGGCTCACCATGACACGGATTGCGCCCTGATCTTTCGGAGTCTCTTCAGCTTAAACGTCGTTGTTAACGACTCCGTTGCTCTCTCCAGTAAGTTCACTACCCTCTTTGCTGGCGAATTCAGCAGACTTGCGCCTCTCTTCCGCAGAGTGACGTGCTCTTTCATCTAAAAAAAAATAACAAGCAAGGATAACGTACGATTTGCTCCCTGATAACGCAGCCAAAAACAGTGCATGTGGCGCAGATGGCGGAGGCGCCAACCTCGTGCGCCGACATGCGCCTATTGATTGTAGGCTTAGTTGAAACCCCTGTGAACCAACCGAAGATAAGTGAGTCGGCACTGTATCTGATAGGAAGGGTAAGACAACAGCTTGTACAGCAAGTGCTCAAAGCAAGTTGCCGTGTAGCATGCGTTCAAAACCATTGCACGACATCATGTGAAGTAGAATGTGTGGCGCTACCCAAGGCGTTGCTTCGGCCGATCGATATCTCCTCCTTTCTGATTCAGCCTTACAAGGAAAGGTTTCCAACTCAAGGTGAGCTTTTGCGATGCTGTTTTGACAGGATGTAGGGCCGTGTCAGCGGAGCCCAGAATTGCAGTTAGTTTTCGCTGAACGATTTTTAAAGACCTGGGTCGGATTCGCCAATGACTTGCATAACTTTAATAGAAAATTCAGAGCGGAAAACTCAGATAACGCGGCTTATCAAGCGACATGGTGAACGATAAGTCGCATTATCTGAGTTTTCCGCTGTGAAATCTCTGTTAAAGGTATTTAAGTCGTTGATGAATCTGACCCCTGAAGAAGAGGAGTGAAAACATGTGCGCAACACTCATCAACCCCTATGACACCCCACGAGATGTACCTCAGCGGCGCAATCGGTAGGAGTGCAGACCCATAGGAGAACACCAGAAGTGTTTTGGGCTCGAGTCCGCGTACTGCACGTATAATACTTTTGCACATATTAGTTTGTTATTATTAGGCTTTCTCATGATCACATGAGTCAATTTTAGACCATCAATGCTTACAACAAACCAAGGCTGTTTATATGCGACTTCATATGTGTTTTTCAACGATGCCTGTCTGCACCATATCATTTCTCTGGGAATGAAAAGTCCTGTCTTGCTCTTCCCTTTTTGTCTACAGATATGGCACAAAACTATGAAACAAGTAAAACACAAGCGCTTGTCACAGCAGCAGCATCCTACAAAAGCCAGTGAGGAACAGTCTTCTCCCTGTAAAGGAATGATCACTTCTTCTTCGTTGAACGCGTAATCCGTGTTCATAGAGAAGAGGCCTGGGTGAACATCAACTTAACCAAGTGCCACCCACGAAAAAAAAAAACATATGAAGGTTGATAGACAGCCTTGGTTTGTTCTAAGGATTGATGGTCTAAAATTGACTCCTGTGATCATGAGAAAGCGTAATAACGACAAATTAGTATGTGCAAAAACATTGGCACCGCGACTGACGGGAACTCAAAGGCAAGCCGATGTGCCTGTATGAGGCGGCAATCCTACCAACTGCGCCACCGAGCCACATATCGTGGGGTGTCGTAGAGGTTGGTGAGTGTTGCGCACACGTTTTTACACCTCTTTTTCCAGTCTTTAAGAAAGCGTTTAGCAAAAACTAACTACAATTCTGGAGTCTGCTCACACGGCCCTACATCTCTTCAAAATAGCATCGCAAAAGCACATCTTGAGTTGGGAACCTTTTCTTGTTAGGCACGTTTATACTTTCGACGCCGAACGACGCGATACTATGAATAGTGAGCAAATTCGCATCGCTAGATCATTACATAAAATCGCAAACAATACTAATACATATACGACCACAAATATTAATTAATAATACTCAATATACATGCCACATGGGCGCGTGTAGCGCAGTCGCAGGAGGCGCGACTGCCGCGTGCACCCGATACCAGGTTCCTGGTTCGGATTTCCCGCCCAGGCCAACCAAGCCTTCCATCCCTCCGGGGTCGGTGAATTGGTACCAGACTTGTCTGGGAAGGATAGAGCGCTGACTTGTTCATCGGCTGGCCACCGCAAGTCATTGTATGGCCAAATACGCATTCATGTCGCCTCCACGACATCCAGTAGAAGTAGAATGCGCTGGCGCATCCCAGAAGGGATTGAGTAACGCCGTCCTTTATCCTTTATCCTTATACATGCCATCTCCTCCCTTGGCATCGCAACTATAAACGGGGCCTCATGGAACTATAAATCATGTCTCCTTCTCAGGCAATGTTTCACAATCCTCCCGAATATTTTGACCTGATTTTCTTCCTTCTTCCATATTAATCATTGCTGGTTTCAGATGGCAAATGAGTCAGCAGAAACCTGCCATCGTTATGTTGACGATCATCCGGATCTTACGAACGAGCCGATCATCATGATCATTTTCGCAGTGCTTTACGTGCACATCTTCATCCTCGGCATTCTCGGAAACGTGGCAGTGCTGTGAGTGTTTTCTATTTGGAAAACTTCAGCATTAACTATTACGTATCGTTGAACTCGGCTGCTGCAGATATAGCGTAGATACTATCGCCTTGATAAAAAACAGAACTTTGTACGGGTCGTCAATTGTCCTCAAATCTCGACGAATTCCTATTTGCAGCAATCCTTTTTCACGGTCAATTCAGTGCTTTCCAGCATGACCATTGTCTTGAAAGGAATATTACTGAGCATCTCAGTTCAATTCGGTGAGAAGCATATTGCGGTGCTCTTCGTAAAAACGCAAGAGCTTTGCAAACTCCCAGGTGCTCCTGCTCCTGCTTCTCGTTCAACTAACGTTTTGTCAAACTTTACACAACGGAAAATGACACGCATAACAGAGGATGCGAAAAAATGCCTTGAGGTGTACGGTATATGTATTTCTTTCTTTTCCCATCATCAGTGGAGAAGAGGAAGTTATTGGCAGTTGTTATGCAACTGCTCCTCGTATCACATTTCGAAGCTGAACTGTAGTACTTTACCGGCGATGTAAGCCATAAAGAAGCAGTGGCAAAGAAGGCGACCTATCTTATTTCTTTTCAGATACCTCACCTTGAAGAATCGCCACCTGCAGTCCGTTCAGAACATCTTCATCTTGAACCTGGCGGCCAGCGATGTACTAATGTGCCTAACCTCATTGCCGATCACACCGATCACCAACGTCTACAAGACATGGTTCTTCGCATCGCCCGTCTGTAAGCTGATTCCACTGGTCCAGGTTAGTAGAGAATCTGCTTTTCTGCGCATTAAACTTTCTTTTCATGCACAAATGAGCACGTTCTTGCCGTAAAACATGCTACAATATCCTTCTATATAATAAGCCGCTAACGTCTGTACGGGGCGGAGCGTCTGTACGGGGCGGAGCGTCTGTACGGGGGAGAGCGTCTGTACGGGGGAGAGCGTCTGTACGGGGGAGAGCGTCTGTACGGGGCGGAGTGTCTGTCCAGGGGGGGGATCAGTGACGGTCTGCCTGGCCATCTGGGTGCTGAACTGTGAGGGGGAATCGTGGGGGGAGGGGGGTTGCAGTTGTGCAACGTGCCTGGCGACTCAGTAGACGTGCCGAACACGTTGCCCAACGTGCCTGGCGAGTCAGTAGACGTGCCGAACACGCTGCCAAACGTGCCTGGAGATGCGGTGCTGGAGTCCTGTAAGGGGGAATCGTCGGAGGAGGGGGGTTGCAGTTGTGCAACGTGCCTGGCGACTCAGTAGACGTGCCGAACACGTTGCCCAACGTGCCTGGCGAGTCAGTAGACGTGCCGAACACGCTGCCAAACGTGCCTGGAGATGCGGTGCTGGAGTCCTGTAAGGGGGAATCGTCGGAGGAGGGGGGTTGTAGTTGTGCAACGTGCCTGGCGACTCAGTAGACGTGCCGAACACGTTGCCCAACGTGCCTGGCGAGTCAGTAGACGTGCCGAACACGCTGCCAAACGTGCCTGGAGATGCGGTGCTGGAGTCCTGTAAGGGGGAATCGTCGGAGGAGGGGGGTTGCAGTTGTGCAACGTGCCTGGCGACTCAGTAGACGTGCCGAACACGTTGCCCAACGTGCCTGGCGAGTCAGTAGACGTGCCGAACACGCTGCCAAACGTGCCTGGAGATGCGGTGTTGGAGTAGAGAGAGGGGGGGTGTAGGGGGGGGGGGGTGTATTTCGTTCAAGCGGTCCGAAACTTTAGCCTTGGGGGTAATCGAGGTCGCTGAACACGAATCTGAAGTTGATCAATCGATATCGATCGATAATATCGATTTTTCGTGTATTTCGTCCAAGCGGTCCGAAACTTTAGCCTTGGGGGTAATCGAGGTCGCTGAACACGAATCTGAAGTTGATCAATCGATATCGATCGATAATATCGATTTTTCGTGTATTTCGTTCAAGCGGTCCGAAACTTTTGCCTTGGGGGTAATCGAGGTCGCTGAACACGAATCTGAAGTTGATCAATCGATATCGATCGATAATATCGATTTTTCGTGTATTTCGTTCAAGCGGTCCGAAACTTTAGCCTTGGGGGTAATCGAGGTCGCTGAACACGAATCTGAAGTTGATCAATCGATATCGATCGATAATATCGATTTTTCGTGTATTTCGTCCAAGCGGTCCGAAACTTTAGCCTTGGGGGTAATCGAGGTCGCTGAACACGAATCTGAAGTTGATCAATCGATATCGATCGATAATATCGATTTTTCGTGTATTTCGTTCAAGCGGTCCGAAACTTTTGCCTTGGGGGTAATCGAGGTCGCTGAACACGAATCTAAAGTTGATCAATCGATATCGATCGATAATATCGATTTTTCGTGTATTTCGTTCAAGCGGTCCGAAACTTTAGCCTTGGGGGTAATCGAGGTCGCTGAAGACGAATCTGAAGTTGATCAATCGATATCGGTCGATATTATCGATCTTTTGTGGATGCCATTCAAGCGGTGTGGAATTTAAGGCGTGTAGGTGGTGGAGGTCATCATCATCCTTCTTCCTTCTATATAATAAGCCGCTAAGGGGAGTGTAACTTCTGTCAGTCTGTACGGGATGCCGTGTCAGTCCAGGGCGACGTGTTTGTCCTGTCTGTCCAGGAGGGGTCCAGTAACGATATGCCTCTATCCGGTGTTGGAGGAGTGCGAGGGAAGTGTGAGGGGAAAATCGGTGACGATGACATCGACAGCCTTAGTCACCGTTACCTACCGTACCCTACCATAATCGGCTGAAATTTCAAAGAAGGATGTTAGATTCGTGATCAGCACGCTAATTAACCACCCCCCCCTAGGCGAAGTGTGGGCGAAGTTTTTTTCGTAGCTCTACTCTACCTCTGGAGTGAGCGATCTCTAAGCAGGAGGGTGCAGACACTGCACTCTACTTCCCTTCAGTGCTTTTTCTCAAGAATTATTGACTTGACGTTTTGAATTTAAAATTACGCGGGTGTTTTGAATCTAGGCGGGACCTAATCGAAGCGCAGTGGCGCTCTCTGACTTTGCCGACGGATTCATTTTCTCCTAATCAAAGCGCGGTGGCGCTCTCTGACGTCTTCGACGGATTCATTTTCTATTTCGAGGAGTTTGACTTGCTTTTTCGGTGTTTCGCTTTTGATTAGCCTCATTGATTACGCTACGATCCGGTGAACAACGGAAGAAGGCATCGTGATATCGCTGATGAAGGGGGGGGGGGGGTGAGACAACGGCTCGGTGATTCGTTTCAGTCAGAGGCTGAGTCACTTTATCAGCAAAATCGCTCCGAAGAAATCAAACTGTTGAAAAAGTCCGGGTGAAATGGTTAGAAGTTCGAGCGTGAGTGTCTTCTGTTGTTTTTGATCGTTTCTGATGTTCGGCTCGCGTCTTCTGACGTCTTCGACGATTTCGTTTTCTATTTCGAGGAGTTTGACTTGCTTTTTGGGTGTTTCGCTTTTGATTGACATCACTGATTACGCTGCGATCAGGTGAACAGCGGAAGGAGGCATCTTGATATCGGCAGATATCAAGATGCCTCCTTCATCGAGCCGTTGTCTCACCCCCCCCCCTTCATCAGCGATATCTGGAGGAGTGCGAGGGAAGTGTGAGGGGAAAATCGGTGACGATGACATCGACAGCCTTAGTCACCGTTACCTACCGTACCCTACCATAATCGGCTGAAATTTCAAAGAAGGATGTTAGATTCGTGATCAGCACGCTAATTAACCACCCCCCCCTAGGCGAAGTGTGGGCGAAGTTTTTTTCGTAGCTCTACTCTACCTCTGGAGTGAGCGATCTCTAAGCAGGAGGGTGCAGACACTGCACTCTACCTCCCTTCAGTGCTTTTTCTCAAGAATTATTGACTTGACGTTTTGAATTTAAAATTACGCGGGTGTTTTGAATCTAGGCGGGACCTAATCGAAGCGCAGTGGCGCTCTCTGACTTTGCCGACGGATTCATTTTCTCCTAATCAAAGCGCGGTGGCGCTCTCTGACGTCTTCGACGGATTCATTTTCTATTTCGAGGAGTTTGACTTGCTTTTTGGGTGTTTCGCTTTTGATTAGCCTCATTGATTACGTTGCGATCCGGTGAACAACGGAAGAAGGCATCGTGATATCGCTGATGAAGGGGGGGGGGGGGGTGAGACAACGGCTCGATGATTCGTTTCAGTCAGAGGCTGAGTCATTTTATCAGCGAAATCGCTCCGAAGAAATCAAACTGTTGAAAAAGTCCGGGTGAAATGGTTAGAAGTTCGAGCGTGATTGTCTTCTTTTGTTTTTGATCGTTTCTGATGTTCGGCTCGCGTCTTCTGACGTCTTCGACGGATTCATTTTCTATTTCGAGGAGTTTGACTTGCTTTTTGGGTGTTTCGCTTTTGATTAGCCTCATTGATTACGCTACGATCCGGTGAACAACGGAAGAAGGCATCGTGATATCGCTGATGAAGGGGGGGGGGGGTGAGACAACGGCTTGATGATTCGTTTCAGTCAGAGGCTGAGTCATTTTATCAGCGAAATCGCTCCGAAGAAATCAAACTGTTGAAAAAGTCCGGGTGAAATGGTTAGAAGTTCGAGCGTGATTGTCTTCTTTTGTTTTTGATCGTTTCTGATGTTCGGCTCGCGTCTTCTGACGTCTTCGACGGATTCATTTTCTATTTCGAGGAGTTTGACTTGCTTTTTGGGTGTTTCGCTTTTGATTAGCCTCATTGATTACGCTGCGATCAGGTGAACAGCTGAAGGAGGTATCGTGATATCGCTGATGAAGGGGGGGGGGGGGGGGTGGGGTGAGACAACGGCTCGATGATTCGTTTCGGTCAGAGGCTGAGTCATTTCATCAGCGAAATCGCTCCGAGGAAATCAAACTGTTGAAAAAGTACGGGTGAAATGGTTAGAAGTTCGAGCGTGAGTATCTTCTGTTGTTTTTGATCGTTTCTGATGTTCGGCTCGCGTCTTCTGACGTCTTCGACGGATTCATTTTCTATTTCGAGGAGTTTGACTTGCTTTTTGGGTGTTTCGCTTTTGATTAGCCTCATTGATTACGCTGCGATCCGGTGAACAGCGGAAGGAGGCGTCGTGATATCGCTGATGAAGGGGGGGGGGGGGGTGAGACAACGGCTCGATGATTCGTTCAGCTCGAACTTTTTCGACAGTTTGACCTGTTCTGTAATGTTTTTATAGAATGATCTGATTGTTTGGTAACCGTTTTAGTTATAATGTGACTGTAAATGTTCGGAGTGAGCCATTTCACTCAAGTTTTCCCATAGTTCGTCTCCTTATTGGGATTTTCCCACGGAAATGACTGAAGGTTTGAGGTGATTCATTTTTCTCACAGAGTTCCATGATTGGACATCTTCGTTGCTGAGTCATTTCATGAGCAAAATCGCCCGGAGAAATCAAACTGTTGAAAAAGTCTTATAATTGCCATGTAGAAGGGCTCAGAAAAATCAATAATGAAAGAAATCTGGCTTTTCACATATTAAAATGCTGCTAAATTGACTGCAGTAAGGTAATTTTATTTGACGAATTTACCGAACTTACCGATTTTAACGCAAACATTTTTCGTTAAAAAATGGTCGTTAAAAATTTACCGTAAAAAAATTAACCCACACCCTTGGCCCGAGCCTCAAAAGACTGCCGAAGACGTCTCTCAACGTGTTTGGGGATTCACGTAGACGTACCGAAGACGTCATCCGCTAAGCGGGATCATTGAGGGGAACCAGTACCAGTAATGGAAGACCGTATCACTAAGGGTAGAACAGTAATGAGGGACCAATAGATCGCCCTATCATACTATATACTGTACGTGCTGCGAGCCTTTTGTACTCCTAAGTAGGGAAGAAAGCTATACAAGTAGAGCAGCAAGCTTGATGTGACTGTCCTTAGCTTAGTGATACTGCAACATCGCGCGAAGCGCGCAAGTGCGAGGCACGCCGATAGGCGTGACGGAGCACTTGTATAAAATACTCTGCTTAAGTCCCCTAAAAAGTTGATGATCGGAGCAAAAGTTTTCTTATTTCTAACTATGTTCTAACTATGGAATGTTCCTCCTTTGTTTGCGCTTTTCACTCCTTGACTGGATAGGCGGCTTTCGTACCTGCAATGTAAAGGAAAACGTGCAGTTTTAAAATCATACATGTAAAACATATAGCATATATATCGCCTCTCCCAAAATAAGGATTTTAATCCTCGTGATGTTCGAAAATTCCGATTTTCATGTCGTGAAGCTGCTTGGCTTGAATATCGAAAACACTATCTCAAATCTAAACTTTGCAGCCACATTACGAAGGAATTATCTAAAATCTCAGAACTGAAATGCCAATACATGACACTTTCACTTGAGATGCGGAACTTCAAAATGATAAAAAACCCTCTTGCATAAGAAATATAAAGAAGTTACTCTTTACCGAATCACCTGGTTCCTCAACTGTTGCAGTGCTATCGACAATCTCTGATTTTTCTTTACTGGAAAGAATAAATCTTTAACAAAATGGTTGATTTTGAATAAAGTTGTGACCAGGGGTAGCATCGCTGCCCAGAAAGCAAAAGATTCTGGTTCTAGTCCCGTCTGGAGCAAGAGTTTTGGTTGCAACTAGACGTTCTTTTATCAAATTGTCTCCATTTGAAATTAAAAGTCGTCATTGTCATGGAGCTGTAGATTGTAGAACAAGTAAAAGTCGAAAAGCTGCAACTTTTGGTCTGATCTTATAAATTTTTGCTACGTTAACGCCTAGTTTAGGAGTGTGCTTAGCGATTCTGCGAAATGGAGCCTTTTAAAGTATGACGATGATCCGCTCCCTCATCCTGAATGTGCCAGCTATCTCTTGAATATGTCAGTTTTTCTCCTGAAAACTCATCGGAGCGCCAGATCATCGAGCTTCCTCTCTTGGGACCGTCCTTGCAATTTTGGAGCGACCCAAAATTTCGCGTGATATCTATTCTACATCTATAAGAGGTCTGATGTAAGAAAAGAGAAAAACGTCTACCTATCTGTTCTGCATCAACCGCTTTTATGTTCTGGACATCGTGGAAGATTATGACGGCGATGGAGGAAGGCAAAATGATCCTTCTATCCGCATATAACAGGTAATAAGGAATGGGCAACCTAGTAACAAGCAGCACTGCATTGGTACGACGTCTCTGAGCTCTCTGAGCTTCGCAAGCAATTGTACCCAGAATTGCTCAGTTTCTGAACCAGATCTACGTACATATAGTCGTTTAAACTTCAGATTAATGCTGAACCAGGGGAGTGCATCTAACCTACGTACTCAGCTTGGAGTTAGCTCCCACATGCATCCCAACAAACACAAAGTCTCACAAATTGTCTGATTATGCTGTCAGTTCCTAGGCACCGTTTCGCGTTACCTTGAAAACTATCCGAATTGTAATTGGAAATTGTCTAGTAAAATAGCATCTAGTAAAATACTAATAAAGGATAAAGGATAAAGGACGGCGTTATTCAATCCCTTCTGCGCCAGCGCATTCTACTTCTACGGGATGTCGTGGAGGCGACATGAATACGTATTTTGCCATACAATGACTTGCGGTGGCCAGCCGATGAACAAGTCAGCGCTCTATCCTTCCCAGACAAGTCTGGTACCAATTCACCGACAACGGAGGGATGGAAGGCATGGCTGGCCTGAGCGGGAAATCCGAACCAGGAACCTGGTATCGGGTGCACGCGACAGTCGCGCCTCCTCCCACTGCGTTACACGCGCCCATAGTAAAATACTAAAGGCTGTGGAAATTCTATAAAAAAGGAGGCAAAGCCGTCCTTTATCAATCCCCTATGGAATGAACTACGCTCTGTACATAACTCGACATTTTAATGAATTTCCAAGGCAATTTCGACTTTTTAGAACCCGTATGCGGCCTAAACAATTAGTTCAACTCATCACTGGATGAATTCTTCGGCGTCCGCTACTCCCTAACGAGCCTTTTGCCGCATAGCCAAATACGATGGCAAAGAGGGTTGAGTAGATCCGGCTTTTATGACCCAGAAAATAACCCTTAGTACGCCAGAGATCGGTGTTTCAGGTCGTGTGCCTCCAGGGCGCTTTTATTTATATATTTTTATAATTGAACAAACATGTACCCAAAAATACTGATCAAACAAATTTCTGGTAAGCAAAAAGACTTCTACATAATTTAAGAACACTTCTTCCTGTTCTCATTCTATATTCGTCCTTCTTTCAGGGAGCGTCAGTGTTCGTCTCAACGTTCTCGCTCTCCGCGATCGCCCTGGATCGGTGAGGACTGTATAATGTATTCTCTTTGACCGCTTTCTCATCTCCATTCCAAAGCACCTTCAATTTTGTGCAATGTTCAGGACAGAACGGTTTCAGCGTGTGTATAATTTCGCCATTTATGTTTTCCAAAACTGCTCGGGCCTTTTTCATGTGGTTTGTTCATCACTATAGGCCTTTAAAGCCGTCTGTGAAATGCTGGTTCTCAGCTCAACAAATGAATGTCTGTAGGTACGTCCATCGTGCCGGTCTAGCATCCTTTGAGAATTGCACATGGGTGGCTGGCGCGCAAAGAAGTAAAGTTGAAGATGAAACTAAACTTTCACAAGGCTTTTGATGTCATCACCTACACTCTAATCTTGTAACGTCTTTAACGTTTTGAGAAGCACTTTTTTACTGAACTGTTTTATAACATCTTTGTATTACTCAGAGGGAAAACGAAAATAAAAGCGAAATTCTCCGAATCCAAAGAAAAAACATTAAAAATTGAAGACTACTAGGGATCTCAATAAGGGTGTGACACTCTTCTCCTCCATTATTTATTTTTTCGGATTGATAGTCGTCCGTCGAATGACGAGAACATGGAACCATTTCTCCCATGGACACTTCTGCTCATAAATCCTTTATTCCCCATAATTGGACTTGTCGATCCATAACAGTTGCATGTTATTGTCCAGCAGTAGTGGCGTGTGCAAGGTCTTTATTTCTTCGAGAGTTTAAGAGCAGCTCTCAGCAGTTTAATAGGATTTTTTGTCTTGACTGTCCACCTCTGAGGTCACTTAACGGGTTCCCAAGTAATTATGAGTCTACACCTCTCCTGCTTTAGAGAAGACAATGAAGGTAAAAAGTATACATAGATTAGGGCCTACACGGGAAGTGTCCGAAGGGCGTGTGAGTGAAGATCTGAATGGTACGGGAGCATCTTCCGATCACTTGGTTGAAGTGAATGGGTGAATTACGAAAGAGCTACACTTCTAAACACATTAAAGGAAAAGTTTGATGTGAGCAAGCTGGAGATGCCTAACATTGTGTAAGAGCGACAGAATTGGGCATTTAAGGAAGCGGTGTGCTTCACATCGCAGGTGGGATGGAAAATCTGTGCAGCTTGAGAGTAGGAACACAGCCTAATATTTCTAAAAAAGGTTTATTCCTTTTAAAAAATCTAAAGGATAAAAAGTACAAAAGACGGCGTTACTCAATCTCTTTTAGGATGCGCTCTGGCACCTACTCCGTCTGCGTCACATACGCCACAAAAAAATGCCTAAAAATTTCTTAAAATTCACAAACATAGGATTTGTAGCAGGATTTTGATTACTAATAATCGAAGGCCCATACCTTCATGGTGACGGGTCTCCAGGCCTTTTTAAGGATGAGGGATGGAAGCCAAAGCAAAGACAAAGAAGCATAAAGGGTATGTACAGTATGTAGCTGAAGACTGTCCTAATTTATTCTCCTATTTGTTGGGTTTGAGATTTGTGAACAATCTGCTTAGAGTTTTCGTCTTCAATGCATGTCCCACTACTGCCGTTGCATCAGTAGGGAAAATACTATCTACTCGTGGATACCCAGTATTAAGGTTTATCATGATCGTCGTGATGTTTGAGGTGTTATTTGTGCTCATGGCTCACTTCCGATTGAACACTACCCTGAGTGCTTCCGCTTTGCCTCCTACTATTTAAGCGGTTATCAGGAACTAGCTTTGATAAGTCCGTAGACCCTCTTTAGACATACTAACCATAAACAGGACGGAGTAGGGTGAAGCTGGACCAGGGGAGTGAACTGTATTGTGTTTTTAGCTACAACCTTGTCGTTCGGCCACATCGGCATCCACTAAGGTCGAGAGGAGCGTCGGTGGTCGCACTTCTGCTGTGGATCATCTCCGCTCTGGTCTGCATGCCCTACGGGTGGTACATGGATGTGGTTCGCATAAATGGATTGTGTGGAGAGGTGCGTTTTCTAGTCGAGCTTCACTGGCCATTAGACTTCCGGCAGTCTCTACTGTGACAGTTCAGCGTTGAGAATTTAGTTCTGCACCGAAAAATGGCCTCTCCCCGAGGTGCGCAAGGGCTACGCGTTGATGGTGCTCGTCATGCAGTTCATCCTTCCGTTCGCCACTATGGCCGTCTGCTACTATACCATTTTCGCTCGTTTGCGTGAAAGGTGAGAAAGTCGTGTTAATATTCTGCAGCCTTCTCCGGACCTTCCATAACTACCTTTCGTGTAGGACGGAGACAAAACTGAAGAAACTGACAGAGAGGTCGCAGTTGCTCGAAAGTGCTGCCGGAAATCAGTCGCCGTCTTCGAAAACGGTGAGTATTTGAGATCGTAAAGTACCATTTCCTTGACTATTATGCCTGCCACTCACTTTAGAACATTGGCCAAAAGAACGCTCGCAAGGTCAAAAGTCTGACACTGCTTGTAATTTTTATCACGGAAGAAAATAGTGCAACTTTATTTGTGCAAACTGTCTTATTTTTGGATTTATTTACAGTTTTTAGTAGAAGATGTTTTCTAGATGCTTTCGGCTTAATTTTTAACCCGAATAGTAGGTTTAGACTTGACGAAATTTTAAAGTAAGTGTTCACTGTCAAAAGCGTTAAGCGAAGTAGATTTCTTGGCTATTCGATTAAACTTGGACTATGATGATGAGACGCTGTTCACGTAAGGATGAGTTTACATTTTTTGATAAATTAAAAGCCTCCCAATGAGGTATCTCAAATGTAGTGTGTCCCGAAAATTGTTTTTTTATGTATATTTCAATATTCATAAGATCCTTTCTCCTCTTACAACAAACAGCTTTTCGAAGAGTTAAAATACGAGGTTATTTTTTGCGTTTTGAAAGGTACATTCTGACTGCTACGAAGCGCACAGTGATATGCTTTCTGCACTTGCTGCAATTTTTGATGGATTCGCAGAGCCCGTTACCTCCGCCATTTAAAATTGAACTGAACTTAACGTTCCAAGGCACCGCAGAAAATTGGCCCTCAACCGGGCGCCTCGAATTGTGGTGTTGTGGATTCCTAGAATACCACTTATTGAACGCATTCTTGACGACTACTAGGCGTGGCAGCTTTTTTCTTCAGTTTCCTTTCACTCTGACTATTTCTCACGGAAGCCGCACATCTTATCGCAGGAGACTGTTTCTTACATCAAGAAAAGTAGTGCACACATCCCAACATCCCTAAATGGTTCGGCATCCGAGCATGTTTTGCAGACCGCTGCTGCACATGCACCAAATTCTAGTGCATTCAGTAGTTCCTCAATGCAAATTTCCCCTTCTCGAAGTGTTGACTTGCATCTGCAAATGCACGCTTCGAAAATAAATAGAGGAAGTTAACTTTTCCTGCTTTGACCAATGGCAGGTAGCAGCAAAGTGTAGTGGAAGGCAGTGAACGTGAGAGCAATTGAAGCATTTGCACTCATCCGAAAAATGATAATTTTGCGGATTTAAACTTGTTTCATGTCAAGCATCGTCTTTTGAAAATAAAATAAGACAAAGAATCAGCGCGGCGACTGACTCTTATCCCCAAATTGAATCCCTACCTGCATCTTAATTTCAATGAAATCTCTTAGGCGATCTAAGTTGGCTTTTCAGCAGAGAAAAACTCACAAGAACGTGCAATTCTCCATTTCGCAACTCGATGCGGTTAGTATTCCCTCTATCATTTAAGTAAACATCGCGACATCCTGCACGAATCCATGGATCAGTCTCTACATGGGGACGTCAGGAAATTCTCGTTTTTCTCTAGATTGACGACGTCCTCCATCCTATGATATTAATCATGAGTATGAATTTAGAATGCTAAAGATGAAATATTGGGTCATGCTCTTATAGAACAATCGTATCTTCGCAACATCCCAGCTAATAGGACCTTAGATAAGGAAAATATTTGAATATTAGGATCTATTAGGGCACAGAAAAAGGTAAAGGTTTCCAGTTCTCCGATTTGTAGCGCAGCTCCATCTATTAGGTTGTAACGAATTAAATGGCACTGGCTCGCGGCATTTTTGGCGCGTCATTACGCGTTTGATCAAGAAGAAACCGTAACATGTGGCATATCATTTAGAAGCGCAAACTTTGCTCTACCGGAGAGTACCAAATTTTCTATGTAAAAGTGGGAAAACTTTAGAGTTTAATTGACTTTTTTGCAGATGGAGAAAAGGGTAATCCGAGGCATTTACTTGTATGAATTCAAGCTGGGCACTACAGCTAAGGAAGCGGACGAGAAGATCAACGCCGCATTCGGTCAAGGGTGTTCCACAATTCGGACGGCGTATCGTTGGTATCAGAAGTTCTGGAATGGAGATGAGAGCTTGGAAGAACATGAAGGTCGTGGGAGGCATAGTGATGTTGGTGAGGACAAGCTGAGAGATGTGGTAGAGGAGGATCCACACAAAGGTACCAGGGAGATAGCGAAGGTTCTTGGCGTCAGTCACAACACAGCTGCCCGACATCTGAAGGAAATTGGAAAGACCAAAAAGCTGGAAAGATGGGTGCCTCACGAGCCGTCTGAGGAGCAAAGAAACCGACGATATGAGATCTCGTCCGCACTGCTTCTACGGAATGAAACGGACCCATTCCTTGATCGCATCGTAACCTGTGACGAGAAATGGATAATGTACGACAACAGGCGACGATCGGCACAGTGGGTGGACAGCGATGAGAGCCCCAAGGTTTTTGCGAAGCCGGAATTGCACCAAGAGAAAGTAATGGTGACAGTATGTTGGTGTTCGCTGGGAATTATTCACCACAGCTTCCTCCCTCCCGGTGAATCCATCACGGCAGAGAAGTACTGCATTGAAATTGAAGAAATGATGAAAAAGTTGAAGGATATCCGGCCGGCCTTGGTAAACCGAAAGCGAGTTCTCCTTCTGCACGACAATGCTCGCCCCATGTAGCACGAATGACGTTGCAGAAATTGAATGAGCTGAGCATTGAAACTCTACCACATCCTCCGTTTTCTCCCGACCTCTCACCAACAGACTACCATTTCTTCAAGCATCTTGGCGACTTCTTGGAAGGGAAAATATTCAAATACCAACAGGATGCCGAAAGTGCCTTCGAAGATTTCGTCCATTCCGGAACTTCTGATTTTTACGCTACTGTGATAAGGAAGCTTGTGTCACGTTGGCAAAGATATGTGGAATCAGAAGGTTTTCAATTCGATTAATAAACTTGCCTACAAGCCGAGATATTAACTGTTTAAATTTACAGTGGTTCAGTGCCATTTATTTCGTTACAACCTAATAGCTTAATTCTAACTTCAGAAAGAACGAGTGCCTATCCTTTCTTACAAAACTATACTATGTTCAATATCTTTGCCACTGCTGCGAGTAGGCATATCTATTCTAATTTTCTGAATATCGTATATCTTGTGCTCCTCTTCTTTCACGCTTTTTCTAACAAACTCTGGTAGTTTCTCTATATTACCAAATTGATAATAATCTAATATTTACTCATTTGCGTTTGATTGTTGTGCATCGCGTCCAACGTCAACGGAGTTCAGGCTAGTCTGCAGCAGCTTCATCTTCTTGCACCTCCCTTACCATTGAGCACAGATGGAAGGATACTGCTTCTGTTTTGTTTTCGTCTATGGTCCCGTGTGAAACGAAAACCAGACTATTTCTTTGTTTTCCATTCTTTTACAGTTAAAGTGGCTATCATATTTACTTCGCTTTACTCTTTTATATTTTCTCAGGGAATCTGAATGGAGGAAATTGCAGCCGTTTTCCCGTCATTATTCTATCGTCCACAGTAATAGTGTCATTTTCAAGAGCTTTAACATACAATGACTGTTCTTAGAAGCCAGAAGTGAAAGCAGTGGGATACATTCCCAATTGTCTGTTTTTAGGAGAATGGAAGCCACCCGATCACGTTTGAAGAGCAACAACGCCTGTGCGTGCTGGCATCTCAAAGACGAACGACTTCAATACTGGCTTCCATGGTGCGTTCGTTCTTTGGAGAGTAGTAGCTCAAAGCGGGCAGTTAGCTTTTGGACCAACAACTCCGTCGTGAAGGGCACAAAGATACATTTAGGGTTCCGCATTGCGTGGAGCATGTTTTCGCTTCTAACTCGTTCCCTACGAGCTTCAAATGTCCGATTTCGATGCTTCTTCCAGGCGTCCTTGCCAGTTTATTTTTTGGCGTTATGTGGGCTAAGAAGTGACCTAAGAGACACTGGCATGTGAAGCGACTTCTGATCTAATAAGGAATTTCAGAATGAATTCCCATTTTCTGTGCTACGTGCTGAAGATCTTCTTGTCCTTTGTACTAGTGTGAAGGAACACTTCAGGTGCTGCTGTTCGGTTTCACGTGGCTTCCGCACAACCTCTACACCATGATCATCGAGTACGACGAGGCATTCTTCCACAACGGCGAGAGCGACAACACCTACATCGTCTCGATGATCGCCCACCTGTGAGTTGCGGTTTCACACCAAACCCATTCGCGTTGCGCCGCGTGATCGTCCGTCATTCCGACACCCTTTTTAGGGGCAGGGGTGAGGCGTCACACGCGAACAATGTCGGCCCAAAATCATTGCAGAAATTTTTCGCCATTTCGGATTTTGAGGATTTCTTCACGCTGCGAAGGCGTTGTGAGGAATCTATTTTATTTTCTCAAGAATAGCTACCCAATTATCTGAGTAAAACTTATACTGCCCGCTGGTTAGAGCCAGAAAATAGAGTTTAAAGTGCTTTGCGTCCATAAAATCCATTGAGTTGTGGTCTCTCGTACCTCATTTTGATTTTAAAACCAAAATCTTCAAATTTTAAATGGTCCCCTCTATAAAAAGAGAAAAAAATACAAAGCTATTCGTTCCAACTCAATAATACGCGTAAATATGTAGGTTCGAGAAAGTTGTGGTTTTTGGAAATTAGTGGAAGTTTTTGCGTGAGGTACATTCTCGAGTTGGAAAATAGTGGGTGACAGTCTGCCCAAAGTTAACACTCTAAAATAAAGATGATGTAGCCGTCGATGGAGACAGGGGAGGCCTGCATGAATAGATAGAAACGGGTTTTTGAAGAGACCCTAATGGGTGAGCGCTTCCTATACCTGCCTTCAGCACCACATTAACGTGTAAAGCGTCGAACCCTCCTGACTTTTTCAAGTAAATCATCTTTACAAAATGGGCCCAGAACAGGTATGAACTCAAATTCCACCAAGGATTGAACATATGAGACCACAGCAGGATCGCCATTCGGTAATTTTTGTTTAAAAATAGGGCACATTATCGAGAATCACCTTCCTCACTGACAAGAGTAGCAGGGCAACTAGACATGTTCCTGTGTGCCACAGAAGGATAATGGATTCCTGGTGGCAACTGAACAAGGCAACAGTAAAATGTCTTCTGTTTTTTCGAGTATGTACCACGAACACCACTTCTCGAGAGCGAGTTCGAAAGCCAAATGACTTGCGAGCTCTGTCCCGTTGTCGCTTCAATGTTTCGTTTGCCACGGATACCACTTTTGTCTGATTCTAAGCTCAGGGACTCTGGAAGACCTCGTGAAGTGTATCGAAGTTTAAATGGGAAGGTCATCTTTAGTAAAAGCGAGCGCAGCTTTGTGCACCCTGACAGTACGAATTCGAAGGATTGACTAACTTAGCCACAGATCACTGAACCAGCTCCTAACGAAGAGTAATTCCCGTGTGTTATAGTAATCTCTCAGCAACATATAACCATTCTCACTGGAAAAGGGGTTGTTTGATGGTTGTAGAAAACTAGCTCATTAGCATAGGAATTGTTAAGAACGGCGAAGAGACTTTCGTCGTGCCATACACCCGCCGAAATGACTAAGAATGCCAAAGAAATGCCTCGACTTTAAGAGAACTTCGTATGTTATTCTCAGTCATTCCTCCCAGTGCTTTTTGCTTTCATAATCCCCTACTAGGGAGCAAATAATGTTTTCAATGATCCTTCTCAAGGCTTACGGTTTCGTGAATGCTTGGGATTTCGCAGAAGTACGTGATATCCTTCCCCCGGGGGGGGGGGGGTGGCCGGGGGGGGGGGGGGGTATATAGACGTCGCAAGGAAAATCACATTACAGAAGCACAGCGTTTAGTATGGATTCTCTTTTGCGCAGCCAACCCTCCCCACAGCAAGTAGAGAGAAATTCCCTGGAGTTAGTGATAAATTGCTGGTCTTCTAATGGAGGCTACACTGTGAGAAATTCAAAGTTTGTTATGCTTGCAGAATGTCAGTCAGTAGACCGATTGAGCATCTGCAGTTTTACATTCTGGGTAGGAGAATGAAGAGTACAGTAGTAGTGTGAGGACAACCACGAAAGAAATCGAGAAGTATCGATTCGACTTCTCTTAGCTGTGACCACGTCAAATTCAACATATCAGGCAAAACCTGCAACAGAGCACCGTTCCCGGCTTACTTCATGCCATTCTGAAAGCTGGGCGCCTCCGGTCAGGCATGCAAAGCACGTAAAGGATAAAGGGTAGTGGACCTCGTCAGCAACCCCTTAGGCGCGCCCCGCATTCTTCTTTTACGCGATTTCGATTCCTCATCACAGTAGGTAATAATTTATACATTCACACTAGCTTGTGATGGCTTGCTAATAGAACAGTCAGAATTTTGCTTGCGTGACAAGATTGGTGGCAACCCACCGACCCGGGAACACTGAAAGCTTGCTTGACAGGAACGGGATCTGAACCGTGATTTGGTAGAAGATGCACACAAGAGTGGGCAATTCCTCCAACCGCGGCATGAGCGAGCAGTGTAAGAAAGAGTACCAGAGAAGAATGCAGAGCAGCTAGTGCCGCCACCTCGTTTTTGGAGGGCATCCGTGAAACCCCAAGCTGCCAGGGGAATGTTATCTCTCTTACAGTATCTCCATGACGACGAACGTGGCGAACCCCATACTGTATGCGTGGCTGAATCCATCCTTCAAAGAGATGTTGCTCACGTCACTTCGAAGAAAATCAAGGACGCAAGAGAAGCTGGCAACAAAGGACACAATAATTAGGGTACGCCAAGGCTCCCCTCCTGTTACGCGCCTCTCAAATGGCTTTGTTTCAGGTCATACCCTCCAGTAATACTCAGGAAAAAGCCTTCTGAATGAAGAACTTGCTCAACTTGTGTGCTTGGTGACATGAGCCGAATGACTGACTTCTAGCAGACTTCGACTTCACTTCTCCCTATTTTAAGGAAAACCAAGAGAGTTTCCACATCTGTGCGAGTGATTGTTTCCTCTCATACTACGACAACTACTGCAGTGGATTTCTTGTCGCTTTCTTCCTCTGCTGTGCCATCACATAGGGGAACGCCAGTTAGGTTGTTTCTTTCGCGTGTCTCGTCTCAGCGTCTCAGCGGTTTACCTAGTGAACGAAACGGTGTCGGCAAGCATGTGTATGTATATTTCAGATTTTGTTTGTTATATAAACGCTTCTGTCTTTTCTGCACAACTTCCCGATATGATATGAGAAATTTCATGAGGTTTTGTACATGAGGTGCTCTCAGTAGCGACACGGCTTTTAACGCCGCGTTCCATCCTCGAAGAAGACTCCTCCATCGATGGCGCAGTACTTGGGGCAGATGCCCTTCTCTCCACCATCTCCGGGTGGTCCACCTTGTCCTGCTGTTCCTGGGTTTCCGTCTGTTCCGGGCTGCCCATCGGATCCAGGTTGTCCCTTTGGTCCGGGTTGTCCTGGAACATTATAACTGGCATAACAGGTGCTTAAAGAAACTTTAGAAGTAAACGCTCTTAGTACTGAATGCTTCGACTTACCAGGCTGTCCATCAGCTCCAGGTTGTCCATCGGTTCCAGGTGGTCCTTGTGGTCCTGCGTCTCCAGCAGGTCCAGGCTCTCCAGGAACGATTGGCTCAGAATAGGCATCTGCTCCAGGCTGACCAGGAGCTCCAGGAGTTCCTGGGTTTCCATCTGGTCCAGGAGGACCCTTAGGACCTGGCTGTCCAGGGGATGAACCTTGTCCTGCCTGACCGGGCTGTCCGTCGGTTCCTGCATCTCCGGCTGGTCCGGGAGGTCCAGCTGCTCCAGGTGGTCCTGCAGGACAAGGCTTGCAGGGAGGAGGAGTCATTGGTTCGCAAGGTGACTGTGGAGGGCGGCCAGGGTTTCCAGGCAGACCAGGAGCTCCTGGCTTTCCTGGACGACCGGGTTTTCCCGGTGTTCCGGATCCTCCTGGTGGTCCAGGAAGACAACATCCTCCGCACGCTCCGCCTTGGCTGGAGGAGTCGCCGCCGACACCGGCATCAGCGTATGCCTGACGGGCAGTTCTGTTCGAAGCGGGCATCTTGGACAGGTGGTTCACCTCGGACCAGATGTCTTTGGCGGATCCCCGGCAGAAGGTGATGTCGTGGTTGATCTGTCGCTTCACATGACTCACGTAGTTGAAGACCATCGGCAGCGTCAGACAAACCGAAAGTACTGCAACCACGGAGAACGTGACGGCCGCATAGGCGACGAAGCGGTAGGCCTTGATACGCTGCTCGATGTCCATCTCCGACGAACAAGATGCCGACACCTCAGCACCTCAGCGCTTTTATGCGTGGTCGAACTGGATCGTTTACGCGCACCTTTGGCGTTTCATGAAACTGGCGCTATCAAGTTTGTGTGTACAATTTAGCATGTTTTCGCGCAGATAACCCCTAAGATTGCATAAGCGGTGTTTTTGTCGAACACCACTTGCTGCCGAAGCTTGCGGTTCCTCTGGCAATGACTACAGACTATGTTTATTTGCACAACATCTGAAAACAGCAACAATGTTCTTCATTAGAAGGCCGGAAAAATAAAAGCAACAGAACAGCTTCAAGTGAATTCATCAAAACACATTCACGATACACAGGAGGTATTCACACAGGGGATCTATGAACAGTAGAGATCAAAACGAAAAGGCAACAGGATGAAATCAACACGATAAACTATTCAGAAAATCAACTCTTGGCAGTAAACACTTCAATAACAAGGCACAGTTGGATATGGCAGAGGGATTAAAGCTTCGCAACAGAACCTTGATGTCATCATATGACCAAAACGTATACTCTGTCTATTAAACAGCGGTTATTGTATTAACCGCATGTTCAATTACGAATTAACAAAGGCACATTCTACATGTTGACGAACGGTCCATTTATTACGGCTAATTGCTCCAAAGAGTTGATGAAGTCCTGAAAGAAGTGTGCATAGAAGCTGACTTTCTCATTACGCGACAACAGCCCCCAGCCAAGGCCCGAACTAGTGCCAGTTTCTATCCTTCACGGCGGAAGCCATCATATAGCAAAACTGCTGCTGCTACTTTATGGAACACATGGCACCACTGTGACTTGAACCCCGCACTCCTTGGTTGGCCTTACGTCGATTTCCTCGACGGCAGTTGGCTCCACGGAGGGTGATCTTCTATTCAGAAGATATGCACTTGAGTCAGAAGAAAGACGAGAATCATTCAAGAACGGAAGCGGTCCAATATGACCTAACACATTAGTATAGCACACCAATGAGGCAGAAAATTTCGAATATCGTACTATTTCTGGGAGTGCTACAAATCGAGCTCTCCCCGCCCTCCTTTCTGATGGCGATTTGATTCGCTTCATAAATTTTATTCATCAGTACGTGGCAGCATGTCACAGATTCTGCGAGTTCACTCTTCCAGGCAACTCTTCAACCGGCACCAAGGAAAGCTCCTCAAAATCGAAAACGACTCATCATATGTTTCTGCGCATCACACCGGCCGGGTGTTTCCAACCATAGAACGAGCTGAGTGTGAGGTCAAAGCCCCAGCAATTGTGAACCGATTCGTTAGTTCCTGCAGAAACACGGGGCATCTAGCAAAGGGACATCCAGTTTTCAATCTTCGCTTTTGACTGCGCGGGAAGATCGCCAAGTGAAAGGATACGCAGCTGATTAGCGACCTGTCATGTCACTGGGTATACGGAGCGATCATCTCGATAAAAGCGCACCTCCAGGGCATGCTGGCGCAGGACCGACGACGGGACGAACTCCGATCTCTGATGATGTGGCTCCGGACCGCGGTATCGCACCATGAACATGAGTTCCTTGCCAGTGGTGTTTACTCCGACAATCGACTCAATTCTCCTACCACGCTGAACTTGATACTTCCTGACTGTCCCTGAAAATAACGAGAAATAGCTCTCCACACCTGTCATACAGACCTCATCTAGCTGTTTCATCGAGCAGAATGACAAGAGTTGATGAAGATGGTTGAGAATTACTGACAACATAAATTCAATTCCCGCAACATGTTGTTCAGAACAACGCCAAGAATAGACATCAATTATGGTTAGAAGAAATCACCATAAGTGAATACTTTGAAAATGGTTCTCAATGTTCTAGCAAATTAACTTTCCTGCCTTCTTGATCACTCGCTTTGAACCACCAAAAAGGAACCACAGGTAAGCTCGCTGTATCAATACAAATAAAATAAAGAATATAATATAGTGTATAATGTATAATATATCAAATGTCAAACTCATATGTAACAAGCCTTAAAGCCTCATCCAACCTGAAGTACATAAGATAGGAGTTTGCAACACACCTAATTTGGTGCCCGATCTGTAGCCGTTTCTAACACAGCACTCAGCTAAGGCTAAAGCACCTACTGAATGGGTCCGCTGAAGTGAGAATACACCTGCAACTGCCACAGAAGCAGTTGCCGGAGAACTCCACATGCAATTACCACAAAATGCCGTCGGTGAGCCTGACTGCCGCAGGAACACACGGCTGCAAAGCGCTAATAGTGAAGGACCATTGCACCAATCAGTTGCTCCAATTGGCGTTGTTCTCTTCAAAGACTGCACCGTAATTTAAGAGGATGAGGTTGCAGAATATATGTAACCTCTGATGCTCGGGTTCCTTACCATGGAAAAGCAAACTAACGCAAACGAACATAAGTCAGTCACTGTAAGCAGGAAAAAAAAACAAGAATCATACTAGTAAAGGAGAAGACTACTAGGCTGCATCATGAATACACCGATCAAGCAGCTTTTTTATATTCCCTTATAGAGTTTGGCAAGATGTGCTTCTTACAAGGAAAGGTTCCCAACTCAAGTTGAGCTTTTGCGATACTATTTTGATAGGATGTAGGGCCCTGTGAGCGGAGTCCAGAGCCGCAGTTAGTTTTTGCTGAACGCCTTTTTAAAGACGTAAAAACAGGTTGAAAACGTGCGCGCAACTCTGATCACCCACTATGACACACCACGAGAATTCCTCGTGGCAGTCGATCGGAGTGCCGCCTCATAGAAGCACACAGGCAGGCTTTTGAGTTCGGGTCCGCGTAATGCCAGTATTTTTGCACATATTAGTTTGTTGCTATTACGACTTCTCATAATCACAGTAGTCAATTTCATAGTTTTGCACCACAGTTGTGGACTGAAGGGGAAAAGCAATAAGACCTTTTATTTCCGGAGAAATGATATGGTGCGGATACGCGTTGAAAAACTAGCACATTGTAGACAGCCTTGGTTTGTTGTGAGCATTGATGGTCTAAAATTGACTAGTCTATACTGGGGATGCATTCTCTTGGGGCGTCATAGGGGTTCACACCTTTTTTTCCGGTCTTTAAAATAGTGTTCAGCAAAAACTAACTGTAGTTCTGGACTCACGGCCCTACATCCTGTCAAAATAGCATCGCAAAAGCTCACAATGAGTTGGGAACCTTTCCTTGTTAGATAATTTCAAAAGGTCGGAGCCACAAGAGTGAAAAACTGAAACTGTACACTACTCTTTGCCCTGCAGGCAGACTGGATCTTCCCCCGACCACCCCTTGTGTTGGCTGATGAGTTATGACCGGGTATGAGAGCGGGGGGGGGGGGGTGGTTAGCAGTTGGCTCTCCTAGGGTTTCGCTTTCTTCAACTATGACTGACTTGCCTCCTAGTAAATAAATAAAACAAATAAGTTACCGTTCGAGAGCTTAATCTTGACTAGCCCCTACTGGGGGATGAAGGCATGTCTGCTGTACAGAGCGAACTCCCACTGACTCCACCTGATTTTAGTAATAGCGAATATGAAGTCCAAGACTTCGAAAAAGACTACTTTTCCTAAACTTAATCGCCACGTTGGAAGTGGAAAGAGTAACATCAGGCGCCTAAGAGATTTGTTGGTGAAAAATTTACTCCTACGTTCTGTTCGACTCCTGAAATTATTTTACAATGAGATTAACACAAAGCGGTGCAGCTACACCACTTCGACATCTGACTGATAAGAAGTTGGATGGAGTTGGCAGCAAAGAGAGCTGTATGACAAAAGTGATCTGGGTAGGATATCAGTGAAGAATTTTTAATACTGTTTATGCCTAGATATTCCTTCAGCCTTCCATAACTATTTCATAAGGTCACCTGCTCTAAACCTTCAATAAAAGGGTCTTACTTTGTGGAAACAATAAAGATATCAAGACAAGAAATAAACTATCGCAAGCGCATCGCAAACTGGTCCCAGGTCCAGTCCGTGCTTAGATCATCTAACTCCTCCATCTCTATAAGACTGACGAATAGAAGAGGTAGAACACTGATACGCAGCGGTTAACCTCTGAGTCACACTGAACAGCTAAGTGTCCATTCAAACTACCCTCAAGATATCAAGCAGAAGCAATATTTGCTTCACCAAAACTGGGGTGAACAACACCAAGTTTCATCCTTCATTCTTTCTCAATTTCCCTCTTTCACTGGAGAACGGGAATTGGGAAGTATTGGATTATTTATTTATTTATTTATTTATTTATTCAAGGCATAGACAGACACAGACAACTGTCTAGCATGTAAAGTGTAAAAAAACGAACACAACATCACAAATTGACTACTCGAACACAAGTCAAGTAAATAATAAACCACAGGGATCATTTCTTGAGTGTTTGGCATTCAATCTTTGACAAACATTCTACAGGCTTGAGCAGAGAGCCTCTCTAAATCTTCATACTTGCCCAGTAGCAGGTTAAATTCCTTGAGAATGCGATAGGTTAAGAAATCTGATCTGATTCGCGATTTAGCAATTGAGACTCGCAGTTTCAACTTTCCTCTCACGGATCTTGTCAACATCCCGTCAAGGAATTTATTTGTGTCAATGGAAGCCTTATTTGCAACAATTTTGTATAACATGACAAAATCAGCAATTTTTCTTCTCTTCTTTAGCGAAGAAAGACCAAGCAGTGAAGCTCGTTGAGTACCGTTTGGTATAGAACTATAATCTACTGAGAAGCACCTCATCATAAGCTTCCTAGTGAAACTATTCTGAATGCTTTCTAGAAGGTCTATATCTTTCTTTTTCGTTGGATTGAAGACTGATGTCCCACTTTCCACTATAGGTCTTACGTAGGTTTTGAAACCACGTATGTAAACCTCGGGAAGCTTGGATTTCAAAGCCCTAAAGAGGTGAATTGGATGAATTACCACTGACTCTGTTTGGTCGTATCGAAATGCCTTGCAGCACTTTACGGTATTGTCCGTTAAAGTAGTTAGAGCCTGTACAAGTGGGGTCTTGCATGGTGACGTCACAGCACATTGAGGCTTTCCTGAGCGCACTATACAAAGCGTCGCCGGTTACGGCCACAGGAACGATGGCTTCAGTAAGCCGCAGCACTCTACGACCCATTCTGCAAGGAAATCCTTCGACGACCGCTGCCTCCAATATCTGCGCCGCATTCACGAACGTTATTCACTGCTCCATGGTGACCCTCCCGTAACACCGCTTTGAAGTGGGAGATACCTCTTTAGAACTTCGACGTCAATCTAGCTCAGGGCGTCTTCTGCTGCGGAAGAAGACAGCCTGCGTGACGCCTTCGGAGCCACTCTAACCACTCGAGGCTTGGGAAAGTCGCTTCGATGTTCTCAAAGCACTGTCAGCTAGAGATCTAGGGGAGCCGCAGTTTTGTCGTGTTGGGTACCACACGACCTGTGGGACGCGGATAAGGCATGTCGAGTCAGTATTTTCATGTCACTGTCGCTTCGTCAGCACAGAAAGGACTTTCTCAAGGATAACGATACCCTTGACGGAAGCTGCGTTCTCTACGATAACCACGCTCGCAGAAGACGGTGCTTATCACGCGGAGAACCGGATAAAAGGCATCCGAAGGCTCAACTACACAAAAACAACGTTCCTTGCTGGTTGGAGTTAGAAAGAATGCTCCACTGCAAACTGCTGGAGGACGGAAACACAGTAAAAACGGCTGTTTACTTTACATGGCTTCAGACGTAATAAGTCAGCAACGCCCAGAATGGGCACATGCCTACCTCCTGCACGACAACACGTGTTCTCTGAGGAACTAGGCTGGGAAGTTCTAGCCCACGGACAGTACTCTCCAGACATGGCTGATTTTACTGAACGTCATTCATATGTTGGTTTACTCAAATCTAACAGCCCGATTCAAGGAGTATGAGTGATGGAAAGCAAGACTTACCGTGCTTCACCAAGGGAACTTTGACATGCCCGCGTCTACGCGCCGATTTCGAATCGCCATTCGGAGTCTAAAAATAGGTTGTTTCACATCAAAGGAAGCAGAGACCAAGATAGTCTATTTCAGCTAATCTGTTTACGGCTAATTTTTAGAAAAACAAAACGAATTAAGAATCCTATATCACATGGGTTCGCACCGCTTGCTAAGTAAAAACAACTCCCTACTCTCCGATCCAATTTGATATTCTTTATATCTCTTTTACTACTATATAAATTCACGCTACACAGTACAACGCTGAGACAAGGCAACCCGCAATATTTACCCAAAAACATCCATAGAAAATGCGAAATGACAACACGGGAAACAAGAGAGTCTCGAAAAGACTAAAAGTCATTTGACAGCCGATAAAGCAAAGCAATTCCCATATAGAACTTCAACTGCTCCGCAGTCACTACACAATCTGAAGATTTCTGGCGAAATCTATGGGACGGAGTCAGTCTTTCACGACTGCAGAGGTCGAGAAGAGGCCGAAAAAGTTTCTTTGCAAAAACTTCGCCCATGGTGTTTACTAGGGGTGCTGAACACAAGTCTGACATCCGTCTTTGAAATTACGGCAGGTCACGCAGGTACGGGTGACTAATGTTGTCGAGATAAAGGTCACCGATTCTGCTCGAACTTCGTCTATGGGGTTGTTTGGTATACTTATCACGAATCTGACATCCGTTTTTGGTGTTACGCTAGAGTAGTACGAATTGGGCGATCAGCACCCCCCCCCCCCCAAATAACCTCAAAGATGAAGTTTGATCGAAACTGGTGATCATGGCTACCACATTCACCACGGCTACCGCTCTATACCGTCACAACAAAGACGTCATATTCGTGATCATCGAACCAAATAACCCGCTGGCGAAGTTTGGGCGATATTTTTTCGACCTTTGGAGTCGTCAAAGTACAATAATGCTGGACAGTCCTTTCTCCAAGAGGTTATTTTGACACAAATAACGTATAACACTTTCCAGCCATACCTTCAGAAAGAACAATAAAAACTTGAATGAGCATGGTCTATTCCAACATATTTATCTAACTAGTGTTTACGTATTTAAGTTGCTGTTTGTTACTTCACACACTTACTTAACACATGTTTCGGCTTTTAAAAAATCTGATGGCATTTCGCATATGACACAAGGTACTTCAAAAGCGAGGAAAGTAACTAGAAGTTGAATGACCCAACACTCCGTGGCATAAAAGTAGCTGCCAGCCAGAACCCACAATGCACTGCTGACAAGAGAATTGCGCTTGATCCACCTTATATGTAATGCTTTCATGCCGTTCAAAAGAAATAGCATTCTCTCAGAAGTGCTAACCCTTTGCAAGAACATGAAACATTGTACACCAAATGGGCCCCATTCATCTAATTGGGCTGAAAGCACAAGCCACTTATAACATAAGGATACAAGGATAAAGGACGACGATACTCAAGCCCTTTTGGGATGCGCCATCCTACTTCTACGGAATGTCATAAAACTTGCGAGTGTGACGAATGCACTGCATTCGCATCTTAGCGCTCTATTAGATGGGCTAATAATGAAGACCACTCTGAAAGGGGTCTACTTTGTTTTATACTTTAGTTTTCCAAATTTCCACACAATCAAAGAAAAATAAGAATTAAAATCAATTGTTATAACGAAAAACTGTTCAACTCACCTTGACTGGAAGTTTTGTTTCGTTCCTCACGATTGATGGATCTCTAAATTTTCGGAAAATTTTAAAAAAACTTGTTGAGATTGTGGACTACATGAAAAATTTGAGGTCACGTTCTCTATGTGTGAACTTACAAAAGAATTCTGAAGTCTAAAAACCTTATATGTTCGTAAATTACTAAGCCGTGAATCAACGAGCAAACGATAGCTTCTACGAACCTAACGAACCCCTTCGCACTCGCTTCTTTCCGTTCTTTGTGGAATGCCGCTATTGCGTCTGGGCAGTCCTGCAAATGGCTGAAATTTTTTGTGATGTCACACTTGGCTTGGCCAATAATAAAGGCGAACAGCACACTCGTAAGGTTCCTGTAAGACTGTAAGATTTCCGATCTATTCAACTCGTATAGGAAAAACGTATAGACTCCAATTTACATAAATCCCTACTCGCATGGAGAAACTATTGAGACAGTGACACCTGCCCAACTCATAGTGCTGGATATGCTGACATGGGGAGCCAGAACACCGTTACTTTCACCGTTACAAATCAGCTAATGATTTGTCCCTCCATCAATCTTCCAGTTCCCCTAGGTGATATTCTAGAAAGGGAGTTTATCCTGCATATCTCCTACAAATAGCGGCAGCCACACCCCATCCGCAAAATACTTAACGTTAAATACTATTTCACAAGGCCCAACACTTGTAAAGGGATACACTCTTAGGATATAGGGTATATACTCCTAAAACACCTAAGAGATTTATTCTTAGCCTGACTGTAGGCTGCATATCTAAAGTATCCAAGCCTAAGAAGGACTGACTTACACATTATGAAGCTCATGCGTGAATCTGTTCTTAATTTCATCATGCCGAAAGTTTTTGGACAAAAGAAGATATGAAGGTGAAAGTGTAGACCCCTCTCTGGACGTGCACCTTCTCCAAAAATGGTAATGGAATCGCTTGTACACACTCTCAAGCTTCTCATGCCCAACAGGTCAAACGCTCACGTGTTGGAAGAAGAGGATAGTGGGAGGCGAGAGAAGAGACTAACACAGTGCTCGACGCCTTCCCATGTCGCATCGTCGATCCCATAGTCCTTCCAAAGAATGAGGTATTCTCGTCTACCATTGACTTTTCGAGTGTCCAGGATCTTGTCCACAATGTACGCAACTCTTTTCTCTTCTGAAAACTTAAGAATTATAAAAGGTGATGAAAGAGCTGACCTACAATTCAAAAATAAGTAAAAGTGGCACACAATTATCGTAAAGAACCAGATGAGTGAGCAATTCGGCTAAACAAAGTGGGTTCCGTCCAAAAGGATGATGATACTCAATAACAGACAAACATCCACTTGGATACACGTCTACAGTTCGGAGTGCAGAGGCCTAGGTGAACATGCCTCTGCGTCTCAAATACTCCTATGGTACCCTGCAAATAAAGCTACAACACAGTCAAGAATACCAAGAGATGAATTTAATTGATACCCAACGTAGTGTCAGCTCCCACACTACAAGCAAATCTAATCGTTGGGGGGGGGGGGGGTGAGCGGGAGTTCCATCTAAATTCTCATAAACAGCATGATATGAATAAGAAAATTTGCAAAACAAAGCACAACCGTGCAAAGCTTTTGTCCCCTCATCCTGATAATTGATCGAATGGGTGCGCAAACCAGCATTCCTATAACTGATGGGAAATAGTGAAAAGAAAAAACACGGCAGAATGAAACAAAACCTGGAAGAAATCCGAAAAAATCTGCCTCAAGCAGTTGACGCACACTCGTCTGGTCAGGGGACACCTCAGGATAAGAGTAAGCGTGCTGATCCGAAGGTGTAGGAAGTGATTTATTGATTTTTACAAGAACGTCAGGTGCTGTCCCTTTCTTTCCCTAGCAGGCTTCCACCGTGCTAAATTCTCCAACGAGAAAGTCAACGGAAAATTACCTGTGTTAGGCAGCGGGGTCATTCCAGGGAAGGCGAAGATCTGGTACAGATACCTATAAGCACGATATCTCACCGTCGTAATCACATCCTCGCAGCCCCGAATTACGCATAGGAAATGAGTGTTCAATGAAGCTCCAAGAATGACAGTATAACAGTGTCTTGGTTACACAAGCGGAGAGATCGATCGGAGCTGAAACCAAAACGGGTTGTCAATTACGTTTCGTAGTGGGAGAGCAGCACCCAAAGGTCCGTCTATACTTGGCAACGCGAGATGAGCGACAATTACGCTGCGATCGCGAGCGATGAGAAAGCATTTAAGCACATGCGCTCGCAACAGCAGACAGACGTCACAGCGCATAACCTTCGTAACCACACATGCCTATACGGCTTTGCACTGCAAAGCCGTATAGGCATGTGTGGTTACGAAGACTCCTGTCTAAAGCGACATGGTAGTGACGAGTTTTCCGGGGTGGGTTGGACGAGTTTTCGCACAGTATGCAGGCGATCGTTGCGGGACCCAAGTACTCCAATCAATCATCAATCAGCACAAATCTATGGAAGATGAATTGAAAAGGAGACGAAGACTAGGAATGAGCAGTAACTACAATCATGGAGCTGGAAGGAATAGAAAACCCTCAATTCCCTAAAAATGTTTGCAAACGTTTGCACTGTTGGGATGGACATGAGCTTCTGTTTTCGCTTCCACTAGAGAATTGACTATGGCTCACATGTTATATTTGTTTTGAAGAACTGATCCATACACCTGTCCACATTGTTCATTGATGGTGGAAATTCAATTTAAGCGGGGTTCTGCAGTAGATGTTGAACGATTTTCTTAGTCTGCTATAACGAACTATGCCGCTATGGTAGTTGTGGGGGGGGGGGTCACGTTATAAAAAGTGTCACTAACACGAACAAAAAGAAATGATGGCAAACCTATAATGAGGAAAACAAACAAACAATGCTATAGCTATGTTCTATGCTGTTGATTTAGGCAAGGGAAGGGACTCCAGGATGTGGCTGGAGTGACGCACCCGTGTTAAAATTGCCTACATCCTGGAGCTCCTTCCATCGCCCAATACGGAAGCAGACAAAATACGGACCTGTAATCGAAAATAAGAGATAAGACTGCATTTACATTGGCTGTATGTAGCTACTCCACTCCGGCACTCCACGGTATGCTAGGGTGACCCTTCCCCTAACTACCAGATACCAATAGTTCTCTATTTTAAAGCAGAAAGCTCGATTGCCTGAGGCTGCCCCACAACTTGGTCCCAAGCTTACAAGAGCAGCTGAAAATTAAATAGCCTATCTAAATAACAGTGGATTTGGTCTTTTGCGCTCCGAAGAAACGTTTGAAACCTTCTGTGGCTAACGCTTTCCTTCTGCGCTGACATCACCCACAACGTTGTAGCCGCTAGGAGCACTGCAGTAAAATCTTCTTCGTATTGGAATAAAACATGCTATAATCGTTTATTGATGAAGGTTTTTTTCGTTTCCGTCTGCAAGTCCAAAAACAACAAAGGAACATAAACAAAGGAACTTAAGAACGTCGGAAAATGGTTTTAACAGAAGTGTCCTACCTCTTTTAATCCGCACTTAAAACTATTATCCTTCTCTTAGTGGAGCCTAAGGACCATAGGTACACTTGGTGTTACCTCCCGAGATGGAAGGTCTTATATGTGTGTAAACCTTGTATTGTGTTCCCACCCTTGATCGAGTCACGGAACAGTTCAGCCCGACGAGGCCTTGGTTGGCCGCGACCGCGTGGCAGCCGCCAGTCGGTCCTGCAACGATCGCCTGCATACTGTGCGAAAACTCGTCCAACCCGCCCCGGAAAACTCGTCTTTTCCATGTCGCTTTAGACGCGAGTGTTACGAAGGTGTTCGCTCTCAAGTCAAATGAATTCAAACTCTTAGGAACAAAGCAACTCCATAGAATTAGATGTTGTTCATCAACAGTGTGAACACTTAATGTGGTAATGGTATTCTAGTCTCCGAGGTGGAATAAGGAGCAACACTACCCGCTAAGCTGCTGTAAACATACCTATTGTTATGTATAATGTTAGTGTGATTATGTCATTTAAAGTTTTATAAACACATCCCGAATATGTTACAGATTTTGTTCCACTCTAACATGTTTTTCACCCTTCTCTCCCCAACTAGGAATCCAGATTTAGACACTTACTCAACCGATTATCGGGAACAGAAGACAAGGTTATCATAGTTATCTCCTGTCCTTATCCATGCATGTCTTCAAGAAACTGCTGCTTTCTGTTCATAGCTGCCTTCAGAATTACAGGTGCCTCTGTCTACGTCTAATTGTTGTCTTGTGACTTTTTGGTAGAACTTGTTGCTTTTTCACATTTGTTTTGCGCGTGAGTATCACGCTTACGCTCTGAATAAATAAATATATAAATAAATAGTTGAACTGTATACTGCGTGTTTTTCTAAGCCGGGTGACCGTGGCTCCTGTCGCAAACTAGGAACAGGCCCTGACGTCAGCTTCACTGCGCAAATATGACCAATTTTCGCAACGACATAGAAACTCATCTATTCTCTTATTATGAATTTTAAACTACTCGCAAAGCACAAACCGGTCAGAAAGCGAGAGTGGATACTAGACCGCTATGTCAGCAGATGACTTCCCTGTATCAAAAGGTCCGAGTACGAGCTGCAAGAGTGTATGGAGGATCAACTAGACAGAGAAATCAGCCCAATTCCTGATTGATGGTGGGACTTTCTCGTGAAAACTGATTAATCGAGATTTCACTTCTTCGGCGTGGTATTGCAATGAGACAAAGTGGGTTAGTGTGCTTAGGAACAAACAGAAATGCGGAAGAGGATGGCGGTGGCCTGATTCTCTTTCGCGGTTCTGCTTGTTTTGGATTGGTGGTGGCAAAAGATAAAGTGAAGAGAATGGAAAGAAGTCATACAGCTCAGGAGATGGGTCAAGGACCCGCCTCGCGCTAGAAGTTTTGATCGAGGGCCACATCAAATAGGATAAGCGCAACAAGTGAAGTATCACATGTGAGCCAACCCAGAACAACCTTCTAGGAGACCGTGCAATGCAACCGATCGAAGTGGCTAAAACACTTTCCACAGAGGAGCCCGGGGAAACTGGCGAGCGATCATTGTTATTTACAGAGTAATTGAAGGAACCAAGCAGGGAATCCTGGAATAATCGAATCGCATCGATGCGAAGGCTGGTTGGTTGAGACTCGACGCTAAACCTACAACGATGAAATTTTCACGGACGAGTTGTCCGGGGCGCGCCGATGGGCTGACGGGCAACTCGGCCCCGCTCGTCCGATGGCACGTAAAAGCACCCCCCGTGCAATCGATTGGGTCAGGCTTTCGCGATGGGGCGCGCGCGCACCGTGCAGTGGGGCTGACGACACGTCATCCGTCGGCTTAGTAGCTTCGAGGGGAACAGGAACTTAGATTGCGGAAAACAGTGTCAACTTGGCGTAATTCGAAGTTGGGTGTGGGGCCATTTTGCAGTCACGACACGGCATATTTCACGGTAAACGCTAAAGAGAAGCACCTTGCAACAGCTATTACGAAACTGGAGCACAGTGAATTCTAAGCATATGCACTTTGGAAGTGCTCTTACGATTCATGGTTGTGAAATTCAGTTGGTTACTGAGTGTATATGTCACACAGTCTGTTTTGCTCATACAGCCCTCTTAGGATGCACATTTTTTAAAGGATAGCATCCATTTCGACGTTGCTATTCTATCAGTTTGGTCCAAAACGTCGGATTTAAGATTTACCTCCGCTCAGAGTTAATCTTAATGAAAGCTGAAAGAATCTACATGCTTTTGGTGATAATGTCTAAGGTAAGAGTTTCACGATTATGAAATGAAAGACTTCTAGGGATGAGACATGGCAGTTTGAGTTGCTCATTGTTGTAATAAAATCCCAAATCTTTCATCTTAACCACCTCATTCAACATTTGTCCTCTCAACGAGTACCAAGCAGAGCACTCCGACCCTTCTAATCTCATATGTACACTTTTCTCAGGGGCAAGAGGTAACTTCCAGATAGTTGACCACTCATAAATCCTTTCCAATCTCTCCACTCTCTACTCTCTCCACATCGGTACCTGATTCAATTTTCCCATTGATCTTGATATCGTCCGCAAACAACACCGCTTTCCTCAAGAATCAACGGCAGCTCAGCTACGTATATAGCGAACAGAACTGCGGAAAGGACTTCTCTCTGGGGAACTTCGCTCTTCACCAACCTACAGACTCAAAAAGTACCTCCTATCCTGACCTGAAAACTACGTGTACATTATCAAAGTAAATTACATCACATGCTACATGCTATACGATGCCTTGTCCGTTGCCCTCACGTCGTTACTTGATACCACTGAGTCGTCTGCTCATAAGTACTGCACGGAAAGGTGGTGTAATCCCTTTCAGCCCCCTCCAAGCTGTCAAGCCAGCGGACGATGCCGCGTGGTCGGCTCCACGGTGCGCGCGCGCCCCATCGCGAAAGCCTGACCCAATCGATTGCACGGGGGGGTGTTTTTACGTGCCATCCGCTCGTCCCCGCTACCGCTGAGTCACGTCGATTTGCAGCGGGTCTGCCACCTCTCGCCGTCTCTCCGCTATTTCGCGCACAGTACCGTCTCTCGTGGGACCGTGTCTGCCACCTCTCGCTGCGTCTTCATTATTTAGCACGCATTTACCGTCTCGCGTGGGAACATGCTGTTTATTGAGCGATTTGCACGACCGGCGTCTCATCATAGCGTGATATATTTCCACACCAATCGTACTGTTGGTGATACCACTGAGGGAATACACTGAGCCAGCTACAACGGTCGCTGAGTTTCTGTAAGATGTTCAGAAACATGTTTGACCAGGATACTATCTCAACGGTAGGTCGGAACGGCGCAAATGTTGTATATGGGCAGAACCGCTTCTCCCTGGGAAGTAACAAACTGCAGGCATCTCGACCCCAATGCAACTCTGCGCAGAGTTAGTGGCGACGGAAGTCGCGGGTTGGCGCCTTGTTGATTCACGTGCTCCACAGCTGACGGGCGCGCGCGGGATGAAGGCTCGTATCGCGGCTAAGCGCAGTGTACATGTTGCGTAGTAGGGAAGAGCTCGGACTCGTAAACGCGGGGTTGGGGGTTTGGATCCCGCAGACTGCGTTCGTTTTGCACTTTTGCAAAATCCAGGTTTATCATATAGGTAATCCACCTAGGGGTGTTAAAGTGTGTTATAGAGCATGTTTACATATAACATATGCTTCAAACTACAGATTAGCTAAAATGTTCACTTCTGTGTGTCACTTATTTTAAGCCTATTTTGTGTGAAGCTATAGTTATGTAACGATAGATATTTTGTGGCACTAGTAAAAAGTTCCGACTCCACCGACAAGACTTCTGTCAAAATTTTTTTTTCGCTGAAACCTTGTCTAGGGGGTTATTTGGTGTGCTGATCACGAATCTAACATCCGTTTTTGACGATTCGGCTGAATAATATAGATACAGGAAGGCACAGGATTACATTCTTAAAGTTTCTGCCGATGACGGCAGCTAGAGACAGAATGATCAGCATCCCAAATAACCCCTAGACAAAGTTTCAGCGAAAAATTTTTTTTGATCGAAGTCTTGTCGGTGGAGTCGGAACTTTTTACTAGTGCCACAAAATATCTATCGTTACATAACTATAGCTTCACACAAAATAGGCTTAAAATAAGTGACACACAGAAGTGAACATTTTAGCTAACCTGTAGTTTGAAGCACATGTTATATGTAAACATGCTCTATAACACACTATAACATCCTTAGGTGGATTACCTATATGATAAACATGGATTTTGCAAAAGGGCAAAACGAACGCAGTCTGCGGGATCCAAACCACCGACCCCGCGTTTACGAGCCCGAGCTCTTCCCTACTACGCCACATGTACACTGCGCTGACCCTCGATAGCAGCCCTCATCCCCCGTGCCCGTCAGCTGTGGAGCACGTGAATCAACAGGGCGCCAACCCGCGACTTCCGTCGCAACTAACTCTGCGCAGAGTTGTATTGGGGTCAGATACCTGCAGTTTGTTACTACCCAGAGAGAGGCGGTTCTGCCCATGTACAACACTTGCGCCGTTCCGACCTACCGTTGAGATAGTATCCTGGTGAGACTTTCTTTTGTTTGAGGTAGATATTTTAGAACACTCCGTTCTGCGCTTTCCCCACTCCTCTTTGTTGTCGTCATGGATGCCATCAACGAGATCTTTAGAACCCCGTCCCTTGGACGTTGCTTTATGCTGATGACATAATGCTCGCTAGCGAAGACAAAGGAGAACTCGAGCGAGAGGTGCAGGCTTGGTGTGATCGCCTGGAGCGGTTTGGACTCAAACTGAACGTGAAAAAGACCGAATATCTAACGACGGACGTTACTGAGTCCAGCTCCATCAAGGTTAACGGCATCGAGCTCCCACGCACTTCGGTCTTTTAAGTACCTGGGATCAGCAGTTACGTCTGACGGCAAAGATATCGTCGAAGATATACAGAACAGTCGTCCGGCCAGTAGCGATGTACAGCGCTGAGTGTTGGCCTGCGACCAGGGAAGTTGAAACGCGCCTCAGCGTCATGGAAACGAAGATGCTGGCTGGATGACTAGAGTCACGCGCCTGGACCGCATCCGAAACGATGCTATTCGGCAGAAGTTCGGTGTCGCGCCGATAGCGGACAAGATGCGCGAAGCTCGCTTGCGATGGTACGGCCACGTTCTGCGTGGAAAGGAAGACAGCGTCCGCAAGATAGGCCTTAACTTCGAGGTAATAGGAAAGCGGCCTAGAGGGCGCCCGAGGCAGCGCTGGTTAGATACGTTACATGCGGACTTGAAGATTGCTGGTGTTTACCCTGATCTAGCGCTGGATCGAGAAAGGTGGCGTCATAATACCAGAATTGCGGACCCCGCTACGATGCGGGACAAACGCTGAAGAAGAAGAAGAAGAAGTGTCCACCAGTGAAATGAATGTTGGTAAGCGCTCGCCGAATTCTTGTTGATTGACTGGAGCACTTGGGTACCGTGGCGACCGCCTGCATACGGTGCGAGAACTCCTCCAAACCCTCCCGAATAACTTGTCGCTAATTGTATCGCCTAAAGGCCCCCACAGAGTTCTGCGGCAACGCCGCTCGCCGCCAGGATAGGGCAGGGATGCCGCCGGCGGCGAGCTCTGCGTCTCTGCCCTATGGTTAAGCATAGGGCCGCGGCGCTGCCGCAGAACTCTGTGGGACCTTAAGACCTTGTTTAGTGTGCGAGCGACGCGCGACGCGATGCATGTGTAGTGGCCAAATTTATCGAGCGACGCGATTGATCCATTCGGCCACTACACATGGAATCGCGTCGCGCATCGCGCACACACTAAACAAGACCTAAGGCCACATTTATACTTCCAACGCCGAGCGACGCGGCGACATGTATAATGGCCCAATTGATCGATAGCGTCGCCCGATCAGTGCGGCCACAGTGCGTGGCGTCGCGTCGCCCGGCACGAAGTATAAATGGAACTAAGACGCGAGTGAAAAGATAGAACAAAAGATAAACGATAGAAACGGGAGAAACCGTACAACACTGGAGAAGGATGAGGTGGGTGACGATGAGAGGCTTCCTCGTCGAAGTGTCATATTGATAGATCACGAGAAGCACCACTTCGACATCTTCCTTGCACGAACGGCCTGTTCATAGTTCGGTACAACAGCGACGGCAGCGAGGAGGGACCATTCGGCATCGCTGGCCGGACGAGTTCTTTGGCGCAGCGGGAATTTCAAAGCCACAATACTATTGATGAGGGAAACGTTAAGGCCCCCACACACTTCTGCGGCAACGCCGCTCACCGCTATGGTTAAGGCTATGGAGACGCCGCCGGCGGTCCCTGCCCTATGGTTAGGATAGGGCCTATGTCATACCATCGCTCTTCGCTAGCGAAGGCGATCGACAACTAACATAATTGGGGAAGGGACGGTATCAGACGTTGTGGAGGGGCAGACGCCTGTAGCAGTTGTCCGATCCACCGCGGGGTGTCATACTCTCGAGCGATACGGCATCGCTACCGATGCGACCGTGTCGCTGAGCTGAGCAGAGCGTCGGGCAGCATCGGTAGCGATGCTACGACGCAGCTGCACACAACGCTATTAACTGCGCGCCTATTCGCTAGCTTCACGCTAGCGAAGAGACTTCGCTCATCGCTCTGTTCGTCGCCTTCGCTCGAGGTGAGCGAAGGTATGACATAGGCCTAGGGCCGCAGAAGTGTGTGGGGGCCTTTGGAGACAGAACATTCGAATTACAGAGAAGTCAAGCAAACGAGCCAATGCTGATTTCGTGTCTCACTATTATATTTCCCGTTGATGTGTACGAAAAAATACTTATTTTTCGTCATACTACGCTTGTATGTGGTCGGTATGTGTATGTGTTATGTTTATTGACAGACTCTACAGCTCCGGAATTGTTCGTCATCGTTCAGCCAGTGGCAACAACTGAACTGGCGGCCAATGCTCCAATGTTGAACCGTGTAAAAGCCTCCTTCGACACATTCTTCTGCTTCTTTGAACGCTTTAGTTCAGCGCAGAGAAAGCAGAAATCGAGGGTTGCGTGGTAGGATTCCAGGGCACCGTCCAAACCCCTGAACCATAAGGATTTCGATTACTTGACCCTAACAGAGTACGAAAACGAACAAATTGTCAACGTGTCTCTTACTTCTGGCGAAATGCTTAGTAATGCCTTGCCTCGCTTCCATTTTAGCCTCCATTTGAGACCGTGTTCTCATCACCCTCGGTGTTTGTCTTAGTCGTGTTCATTTTTCTTTCCATTTTCTACATATCTTAGCAATTGCAGACCATTTTCCCTTGCTTTTCTTTGTAGACCTATCGGTAATTGGGGACGGCGAGGGAAACTGACGAGCGCTAGAAGGCGCTGAGTAATGTCCGTTACGTTGGGATTGAAGCAGCAGAACCCCATCTCTCTGCGTCTCTTACAGCGGAAGAGAAGCGAACACCCTATGTGAAACCCCCGCCACGCCCGACAACTCGTCCTGAAAATCGTCCGTACTTTTTTTAGCGTACGTTTAATGACGAGTCGTAATCTATTGCGTGACTAAATCAACGCAGACACCGTGGTTTCTTTTACGCCTATGTTACACTTTGGCGACGCTGTTGTCGGCGACAACAGCGTCGCCGAAATATAACATAGGCCCTAAAGCAGTAACGGCAGAACGTGCTGCCAATAACTGGGGAAGTTAGTAGAAATAACGGCAAAAAGTACTATAAAATGGTTGCTGAAGCTGAAAACCAGGAACGTGCAAATTTAAGTGTTTCGATTCCGGTGTGGTTGCTATGTCGTAACGAAAACCGATGAATCTCGAAGAGTTCGCGAACTACCTCGAATCAGTGGAGAACCCAATCGATTTATATGTGATTTAACAGCGACTGGGACGTCTGGGGTACCAGCGCTTGAAAGGCTTCACGCGCGATATGATGAGGATGTTCGAAAATGCGAGGATCTTCTATCTGAGATACGGCAGTGTCTACCGGGAGATGATCTGCCCGAAAGCGGCGCAGGCAAAGAACGTGGGAAAGTGCCTGTGGAGCCAATTAGTGTCGTCTTGCGCCATGACACCCGTACAACCACGGAAGCCTACAGATCGACCTGGGGGCGGATTCGTCAACGACTTACGTAACTTTAACGGAGAATTGTAAGCGAAAGCTCAGATAACGCGGCTTATCAAGCGATGTGGTGAGGGATAAGCCGCGTTATCTGAGCTTTTCGCTTACAATTCTCCGTTAAACTTACGTAAGTCGTTGATGAATCCGGCACCTGATTTAGTGTGATTACAATCGATAGGGAGCTAGGAGGCTTAGAGCGCTTACAGAGATAGTCCAGAGATACGGACTGACATGAACTCCACCTCTTCTATATTAGAATTTCGGGCTCTATCCAATGAGCCAGAAAAGATCTGCCTCAATAACCCTCAAGGCGATTTTTTTCAGGCACTGTTTATTCTTCGTTAAATATCAGTTTCTATTTATATCATGAACTGGCTTTTTGGTCTCGGATGGTTGTGCGTCTTCTATTCGCTGCACAACTGGACTGGGTTATTAACTTTATCCGGTTATACAGCACGGAAAGCTAGCAAGAGTATTTAGTGCCAGATGCATTATTGGCGCTGGCACAGATAAGGAAGAATGCGGTGGGACAGACAACAACAGATCACATCTCCGATTACGGTAGAGCAACCAGAATTATATGCCAGGCTAAAATTGCACGAAGAATCCAATTAGATAGACGAGAGACCTTGTAAGAGAACTCCAAGTGCTTAACTTTTTTGAAAATAACATTACCTAAAGAAAGGTGGTGCAGGTGGAAGATTTCAACACTCCAAACAATTAATCTTGCTGAATCTTTTCGTAGGTGAAGCGCGTACTGTCAAGTCAGACGATATGATGTCGAATAACAATGTACCATTGTAGTACTTTGAAGAGGCTTTTGGAATGCGAGCATCCCACACTGGCCACATGGATAAAGCATCTCCACGACATAAATTAGAGACGAAATGTTTACTTAAATTGAAAATGATGGTACTAGTTCGGAGAACTTCTTCTCGTGGAGCAGGTAACGTTATTGTATGCTTTCAAATACCTGATGAAATGAAGCGCTTAGAAGGCGCGATGCTAAAAGAAGATAAATGTAGACAGAGAGATGTCGAGGAGTTACAGCTCTAGTGAAATTTATGCTAATTAAGGTCAACTTTCTCCAATAGGTTCGCCCGGCGCTACCCCTCGAGACGAATTAGAACCAGAGAAATAAGAAAATTCTGCAGCAAGATGTGAAGGCGCGTCATTGGCCGAGCAACATGAAGTATTGCGTGATAAAATATACCAGTTTGAAGTGTTGCGCGATAAAATTTACTTTTGGTGAACAATGGATGTGGTGAGCTACCTACTCATCCTTAGTCTCAAAGAATATGGTGTTGTGCAATAATAAAGTTTCATAAAAAAGTCATTTACGAGATGGTTAAGAGGCCTCATGTTGAATCTAATGCGTTTTGAGTTTTATTAACCCGTGTCTACCAGCGTGCTGACACATTAGAGAAAATATACGAACATTCTCTAAGAGAGGTTAGAGTCGAAATCGACGCACGAAATGAAATGCGGGTGTCGATGTCTCGCACGATTGACAGTTCCCTAGACATCGATACAGACCAGGAGTGTGCGTTAAATGTTTAAAGACCATTTTTTAATGAAAAATCTTTGCGTTAAAATCGGTAAATCCGGTAAATTCGTTAGGTGAAATTTCGCTTAGCCACAGTAAATTTGTACAGTAGTACCAACAACTATGCTCTATCAGTTAAGCTGGCTCATCGTTGCCTTAAAGAAGTTCTACAATCCTTGGCCGCCGCACGAAAAATCCCTCTAACGTTCCGGAAAATTTGCGGAAAGGGGAAGGTACCTTCCTCTTCCCTTGTTTCGTTTCGTATCCTTGTTTTGTCACATAATTTGGGATTCGTAGCGTTTCCTTCGCGTTTTCTATGCCTTTTCAACCACGCTTATGAAACAAATATCACAAAAAACGGTGAAAAAACTGAATGGGTAGTGAGTATGAGGAACTAATATGTAACAATCAAACGCCAAAAAACGGACAATGGGGTCGAAAAGCGGGAACAACAGCGAAGAAAAGTGGGGGCGCACGCAAATATATTGGTTAAGGAGCAAGGAAAATGCAAATAATTCTCGAAACACGATAGGCAGAGTTTTCTCGGCGTCGCAACGATACTATTTTAGCTCATCCAAAAAATCGTTCAAAATGCATTTACATGAAAAGGAAATAAAATTGCGAAAATGGTGCACAAAATGTCGTTAATGCAATTTAACGGAATTTTCTGTCGTTTTCTGTGTTAAATTTCGTTTAAAAGTTTTCACGAAAAATGTCCGGGTGCGTTACTTTAGGTGTCTCCCATTACTTTACGGGCGCTCGATTACCATAAGCAGACCTGGTGCCACGCCCACCACGGACAAGGTTTCACTCAGAGATGAGGCGAGCTGAGCAGAGCGCGCATTGCTACCGTGGAGCAGATTCCGTGCAGAACCATACCGGACCTGATTCCTTTTTATTTTTTGCTCTGGAGTGTTCTTTTCTGCAATTTGTGGGCGATACCGCATGTCGCCTCTGAGATTACAAAGTCGAAGTGATTGTAGGAGCAACACGTCAAGTTGCTTCCTTTTTCACACTCCTATAGTGCACGGTAGCTTTGTAGCTTTCGCTCAGGAAATGTTCCCTTTTTAACTTCTCCTGTGTTTCCTTTTACTTGTTTTATAGTTCGTTAGTGAGTATAGTTCTTACTAGCACGTGATCTTTATTGCGTTCGCTAAAGTGTGTAATAAGGTGAACATCCTCCCCAGCAGCAGTCACTCATAGCCCAAAAAAAAAGAAAGAAAAAAGGCAAGAAACGAGCAAAGTCGTCAATGAGCACTCTACGACAGAAACTCTGCTCCACGGCGCATGTTGTTCTCTGTTCATCCGTTGCATCTCGTCCGAGGCGGGCTCAACAACCCGCCACGCTACCGTAATCGGGGGCGGTGGCGGGCGGCGGTGGCGCGCTACCGTAACTCAGGGGAGACACCTAACGTACGAACCCAAAATTCCGGTAAATCCGGTAAATCGGTAAATCGCTAATCGTTAAACGCACACCCCTTACACAGACCAGCTGATTGATGATGTGAACATGAACGTCGATCCGACCATGTTTCTTTTCTGTGAATTTGCCACGTTACTTCACAATCCTTCACAGCTCGTTCTTGTGCGTTGCTTTTATTGACGCTTTGCCAGCGCTTTCTCTAGCACGCTCATGTGCCTTACTTTAGATCAATGCTCTGCCTTTGATCAGGAGCTCCTCTAATAGAGAAGGCATTCTGTTTCTTTTCCATATTCCGCAAAGAAGAAAAGAAGAAGAGGTGCCCGAACAAGTGTAATAATTTTAAAGAATTTTTATTTTTCTGAGGAAAAATAATAAGGCAAGTTTCGTTTTAAATCGCAATATGGCAGCAATCATTTAGTGCATCAAAAAGTCGCATTGTGCCATGCACTTGAAAACTCATCGCGATTTTTATTTGATCAATGGCGTAAATGCCGCTTATAAGAATCATGAAACTGAAAGTGAGTATACGTGTGTTCTTTAAGGCTGTTTTTGTTGCTTCGTTTACACTTGTGTTCACTTACGTTTACATACTGATGTGAAACTCCATGTAAAGAACAATTTTGCTGTCATTCGATGAAAATCGCGACGTACTAGACGAGTGCATTGCGAAATTTCCTCTTTTGGCACTAGAAAATTGCCGACCTGCTCTTTATTTTCCTCAAAAAATAAGAATTTTATAAAATTTCAAACAAAGTTTTCAGTTAGAGCGCTGCGACAAGTTGTCGCTGGTCCTCTGGCTGCCTGCAAGAGAAACAAAGTGCACGCGCTCTCACTCTGTAGTTCGTGATGACGGAGCCCTCGTGGTGTCGGCGACAGGTTGTCGGCGACGGGTCGCAGCGTCGCCGAAGTATAACATTAATTGAGGCAGCGACGAAGCTAGCTGTGCCACAACTCCCATTCGCCTACTAAGTTGCGGCTACCTAGTCTTTCGTATCACTTCAACACAGTAAGAAAAGACTGAGATTAGGAATGCACTCACCACTTCAGAAACCTAGAGTGCTCCGGACAGTGTAAGCAATACTTAAGCAGAAATGCGGGCAATGCATCCTAATTGTAGAAACCTGTGAGTTCATTTTCAAGTAGAGATCAGTCCGGAGAAAGGGCATTTGCTTCTCGGTGTGAACAGCGCCTAATGGAGTGCCAGGAAGAGAGTGCTTCTAGCACAGATGACTCACTGAAGTAAAACAAAACTGGGAACATCCTCCCGCAGCTGACATTGCATCGGGACAGATTTCGAAGGAGGATATGGGCCAGTTTAGGTATAGGTGAAGAAGCAAGTTGTAGATGCTTGAAACTAACCACGGAAGGGTTTCAACCTCTCATGGAACTTCGCGTGGAGACCAGGGTCATTAGAAGGAGCTGAGAATGCTGATTACGAGTATGGGATTCAGAACTGCGAACTGAAACTCCTGAACGAGTTATGACCTGTCGAAATTCACCAAATGGCTGCAGGCGGGCCGTGCGAGTGAGTTGCAGTGAGAGCGGTGAGTGATGGGAGCTGATAAGATTAGACCGGCAACAGCAGGGGCGGCCTTGAGGGGTACTCTGTCTCGTAAGAAGTTGGCCCGGCCTAACCTTATCAGCTCCCATCACTCAGCACTCTCACTGCAGCTCATTCGTGCGATCAGCCTACAATCAGGTGAATTTGGACTGGTCAACAGGTTCAGTTTTGCAGGCTTGACCCCCATATTCGAAGTCAGCATTCCGAGCTCCTCCTAATAACCCTGGTCTCCACTTGAAGTTCCATGGAAGTTCGAAACCCCTCCCTGGTAAGCAGCTCTTAAAGCGAACCATGTAAAGATTCAAGACTCATGCAAACAGTGAGGTGCCAAAATTACAATCTGATCGAAGCAAAATCACTCGGAAAATTTGTGCTGCTAATTGCGCGGATGATGATGCGCTTATCACAATTCATCCCCTGTGGTTGCCACATGCGTAAGTGAAAGGAATTTGTAATTTAGTAATGCGACTGGAGTTCACGTACGGAACTAGTTATACATATATGATATAGATATAGATACAGATATATACATACCCTTCACTTCTTCTGCAAATTTCCGGGTTTCCTCGATATTTATTTATTTACCTCGTCGCTGACTTCCGTTGCGCTTATTACGCTCGTCTGTCAACAAATCCAAAAAACTTGAAGAGGGGCCCGAAAACGCAAACATTGGGAAAAAATCGGGGGAAAATTGCAATGGATCACAAAAATAGGGGGGAGGGAAGAAGAGGAATTTTAAAAATGTCCTTCGCGTTTTGTGGGGAAGACGCACGAAATACGGCCAAACAGAAAAAATCTGCCGAACTTCGTCTGTGAGGGCTGTATGGGGTTCTGATCACGAATCTGACATCCATTTTTAGTATTATGATGGAGTACGGTGGGTTATAGTAAGGCAGCCTTGTTCACCCGCACCTGTCGTAATGGATCGCAATTACAAAGGCGGATGTCAGATTCGTGATCAGCACCAGAAATAACCCCCTTTGACGATACTTGAGCAGACAATTTCGAGAAGAAGGAACTAATACTAGATTAATGCACAGCGTTGGTTAACAAACAAAGCAATAACCCGTCCAACACCTCCTCATGATCAGGACGGATGAAGGGTGATCCAGAAGGAAATCAGTTACTCTTCTGAGCCAGCTAACCACAGATCGCCGTTAAGCCTGCATTGTGATATTTGACTCCCTATGTCATATCACAGACGGCCTTATATTTTAGAGTGGACGAGATACTGCTTGATTTTCTATCATCCGGAGGCCAAGAAGAGCAAGGAGTGCGAATAGGAGTAGCCGGGGTGGTATGCTGACGTGCTCGAATGCGAAAATGGCGGCCGACAGACGGGGCTGGCAGCGCGCCGAGCGCCGCCGGGCGCGACCGCTGTCGCAGCCGGTTTTGTATCCGTAGATACGAACGTCTGCACACAGACATTGCAATACGGTGGCATTGGGGGGTGTCAGTAGAAGAACACACAGCAGACTGAACACCGAAGACTGGAGGTCAGCGGTGGTTCGTCAGCGTATTGTACGCCGTGCCTGTACCAACACGCCGAACCTGTCAAGATGAGCGGAGCAAGACGAGCCGGTGGGGACAGCAAGACTTTCTGGCTACAGTTGCGCTCGAGCGACCTATTCGAGTAGGTATTCGGACGATTTTCATTCGAATTTGAGCATTTATCAAGTCAAAGGATAGCGACTCCTTACCTGATGAGTCCTATGGAATACCTTTTGCGTATGTATAGCATATATTCAGTATATATTGGGTTGATCGAAAAGTCTTGGAACACTTGCACAACAATATTACAACATAATACGATATACAAGAACTCAGTCCACGATATATTCCCCATCCAGGCCTAAGATCCTGCCCCATCCTTCAGGCAGCCTTTCAATTCCTTTCCCGAGGGCTGTGAGGAAAAGAATTCAGAAACCTCCGTTTCCAGTTGATATCGATCATCGAACTCTCTACCTCGAAGATGCTGCTTCAGAACTCTGACCAGGTGGTAGTCAGAAGGAGCAAGACTTGGAGAGTATGGAGGATGGAGCAGAACTTTCCAGCCTAACCCCTGGATTTTCTCGCGACTCACTTTTACGACATGAGGACGCGCGTTGTCGTGAAGCAGGTAGACATTTTCCCGTTCTGGACGTTTTTGGCTCACGTCGTCGGCCAAGCTCTGGAGCTGGATAGCGTAGACTGATGCTGTGACTGTGGTCTCACTAACCAGCAACTCTCAGTCGAGCATGCCTTCTGAGTCCCACCAGCAACACAAAAAAACCTTCTTTTCGTGGTGTCCACATTTCGTTTCGGTTGTCTCGGAGCCGGATCTCTGCGTGGGAGCCATTGGCTCTTGCGGGTGTGGTTAACACAAAGAACCCAGTAACTGTGTCCATCAGAAAGTCCTTTCTTGCGGACGAAGAAGCAGTGACTCAGCAACACTGATTCGGCATGCCCTGTCAGAGTCCCGCAGCTCATGGCACCCAAGACGACAAAACTTTGCGGTATCCAAGGATCTTCAGCTGCTTCACGATGGTGCTTTGCATACATCCAAGCGTCGCCGTCAATTCGCGAGTGGATGAATTTGGCTTCACCTTGAAGGCGTCGCGCAAGCTGCCTTCTTCCACAACAGAGGGGCGTCCGGAACGGGGTCGATCTTCGAGAGAGATATCTCCAGCCTTGAAGTGCTGGTACCAACGGACCACTGTGGATTAGTGAATGCCCTCCTCCATGAATGCAGCTCAGATGTTGAAGGCTGCAGTCCTTGCGGAATGGCCTTGCAGAAATTCGTAGTAGACGATAGGTCGTGGGATGCTGCTGCCCATCGTTGACACTGTTGCTGTATTCGTGCTCGACGAGGCCTCACATAGTATGCTTGAGGAAGCTTCGAGAATGTACTGTGACGTCACCACACAATATCAATACTGTAAGAGCTTTAACAAGTTTAACAGGCAGTAGCGTAAAGTGTTGCAAACTTTTCGTTCACCTCATATCTTTATTGTGTATATATTCAGTATATTTCTTTATTATAAAAAATGGGGGGATAAAATATCGTGCAGTAAATGGGTGATAGAAGAGGGAAGGGGTGAGAAGGCAGACGAGCCCTTTCCAGGCAGGTGGCTGCAGACGACCTCCCGGCCTGGGCGACGTAGACGTGACTCCCGAAGCAGGGCGTCGTCGTCGAGGGTGCGGATTGGGTACAATCCGACGTATTCGAATTCGAACATCCAAAAAGTCGCATTTCTCGAATGTGTTCGAATTCGAATAATCAGAAAGACTGCAGTTTTCGAATATATTCGAAATCGAATATTCGAAATTTGTGAGCATTCGGAACCACTTGAGTATTCGAAAATTTCGAGATCATGACTATACTATGGTGCCACGCTTTCAAACCGTCACGTAAGAACAACCGTTGCGGGATCACCACGTTTTCGGATAAGTACTGGCATGATGCCAACTCCGCGGTAATCAATACGAGCTAAGGAACTACGCAATATGGACGTTCCATACGGTTTAAGGCGGTTTTTAGTGGAACGCTTTGGGAAGAATGCTATTTGACGGTTCTATAGTGCTATCACTAAAACTCACTCTGCGAGCTAGATTAGATAACGAAGGGGGGGGGGAGAGTGCAACGCCAGTACATCTGATTGAGTTTCATTGGATAATGGGATATTGGATAATTATTTACTTTAACTGGTTCGTGGCCTGGTTTACGATTAACCAGATTACTGGATAATCGTAAACCAGGCCCGAACCGGTCAAAGTAAATAATGAATTTTGAAATATTTTACTGCACTTCGATGAACTGGCTTGTGACACGATGTACTTGTCAAAATGTCAACTTAATTTGTGTTGGAATAGCCGTTAGATGGTGGAATACGTTTGACATCTACCGCAAACAGGGTCGAAGCATGAAGCTGCACTTGTCAAAATACATCTTGTTCAGAACGCTAAAGAATAAGCGGTCAGCTCTGTTCTATGTGATTTTCGATTCACAACCGACTCATCGTTTTTACAGAAAATTGGACGCTAGTTCCTATAGACACGTCGGTTGGGTCAGTCGCTAGTATGTTACCAACATTTGGTGTTCCATAGAAGCGGTATCCGAAAAGAAACCCATGCTCGTCACCAGGCACCAGGCGCCAGGAACAACTTTCGCATACCATGGAGCTCAAAGCTCTTGCAAACGTTTTGTTTAAAAAATTTCGCATCTGTACAGCGAGATATTGTATCAGTTGACGCGCTCTTCCATTATAACTACTCTATGCTAATCATTACCGTCCATTCCCAGGCGTTTCCACAAGAACGCAGAGTGTGAGAACAGGCTATGTCAAATGATCACTGAGGCCACCCGACCACTATCAACTACGATTGTGCTTGGCACTAGTTAAAAGTTCCGACTCCACCGTCAAGACTTCGACCGAAAAAATTTTTCGCTGAAACTTTGTCTAGGGGGGTTATTTGGGGTGCTGATCACGAATCGGATATCCGTTTTTCACGATTCGGTCGGAGACCACCCATACCGATAACGTGGGTGGCCCAGGCAGGGTCACCGATTTCGTTGAAACTTCGTCTAGGGGGGTTATTTGGCGTGCTGAACACGAATCTGACATCCGTTTTTCGTTTTACGCTGGAGTACGGTAGGTTACGGTAGGTACGGGTAACTAAGGCTGCCGAGGTCATAGTCACCAATTTTGCCCAAACTTCGTCTGGGGAGGGGGGGGGGGGGTTATTTGGGGTACTGATCACGAATCTGGCATCCGTTTTTCGTTTTACGCTGGAATACGGTAGGTTACGGAAGGTACGGGTGACTAAGGTAATGGTCACCGATTTCGCCCAAAATCCGGCGTAAAATGAAAAACGGATGTCAGATTGATGATCGGCACCCCAACTAACCCCCCTTGGCGAAGTTTGGGCAAAATCGATGATTATGACCTCGGCAGCCTTAGTTACCTTTAGCTACCGTAATCTACCGTAATCGGCCGCAATTTCAAAAACGGATGTCAGATTCGTGATCAGCACTCCAAATAACCCCCCTAGACAAGGCTTCAGCAAAAAAAAAACTTTTCGACAAAAAAAAGTCTTGCCGGTGGAGTCGGAACTTTAACTAGCGCCTTGTGCTTTTGAGAAATTTTATGTAACAAAATGAATGAATGAAAAATTCGGTGTCGAAAATTTTTTGACAAATGAATGGACGAATTTATTCTATGTCGAATAATTGGAGCAAATGAACGAACGAATTTCTGCGCTTGCCAGTTTTTTTCGAATGACCGAGAACCCAATGAGATTCGAATCCCTATTCATTCACATTCGCAGTCGACGATCCGAAAATCGAGTAAATATTTCTCGTTTATTCGGCTACTCGAATAGTCAAATAATTTCTTCAAATAAATGAATAAAAATAGCAGTATTTTACTGCAAGATAAAACCTGCCTATCGCAATCGATTACATGTGGACTGGTCCCCGAAGAATTGCGGTACGCGCGAGTCAGATGGGCACAGTGAGCGCGGGGGGAGCGCGAACCGCCGCTGCTCCTGCTCCCTGCTTCCTTGCGAGCAGGCCGTAGAGCGCCTTGCGGCCACTCACGTGAATAGCAGGTGAGTCGGGCTGTGGCTGTGAAGATTTCGGTGTACTGCGGGAAATCTTCGTTTTGAAGTGCTGCTCCAAGTACAACACGGGACAATCAAAGCCGAAGGGCTGCTGATGGATGAAGTACATTCAGGAGCCTGGGAGGCTCCTGCTTTCTGCCAGTAAAGACGTTAAAGAGGAGAGGAAGAGCAATGGCTATGGAGTACAAGAACTAGTCATACTCCGTTCCTTATGAATGCGAGCCATTTCCATTTTCGCTATAACACTCTCCAAGTCGTAGTGTCTAATCAGACTAGACTCCAACCATGGACTTCGGGTCAGCTTGCTTATAAATGCAGCGAAGCTCTTCAACGGAGCCAAAATACAGACTGAATGCCATTTATGAGACTCCAGTGTGCCTTTTCTGCACCAGATCGCCTTTGTGTTAATTCTCCGCCCATACTAGCCTTTCTTTTACCACCTGGAAGCTTCGGGATAACCTAAGGAAAGATAGTAACCTGCGGCGCTTTATCAAGTTAAGGGTTCATGACGCCTTACCTGATGAATCCTACGGACTACCTGTTCCTATGTTCTGGACCAAGCTCAGTACGCATCTTTATTAGAAAGGCATACTGTATTGGACTATAAGCAAAGGGGGTACAAAGGAAGGGAGGAGAGAGCTGCTGGTGACGAGCGCCCGGCCGGGGCGACGTAGACGTGACTCAGATAGCAAGGAGCTGTTATCTCTAGTAGATTGCCGCTATCAATGGCAGGGGCGTTGTCTTCGAGGGTGCAGATTGGGTACGACCCGGCAGCTTGAACAACGGCACCTGAGTCTGGACAGCGACTTAAGACAGCGTCACGTTACACCTACCATTCAGGACTCTGTGCGGACTTGGTCGGCCACATCTGCTCGCCTGTGGCTTAATCATGCTTTTAGAACCATATATGGAATAGTCACCATCTGTATTGCATCCTCCTTATTCCTTCCGTGCAATAACAACGAAAACTTTGTTAGACTACCAATGAGGGCTTTAGATCCTACTATATATAAAGGAGCAAGCGTGAGTGTGTGTATGTGTGTCTGCGTGCGTGATTCCGTCCGTCACAACTGGAGTGCGGGAACTGTGTAGTAGCACTGCACAGTGGCCGAACACGTCGGCAACCGCGCATGGCGAGCCTTAGACGTGCCGAACACGTCGGCAATCGTGCCTGGGCATTTAGATGATCATCGACGGGAGACGTTCACAGCAGGGGAGGCAATCGATATCGATCGATATTATCTATTTTTTGTGGATGTCGTTCAAGTCCACGGATCTCCCTCGATAGAGAGCCTTCGGGCTCTCTTGTTAAGAGGGATCTCGGGCCGCTTGTCGCAGGGCCACGTGGCGCGTCCCCGGGTGGTGGATAGGGCAATTAAACGCGAACCAAATGCGACCGTGTAATGGCCAGAGACGTAGGTGGGATGCAGGGGATGGACTCCTTGCCCCTGCTGTGTCGGGTCGACGCGTTCCTTGTGCGTGGGAGCGGCATGTTCATGTACAGTGTGCGCGGATGTGTCCGTGTCTGTGCGGACTGCAACTGTGTTGACTCGGCCAAAAGCTTGCACTCGGTAGACTGGGAGTATATGTAAGGCGATTCGAGGGCCCCTCAAAAGTCTCAACCTGTCCCTTCGGGCAGTCTGGCTGGCTGCCCGGAGTTGTTCGCCCGCACGACAAAGCCTGACTAGCTACCCGTGTTGCATGGAAGTCAAACACAGCAACACTAAAGGGCCTCATTCCCCTGACCCCGAAGGAGCCCCCATTTCTGCAGCGATGGGAAGGACGAGTACGGAGAGGCTGCTAAAATCTCAGGGCCTAACAAGGCTGCGCAAATTGAGAAGGGCTAGGGTGACGATCTGTACTTACAACGCCCGCACACTTGCATCGGAAGCATCCGTCGAGGACCTGATGATCAAGCCAGGAAGATCAAGTACGACGTCATCGGACTGACCGAGACGAGAAGACACCACCCCCTACACGCCGCCTACGACTCCGAAGAAGAACTGTTCCTCGGAACATGCGACAGCAGGGGAGTAGGCGGCGCTAGTGTCCTCGTCAACACGTACTTGGCCATGAACATCGATTCGTACGAGTCTCTGACAACCCTAATCGGACGTCTGCTACTGAAGCGATGTGGCTCCGTGTCAGCTTTGACTGTATTCGTCGCGTATGCCCCAACATCCGACTACGACGACGAAGAGATCGAAACCTTCTACGTGGAGCTGGAGAAGTTCTATAAGGAAGATCACACCTTCTACAAGGTGATCATCGGCGACTTCAACGCCAAGATCGGACCGCGAAGGTCGCCGGAAGAACTTCACATCGGAACCCACGGTTTGGAGTGGAACGAGAAAGGTGAAAGGCTGTCTGAGTTTATCATGTCGACCAAGACCATCCATGGAAACTCACAGTTCCAGAAGCCTCCCTCTCTACGATGGACCTGGGAATCCCCCGTTGGCCAGTTCCACAACGAGATCGACCACATCATCTTCAATCGCAAGTATTGCCTGACCGACGTTTCCGTTGTCCCCAAGTTCTACACGGGATCGGACCACCGCCTCCTTCGCGCGAGGTTCCGCTTTTCGCGTCAAGGAGAGAAGGCCGCGAAGTTCAAGAAGAGGAATCCCAGAACGACCATCAACTGGGATCTCTACACCTCTCTTGTCGGCCTTTGGGAAGATGCCGTCATGGACAACGTCGACGAGGAATACGATCGCTTCGTGCACCATCTCCACGATAGTGCTAAGGGAGCCGAGAGCTTGAAGACCACCAAGAGACGCCTGTCTCCGGAAACTCTCGAGCTGATACGCCAGCGTGGAGCAGCACGAGCGTCAGGCAACTACCAACTGACGTCCGAGCTTGCAAAGCTATGCAGAGCGGCGATAAAGGAAGATCTCAAGGAGAGAAGGGCGGAAGTGTTGGCTGAAGCAGCAGAGGCAGGGCTGAGCATTTCAATGCCCGCCGGAACTTCGCCAACTTCAAGACCAAGATGACCGCTCTCCGACGTCCTGACGGAACCATCACCTCTTCCAGAAGGACCATGGAGAAAGTCATCCACGACTTCTACTCCGATCTCTTCGATAGCCACGTCCACCTGCCCCCATGCCATCTTCCGCAGGATGGATACGTCGTTCCCTCTGTTCTCCCTTCCGAGATCCGACACGCCATCTCGTCGGTGAAGAAACGTACAGCACCCGGTTCTGACAGGATCAGAGCTGAACACCTGAAGAACCTTCCGCCAGCGCTCATCAACACTCTGGCGCGGCTCTTCACACGCTACCTGTCCGAATGCAAGGTTCCATCTCAGTGGAAGACCAGCAAGACCGTTTTGCTGTACAAGAAGGGAGACGTGCACGACATTGGCAACTATCGCCCGATCTGCCTGTTGTCCGTAGTCTACAAGCTGTTCACTCGAGTCATCCTGAATAGGATCAGCAAAACGCTGGACGAAGGACAGTCATGCGAGCAAGCAGGATTTCGGAGAGGATTCAGCACGATCGACCACATACACACCATTACGAAGATCATCGAAGTGTCGCGAGAGTGCAAGCTGCCGCTGTGCCTTAAGTTCATCGACCTGAAGAAGGCATTCGACTCCACCGAAACTGAAGCGGTCTTCGACGCCCTGCTCACTCAGGGTGGTTCCTACTCAGCACATCAGAGTCCTTCGAGAGCTGTACAGTGGATTCAACGACGTCGTCACCGACGTAAGGAGAGGGGTTCGGCAAGGGGACACCATATTCCCGAAGCTCTTCAGCGCCACCCTCGAAAACGTTATGCGCGAGCTAGAATGGGAAGACATGGGAGTGAAGGTCGACGGCCAGCAGCTGCACCACCTTCGTTTCGCTGACGACATCGAGCGCCGGAGCTGAGCCGGAGGAAACGAGCGGCTTGGGGAGCTTCAAGAGCGTCGAAGAAGTCGCGAAGAAGACGAAGAACGTCCGACTCCATGCCCACCTATTCGACTCTACCGTTCTTCCTGCCCTAACATGCGCCTCAGAGACCTGGGCTATACGAAACAGGATGAACACGCGATCAGCGTCGCGCAGCGTGGAATCGAGAGGACGATGCTCGGAGTGACACGGCTCACGCAAGTGAGAGAAGGCCTCCGGAGTTCCGAGCGTCGCCGACGTTCCAAGATCAGGGACGCTGTCGTGTGGGCCAAGTTGTCGAAAATTAGGTGGGCCGGCCACGCAATGCGCTTCGCAGACACCCGCTGGACGAGAGCCGTTACCGACTGGATTCCGCGGGATGTCAAGAGAACAACGGGACGCCCACCAACGCGTTGGTCGGACTTCTTCGTGAAAGCCACGACCGATATGACGCTCTTCGTGTCCCTCGAGCGAGGAGGATCCATTGGACCACTCTGGCACGCGACAGGGACAAATGGAGACGCTGCTGGCGCCCGCTTGAGCAAGTCGATGATCAACGGGACGACAGGTGATATAGGTGATACAGGTCGTTCAAACGCCACGAAACTTCCGCCCTGGGGGTAATCGAGGTCGTTGAACACGAATCTGAAGTTTGTTTTTGAACTATCGATCGCCATCAATAGGTATTGGCCAAAGAATCATTTTTTCTGGATGTCGTCCATTTTTTCGCTATTTTTTAACTTGCCTCAATCGACGTATGTTCTTCCTGAGGAAACCATGACATAGGTTGCAGCTAAAATTGATGATGAGAAATTACTACGGCGAAGCCGTTGAGAAGCCGTCGGTGCGGCTGACAGGCCGCTCTGACTCTATATAGTGAAGCCAGTGCTTTACCGCAATGAAAGTATGAAGGTCTAAAAGTTGGGAATAGAAGATGACCGGATGGTTACTTCTCGGGGTTTGGGGGCGAAGCCCCCAACCAGTCGGCGACGGCCGCTGAACGACTGGTAAGTAATAAGACGAAGATAATCTCAGCAGCCCTTGTTTACGTGGATCCTCCCCGAAAGATTCCGCTAAGTTCGGCCTTCGGCCCTTCTATTGCTTGCCAGAGTGAGTGGAGAAAGGCTCCGCCTTCTCGAGTTAGAGGTCCCCGCCTTCAGCTGACCTGAGGGATCAAGGACCACAAGAAGCTGAGAGAGATATCGTGGCCTCGTTACGACAACCATGATCCCGGAGGACACTAGCTAGAAGTCGTTGAGTGTGACCCGAAAGGCAGCCTCATTCTCTCTCCATCCGAGCGCGACTTACCAGCCTTTCGGTTAATCACGTAAGTCAGTTGGGTTGCCTTACTCGCCCTTCGCTTCCCTTTAGCTTTTAAAACGGCGCAGCTCG
>OX377201.1:77362697-77654561 GCA_947396885.1 Heligmosomoides polygyrus polygyrus | reverse complement strand
TGTCCTCTTTACTGTTGTTATCCTTAGCAGGAGCTTAAAAAACTGTCTACAAAATCCGGAAGCAAGCTATGTGTAGTGGCAAACGAAAAACTTTAAGTTCCTTATAACCTGCCTTAGGCAAGCCGGTCACCAAGGTGTGGTATACCGTTCTATTTAGAATGGACGATTCTGTGTCATTTCAGGGTGTTCAGCACTTCGATGGACATCTGTGGTACTAAGCTTGATCGGCACGTGCCACTCCTTTGAAACGTTTCGTGGCGACCCATCCCTTACTTTTATTCATTGTAATAAAAAGTCTTCACATCTGTGTAATTCGGCCGATAGAAACTAATCCTTAGAAGCTTCTCTTTGGACACCGTGGTCAATAGTGATTGTAGCTCACACTGTGTTCTCAAACACGGGTTGAGGTGGATGAGAACCTGAGGAAAAACAGTAGCGGATGCACGCATCTGCCATCACATCGAACGAAAACGAACGAAATCGTATCACTGCTGGGTGTCAACGACTATAAGCACGATTTATTCACTAAATATTGGCACGATCGAATATGTACAATTCAATGGAATCAATTAATATTATTATTGCATCACAAACATGAAATATTGCCATCAAGGATGACACCCCGAAGTTAGGTATCAGATCAATAGGCATTTGTTATACCCACCGTTTCAATATCCTCAGGAACTATCAGGCACAGACAGCATTGTCATGGTATGTCGCCGGTCCGGACGTAGTACCGAAGCTGATCTTCAGAGTTCACCACGACTAGACGTCGCTTGACTGTATGGTCACCGCCCAGCGCGAGAAGTTGGTGTTCAACTGAAACTTGCTGTAGCTTAAGACGAGTCTCTACTAATGTTCATAAAGGCCAGATACGAAGGAAATCAGTGTGTAGTTGATGATTTTTTGCAAAAAAAATTACAAAATGTTGTAGAAACTGTACATAATGGTGAATAATGACCCTCGAAAGTGAATCTAGAATTTGCTACATTCCGGATTGGATAAGAGAAGAGCTATTCACAGGGTCAAAGTTCACCATGGACCTACCATTGTGTCCTGGACGGTTGGCGAGCATGTGCGGTGGTATTCCGATCTGGCTGGCCAGTTTCGGGTCCGCTTCCAGTGCCCGTCGGATCTCCTCTAGACTTAGTCCACGAGCCACCCGCTTGTCCCTGGGACAGCCATCAACAGGCGGACAGCTGGTCTGAACCAAAGAGTCTTCTAAACAGTCTGGTCAAAGGACAACGCATCGTACCCACCGTCGGACAAGGGGCGAAGGGGCATATCCGCACAAGGCAGGAGTACTGCACGTGGGGTGTGCTCTGGTAGCGGAACGACTCCACAGTAACCTGAAATTCAGAGGTGAATGCGACTGTATGAGACCTGAAGAACGCGAGTATTGAGACAAACCTTCACTCCAAACTCGGACTGTTTGGGCGGACAAACTAATCCGACAAGGTCGGCCTGGCAACCCTCACGGATGATCGGAAGTGGCTCTCGCTCCCACTCGTACTTCGAGTCGATCGGCTCCACCTGGCACTCTCTGACGGACATGTACTCGGCTGAATACCGAGGCTTTAATCATGCAACATCCGTGGTTTCTTTTCTGCATGCCAACGGCTGCTATATCGCAAAATACGGCTCTGTCTTGGGCTCTGTACTAAAAATATCGCAAGACAATCTGAGCAGAGATGTTTCATATGAAAGAAAGTCCTAGCAGCATTTGTTAGCAGCGTTCTCGTAACTTCTGCAATTAAACTGTGCAAAATCAGAGCCCTTTAGCATTTTGTTCAATAGATGTAGTTGAAAAGAAGGTGGAAGTCAAACGGCCTGCAAAATTGACTGCCGTTTCCATTTTCGAAGCTAAATCTGATTACCAAAAGAAACCAGAAATTTTATTTCTACAAACAGAATGAAAGCGAAGCTTTGTTCTTTCCTTCCTGCATTCTTCAATGTTTGTCACGGTGCCCAACCCCGGTTTTGCTTGTCTTATTAATTTCGGGACAAAAAATGTGCACGGTAAGTACTGCAAATATCGAATGAACGCCGTCTACACTAGAGCATCATAATTCGCTGCAATCCTAGTTTAGGGGCACCCACTACAATTGGATGGTTGCTCCGCTCTTCTACGCCTCACTACATGTCCAGTCTCTCCTCTTCCCCCCCCCCCCCCCCCCCGCCTTGTCCCGAAATTGTCCGAACCTCATACGAAGAAGCGGCCACTGGGCTTCCACTACAGGGTAGGTTGTGGTGGGACAGAACACCATCTGGGGTCGCATTCATCAACGACCTACATAACTTTAACAGAGAATTCACAGCGGAAAACTCAGATAATGCGGCTTATCGCTCACCATATCGCTTGATAAGTCGCGCTATCAGGGATTTTGGCTGTAAATTTCTCCGTTAAACTGCTGTAAGTCGTTGATGAATCCGGCCCCTGGTTTCTCCATAACGGCATTGCACCCAGGGCCCGGATTCATCAAGCAGAGATGGGTATAAGTAGATATACCGTAAGGGAATTATACCCACTACCAGTAATGGGTAGAAGCTACGAATCGTGTTCATGAAAGGAATCAAGGGTAGGGTACAACTAGGCCTCTCGTGAAAACAGATGATCTCACTGAAGCGCCATTTTGTCAACGGGGCACGAATGAGTCGCGGGTATACGGATGTATCCACAACGATCTGCGAGTTTTCTCTAACCACTGAATACCGTCGATTTGGTGGGTAAGGTTTATCATGAATCGTGGGTAGGTCAACATCGTGGGTATGTCTACCCCTATACCCAGCATACCCATGGGTATGCGCGTTAATGAATCCGGGCCCAGAAGTCTCAAACTGTAGCGAAGAGATAAATGAGCTTTGGAGGATTATCTCGCCTGCTGCTATGTATTTAGTGTGCCATTTTCAAGTGGTCCGGTTCATTTTAGGTGGCTATACTACCAATATGTACCATAAACGAAGCGATTGATTTGGTGGGGAAATCAGCATTCCAAATACAAACAGGACCTTCTAAGCCACAACTATGCATCTACAGAATAAAAGAATATCAGGTACTATACTTGTGTCCTTCCAAATTTTTTTCAAATAAACAAATAGTAAAATATATTTGGTCTCATGAAAAATATTCAAATAATGAGTACATTCGAATTTTGGATCTCGCCGAGTAGCCGAAAAATGTAAAATCGAATTTTGGTCCTCGTCTAATATTCAAATAATGAATATTCGAAAATTCGAATTTATTCGAATATTCGTTCGAATTTATTCGATTCGGTCCGAAGTGTACTAGGTACAGCTTAAATGCGACGGTTTAGAGACGTACGTGGTATCGCATACAGCGGAGCGAATGACAGCGTGATTTTTGTTCCAACGACGACGGCTTCAACGGGCTGTCCGTTATGGAAAATGTCGAACGATACTGCTCCCTTGGCTGGCTTTGACGAACCTACCGTGGGCCTAAAACATAATGTTCTTCATTTCAAACAAAAAGCAGCAATGAGCGATCAGATTCTTTAAAACTAAAGCACTGACACGGAAAGCTTCTACCAAAATGTGCTCACTTTTCCGAAGCCGCGGGTGGTCCAGCCGTAGCGATCACAGGAGAGCGATTCAGCGCCACCTTCGGCATGGGTGGTGGCGTTGGCGGTGGGCTCTACAAAGCAGACTTCAAACACGAGTTCTAATAAATGGTGGATAACAAATCAGTCATAATAAAACGGCCAATAATAATCATCTGCGACTATAGTCTACCGGTTGGCTACGCAGACTGATAAACGTTTGGCCCATAGGTTTTCTAAGGCTACGGATCCTACTATATCTTAAAGTGCTGTCGTCTATCCGTCCAAGTCTAACGATCTCTGACCAGGCTTCTCATCTTAGTCGGCATCATCCATCTCAGCTAATGGTTGACCGTCTGAAGCTGACGTCACGGGAGAACGCTGGCTTATGGACAAATTCATAAAGTGATCAATATCGATCACCGGATCATTATCGTTCGAACTTATCGGTTTTTTAGAGTTAGCACTCTGTTTTGTGAATTATGCGAACCACATATTGGCAGAGAGAGGTTTGTTTTTTGATGAGAGAACAATATCGATCGGGCACCATTATTCCGCATCGATTCTCCCGATTTTCACGCAAAGTTGAGCAGGTATGTGAATATATGTATTGGTTGGTGGTGAGACTTCACAACGAGAGAACTGCAGCAATCGGGTGACTACGATCTGCAGACTTGATAATTTTTTCCGGAATTCACCGTTTGAGTCGTACAAATCAAACAAATATGTTGAGCGATGAACAGGCTTCACAGCAAGTAGACACTAACGATCCACTAATCCTTATCAATCGATTTCACCGTTGTTCTTCGGGAATTGGCGTTCAAAGAGGGGACGGGCTTACAGCTGTTATTATAAAAATCATTTTGTTTATTTATATAACGTTGAAAGGAATTTCACTAGGAAACTTATGATGAGGTGTTTCCCGGTGAATTCTGGTCTGATGCCGCGAGGTCAGGAACGCTCTGCTCGCATTGATTATGCTCCACTTAAATATAGAAGGAACATCTCAGATCTTGTCTTGATCTGTACAAAATGCTTTCTCGTAAGGTTTCCATAAATCCAAATACTTTTTTGGGGTGCACTGACGAGGACTGTTAGAGGAAAGCTTAAGCTTTGAGCTCCGATTGCAAAATCACGAATAATTCTGGCCTTCTGACCTACAGGATTCGCATCGAATCCAATTTGTTACTTGAGAAGTAGGAAGACCTGGAGGGGTTGTCTCTGCAGGCCTGTAAATGTCCTATTGCTGGTTCAACTCTAGGAATGTGATACAGCGATTTCTCTGTTGACGGTAGCATAATTGTCCTCAGTATTGCTATTTGTAGACAGAAGTTTGCCAGTTTGCCCATTTTGTGCTCCTTTGCTTACGCTAGATAGTGATCTACGCCTTGAAATAACTGAATAAATCTCCATGCCCTACTATCTTGTAACCTTGGCATTGGTGTTCAACGTGTCTAATACACACTTCTGTGCCACGAGGTTGTGCCAATAAACAGTTTCACCTAACAACTTCGTACACAGAAGAGTTACAAATAAATAAATATCCATGTAATAATCTTTCAGTTGATAGGCGAAGCTCCACTCAGGAGACAAGTGGGCCACACCGATGGTTGACTGTTGATATGCTGGTTACCTTTAAGAGGGAGCACCGATCTTCCAGCTTTTAAGCGCTGGTTTCATAGACAAATACGTCGGTAACGACAGCGAGAGGGCGAACCGTTGTTGTCCTCTGAGTTGCTGCTGACGTCGCAGAAGCCGTCGTTGTTCTTCTCGTGGTTGTCGCAGCTGTGCTGGCGACCGTTGTAGCCACCTTCGTCGTAGTCGTGGGTGTGGTTGTCGAGGAAGTCGTCGAAGGCTTCGTGGTCGTCGTGGTCGTCGTGGTCGTTGTGGTCGATGGCGGTGTCGTTGTAATCCGTGAAGTTCTAGGCCTGAAACACGACCGTGAGTCTCCTCATGAACTGGCAGAACTTCGCAGCTCAAAAGTGGTACAGATAAAGCACAACGTTTATTAAGGCTTCGTTATCAAACACGCATATGGTTGTGGGCAGAACCGTGGCTACACAGAATGCATGCTGTGCTCGTCGAAAGGCTCTACAAAACAAAGATCATGTGAGACGCATAAGCTCAATCCAGCAAGGGTGCACGTGCAACTGAGAAACAAACACAAGGAAAACAGACAGTCACAATGTACAGTGCACGGGACTATTAATGATGAAGAGAAGTGGAAAGCAGTGGTTTTCTTTTGATCACTCAGTTCAGCAGATTTCCATTGAAGCAAAAGAAAACACCCAAATCTGCGACCTGCATTACTTGAAATGGTCTCCTATGAAAAGATTTCTAAGCGGGTAATTCAGCAGTCGCTGCAAACGGACCTTATAAAACGGTGCGACGTGGGAGACCCGGCGTCGCTGAGAGGTGTGCGGAATGCCTGTCGAATGTTGTTGCTCCTCTGTGGAGCTGGGGGTACGAGCCTCATTCGTGAGCTTCTCCTTCGAGATATAGCCGCTGTAGGTGAGCTACCTCTTACGGTCGCGGCAGGTTTCTCTGCGAATTGCTGTCGGAGATTGGTCGTTACAAATCGTCCCCTGCGTCCCTGCCTTGCATGTGCCGGCTTTGTTGTAGGCATGCCATGGCCGTTCTTGCGTATCTCCAATGGGTCTCTTTCCTTCCTCTGGAACAAGCGTGGCACTTGCGTTGTCACTGATCCGCTATCCCCCAATACATCTCGAGATTGCTTTGTAAAACGACTGTTCTGCTTGCGCCGACTTAGATTAGATTGCTGAAGAGAAGCTGGATTCTGACTCCTTCGAACTGAGGGAGGCGCTCCTTGGCTTAGACCTGTTTCTGCGGAAGGCTTCGCGAGTCCCGCTCCTACTTTGGAAGCTGCTTCATCTCGTTCCGCGGCTGGTGTGCCTGCACTCGAGGTCAGACCGTTCACGTTCCTCTTCTGCGTGGAATGATTTCGGCTAGCCGCCTCCATGGACGCTGCCAGGAGTCTCAACAAATTGATCATGCGTTGTGATTGCCTCTTGTCGTACAGACCATACAGCGGTATAAGCTCTTCAGTTGGGTCCGGCGACATTCGTGGAACTTGCTTGTCGACAACGTGATCAAATTCTGTCTTCCTCAACAATTTTTGCGGCGGTACAGAAAGCTCCGCTCGACTTTGGGAGTTTCTCGTCTTCACACCTTCTACGGTATTCCTTCCCTGTGATTCTTTTCGAGGTGAAGTGGAACGACGTTGTGACAGCCTCGTGGGAGTAGCCTTGTTCTTTCCATGAGGTACTCCTTCTTTGGACATGTGCAAAGGAGGTTTTGCCATTCTTATTGGTATCATCAGTGAGTTTCTTCGCAGTACAAAGTTCTTTCTAGAGCTTTGCGCTGAGCTTGTTTTCTTACCTTCCAATTTGACCGCTATTTTGTCCTCTTCGCTTCTGGCAAATCCTTCTCTTCTGGTTTTGATGCGTGGTTGCACAGAGTTCCCGAAGTGCTGAGACCGATTAGCAGAAGAATGGCCAACGGACGTACCCCTTTGAACTTGTAGTTTTGCGCTCACCACCTCCGTCATAACGCGTGCTGCGGTTTTCGTGGGATTTGAACCACTTTTTGACAGCGAAGACCCTAAGAGAGTTCCGATTCTCTTCCTACCGGGCGCGGAAGACTTCGCGAGAGCTGAAATGGTCTCTGGCATCCTTCTAAGTTTCGTCTGCTTTCTTGCTTCCGATCTTGTAGAGTGACCTTTCCTGGAAGCCACAGTTGCTTGCACAGTTCGGGAGTCGCCTCTCTTGGCAGGGCTTATACGATTAAAATGCCGCGGGGGACTTCTAAACCCGTTCGACGCCATTGGACGAGCACCATCCGAAGAAGACTTCAGGGCTGTGATCTTGGGTGCAACTTCGCGACGAGCAGTTGGGCTTTCTTTGGGCTTCTGTGCAGGGACATTTTTCTGCTCCCTGCGAAACGGCATCTTGGAGGTTCGTAGACTTGAATGTGCTAGAGGTGTTCGAGTTCCTTCTCGTTTCAACGAAAACCCAGAACTTGTTTTAACCAGGGGTAGGGAAAACCCTTTAGAAGCTAGTGATTCCGCGCTGTTAACGGTTTTTGCCACCTTCTCCTTCTTCGTCCCTTCTAGGATGACCGACATATCGGAGTCGTTGTTTTCTTCGCTTTTTTCTTTCGGAGGCAATCGCAGAAGCTCTTTGGGCGCCACTGTGCTTGACACTGATGATACTGGAGCCGTAGACTTTTCGTTTGACGAAGAAACCGTTGCCGCTCGCGGACTTGCAACTTTCGAAGCAACAACGGGAGCTGGCGGTGTTGTAGTGGTTTGCACTGCTTTCCGTTGTACCTCTTGAACGAAGGTTTTCAATGGCGTTCTGGATAACTGCTGATCGACGCTCTGATCAGCTTCGGATTTCCTTTCCATTTTCAGAGGAATTGGCAGCATTATGATCGGCTTCGAATCATCACCCTCGATGAATGCCCCCCTCAAAGCCAGTGTTCTTGCCAGCTGCTCTACTTCAGCATCTTTATTCGATGGAATAATTGTTGCATCAGGATTTGGAATGGCAAGCTTAACAGGACGAGCTACGTTCTTGGTTAGGGGTACGTCCTCGGAGGTCTTCAAAGGAACTGCAGTTGTTGTACCCTCGGAAGATCTGATTCCCTCTGAGGTATTGCTATTTATAATCAAGGACTCAGAAGTTGGCAACTGAGTGGGAGATGGCGACGTCGACGGAAGAGCGCGTACTGTGGTTGTTGTTGCGGCAGTTGATGCAACAATCGGCTCCACCACACTGATGTCACTGCTCAGAACTGGTGCCGAAGATACGACAACGCTGTTCTTCACAGAAGGCGCAGTTGCCGTCGGAACGGATGTTGAGGACGAAGTTGGGTTACTGTCAACTGAAGCACCACTACTACTTCCGTTCTCCTCCAGCTTGTTGTCAGCCGCTGAAAGTTTAGCGAAAAAGTCGACAATTGGAGCTAAGAACTTAGTTCTAAAATCTTGCGAATCTTGCTGTGCTAGAAAGTGCTCGCCGTTCTCATTCGAGAAGCCGTGGGTGCTGCCTAGAAGGTCTTCATCGCTGAGTGGTGCTTTGTCAAGATGATCTCTTACGATGTTCTGAACAACTTGCATGAATGAGGAGTCGTTGCTTTGAGTTGAAGGTTTGTATGTGCTTGTCAGAGGGAGAGGATACGTTTTCTTGAAGACTTTCGCTTTGTTGGTGGTCGTTTTGATTGCCGGGGGCGGTGCTTCATCTCTGGCAACTGTTTTTGGTTGAGGTGTAGACGTCGAATGGCTCGCTGTTTTCGACCTGAAACGCATGCTTTCGTGCAGTGGAACATAAGAGAAAACTGAAAAGAGAAGAAAAGACCGTGCGAAAAGCTGAAAGTTCTCAAAATAGAGCGACCAGAAAACCAAGATAAACGTGCTCCCGGTGCCAAAATGGAAAGCAAAAAATAGAACGACTAGCCGTGGTGCTGTTCAATAAGGGAAGTACACTTGAGGTATGTGTCGCGTTCTTACAAAGCAGTTGGATTTGGCTTGATTCCGCATCAGAATTGTACATCGGCCAAGTTTCCGATTGTGCTTTTGCATGCTTTTGAACAAGTGTTCACGTTCTTCTCTCGTCACGCAAACAATGAGATATACAGTAGTAATGAGCTAGTTTAAGATGTTGCATTCCAGAACGCTGTCTCACTTCACCTTGGGACAGGTTAGCCTTATTTCGTCTCGTGTTTCAGTTGTCAAAGCCGCAGGCGTTGTCTTGTAGGCAATTTTTTTTGGAAAGGAATCCTGAGTCACAAAACATATCCATATTTTTCGTAAGAGTGGGCAAAGTACGTAGACGTAGAACTTTTAGGCCTTTTTCCTACAACTTCAATCTACAATACCTGATATCCCTCGTATTCTTTATTCTACTTCCGCTTAATCTATAAGGCGGATAGTAATTCCTATCTTCCGCCTGTTAATATGTGTTTGGTTCTCAGATCAACGGAACGAAGACTTGCTCATTGCCGAACGACTGAAACTTGGATAAAAAAATCGGTGAAAGTCCGGAACAGTTTAGAAGAACAGTGCGTATACTTGATTGATTTTAAATCGAGTGTGCTAACGGATAAAACGAAAAATGAGTTTGCATAACATGCTTGAAATTTTTTGAAATACAAACCATGTATAAATCATGCGCAAATTATGAATGTGGCAGAGAATATATACAAGAACTTATGGAAAAGAATAAATGCGTGCTCCTTTAGAATAAAGAGTATTTACACATGCCTTACATGCTGTTACTAAAATCCTCACGAAGAATACGTATCATAGAAAAAAGTTCCAACGAACGCGGGGAACTCTTGAGTGACATTGCGATATTACTTATGAGGCGTTGCTTACAGCCAAGTACACTTACGGTGGTCGAAGTGATAGCAGTTACTGGGCCATATTTACTGGTGCTAATGGATGGGAGAAAATTCGACATGTTTTGAGATTCGAGGCTTAAGCAGACCTTCTTGCGCTTTTAATTCAAAAACGTTGAAACAGTCACAGAAGTGAATGTGATCTCTGAGCCGAGGAACTTCAACGGTATGAGAACCCACTTTTTGTCCTTTCAATATGGTGCAGCACCGAATTTTATAGCGAAGGTGACACTGAAGTGATACACTTGGCTTCATTGTACTAGCCCTTCTATGGCCCTAAATTAGGAAGAAGACAATCACTGTTTATTACCCTCTTACAGAACACAATTTAATCTATAGAACATCGGCTACATAGATTGTGCGTAAAAGAGGAGGCTCTCAATCTTGCGGAACGAGATGGCTGGCCTGAAGTACGCCACAGCTGTTTGCGTAGCATGTTTGAAACAGAGGAGGACGTTTTAGCATCATGATCACATTATAGTTATCCTCGAATGACCTATACGAATAGATGTTCGTGTGAAGTAGTTTGAAATTAAACACTTGAATAGGAATTTTTGAAAGATCGGGCTTTTTGAATGTATTCAATTTTAAGCATTCGGAAACATCACGTATTTCGAATATAATCGGAATACTCAAATTTTCTGTAGTATTCGAAATAATTCGACTACTTGAATGAAAATTTCTGAGAGCGTAACTATACAGCGTACCTTTTTTCATGGAGTGGTGTCAGCAAGCTGTTATGTCAGCTGTTATAAATAAAAACGTTGCTCAAATGCGAATTTCACTAGGCAGAAATTAGTGTACGCATGTTTGGTGCTCTATTTAGTTATCAAACGAACCCGTAATGCTGCCGAGTGTGACTTCATCTTAGTTGAACATGGTGCACATATGTATGGATTATCTCTGTAGATGAACTTCAATTCGGGCACTATTTGAAGGATTATTACTATGTAGCTCCCTTTCGAGGTGCCCTTGCATATGGTCCAATATTCTACTTGGAGTGGTTATTGCGTGCATAATATTCAAGGCATGTTCCACAAAATCTTACACAGGAATGAAAACGAAAATCAGTTATAAACGAACACAGAAGCGTTCCAGACATAGCCCAACTCACTGGTTGTCTCCTCCGATCGCACTGACGCTACTACTGGTGGCTTTAGAATCAACAAGAGGACACTTTGCCTGATACGTTAGGTCATCTGGTGTGATGAAGTACAGTGGTTCAACTCCGTCCGTGGAGAGCACCACATCCAACACCATTTGATCGCCCTGCAATGGACAGAGTAGAGAAGTTACTAGTACGTTGCGGAAAATTTCGTAAAATTTCTGCTGTTTTCTCTCCTTTGGCACTTCTAGGTGTGATTCCCTATTCAGGTTTCGTTATGGTTCCTCTCATTTAAAGATTTGGTCACTTGCCTGGAAACGTATGCTGTCGCTGCAATTCCTCGATGTTGTTGGAGACGGAAAGAGGTACTCGAATTGGTTCAATTCCTTCGGTTCGATGCGACACGTGAAGAAATCGTAGAGGCCATAAAGAGCGCCGGTGTAGGGGAACTTGCTTTTCACCTTAATCATTAGCAAATTGAGAAAGAACTGAGACATTGTTCTCCATCCGCAATCCTACCTTTATCAGAATTCCGTCCTTTCGGCACTCTTCCTCGAACTTGAATGTGTCGGACACTGAAAGCAAATATTCACGTCTTCCGCTTTGGGCCGGAATAGGATGGGCTGAAAACGAGTCCATCAATGACACCCTTCAACGCTCTGATTAAATGTTTGCCTAAAGTGTATGCAACAGACTGCAGTCTAACAGGGTTTACCACTGCCGATATTCGTTTATATTTCCCAAGGCATGTGGTGCGCAGTCGGAAGAGGCACTGCTTGTCGAACGCACCCCGATTCAAGGTTGTTGGTTCAGCTCCTGCCCAGAATATCAAGCATTAATCCGTAAAAAACCCGTTGAAATTTCTATTATGTCGTTAAGCCAGGACGCGCCGGAAAACGTCGATTAATTTGTTAAAATCGCTAAACCAATAGCTGCTATATGTTCACCCATGGTCCGTACAATATCGTTTCTGTTCGATAATCGCAACTCCCTATGCAAATTACAAAACATTATCAACTCCGTTAATTACCTTCCCGTGTTTTCGTTATTATGCGTTTATATGTGGTCACTTCCAGGTTTTATTTTTATTAGTTTTTTATTTTTTACTGACCTCGGCCCCCCCCTCATAAGGCTCACCTTTTAGGAAAAGCCGTTTCATTATATTTGTTTCCGAACGAAGGGCTGCTCGTATATTTAGTAACAAATCTTCAGTCTTGCTTTTCCAGTAGATTCAAAGATTTAATTCCATATAAGTCTGCACTCCATTGTACTGTGGTCCAGTAGCCGTTTGATGAAGGATACGACACAGTATCAAATGTTGCGCATGAGCACATCCATACCATTTCATTATCATTTCACACGACACTCGTTGGAGGTAGTGAAAGGAGGTTTTCAGAAACTCCCTCTCAGCCGCTGTTCAAGCAATCATAAGCGGTGTCAATCGTAATTGATCTCTCTTCTAAAGACGGATTCGCGTGAGTTAGAGAGCAATCGGGTCAAATCCATGGGAACTGGTCTGCACTTCCTGTACGCGCCCTGAACAGCCGAGCACCTTCAACTGGTTACGAACCAGCGGCCACGCATCCGACTTTCGCCACTGCAACGGCGATCGAGGTCACACGGGATCGGGCATTGTGCAGCTGCCCGCGTAATCCTCTTCGAACTACGCAAGCCTTCTGGCAGGCGCGTTTTTCTAATCCGAAAAGTGGCAGAAGCCATCTAGGTCAGACGTCAGCGGCCAACTCTTCGAATCGCGCTACGCATCGTGTAAGATCCTTTCAAGGTGAGATCGTTGTCTATGCTAGCCGCTAAGGACGACCTGACTCGCCCCATATAGAACGTAACATCTGGCTAACTCACGGTTGTAGCAGTTATTCTCGTAGTAGTCGATGCGGAAGTTCGGATTGTTGTTCAGATGAATGGCTTGTGGCTTCGTCAGTTGACTGTCAGACGATATGTGGCATCCGCCATCGGTGCGGTTGAACGATATGGACCGGCAGGGTGTGCTGCAAATCTCAGACTTTTGCACTTAAATTGAGCAGAAGTTATAGCTGGAGCACACGCCCATGTCGTTGGCAATGCTAGTTCTTTACTGGAGCAACCTGCGCCAGTGACAATGCAATTTCGTCAAACCAATACACATAATTGGAGTTAGCTAAAACCTCTGAATAATATATCTAGAAAACGACTTGAAAATGCGATGCGAAAAATTGCAGAAACTGAAGAAAAATTGAAGAATAGCGGTGAAAAACTAATGTGCTATTAACCTTGGGTCGCCTTCCAGGGGGCGAATTCACCAACGATTGAACCTCGGAATGTGAGGTGTGGGGGGTAGAGATTCCTACCTTATACCCGCGTGTTGAACTATTGATGAATCCGGTTGACGAATTCGGCCCCAGCAGTATTATACAGGTACTCATTTCACCACTAACACAGGTAAAACCTGCGGCACATCTTCAATTATCGTATTCGAACGGCACACCATAATTTGCGTATTTCGGGATTCAAGTGCAGAAGAGATTAGTTCAGTCTCCAATGGATAGCCTTCCACATTTCCTCTTTCGGCCACAATGGCTCTTTCCCGGAGATCGAAGGTCACACATGTCCCTCTTCGAGCTCGGAAAATTACCGCAAGAACAGGGGACACTCCGTCTTCTTTAACTTAACTATATAAAAGATGAAGGTAGACATTCATCAGTTCCTTTACGGGATGGGTCACACATTCTACTTCTACGATGCGAACACATATCCACGCCGATTTTTGGAAAATTTTATTCAGAATTTCACCGAAAGTTTTTTTTACATAATGTTATACACCATTGAAAAGAAAATAACTTGTTCTATCAGAAAATACGTTTTTCTTTGCTCATTTCGATGTTTTCACATTTTTAGGTTAAAGTGGAAGGCCAGGAAGAGAAAAATTACCTTCACCGACAACTCCTTCTCTCTGCGAACATTTGGGATTTTCTGCACAATGTTATACAAGTTCTCGTTCAATTTGGCTTTCGTTAGTTTTTAGAGAATTTAATCGGAGTGTCTAGTAGACATAAATTATTTTTATCAACAGCTCCTACTGTTTGGTTAATTCTTTTTAACCTGAATCTGATGACCTCAAAATACGTAAGTTCAAAATGACCAAAGAACAAAACACATAGTCTGGTAGAGCGAAACATTTTTCTTCAAATGACATATGACAATATGTGAAAAAATTGGTAAAGGTAATTTTTCTCTTTTTTAACATTCCACTAAATATTGGCAAACATCAGCATAAGCAAATAAAAGCAAAAAACGCTATCATAGAGCAAAACTATAGTTCTCCTTCGGAAGGAGAAGAACTGTCCAAAAAATTTAACCAAAGAGTTAGAGCTGTCGGAAAAAATTTATCTTTTTGATACTCCACTTTGATGATCTGAACATCAACGAAAAGTGGAAGAATCTAAAAAACCCAACATGTCATGCTGTACCATTAATTATCGCCTTTTGAATGGTGTAGATGTGCAAAAAATCTCGAATGTAAGCAGAGAAAAGGCGTGTCAGGGAAGATGTCATTTCTCCTCTTATGACCCTTCACTTGATTGCCCTGAAAATTGACAAAGTCAAGGTGGGAAAAGCAAAGCATTGTTTTGGATAGAGCAAATTATTCTTTCTTTCCAGAGTAATATATTCAGTAACACGCATGTCCTTTGGTCAATTGCCGAAAAAGCCGCTTTGGAGCGTTCCAAAGCTGCTTTTTTAAATAACTTTTTAAAAAATCAAGTACTTGTGAAAATAAGGATGTATTTGAGCTCAGCAGCCCAAGCTCTATCTTTTTCATATAAATCTCAGTAAACTTGAACAATGCATATAGGGCCGAAGAAACTTTACAGCTCCCGTCCACCGCTCTAAAATAGCAAATGGGGTTAACGCAGTTTAGGCAGCTGAGTAGCTGTGAGCAAGTTATCGTAAAGTGTCTTCAGTCTTCTGCTTGCTCACGCATTTTGAGGCTGTTAGTTCGTTGCGTCTTCACGCAGTGATCCACCGAAATCGGAAACAAATGCGTCAAACAAGCCTCACCCGCATTTTCGCAGCGCTCTAACTTAGTCATTCCATCAGCTACACCGTTGTGCTTTAGATCACGCCAAGAAACTTGTGCTGCCTACAATATCATCGAGTTGCAGTCGGAAAGATTCGAACTTGATAGAGATATTGCGCTACGAACTCGCCCGCGCGTGCACGTGCGAGCGGTCGCCCCATTCGATTGATAGGTTTCCTTCTATGTGCGTTGTCCACTATGTACTCTAAAGCCTCGCCGGGACAGAGAACTGCAATTTCTGAGCAGGGCGGCTGGGAATTTCCGATAAAACTGCGCAAACTCTACAAGCTGCCGCGCCCATTCGATTGATAGGTTCGATTCTGTATGCATTGTTCACGGCGCACTCCAAAGGCAAGCTGGACAGTTTTAGAACAATTGCTGATTAGGATAACTAGGAATTTTAGATAAATCTCCCCAAGCGCTCACTCTACAATCTGTTGCTCGCTCTACAGGTTGTCTTGCCCACTCCGTTGATTGTGTCGGGGCTATATGCACTATTCAACTCAACTGAGATTTATATGCAGAAAGATAGAGCTCAAGCTGCTAAGACCAAATATATGCTTACTTTTACAAGTACTTGATTTTTTAAAAGTTATTTAAAAAAGCCGCTTTGGAATGCTCGAAAGCGGCTTTTTCGGCAATTGACCAAAGGACATGCGTGGTACTGTAACTGTCGTGTTTTTTTCAAATTTCTGATCGTGATTTGCAGGTTTACTTGTCCGCACTTTGTGGGCAATAAATAAATAAATAACATTATGCAAAAAAACTAACAGCGAAATTCAGAATAAAATCCTTGAAAAGCGGTGGGGACATAGTTTCCAACCTAGAACCTGCCCTAGACAATTACTTACTTTGGCCAGCCGATGGACAAGGCTACGTTTTTATCATTTCCAAACTTATCTGCTACCAATTCACCAATCCGAGAGGGATTGATTTTGATTGACCTAGGCGGTACTTCAACACTGGATCGAATCGGGGTGCACGCAACAGCTGGCGTCCTCCTACTTCTTTACCTGGATAGGGATTCACTAATGCAAACTATAAGAGATCTAGTCCCTTTTTACTTCCCTACCGTGATTTGCATAGCCCAGCAAGGTGAATAGTAAATTGGATTGCGATTGAATTGCGATTGACCTGGCCTGTCAGGTGTTTTCTACTTTCTAAATGTTGTTTTTGAGCAAAGATAAATACCTTTTTAATGACGGCAAGGTTGGCCACCATGGCATATTATCTCGACAGAACCTATACCTAGAGTTCTAAAACCGCCTCACCTACCACTTCTTTTTTTGGCATGTTCGCTACAACACTTCGAGAACGAGTACGAAAACAGTGGCCTAACATTTTCTGATCGAAGTTACGGAACCCAATGCGATTAGAACACGAACGAGAGGAACAAGGCGGGAATAGGAAGACAGTCAATCGTCCACCTACTGGCGGAGAGAAAATGAGTCTAGCTTGTCTTCTACCTGCATCTCATCGACCGTATAAAATGGGATCCCATGCAGGGAAGTCAGTCTAGAATGCATTATGTTGGGGGAACGGAATATCCACTTACGTCTTCTCATCGAGACATTCCACGAGACACTCCTCGAGACTAGCCTTCTTCGTCACTCGGGTCACTTCGCGCGCATCCATATAGCGGTCGGAGTGGTAGGTGAACGCATACTCGCCACCGCATTTACGTGACGCTGAAAGAGGATCATTATGCCCTGGATGCGATCATCGTGCAATACAAGAGAAAATCGGATCAGACGCTTTTATACAGAAGGCACAACTGCATAAGTAATGTCTTTCCTTGTTATCCAAAACTAACATCAGCCGTGATAATCACACGAAGTGACTACTAAAAACCGCTAGAACTGAGAAAAATAGCCGTCTTCTTCACAGAGATAGCTTTCATCCTTAGATCGCAGATAACCAGGAACAGACGATGTAAACTGCGGTCAGCGATACCACCAGGCGCCTCAGTGACACGAAAGGAGATCTTTGAGAAGTCTTTTGCGAGAGCAGCTTATCTACTGAACCAAAGCAGGGGTTTCTCACCGATATCAAATGTCCTTTCAAAGCACGGTGAGCACCTTATCAGCGTTGCGCAATGAGGAATCGAGAAGATGAAGCTCGAAATGATATGATTCATACGAGTAAGAAAAGAGCTACAGACCGAGCTTCGTTGGCTCCGAGGATTAGAGACTCCCGAGCACTGGCCCCACCGTCGAAAATTAGGTGGGTCAACTAGATAACGCGTTTCACAGGTACCCGCTCATCCAAAGCCGTGACGAGTTTATTAGGCGGAACCACTGAGTTCTCCAACGCTTAACCGTCTCCTCATCTTCAGCGACACTATACTCCACCGTCATAGTGCTCCGACTGCACTAGCATGCGTTGTTAATGGACAACGAGTGTAGTCGCTTAACTCGAACGGTGGAGACTGTTGTAACGTCACTTCTGTGCCACGAGATTACTTGGCGAAGTTGCTCTTCTCAATAAGCTGGTGGCGCAGAAGTGTGGTGGATACGCTGAAGTTCCAAGACAAGGGGACAAGGAGATAGAACACTAGAGAGTCATACCACTCATGATGAGCTTGAGACCTACATTGAGCGAGGCGCAGACAACCTACATAGCCTGCGTTGAAAGCAGACGACTGATGAAACGGGAAGTGAGACATATGAAGAGGGAAGTGGATAGCAAGATCTCCTTAAGACAGTAAAGGTGTTGTACATAAATTGGCCAATACAAGTTAACACTCCATCGAAAAGAGGACTGAAATCAGAATTCATTTTATGAACTCAAAGTTACCAAGCTCTTACTCAGGATGCACTCACTGATTTTCATCAGCATCAGAAGGCTGTGGAATTGTTATCAGCAATTACTACTATGTTTACAAAGAAACATCTAAGTCCGTCCAAGTCCAGAAAAAGTCAGTCGGCGGAAGAAAACAAATATAGTGTCTTACGCTAGAAATGAGGCGCGGCTTCTCGAAATCTGTAGGTGGAGCAGCAATATGGCTTGCAAAGAATATGCAGTTCGCGATTACATCTTCATCTTGTTTGGGATGAAAAAATCGGACGGCAACAGCGCATGCAGATTTTACCAAATCCTGTGAGTTCCACCAAATCTATTCCCCTTCTACTCCATAGCGACTTCCATAACTCACTGTTAAGGCAGTACTTCCAGTAGAATGAGTATCGGTCGTCCGCCTCCACATAGCCGTCGACGTTTTGAAGCTGATGTGGTTGGAAGACATCGCAGTGGTGAGCGAAGCCGTCCGGTGAAGGGTGGTGGTTCAGTGCAGCGCACTCCAGTGCCCGACCTGAAATGCAGCTCGTGGCAGTTCGATGATATTGTACGCATCGCTTCCAGAGCACCGCTACCAGGCAGAATATGGCTGTCAGCAACTGTGGTTACCTGGCGTCTGTGGGTCCTCTCCGAGAGAGCAAGCACTTTCACATGCGCGTAGTGAGAGCCGAGCGTTAGCCACTGACTTGAAGTTCAGCCGTACTCGTGGCCACCGAACATAAAACGGGTTGCAAGTCTCTTCGCCTGAAAATCGTTCGTTGACAGTGCGCCAATTTTCCTCCTCATCTTGAAAGAAGGTGAGACATGCAGTTATCTCAAAATATGGCTACACACTTCTACATGCACAAAGGTACGTTTAACCTTGAAATGCACCCTATGCTGAGGCTGAACATTTCTATTTGTCCTCTGTTTAATTCGCAGCTATATACTTGGGATGCGCCGCACATTCTGCTTAAACGGCTGTGGAAAGCCCTCCGTGGGAGAGGTGTCACGGAATGGCTGATCATGGTCATAGAAGGCATGTAGGAAGGCTCGAAAGTGCCGAAACGAAGGATTCGAACGAAATGACAAAAAGACTGATATCACAGGGGGTACAAAAAGGGTCGGTTCTGAGTCTGTTCCTCATCCTGTTGACACCTGACTGTGTAGTGAACCCTTGAGAAGGGCCCTCTCAGAACCATCCACTATGCGGACGATATCGGCCCACTAGTAGCCGAGAGCAAGGAGGAGCTGGAGGAGAAGCTGCTGCTGTAGCAGAGAGCCCTCGCCGACAACGGCCTCCGGATGTAGAAGACGAAATTCATTTGCTCTGAGCATAGCACTGAACCCATTCTAGAGGACCAAAGGGTGGCGATCGAGAAGGTGGAGGAATTCTGCTGCCTTAGAAGTATCCGGGGAAAAATGTGGACGAGGCGGTCAGGGGACGATTAAACACAGCCTAGCTCCAGTGGAGGGAGTCCACGGAAAACTATTGCTCCCGTAGAGGCTCAAGAACACTCAAAGGGAAGCTCTGTAAAACGGTAGCAAGCCTGCACCACCCCCTCCCCATACGGCAGTGAGTGCTTGGCCCTGAGTAAGGCACAGGAGCGGTAATGCATGCTGCGGAAATGAGGATGCTCAAGTGAGCATGCGGATGGACCCGTAAGGACATGATGCGGAATGAGAATGTTAGGGCAGTGATGAAGACATTCCCGATTCGGATGAAGATGAGGGAGCAACGCCTGAAGTGATACGGACACATCCTCAGTAGACCAGAGAATCTCCACATAAGGTTGACCCGAGATCTCAAAGCACTTGAAAAGCGTCCAACAGACCCAAAGAAACGGCGGAAGGGCGTCATCAAAAGGGATCTCGCCGAAGTCGACGCCACAGCAAACGACGCCCTTGAGAGGATGAGGTGGCGACGGATCACAAGATCAGCGGACCCCTCCATTGCACGGGATGAAACGCTCAGGAAAGGAAGAAGAAGATAAAGGAGAAGATGAAGAAAAAGAAGAAGAAGGCCGAGTCCTTGATCAATTCAGGACCCTGTAAGGATAGAGGACTTAGCTGCCGTGAGCGTTAACAAAACCTGAAATCGACAATGAGGATACAGAAAATTCTGCGCATCCTGACGATTAAGCTATACGCGCCTAACACGAATTATAAGACGCTATTAGTTAAGCCAGAACATGTTATGGCTTAAGATGACGAAAAGGCAGATGATGAAAAAGCGCATATTCGTGCGGAAGAATAGGAGCGACTTATTTAGCGGCGAGTTTCTCTTATTTCGCGATGTCAGACAGCATTCAAAAGGCGCCTTTCAGAATTCACTTCGGTGAGACAGCTCATTTTTGTCAACAATTGGAGCGCTTTGAGTGGCATCGAGTCCGTATTGGTACGTTAAGTTTTCTATCCTGCCTGCCGATGGAAAGATCAGAATCGCGTAACGAATCAGTCCCAAATGCGAAGCATAGCTATTTTAAGGCACGTCGAAGCTAACGATGTCCGAGACTAAACTGACCTGATGATATTTGTAGTAACAGTAATGACAGGAAGAGGTGTCGCATACCTGAAAGTGCTACTAGAAACAGTGCTCAGCTCATTTCCTCGGCTCATCTTTACTCAACCCAACGAAAAAATCGACTTATTTACGCTCGATAAGCAGCACGAACTCTTCGGTGCTTACTTAACTACTAAAATGCAGCCTGGAAAATATAAGAAACAGAATGGCTCTGCTGCTTAAACAAATGCGAGTCAAGCGACGTTAAGCAACTAGAGAATACGAAGGATTAGTGAACGATTCAGACGAAGCTATCGGAGTGGCCTCAGGAACTTCTGTCTGATGATCCAGTAGCCCTTGCAAAGACGTGTTCGACAAACGACGATTTCGCGGACGGCAAAATCTGGGACGACGAAATCGAAAATGGACAGGGAGCAAACGATTTCCGACGCGCATTCAGCCTCTCGAAAACGAGCCTGCTATGTCAGTTTACCCTCGATTCTTCTTCACACACCGACAAACAATAAAGCCGAAGGGAACACTGGAAATTCGTTTAACACTCCTGTGATACCCTCTGAAATTAGAAGTAGTCACGTAATTACCGCCGAAAAAATCTTTGTGACAGTATTGCCATCTGACTCAAACTAAATGCGGTGGCGGTTTTCTCTTAGCGATATTTGTCTTTATGTTATTTCAATTCTGGAGGATAAAAGGATAAAGATCGGCGTTACCCAATTCCTTCAGGGATGCATCACGCATTCTACTGCTCCGAAATATCGTGGAGTCAACTCGAATGCGTATTTCGCCCACACAATATCATACGGTGACAAGCCGATTTTCAAGTCAGTGTTCTATACTTCCCAGACAGTTCTGGCACCAATCCCTTGACATTGAAGGGGGATACCCAGCGCCTTCTCCCACCGCGCTACCACGCGCTGTACTCCAGCGGTAGAACTAACAGATGCAGAGCGAAAGGTGGTTGAAACAACCGACGAGGCAAACAGAGCTATTGATAAAATCGTTCTGTCGTTCTCTAACAACTCAATGACACCATTTTTGCAGCTCTTTTCATGTCTTTGGCTCTATTTGTCTAACTCTGCACAACACAAATCTCTTAACGTCTAAATATGCGCATTCCCAAAGCACAGTTGATATGGTAGTTTTCCTTCAGTCAGATTAGCGAAACTTTTATTGTGGAAACGTGCCACTCAACTTGTGGCATACACTCGTTTTCAAAAGATTCTCGTCAAATGGTTCATGTATTCCCACGGATTACGTCGCTTCAATATGTAGTTCTCCATAATTACCACGATTCATCAGAAGCAGTAAGGCTGACTCGTATGGTCTTTCTAGGCAATGATTTTTTGCCTTTGTCCTATATCGAGCGTGTGTTAATTGCGGTAGATTCAGAAAGGCCACAAGCTATCAGTTTAGGTTTCGATTCAATTCATTTCACTATGTATTTGCGTCGTTCCATTTGCGTTTATCTCGCGTCTATGTCCCCTCTATTCTAATTCAAGCTTTGGAGTAAACAAACCATTATATCCCGCTAAATTTCATAATGGCATTTACAGTACCGCTCTGGTATTCGGCTCCCTATATACTGTGTCTGAAACACCGAACTTATCGCAAGATGTTCACTTTTCTTTGAAAGAAGCCACAGAGATTTGCTGTAGATTAAGAGATGACAATTTTATGATGGTTCAACCAGCGGTAACATGATGCGCCCTATATATTACTGCAGTGTGGAGTACGCCATTCATTCGCTTCTATGAAGCGTCTTAGATCTAATATGAAGACATGTTCGACCTACATCATGAGTTCCGGAAACTAATGGACGAGACTGAGTGTTGTCTTTCCCAAATAAGTGTCCCACCATTTCACCGACGCTTCAGTAATGGAAGCTTGGTTGGCCTGATTGTAACCCCAACCTCGAATCGGTTAGCAGTACGTGTCACGAGAGCTGACACGCCTTCCATCGGCATCATAAAGCACCTCCTATTATTCATGCATGTCCTATTGTTTGAATCTTCATCATGAATGTAACACAAAACAAGAATCAGCTGTCAACTGGACTTCTACACAAGGCGTCGAAAAGGGAAAGTCGAGCAAACGTCCCGGCAACACTCAGAAAGAAATAGCCAGACAGTTGTTGTAGCACAGCAAACGTCCAGAGTCTGCAGATATCTCTGTTTTGGTTCGTTGAAATTACCATACACAGATGAAGGAGGTACCGAGCAAAACACATTTGCTGGCCTTCCGCATCTCCAGCCAACAAAAGACGGCCTCATCAACGATAGGTACCAGGTCGCGGTTCCATCATTCTAACGCCGACACAACCTAGCAAAGTAGGAGACATCACCTTCAGAACAAATTAAGTGCCACTTAAAGCGGTGCCCAAATGGCTGACATTTTCGTTTAGATTTTCTAGATTTCGTATCCGCACTTTAATCGTCAATGGTCGGGCGAAAAGATCTTATAAAGCTGGAAACTTAAAAAGCGAGTAGTTGGAAAGAATAAACTGAATGCCAAGGCTTGAAGGTCTTAAAATGTCTTGTTAAGTCTGGTAGCGATTAAAAGGAATTAGGAAAAAGAATACGTTGCACAGTTGGAGGAGGCGCAGAGTCTTGCTTGCACTCTTAATCAAGGTCTATAGTTAATATTAGGGGATGGGGGGGGGGAGGCAAAAGTAATGAGACTCTCCATGCCGTGCCCATGTATGAGTGGAGTCCGGTTTCGTGCCATCGTATTTGTACTTGATACTTACTGAAGGCCACCTGAGAAGTGACCACTTCGGCTCTTCCCAAAGCATGCCAAAACCCCAGTCTGTCTCATGCGGAAACTCCAGTCTGACGAGTCGACCTGCCTCGCGCAAATCTCGCCCAATTCCCAATCCCGAGCAGCTTGGACTCAATAGTCACGCAAGATGAGAAGCATGTCTTCTACCTTAACCCTGCCATGCAGCAAGTCTGAGCGAAGCCTGCTGACCTGTTACCGACCTTCGCTCGGCAGGATGTTCACGGCGAAAAGCACCTTCCGATCTTTTGAGTCTGTACCCATGGACCGGTATACTGGAAGCTGTTTTCCAAAGCAGTACGATGGACTCCAAGGCCATGGTGAATGAAATAGAAGAGATGGACCGGCGACTCGCAATTATTCGGTCTCAGCGCTTCGAGAAGGTCCTCCTCTTCGATAACGCCGCACCCCATCAGGAACAAGTAACCACGGATAAGCTTGCTCAGCTGGGCTACGTTCACGTGTCTCACCCACCGTATTCGCCGGACATCTTTCCACTACCACTCCTCCTTAAGCCTAAAGGACTTCATGGTCGGAAGGGACACAAGGACCCAAACAGACCTCGACAGCCATAAAGAGCAGTGGATCAGCACCAAGCCTAAGCAGTTCTGGAAGGATGGGATCAGCAAGTTGGTTGATCGATGGCAGCAAGGTCATTGAACTTAATAGCGAATACATTCCTCAGCACTTGAGTTGTAATTGAGTTATAAAAAGATTTATATAATAGGATAAAGAAATTTATTGAATTTGGCTCACCCTAATATTAGGGTGCCCGCTAACGCCTACCAAGTCTTTTATTCCTCCAAAGTCGGTGAACTGCGGCCAGAGTATGAGCTTTGTTATCCGCTGACGACGGGCCTTCCTTAATTTCGGGTTTTCGGCATTTTTCTTACTGCTACAAAACCCTAGAAATTGTTCCAGCCTTTTTGATCGAGAAATAATGTGCACACTAAACTTTCAGGTGGATGCCGAACCATTAATTCTGATTCAAAGTGTTGAATATGCACAGGGACTTCGGTTGTTGTTTAAAACGCAGTCACATCAAGAAACTGTTTAATGGAAATCTCAATTCCTCTATTAGAAAACTTCATATAAGTAGCGTTTACGTAACAGGAGAAAAAAGAAAAGGCTGCAATATTCCTACAAGCTCAAGGCAAGATTTGTCTCCCAACAGTTCAAAACACCTTCGCTTTTCATTTTCAAACAAGTTAGACGTTCTTTATTCGTGCTAGAAGTGTAAGAATTTTAAAACCATCCAAAAAGTGCAGGCTTTTTGGACATTCCGAATTTTCGTCGAATTCACTGTCATCTCCAGATGACAGGAAAAGCAGACTCGCAGTCCTGAGTGCGCGCATTTTTTATGCAGCCCTACTCCTGCAGCGTTCATTTGCCATTATATTACGTACTTACCTCCTTTGTCAATACTTATATGGTTACAGTGCAGTACAGTCACTACAAAAACAGCTTGTCTGGAACCCATGGTGGTATCGTAGGCCGCTGAGCTGCACCGTATTTTATGTTATTTTAGTTTAATTTTGCCTACTGTATCATGACTGTTCTAGCAGAGAGTCTAAGGCTCCACATTTAAACATCTGTGAGTGATATGTGCGTTGGTAAAGCTTTAATATCTTCTCACCATTTTCCTAATTGTTGACAATTCCTGCTCCTCACTACTTTCCTTTTCTTCCATCTTCGTCTTTATTTGTATTCTTTCTATAGCCAATTTAATCTGTTCCTCTTCGTCCACTGCTTGTAGATTCTCTATTCTGTTCCTCCAGAATAGAGAATCTACAAGCACTGGACGGAATAGTATCTTTTTGGAGGTCTCATCTGCTTCATTCCTGAGAGAATATGCCCCAGCGAAAATAACGTTAAAGAAATCAAGAGTTCTATATGACAGTGATGGGCTTCAGTAAAACGACAAAATCTTCCAGAAAGAGCGACAAGACGGCAATAAAATGGGCTATACTAAAACGGCAAATATCGTGACTTCAACAGCTTTTTCTTTTACACCTGAATGTATTTGGCGAATGGTGCTTGGCCTTCCTTCAGAAGCTTACACAGCAATGATTAGTGAGTACTTCAAAAACTTTTGCAAACGTGAGTACTAAGGTAAGAACGCAAACATAGGCACAGCATCGAAAAAGGGCGCGTGCGGTCAAAGTCCTGATTGGTTGGCATGTGTTTGGTCGGTGCTCTGATTGGCTTCGTCAAAGTCCTGATTGGTTGCCGGGCTTCCAACTCCCAATTCTGCTCAACTTCGCGAAATGTACCCTATTACTAATTGTAGACCGAGGTTTGCTTGCTTGTTCTTTTTGTATTGCTTTGTTCGTTTAAGCTAAACTATAATCTACGCCTTGAAATAAATAAATGAATAAATAAATAAACACTTGCTTATACAACGGCTGGCCATCGCAAGTCTCTATTGGCAAAATACACACTCAAATTGCCTCCACGACATCGTAGATGTAGAATACGTGACGCACCCCAAAAAAGATTTATTAACGCCATCTTTCATCCTTTATCTTTCACCATTCGGATGAGTGGAGAAATAAATGCGTTTAGGAGTTATAGTACTGTGATGTTCCTGACAGTATCCCATACAAAAACACAAGATACGGACAAATTTTGTCGGATTGCGTGCTTTTTCCAGAGCCAACGAAGTAATGCACAATAAGGTTCAGAAGGAAAGACGAGAACTAATAAAGAAAATCCGATTGCAGGCGATCTGCTGCGAACTAATGCGCTCTATGTAATGGGAAGAATTAACGATCATGACCAATACCGTGGAGAAGACGCGCACGCGCTCTCAAACTGGACAGAAATGGAACGACGGATTACTCGATATTGATGCAGCAACGAACGAATGGAGAAGCAGCGATAATCAGCGCGATTTACGCTCGAGAAACGACCAGACGCACTCGCGCAGTTCTTTCCCGAATCAACCCCGTCACCGCGCAAGGAGGCGACCGGACAGTTGGGAGGAGCACTTAGGCCAGGGAGTAGCCACGCATGATGGGCTACAGAACCGTTGCGGAAGCGTTCACTTGACAGCGGTATCACGGAAGAGCAATTGCTGCGAAGTAGGTCAGCGCTTGTCGGCGATCGAAGTGCGTCAGGTGGACTTCACCGGAGTGTGTGTAAAAACCCCACCAAATTCCGAGAACGATCGAATTAACCGCCACATTGACCAGAAAAGAAGCGGACAGCCGGGTTGAGTCCCCAGACACTCATTGACCTATTATGATTTTTTTTTGACGAAAACCTCGGGGAAATCGCATCTGGCAGAGTAGGGAAGGCGAAGTGTCCTCGGAAACGAAACGCTGACGAGCGAACGAAACCGGGACACTTGCCATGTATAGGAATAAGCAGGGTGGGAATCGCGAAAATTGCGCGACCACATACACAGCCAGCCAGCGAGCCACATCTACCACGACCTTGGCCTGCTAGCGAACAGATAAGGCTAGCGAGGGCGACGAGGCACGACATCAAACTCACAAACTGCGCTGCGCCAGGCGACTCCAAGAAAACAGACGCGAATGCAATGCAAACACGAACGCTGCAACGGGAGCACGAAGGATGGGAGACTCTTTTCACGCAGTAGCGCAACATGAAGATCGTTCCTGTCTTCGAGGATCTTGTCTCATTTCACTGTTTGCAGCCTCTGAAGGAACTAGTCGAAATCGCTAGCCCTGAAAGGCCTCGAGTCTCGTTGCCAATTCAGTACTGCTCAGTTAGTTACTTAGTATATTGTTTGCCCATGGAGAGGTCTTTTACTTCTGTGCCAGCGAGGTTGGTAGGTGGAAAAGTTAAATCTAGTTAGCGTTGGGGTTTCGACCGTTTCGTCGCCTTCACTTTCCACCACTGAGTGTAGCAGTGGCTACAACTCTTTGTTAGCAGACCAGTAGCGAACTTATTCATCACAAAAGCAAAAACAGCCGATAACGAGGTTTCAAGATGAGAAAACATGGAGACTATCACAGCAATAACATTCAGGAAGACTGTGCTTTGAAGCTGCTGTTCAAAGTGGAAACTTTTGAGTAGTTATAAAATTCTTTCACGTTTTGTAACAGGAGTATTCTTAACCTCACTCCAAAGCACAGAAAAGCTCAGCGATTACATACAGGAGAATCTGACATGTGCTTCTCTAGTATGTCTGTCACAGTATATACTTTTTCGGTTTATGTATAGGATAAAGCATAAAGGATAAAGGTAAGAGTCGGCCGATGTCCATCTAGCTCTGTGAATATGGAAGACTGCGTGAATATTGCGATTGTTTAGGGGCTTGATTCCAGAAGTAGCGTCGACTACGAAGGAATTTAAGTAAAATGGCCCACCTTTGTCCTTTATGCCAACAGCGCGCTGATGTGTATAGATGCTGATTCGGTAGAACACAAACACCAGTAACAAAATTATACGATATTTAATACACTGTTAAACAACACTTACAGTGTCAAAATAAATGGCTTTGGAGGTAAACACTATCCGAAGGGCTTTAAGACACAGATTTAAATTGAATGCAAGCGTATCGAAGGACATCACACTGAAGTAAGCATTTTGAGGATGTTTGGCCCAAGAAGCACCTCCCATGAACGGGAAATATCGTAGCGACCAAACTCTTAATCGTACATTGAGGCATTACAGAACAGTATAGAGGTCGGCGTTACTCAATTCCTTTGCGGAATTCGTCACGCGTTCTACTTCTACGAAATGCTGTGGAGCCGTATTTAGACCATACGGTGAGTTGTCGTGGCACGCCAATGGAAGAGTCAGTGTTTTATCCTTCCCAGACATGTCTGATATCATTTCACCGACGCCAGGTATGGAGTGCTTGGTTGGGTCGGGAAAAATCCGAAGCAGGAATCTGTAATCGGAAACTGCACGCGTCAGCTGGCGTCTCCTTTGCCTGTGCTACTGCGCACCCCTGATGCATTGTGCTTGACCTAGAACCTCAGTGGGATTACTAGTTATCGAAACAGCCGGCCGCCTAGGTTTGCTCTATCAGAGAAGAGTTCAACATTCTGTGCTATCTCATTTCGCAGATCTCGATGTGCACAAAACTTACACCTTGAATCAAATGGACATCACGATATCGCGAGTGCACAAGCTAGCGCTCATTTTTCACCTTTCAAGCACTAACCATTTTTGCAAAACCTTGTAGATGCCTATATAGCAAGCCCTTGTCATTCCCTGGTTTGTATGAATCGAAGATACGGCGCAGCGTGTCGAATTAAACAAGCCCTAAAGCGCCCATTCTGTCAGGGAACCTCAGCCGAGGAACTTTTCGCTGAGGTAGCACCGAACTCTCTTACCTCCATTCAATTCACATGATATGACTTCAGGCATGTTAACACGTACTCACTTTAGAATAAAAGACAAAGGACGGCGCTACTCAATCCCTTTTCGGATGCGCCATGCATTCTATTTCTATTGGATGTCGTCGAGGCGATTTGAATGCTTATTTGGCCATACAACAGTGGTGACTTGTGGTGACTGGCCGATGAAAAAGTCAGCGCTTTGTCCTTCCCATACAACTCTAGTACCAATCCCCTGACCACGACGGGATAGGCTGGATTGGCCCCTGAAATCCGAACCAGGAACCTGGTATCGGATGCAAGCGACAGTCAGCACCTCCTCCGACTGCGCTACACGCACCCACACTCATTCTACTGAACTCAAAATACCCACCTACTGCTATTCAGGATACATTCACATCTCAACGGCTATATTAGACTTATGTGAATGTATACATACACTACACTTCGCACTCGCTTCTAAACATATTAGACCTGACAATTAGGAGGAACTCGAAGAAGTCACCTGCGCCCAATTTACCGCTATGTTGGTTAAATAAGATATGGCATCTCATAGGTCTTGTAGGTAAATGAGAACAACTCGGCCTTTCCAGATTTAGTCATTTTCACACTAGTATTTCAGAACCTTTTGGATGACATAGGTATCGTGAAGAAGCTATTGAGTTGGGGGTTAGCCCCATCCTTTCCACCTCCCTAAAATGGCAAGGTTTCTGAGGGTCTGATTTGAAAACGTTTTGAGATCTGATGGAGCTTGTTCAGAAATAGAAATCCGAGTGAAGCAGAGTTTTCAAAACCGGAAGGCCTGCTATCAGCTAAGGCATTATAAGAAGTAGGAACCAATAACCAGAACTGTTCCAAATTTCCGAATGTGCAAACTGCTGACATTCGGCGAGTATTAGTAGCCTGCAGCTTACCACGAAACTATCTCAACGGCAGGTTGGAACGGCCCAAGAGCTGTATATGTGGCGAATCGCCTCTCCCTGGGAAAGAACAAAATGCAGGAATCTCAACCCCAATACAACTCTGCGCAGAGTTAGGGGCGACGGAAGCTGGGCCGTTGGCGGCGTTAGCCCCCTGCCTGCGCGCAGAGGGCGGGCTCAGATAGGCTGGGAATAGTGACGACGGTGGAGCAGTGGTTGCGCAGTGGACATGGGAGCAGCGTGGTAGGATGGAGAGGTTTGTGGTTCGACTCTCCTACGGTGCAACATTTTTACACTTCCTAGAAAAGATCCACCACAATCAAGCAAAGCACTCTGTGTAGAATCGCAACGAAAAAGGACGCGTGAGTGACTTTACTCGTCCATGCCTACCGAATCCACCGTAATCAATCGACATTTTAAAAACCTCATATACGTGGTCAGAGTGTGGAGCAAGGTCGTTCTTGCTGATCTATCTTGCAAATTAACAAATTATGCTCTCAACAGGGGTTGACTTGGCGCCCCTTTTGGGGAGTGTGTCCCTTGCGGCACATCATGAGTCTCTATGAAAGGTGAGTGGAACATAGCAGCCAGTTTCTCTTCCATCTTGCGAGTTGCGCAATACGTAGATGATGGTGGAGGTACCAGCATGGAATCAGAAAGGAGGACTCTACATGTTCAGAGGAGGAAAGTCTTGAGGAAGACACTAGTCAGCAGTGTAGATCTTTTGGCTTCATTGAAGTGGATATGTCAGAGGAGAAGGCGAATTTTGCAAATCTGTCCTGCTTAGAAATAACTTTAAATCTACATTATTGTCTAACGGAAAGAGTCAATTTTTCATTTCGCTCTACTGAAAGAAGCGGTCGCCACACTCAGGTAGGCATACGTTTCGATTCATTTCGTCTCCTGCTGTGACTTAGCATAGTCACTTGAAATTTCAAAAACAGACCTTACATAAGGGATAAACTCCTTAAATAACCCCTATAGGCTATGTTTAAGCAAAGAAACGTCTCCATTTCTGGAGTCGTCAAAGCATGATAGCACCTGTGAGCCGTGATTCCTTTCTGGCGTCCTTTTTCGTTGCGATTCTACACAGAATGCTCTAGTTGGTTGTGACGGATCACTTCTTTTACGAAATGCAAGAATGTCACACCACACGGAAGTCGAGCCGCAAACCTCTCCCTCTCACCATGCAGCTTATCCACTGTGCCACCACCGCTCCAACGGCGTCGCTGTTCTCACCACTGTTGGTCATCCTACTTGAGCCGGCCCTCTGCGCGCAGGCAGAGGGCTAACGCCGCCAACGGTCTAACTTTCGTTGTCCATAACTCTGCGCAGTTGTATTTGGGTCGAGACACCTGCATTTTGTTGTTTTCCAGGGAGAGGCGATTCCGCCCATATACAACACTTGGTCTGTGCTGACCTATCGTTGAGATCGCCTCCTGGTTAGAGCCGACAAAGCGACTAAACGAATTCGAGCCATTTGCTAGCTGCCCGGTAGGAACATGGACAAACAACATAAGGTGACACTAACACTCCAGTCCCTATATATTACGCCTCTTAAGTTACTACTGTTTCGATAGGTAATTTGAAATGGCCCCGGTTGCACCCGACTGGGCAGCCTCGGAGAGGGCCGCGGGAGGAGCTGCACTCTCTAAAGTTCTGCGAGAAACTAACGCGATCTAGACCCGAAAGGCTTATATCATAGTTCCGTTTATTCCACATCATTTAAGGGTCTGCGACGAAATGCGGAGCCTATCCGCCCCAGACTGAACACATCCCGACGCGAAACATGACATAACAGTACCACGCGTTTGCTATGAAGGTTGCTCAGCCTTAACGTCGCAATGAAAGTGGACACAAGCCTTGCACTCCAAGCTCTTCACAGACCTTGCAGAGCCTTGCACTCCAAGCTCTTCACACCACAGAAGACCTTTATGGCACATAGTTATGGCACAGATCTCAATTACACAAAGAATTTCGGCAGTATACATGAAACAGGACATTTCACAGGTTCAACAACATATGTAGACAGGAAAAGAGCGTGTATTAATGAAAAATGAAGAAATATGTGAGGCAATGCACCTCATCAGAAGTCGAAAAACCTATCAGGTCATGCCTACAACATAAAAACATACAATGCCATTAAGCCGAAATGGAAGCCTAAACCAGTACAGAAGAGTGCGCTGCCAAATCTACGCGTCCACGCAACCTCGACATCCTCATCCTACTCTTGATTCCCTGCGTCCAGAGCAGGATGTGGGAGCGGCCTGCAGCAGGATGGAAGCAGCGAAGCAAGGCGTGATGCCAAATAGACCTGCACGATGAATTTTGGAGCTACTGAGGACACAGCTTCCAGTTCCAGCTTAGAGCGGATAGAGTGGAGCAGATCCAGCTGCAAAACGATTTCCAGAAGTACTCTCCAGAACACAGAATCGACCACCTCACCTCTTGCACAACGTCCTCTTCTCCTAGAGATTCCGCTCGACGACGAACCTTCGTTATTTTCACGAAATCGCGATTGCACAGTGCGAGAAACTGATGACCATCGATGGGCAAAACAGACGCATGCGAAGGCTTAAACCTGAAGGTAACCAAAAGATAACACACGTTAGAGGAGTGGAAATTCGATGCATATTGTAGAAAACTCATGAATATCAAATCAAGCGGCAAACATATTGTAGGAAACTTATGAATATCATATCGAGCGGCAAGGATTCAATGCCAGGAATCCTTTTTTACGAGTCAGTGGGGAGGGGGTTTAGATTTCGTTGCTTGAGTTTACCGCATTCCATGAAGAGAAGATATGAGCTTGGAATTTATTCTCTAGAATCCCGTCGAAAGACAAAGAAATATGCAAATGTTTTCAAAATATTGGACGATACAATAAAAACTAACTTTTTGAAATTCAACAGACTTCTCCAAACCTTGAATTCTTCAATAATCCGAAATTTGAAAATTCCACACTACTTCTGAAACGAGTAGCTAGTTAATCTACTTTTGCTCAGCATTGATCACTTCTAGAAATAAAGCTGATTTGTCTCTTCTTTGATCACGGTTTTTCACGTGGGTTGAAAAAGTCAATACTCGACAAGGACCCGTTGATACTCAGGGTTTGGATTTCACGTGAAAAACTACTATAGAATTATCCGAAATCTCCTTTGTACACAATAAGAAATTTTGTTTGAGACCGACAATATTCCAAGTGTAGATAGAAAATGGATCCATTAATCTAAGAAGGGAACCAATTCCTTAGCAAAGCCTCAATAATGTTGGCAGCACAATGGGAAAAGGGAGTCAATGGCCTATTCATATCTTCCGCTGAGCAGGTTGGAAGGAGCCAGGTTCTGAAAACTTATAACATTGATGTATGTCTGGATTTCGAAGTGATTAACGAGATTTTTGCGGACCAGAAGATCTTTATATTGCGGTTGATCGAACTCTACTGAATAACCTCAGTAAATTCTCTCTTTTAAATACCCCGATGACGTTATTTACGAACTGCAACTTCTGAGGCCCACATCTAGCATGAAAAGCTCACAAACTCTCTCTTCGTGCTTACTGAAATGCATTAACCCTTCCGCTTTTGTGGAGTTGAATCATACTTTTCAGTTCCTCGGTTCATTAGCCATCAAAGAAAGGTTTCCAACCCATGGTGAGCCTTTGCGATGGTGTTTTGAGAGGCAGGATGTAGGGTCATGTGAGCGGAGTCCAGAATTACAATTTGTTTTGGCTGAACGCTTTTTAAAGACCTGAAAGAGGTGCGAAAACGTGTGCGCAACACTCCCCCCGATGTGCCTCGGTGGAGCAGTCGGTGGCAGTGGGCCTCATAGGAGCACACCGGCGGGATTCTGAGTTCGAGTCCACGTAATGTCAACATCATTGCACATAATACTTTGTTGTTATTACGCTTTCTCATGATCATATGAGTCAATTTTGGCCATCAATGTTCAATGCAACAAACCAAGGCTGTCTACTTGCGCCTTCATATATACTAGTTTTTCAACGATTCGTATCTGCACCATATCATTTCTCTGGAAATAAAAGTCTTATTGTTCTTCCCTTCTTCAACAGCAAGGGTGCAAAATTATGAAGCAATTGAGTGGTCAGCCGACTACACGTTCAGGTGAGAACAACGTTTTTATAGCACCCATGTATCCATACGGCCCGGGTTCATAATATTCAACCGTAAAGGTATGCGTATTTGTATGCAATTAAAGCTATCATTGGTGATTTGGTATGATATGGTAGTGGTGCAGATAGGCATCGTTGAAAAACTGCCTCATATAGAGGCGCAAATAGAAAGCCTTGGTATGTTATAAGCATTGATGGTCTAAAATTGACTCCTGTGATCATGAGAAAAGCTAATAACAACAAACTAATGTGTGCAAAAGTATTGGTAGTACGCGGACTCGAATTTAAAAAATTGTCGGTGCGCTCCTATGAGGCGGCACTTCTACCGACTACGCCACCGAGGCACATCTCATGGGGTGTCATAGGGGGTTGATGAGTGTAGCGCACGTTTTCAAAGTTCTTTTTCAGGTTTTAAAAAAAAAGCGTATAGCAAAAACTAATTGCAATTCTGGACTCCGCCTACGCGGTCCTATCAAAATAGCATCACAAAAGCTCAACTGGAGTTGGGAAGCTTTCCTTGTAAGTTTTAACAAGCAGCTAGAATTCTGGGGCAAGCAAAAACAATTAAACAGAACAAATTAAGCATTAGGTGGGATAACAACCATCACGTTCTGGTGTAGGACTTACTCTACGCTGCTATGGATAGTTTCCTTGGAGAATTTAACGGCTATAGGCATGAAGCGATTCAAATCTCCGCCAATATCAGCACACAAAATGTATCAAGAAATGCTCACCGGGAAAAAGGCACGATTGCTTGTAATTTGGTTAAAATGACACGAATATTCTGATAATGTGGCTTTGCAAAAAGCGTTTACAATAGTTTAATTAAGCGAGTACTAAGAGTTTAATGAAAGGTTGCTGAATTCCAGAATAAGTAATCACAGGAGCTTAAAGGATAAAGGACGGCGTTACTCAAGCTCTTTTGGGATACGACACGCATTCTACTTCTACGGGATGTCGGGAAGGCGATTTTGAATGTGTATTTGGCCATACAATGACTTGCGGTAGGAAGGCCATACAATGACATCACAGGAGCTTACCTAAACTAATGTTACACTAAGGATACCCCAATATTGCACACCATGTCATTCTATTGACACGCGTGTGAGAAGCCGTACCTTGCTTCAAAAACCAACTTCGCTTGTGACCTATTACCCTGAAATTTAAGGATAAGGATAAAGGACAGCATTACTCAATCCCTTTTGGGAAGCGCGACGCATTCTACTTCTACAGGATGTCGTGAAGGCGATTTGAATGCGCATTTGGTCATACTATGCCTTGCGTTGGCCAGCCGATGAACTACAGGCTAGCGCTTTATCCTTCCCAGACGAGTCTAGTACCAATTCACCGACCCCGGAGGGATGGAAGGCTTGGTTGGCCTGGGCGGGAAATCCTAACTCGGAATCTTGTATCGGGTGCAGGCGACAGTCGGCGCCTCCTCCGACTGCGCTACACGCGTCCGAGATATAGTATCTACCAAATATGAAAAAACCTCATATATGGTCCGAATTATAGAGTAATGGAGTATTATAGAGTTTTTGATGCACAACAACAACTCGCACTGGGTCTCGCGAAACAAAACACATGAAATCTTCTAAAAATCAGATCACCTACCCTAGCCACTGCATTTGCTTCACATAGCTTCCTCGTCCTTCTCTGGATTCCACAATGCGACCATATTTGTAGACTAACATTATTTCAATACCTAAATTAGGCATACGATAACGAGCTAAAATGGCATAGAAAGCGATTTCTACCATGAGGATCGCTGTCGAACAATCCGTATATTGGTATTGCCAGCTTGCCAATTAGCCATCGAAGGACCTGGCGGGTGCAAATGTCGGGATACCCTCTCGCCTGAAAATCTCATCGTTATTAGCGCGGCGTAATGCTACAGCATGCGCTGTAGCATACAAACACCAATGCAGCGCCTGTTCTTGTCACAGATGTTTGCAATAGAGTGACTTAGGGCAGCCACGCCTTTGCACAATTACGATAAGAACTTGAAAATGCTTGACAAGGGTTAAAACACTCGATGAATACTTATTGTTCACCTCAAAGTTGTGGCGTGAAGTTGACTACACTCAATTGGATCAGGTTATTTTCACTATAAAGAAATAAACACGCAAACAAAATAGAAAAGGAAAACCCGATCCTTTAGAAAACTAAAAAGCTCGGAAAGCCTTTCACAAAATTTATGTCATTATCCAGAGCAAAAAGTCGCCATCAGCAAAGCAATGCATTTCGCTACAGGCAAGGAGCTTGGTTTGCGCCAAGATGCAGAGGTTGCAAATCTAGTGTGTTTTTAAAGAGCAGCTAGACATAAATGTCAACTTACACAAGCCAGACTTTCTCACAAAGCTCCACGCGTATGAGGTGATATAAGTATTATTCTTGCTGCACAAAGTATCCTTGTAATGCATAAAATAAAGCCCAGTGAGGGAAAACAGGAAGGCAACATCTAAACTCGAACAGCCCAATAAACATAAAGTCATAATGTTATTAAAAATAATAAGTTCGGTGTTACTTCTTCTCCTTCGCACATTATAGCTCCGCACAAAATAGCGACAAACCGACTCCATAATTGGTTTACGTTGCACTGTGGCACCGGGTGTCGCGTGCACCCAATTCCAGGTTCCTGGTTCGGATTTCCCGCCTAGGCAATCAAGTCATCCATCTCCCAGGACTGGTCGAACTGGTGGTACAAAACTTCTCTGGGGAGGAGAAAACACTGACGTTTCCATCGGCTGTCCATTGTATAAGCCAAGTGCGCGTTCAAATTGCCTCCACCGTGGCGCCCCCCGTAACGACATTGACTAATACCATCTCTTTGGTGATTCCGCCTGATGGCAGAACCACCAAAGAGATGAATTAAATTACCAAGCACAGAGATCAACGCCTATTGTCTCGTGAACCGCACGCTTCCCCTTGGCAACCTTTTCCGTGCAATACAAGAACGTCGGCGTGGCTGTAATGTGAATGCGGATTTGAAATGCGAAAAGGAGTGTATGCTGAAAGGGCGAAAATCGAAAATTGAAAGCCGTTTCGGCGGAAACGTTGTTATGTATAAAAAATTCCGATATTTAACAGAATTATTGGATCTATCTTAAGGAGAGGCAGCTTGTTCCACTGTTTGACAGTGGAAGCAAATGTCAAAGGAACATATTACAGACAAGGCAATAACTAGCCCATGAGAACGGGTAGAGGGTTTACAATCCCTAGGATAGATCCGAATTGGCGATTCAGATAAGCACCTACCAGTATTCTTTCGCTTTCGCACAGTGTGTCACAGTTGCGTAACCGAGATGAGTTTAAGACTCTGTAGGCGTGTAAAATATGTCGATCGAGGCCACTAATGAATAATGCCTCCTTCGTCAAAGGTTATGAGCGCTAACAGCAGTCCTAATTAGTCTCACCGGTGTCGGGCGAATCCCTATTTCTCACTCAGTCACTCACTCTTTATCATATCGCTCATGCTCTCTCTCTCTCCCTCTCTCTCTCTCTCTCTCTCTCTCTCTCTCTCTCTCTTGAAACAGGGTTCCAATAGCTCCGTTGGTTGCAGCAGTCAAATACACCGCGAAATTCAACATTTTATGGTTAGCGTGCTGTATCACTGTGTTAGGCTATAGAAATCACTGTTAATCCAGAGGGATATCTATCTTCCCGCTGACGTAGGATGTGCACTAGTTCACAATGGGTATCCAATAAACTTAAACGTTGACCCTTCACCTTCCCCCTCGAAGGTGCAGTGCGCCGAAAACAGATGCGCTTCATATACCCTCCCTCATGAGTTGATGGCTTTATTAGAGACCTCAGCCACAAGCATGGTAACGGAATATACTTACCGCTAACAGTGATATAAAGTGCTAAAATAAAAAGATAAACAGAGACGAACATGGAAACAACTGACTGACCGTGACCAGCAAACTCCTCGGAAACACGTCGAAGTAGCCTTCATCTATCATCTTTTGAAAAATAGCGTCCTTTTCAACGACCAGTATGAATTCAGCGTTGCTTATTACACGGAAATTCGTCAGGGATTCTGCAGAGTCAGAGTCAGTTCAGCATCGACTCTGCACAGTCGAAGATTAGATAAACACGATTCTTGTTGAAGTCCAAAGGAACGAAACCCACCAGTAATCATCACTTGCTGGTTGCGGCAATCAATTAGCCTTTGTTCATCCGTCATGAAGGTAAGTGCGCCTGACAAAACTCCCTTGCTGCTGGATATCTGTAATCAGCGCATGGTTGATCACATTTTTAAATTCAGCGAAATAACGCAAACAGACAAGCACAATGAAGAATAAGAAGAGGACTGCGGAAAACACTTAAAGAAAGAAGGGGAAGGGCTCACAATGTTGAGTGCTTGACGTGGCTCGTCGAGAAGATCACATATGGATGTTATCGTGCGATCCAAATTTGACTGAATCTTATAGAGGCTCTTGTGCTCGTAAAACAGGTCCCTGAAAAGTTAGGTGTTACCATTTCCCGCAATATACGAATGAATTCCAATTAGAAAGCCAACTGTCTGCCCTGGGGGGGGGGGTATTGCTGACATGCGGGCTGTACAGGCTGGCAGCCTTTCTGTACTCGTCCTTCCCATCGCTGCCAAAAGAGGGACTCGTTCGGGGTCGGGGAATGGGGCCCTTTAGGGCTCTTGTATTTTTTTGTATAACACGATTAGCTAGTCAGTCTCTAACGTGCGGGCGAAGAACTCCGGTCAGTCAGCCAGACTGTCTGAATTGACAGGCAGGCGAGACCAAGCTGCCACCAATCGTTGTGCTCCCACTCTACTCAAGTAAAAGTGCTATACGATGCCGCGAACCAAATGGCTAGACAGCGGCTAGAACACGAACCTCCGACTATATGTCCTCCGACACCGTCTCAGTTATGTCAGCGACAACGTTTTTTGAAGAAGCGTCAAAATCTTGGGCAAACCCACCGTTTGGTCGACTGCTGGCCATTGCTCAGAAGACGGTAAATCTGTGCAAGGCACTGGACCACGTAAGCACATCTCCCTCCTCTCCCAGGAGTGATCACAATTTGCTTATCGGCATCGTCGCTGCTTCTTTAAAAAGAGCATAGCATCAACGATAATAAATGGATAAACGACATAATTTAAAAACATGTTCTGCGAAGCTCAAGTAATTGGTGGATTCCCTTCATTCACCTCTTACTGAGTAGAACTCTGTTGCTCAATAAATGTTCTGACCTACCATCCCTGACAGTTTGCCGAAGACACCGTGACAGGCCAATGAAATTACACCACACTACCTTCAACAAGGACTGTCCCCCTAAGAAATCGAGGTCCGCTATCTTCATGTTGACTATGCTGACCAACCAAGCAAGGATTTTCTGAGCAACAGCTGCGCGCTTCTGAAGTTAATGGGGCCGCTCCTGTAGTGAAAAAAGAAGCGCGTCGTCATAAGGTCTACATTTACAAGCCACACGTCATGTTGCAAACTTCCACTAAGGTGGCACCACTCTATCTTACCATTAGGTGTGAAGATTTTAGGGATACATATTGCGCTTGAGCATCATGTTACTCTTTTTAGAGGCAATGTTCCCTGCACTACAGCACAAGGATGGTAGAGCCTGTTAACAAGAAAGTTGCGTAAAAGACTGGTCGTGAGGCCCTGTGCACAGTTCCTGTTATCGCCACGAAAGATTCGTGGCGATGAGTTCTGCAGAGCGATGCGAAAGCTCGGCTTCTTATTGCTCTGCAAGCGACGCTTAGCTACATAGGGCTTGTTCATAATACGCGACGAGATCGACGGGAGCGGCTGATCGGCCACGCAAATCTTTCGTATCGATTATTGCAGGGCATCTCCCAGCAAGATCGATACGCATGATTTGCTTATGTATGTACCCACGCTAAACACTGCGCGCAACGCGAAAAGGTATCCCATCACCGCGAAAGAATCGCGGCGTTGGAATGTATACAGCACGCATTAAACGTACATTAATAAAGTACGGACGAAATTCCCGCGCTAGAAAGACACTAACACCGAATAGTCGTAGTGCCCTGAAGTTTGGAAGAAAAGCATCGAAAAGTTGATGAGCTATTGCGCTAAACTCCGTTGTTCCGCCGGCTAACCCACGTAGCAAGGGAGTGCATCCTTCGCTTGGTCTGACAGCGATTGGTCGAGATTCGTGAAGAAAACCCGTCGACTTTTTGTTAGAGAGAAGACAAATTTGATAAAAAACTACATTGATGGTGTGATATCAAAGTAACAAGGGTTCGTGAAAATCAACTTACGCTCTTAGTATCAGCCGAGGAGGAAGCCTCGATGAAGTCAGTTGTTTGATCAGATCGATGTAGAGGAATTCAATTTTGCGAAGGACCTTGTTCCGCAGAGTCTCGGCGTTCCAGCCAGCATTCGGATTTGAAGAGCCAGGTACAGCCATCTGAAAATTCAACAATCGCCTTCTCCTAGATACCGTTAAAACTTATGCGACCTCGATTTCTCGAACTACAACGACATAATGAACAACTCCAGCTGCAAATCTTGGAATGGTAAATGCAGCATCGTAAGCCTGCTCAGTTGTAAGTCTAGAGGGAGGGAGGGAAGGGGGGGGGGGGTACATTTTGTATTCTTCCCAACTGTCAGCTTTTCCTGGACGCAACGAACTTATCGTCACATGTCATTTTACAATGATAGTGTTTCCGGGATCTATCCTAGTCGGAAGGGGGCACTGCTGGAAGAGCAGAACAAGCAAACAGGATGGCTTCTCCTGACTACGAACTTCCAAATAAAAGTCAACCCATAGACTAGTTCAGTGTATTGTATAGTAAAACAGATTTCTTTCAACTCTGCCTGTGTCAAATGGTAAGAGAAAAGTGTGATAGATCCTGTTCCTGTAAATGTGCTTACTATTTCTACGTAATCTTCCTCTTCCATGTTTTCGGACAAATTCTCTGGATGCTGAGAATAAGAAAAAAGGAATAGAAACAACGAGCGTTTCTATAAGTATATAAGCGACTATGGCATAAAAATACAGACAAGGCACTAATACCACGGCGACCAGCGGACTACAGTACGCTAAACTAGGCGACAGTCACAGTGTGGTGTCCGTGCTCCAGAGTTGTGTAAAGTCGAGCCGCGTCCCTCTAGATACGAACCGCCACCGCGTGAGGCGAGCTGTGCGGCAAGCCTTTCTGGGGCCGGATTCATCAAAATTACTGCAGTAACTTTAACGGAGAATTGTAAGCAAAAGCTCAGATAACGCGGCTTATCAAGCGATATGGTGAGCGATAAGCCGCGTTATCTGAGCTTTTGCTTACAATTCTCCGTTAAAGTTACTGCAGTAACTTTGATGAATGCGGCCCCAGTGCTCTCCTCCGCTGTCGCAGGGGTACTCGGAGCACCACCGCAACCCGTTTCGCAACCGTCTCCATTCGTCTACTTAAAAACAATCGCACAACTTGGGACCAATTACAGTCGCTCTCGTTATAACGCTTTTGAAGTGACCTGACGAAATCTGTGCTATAACGGGACTCGCCACATAACCGGAGACGACCCTCTTTCTAGTCTTTTTATGCATAGGTTTATCAAAAATCGCATTCAATGACAAAATATGGCTACAGCAATAAGATAAGTGACCATGAAGAGAGTTTGAACTTTAAATTATTAGTGAAGCCCTGTCCTAAGAGATGCTCTCTGGTATATGCATATTTATGAGGAATATGCCTGAGGAGTAACGAGTACAGACGAGGTTGGACATAGTGAACTACAAAAATGTGTAACCTGATGCTGCAAGATCACTTGCTGCGATCAAAACACTCACGGCAAGCGGGACTCGAACCCGCATTCCCTGCCTTTTCGGGCGGTACGTTAGCCCACTACATTATCAGTTCTGGTGAACCGCGTGCCACATCCGCGATATTGCTAACGGCTTATCAGCACTCTCTCATGATTTGGGAATGTTGAGTGCGATCAAACAGCGCTATTGCTGTAATCCTGTCCCGAAAGTATACAGGGGCAGGGACGCAAGTCCAGCATAGCAGGAGGGTTCTCGCAACAAAACCTGCAACAATTGGGGGTCGAGCGTTCCAGCCCTCCTTCCCCTGCCCCGCCCACCCCAACCCCTGGGCTTGCTCGAGAGTCCAGTGGCTGCCTTAAGAGATTGTGGAGACGTAGACATTTGCCACGCCTCTGTTTGAAGGGCGCGGGGTAGAACGCCACTCCGCCGCAACAATTCATACACCTTCCCTCGTTCCTGATATAGGAAACGTCCCAACATACGGCAACTCCTAAAGACTACCCGGACTCTTCCTCTATGCCCGATATATTACTGACTATGAACATTTGTGCACGCGCGAAAAACGTTGATTAGCATCCAATATATTGTTGCACGCACGTGTGCCCCTCGTGACTATGAACGAGGCAACATCATGGTTGGTTTGACCACAAACGTAGTCAGCATCTTGCTCGCCTTCATCACCCGTGTGGGTCCGGACTTTCATTGGCCGCGTTATAACGGGAGAAGCGCTATATCCAACGCGTCTTAACCGGAGTTGGTTTACATTGGCGTAAAAGTAAGCTGGCAGGTTTCAAAGAAAATCTACCTTATATCGAGAGTCGCGTTTTATCCCGAGGCGCTATAACATAGGCCTTACTGTATGTGATTCATTACTTCGATGAACGCTTAAAATCCAGGGACCACGTTGAACTGCAGCAGCCTGATTCTGATTTTTGATTTATCCTTCGTGTTGTGAGAAATTAAGATCGAACTTTCCGAGTTTTCTAACCTTGTTATACGCTTTCTTATTCTCTATATATTGCAGTAATTTAGTAACAGGGCCACAAAATTGGGAAGGTAATAATGTGTTAACTATCCATTTTACCGTTATGTGTATTTATTTATTTATTTAAATACGTCTCAAGGACGCGCACTCTATGTGAGATTTACAAAAACAAACAAAAACAGGCCGTGCAACAAAAAAAAATGAAGAAAACCAAGCAGTAATAGAAGATTGAAGCAGCAACGTTATACATTGAAGCAGGAATCTTAAGAACCAACCATCCGGGTTGCGAGAGCCCATATAAAGATGCCATGCTATAGATACTTTTACAACTTTTACCACTACTCTATCGCCACCGTTGTGGGTGTGACCTGCTATGTAATCTTAACGCATCGATCTGTCACAGAATTATGCCTTCCTACGGGGATCCTACAATTCATTAGCGCCTCGACGTGTTACAGGATTCCCTATACCTGATGAGATGGTGACCTAATATGCCGCAGGGCCTGGATGTTCTTGCTGCAGGGATTACTTCACTGTATAAAGAATGGAGGGTCAATATTCGCTGGTTATACTAGCATCTCTTATTGCATTCTTAACATTTGTTTGCATTCTATGTCTACCTTTAATACCTATTCATCATCGCTTAATGCGACTGACCTATGTGCGTTTTCCTGTGTACGTTATTGAAGCAACTGAGCCCTGATACTAGTGCTCAGCGCACAACTACAAATCCTTTTTTATCAGATCATGTCGACTAACAACGTACTCGTTGCCCTCCACGAGGGTGCTATTGTATTTATGCGGTCCGATCCACACCGCATTCCTTGGCTTCCCGATGGAAACTTGTGTACCGTGCCAGTCGATTTAGCAGAATATCAGCAGCTTTTCATCGGTGGGTTGGACGCTCCAACTTCGCTAGAGTATCGGTCTGGTAGGCCGCCACGGTCTAGTAAGTCGGTGTACGCTATACTAGCCGTAACAACTTGTATTGCGTTTACGTGTTATAGGGAATGAGGATGTGGTCCCAGGTGAGCTACGCGACATTACAGGTACCTAAAACTATATACATGTAACCGCTGCGCTGTCATTTTCAATTTGAACTTCTGTGTTTCCGACGCAGTGGCTTATTTGGAAGAGAGGGATCATGAAGGTAGCACTTCCGCACTTCAAAATTAAATGAAGAATCATCTGTTGCTCGCTGCAATCATAGATCCCTTTCAGTTGTAATGTATTTCGAAGCCTAAGTTTATAATTAGACCGAGTTCTCCTAGCCTAACTGCCAGTCTTAACATAAATTTGCTATAGCAGTGATGGAAGACGGAATAGTTGTTGACGGCGAAGCAGTGGTGCGCGAGGGAAAGGCGGTACGTATTATAAGCTAACGTTTTGAAAAGAACTGGATTTATTCTATTGTTAGCAACGTTTTAGAGCTAGAACCTGCTCCGTCAGGATTATGCATGGAGCAAACTGACGAAACCCTGGGAACGGGTGAGCACAAATATCAACCACATTTTGATATGTGTCTCTTCACGCTACGGTACGTTATTTTTTATAAATGCATTTTTGAACCCATGCTAATATTGCAGGTCAACGACGATTTATCGGAAAAAAGGAAGTTTGGGCGTCATTCCGTGCTTATTTATAAGATTCGGACCTGGTGAATTGCTATGCCTTCACTCACCACCGGGCGTACCGCTGCAGTAAGGCTTATCGCTGTCTAAGCTGCATGAAAGGAGGTGCGTGCAGGGGTGTCAAGATTAGTTTTCACTGCACTCGGTAAGACGAACGAGACAAATGGATTATCTATGGTTGTGGGTGATAACGAATTGGTCGAAGATCCCTGCGCCCTCAACCACGTGCACTTGCCGTTCAGATGGTTGCGGGGGAAAATCCGGAAGGCATTCTACAAGGTAATAACGGTTGTCTTTCCTTCGTAGCTCTTGGTTGTTCAACGGGTTGGTTGCAGAAATGCCAAAATGGAGAGGTGACGGCAAGTATGCAAAATAAACCCCGAGCACGAAGCACACCAAATTCCTCTTAGAAGTTGACAAGAGGCAAACTTTTCGTAAGCGACATGAGAGGAAAAGGAATTATTCCAATGGAACACGTCCCGGTGTCGATGGCTCTAAACCCGGACGGTAAGAAGTTCCTCCATTACCGCACGTCCGACTTCCACATTTACTATTCGGAGAATATCATAAGGGCAAGTTTATACACTGCGCTCCACGAGTAAGTTCAATACCGACGAACATTATTTTCAGAAAACAGTAGAGAACGGATTGGACACATTGATAGTGGACGGGATTTTTTTGAGATGCACCCGCGCGACAAAGACAGACAACTTTACACCATTCATGGTGTATGCATGTAAAGGTTCTGCACTAAGTTTTGATCATTGGAGCCACTGTTTTTTAACCTTGTAAAATTTGAAGATTGACGTCTCTTGTTATTCGCGTTGTTATTCTCAAAACGTGGAAGAGCGAGATCGTTTATAGAACAATATGGACGACACCCAGTGGTGCGATTTTGCCTCTCCTCTCCATATTGCTATGTATTCACAGTAATCTAATTTCAGATGCAGCGGAGAGGACCACACGACGGGAGTCTGGACTACGCATAATTTTAGATTTTGACGCGCTTCCATAAAGGCTTTAAGGCGGGTCTTCCCAGGTAGTAGAGTGGAAGGCTGTTCTTTCCACTTCGCTCGCGCTGGGAATACGAATCGCGACGAACAAGGACTCCGTAAGTTTACAAAGGTGCGCGAGCGAAGCAGAAGGGTGAAGAAGTAGTGGAAAACTTTGAAAGTAGTTGTTTTCCGATGCCAGCCCTTCGAGATCTGCTGGAACATCTTCAGACCGTGAACGCGAGGTCGCTGGGAAAGCTAATAGATTATGAACAGGTCTGCAGTTAAAAGTTGGGCCGTAATCGTCTAGTTAGCTGTGGGTAAAACCTACTTAGATAAGTCATTTTTAGCACATTGCGGCCGAGATCCGCCTTAAGCTTAGGAACGTTCGTCGACGCGAGAAGGTGAGCGCGGTAATGGGGCGATTTTGGGTTCGGCTTCTACAAGAGGAAGAACTTACAACACGGGAAGTCAAGCGGTGCTGCAGGAGAATGGGTGAAAAACTATTAATGTCCTCTTAACTCGTATTGTAAACAGTCATTCTTCATAAGATATTGAACATCTCTGTTATTTGCATGCTTTGAAGAATTGTAATCTTTCGCCTTATCTCTGACCAATGTTGTCACTGAATTCTTCTTCATATACTATGTGCTATTGAAGATAATAAACGATATAAAACGAAATTGGCTAAGAGAAAAATCTTTCCGTCTCTATTAATGATAAGATATCATCAAGTTTATTCGGTTAATCGATTTACTCGGATATTCGTTTATTCGCTAATTTGAATCACCGAGATATGCGGTTATTCGATTATTTGGAAATTTGAATAAACGAAAAAATTGGGTTATTGGGTCCTTACAATCGTTCTTATGATCGCCTTTGTGTCACCCTCGGTTGCGCCGTCTGCCCACATGGCAGGGAAGGGGACTGCACCGTATCAAGTGTGATATGCTTCATTACCTGCCAGAGCTGCGGCGAGAAATATATCGGTGAGACGGCGCGACCCGTACATGTTAGGGTCAGGAACACCTTGACAGCAAGGCCAAGTTCAGGATCTCCACTGCAGTGGTCACCGTAGAGTCCACTGGCATACGGGGGAGGACTTTGAGGTCAGTGTCAAGCTGCTGGCAGTCGATGCCCAAACTGCCGCCCGCAGGCCATGGAGACGTTGGATTTATGCCAAAGACGCCATGCTAAACCGGAAGGAAGAGTACCTCAACGTAGCACGGGATCTCAAGCCCTACATCGGGATGGCGTTCTGATTGGGGCGCCTGTGTCTAATAACTCCCTGCTACCAACCGATTGGTCCGTCTGGCCTTCTGTAAGCTGAGGGTTTCGATCTCTCTGCTGACTACGGGATCGAAAGGTAGTCTGGAATTTCTTAGGCTGAGGCGACGTCTGACGCGGTAGCCACATTTTGACTTGATCCTTCCTTTCAGGTTCTGAAGAAGGCGATACTGCCGAAACGTACGCCAATAAAGATCTGAATAACCTCGTGTGCTCAGTCAAAACAGCGCAACAAGGTTACTTGCTTATTCGTTCATTCGAATTTATTCATTTATTTATTTATACGTGTATGACAACGCGAGAAACACCATTGCGACAACACATTGGTAATAAACACGAAAAAGCAAGAAAATGCGAATTAGCTGGTCTTGAGATAGCTATTAGTTGGTAAAAAAGTATTCTACCGCAGCGTGATCTTTTCCAAAATTTTATTGTTTCTTTCGTGAGCGACTTTAATCTACAAAGTAGTTGCCATTTACATCTACAACCTTCTGCCATCTGACGGGGAGATCATGAAATCTTTTCCAGAACGAAGTCAGCTGTGACTTGAAGAAGTGCTCCACCTCGGATTCCAGTTCGGTTCGGTCGTTGAAGCACCTATCCCTTAGGTGTTGCTCGAGAGCTCGAAAGAGTCCAATGGCGCAGGATCCGGCAAATACGGTGGGTTGGGCAACACCTCCCACCTAAGCTTATGCAACTTCTGGCGAGACGACCTTGCAATGTGGGTGGCGAGTATTGTCGTGAAGAAGCCCCCGCCGTTTGCGCGACATGGCCTTGCTCAGCTTCTACAGCTGTGTAGCGTAGATGTGCGCTGTTACTGCGGTGCCGTCGTCAGGAAGCTCACGATAGAGCGTTCCTCGAGAATCCCACAAAGCCTTCCTCTGGTGGATGTTGTTCCTTGAGGTTGTTGTTTTCCTTCAAGGAGCCACTGGGCTTGTCAAGTACGGTTAGCGAGGATTCATTTCCCGTGACGACATTCTCGTTAAAGTCCTTATTACGAAAGCGAACAAGGAGAGACTGAGCGATAGTCAGTCGCGAAGCCTTTTCCGAGTCACGGAGTCGGTCTTCACTACAATCGTAGTATTTATGTGCCCTCAGAAGCAAATTGGTCCGTATGCGAAATATTCTAGAATGTTTGTGCTATAACTACCTGGCACCAATCAGTCCTTGGAAGTTCCTGTTAAATCTTGAAAAAGTTTCAAAATATTTTGTGCAAGACTTTTTCACCAACCTAATATCAACGACCTTTTTATATTAATTAAACGAGGATAACAAGGCATGTTTTTTGGAAACCATCAAGAGTTCGGAGCCGGCTCTTGGAGTAAAAAAGGAGGCACGAATACAACTTTTGGCCGTAGGATAATGAATTTTAGCCCTACAATCCCTTATGGAAGAATGGTTGACTGTGTAAAGCTCAGCAAGTGGAAGTGCAACCTTTCCAGCCATTACCTTGGAAATCATAATTAGATCGTTTGTCGATCAGCAAGCGATTCCAGCTTGAATATTATTAGGGGGGCCAAAAGTAATGAGACAAAATGAAAAAAAATCTTTATCTCCTTATAACTCAATTACAACTCAACGATGCTGAGGAGTGTATTTGCCATTAAGGGCAAGGACCTTTCTGCCATCGCTCAGCCAACTTCCTGATCCCATCCTTCCAGAACTGCTTGAGCCTGGTGTTGATCAACTGCTCGATATGGTTGTCAAGGACTGCTTGGGTTCTTGTGTCCCTTCCGACTAGGAAGTCCTGTAGGCTCAAGTAGTAGTGGTAGTTGCATGGAGAGATGTCCAGCGAATACGGTGGGTGAGGCGTGTGAACGTAGCTGAACTGGCCAAGCTTATCCGTGGTTACTTGTTCCCGATGGGGTGCGGCATTGTCGAAGGGGAGAACCTTCTTGAAGCGCTGCGAATGAATAAGAGCGAGTCGCCGGCCCATCTCCTCTATTTCGTTCACCATGGCCTTGGAGTTCATCGCGGTGCTCTTGAGAAACAGCCTCCGGTAAACCGATCCATGGGCGCTGACCCAAAAGCTCCAAAGATGCTTCTCGCCGTGAACATCTCGCCGAACGAAGGTCGGTAACAGGTCACCAGGCCTCACCCAGACTCGCTGCTTGGCAGGGTTAAGGTAGAAGACATACTTCTCATCTTGCGTGAATATTGAGCCCAGGCTGCTCGGGGTTGGGAATTGGGGGAGATTTGAGCGACACAGGTCGACTCGTCAGACTGGGGTTTCGGCATGAGACAGGCTGGGGTTTTTGGCATGCTTCTGGAAAGAGCGGAAGTGGTAACTTTTCAGATGGGCTTCAGTAAGTAGCATACAAACATACAAATACAACAAGCACGAAACCAGACTCCAGCCACGAGATATATGGACACGGCGTGGGGTGTCTCATTACTTTTGGCCCCCCCTAATATATTGCGATTAGGCGCTGATGGAATGGAGGTGTAATCATAGCCGTTCCCGAGAACTCGAATTCCCAAAAATGTGGTTATTCGATTATTCGGAAATTCGAATAACCAAAAAGTGGGGTTATTGGATTATTCGTCCATTCGAAGAATTTTGGAAAAGTAAAGTACAGTATTGATTAACTCATAAAAGCTTTGTTTCTATAGTTTAGCGCGGATTTCCGGCTCGATAATATGATCGGCATGGAATGATTTCGAAAATGCATCAGATGAGCTGAGATAGGTTAAGGATTTTGCCTGACTCGGTTGGGATAGCTACTTCCTGGGGTCGAATTCATCAGCGGTTAAACCCGCTGGAATGCAGGTCAGGAGAGCACATTTAACGAAACAATATAGGGAAGCACTTGAACCCTTGAACATATGCTTGAAGCATATCTTCAATTTCTTAATTAATCGGAATCTCAATTGTATTTGTACATGCAATTGACTTTGATAGGGCAGTGCCTGCTCTTTTGTTTGAAGGACTGCCTCCCCTTTGAGAGGATTCTATATAATTTCTTCGCTCTAAGCAGTGCTTGGTAAAGAATGGGTGCTGAGGATTAGAGATGACTGTAGTGTAAACCACCAAACGACTACTTTTTCCTTTAATCTTCGCTAAGACGGAAAGTTGTGCGCTATTAGGTGGGATCAAAAGTGCTACCGTTTCCGATTTTGAATTCAAATCAGCATAACATTGTTTACTGCTACAAATTTCAATTAAATATAAAGGAACGAACATTGTTCCCGATCTGTTGCTTCAAGGACGGTCTTTCAGTAAAACATTCTTGTTGCGGAGATCTGGACTGCTATGTACACTCCAAGCACAAGCGGGAGACATTTCTGATACTGCTTTGCTAGACACGACTACATTCTATTCTAACCAGAAGTCTTCTTGGAAAAGGAAAAGGATAATTAAGAGCTGGAACCTCAAAATCGCGGGATTTTTAGCGGTCAACTTCGCGATATAGTGCACGACATAGGGCCGTGGCTGAGTGCGAATGCTTTGCTTATAGAAGCATGCCAGTCAATATTTCATGGTTTGCCTTGAAATTCCTTTTTTGGTTGTGCTTTAATTAAGCATTTTACCTCTTTAAATTAATAGTGAACCACAACAGCAAAACGCCACTAAATACAAGTTCACTGAAGGCAACATGGGCTTTGCTTTCATTTCTTTTTTTATTTACTATTTAAATAAAAAAATTTCTTTTTTGGGCTTTTTCCGTTGCATTCGAGTTTGCAATCTTCATCACAAAGCCTTTAATACCCTTTTTCATTATTTTTTGTAGTTAGCCATTTTGATAACACAATGTAACATTCACAGTGTGGTGCAGTTCTTACACATCCACATGCTTTTAGTGACTGAAGTCCATCGAGCCTTTGTATAGTCGCAAAAAGTGGCGTGAAATCACTATTTTCCAAAAGTACTCAATGTGTTCTGCAGCTATGCATCGAAATCTACACGCTTCTGAAGGTTGCCGCTTATCGCCACTTAAATTTGCAGCAACATAACATCTTGCAACAGCTAATCCTATAATTCCCTAAGTGTTTCATTCGTTTCCTGAAATCGAGGCTTGCTGTTTAACAGCCCCCTGTAGATTCCCTGGAACGTCCTACTCCTTGGCGATGATGACCTGGGAGAACTGTGTCTTTGCCTACCATCATATCTGTTTGGCGTGCCAATACCGTGGGCGGCTCGCCTGTTCTCTCTGCGCTTTGAAGGCGGTGGATGTTCGGCGATGTTTCACATAGTGAGGAGATGAAAAATTTCCGCTCGGTTGGGGTTCTTCAAATACGTGAGTGGGTGCACATGACTGGAGTGCTCTGATTTCCAAAATCAAGGCTTAGAACTCTTTGACCTCATCTCTTAAGGCGAAAATGAATCGTGAATTCTCTCGGATTTTCTGGCAAATAAGGTAAAGCGAGAGCGCATGGTATAGCAACAAAAAAAAAATAGGCTTTCTGCTGCATCACGAAACTGTCCATGGTTCGAGTTCCTCCTCGGCCAGTCAAGCCTTCCATTGCTCCGGGACCGTTGAATACCATGTCCATCGCTTGACCAGCATAAGTAGTAAATCGGTAAACTGCTCTTTACACTGTCTCCAAGATAGCTAGTGAAAATGCTTGCGTGGTGTATCAGAACAGGTATTAACGAATCTACCCTTTATCCATTCTGTAAACGTTGTGCTATATCTTCCATTACTGTTTGACTCGTAGAATGGAATGCCGAAGTATGGTCACATACATCGTAGTAACGCCAAATCATAACTCATCATCTTATTATGCCTATTTTCAATATTTATGAGCAATTTTGCGTCGAGGGATAGCTCTCTGTTCCCGAATGAACTCTGCGTAATGGGCCGGTGCATTCTAGACTTGTGGTGGGAACCTACTGAAATCCAGAATTGTATCGCCCTCATATAATTCATCCCGGTTGTTTATACCTGATGATTTGGCGTTGTTCTGTCTGTGAATAAGTTTTCCTCATCTGGTGTCACGGGGCTGCTGGCCTTCCAAGTGACTGCGGCAAGGAAACAAAAAGATAAGAGGTACAATAGGCTTTAGGCACTTCGACTAGATTTGCTCTCGTAAATATTGACCAATAGATGGTCTCGTTGCTTGATCCGCTGCTTTCCTGTGTTAAGACATTGTTCGGCACTGTTAATCACACGGCAGCAACGGCAACAAAGCCGCGAGCCACCACCGTTCACGACATCTTTGTAGGGGTCCTCCGTTCAATCGATGGTCGTTCAGCTTTATTACGATAATTAGAATGAAGCCGCATATTTAATTCCTATAATGACACCACCCACTTGTACCTGCTCTGGTGTCTCCATCCAGCAACCCTCGAAATCTGGCAGCGATTCACAGCACAAGATGTGACAATACTAGTTCATGAGAATGGCCAGATGAGGCTAACGAATTACACATGAACAGGTTATAGTTAATAAGAGAAATGGCGATGATACAAGGATTTTAGAAAACTGCAATGATGGCAATGAAGAACAGGTCTGCCATGTTTAATGCCGGCCCGTCAATATAATCGTTGAGTTGACTAATACTTGTAAGATACCTTTGAAGCTCTCTAAACCACTAGTATTCCGTGTTGATGAATCATCTAATGCATAATGGAATACAACTTCAACAGCTGTATGTTTAGCCCGAAATCTGATTCTCAGGATTTCTCTCTTCTCTTTTCCTAGACGATAGACTTTCTTCATGGTGAGACCATCTAGCACCCGAGGTGGAGGAGAGAAACTTTCACTAAGTACTGCAAAATCTTCCATTCGACATATTTTTTTGTCAATAGAGCAGGTTCGAATTATATGAAACTGACCAAAAACTCAGTTATTCCTTACAAGCTGAAGCCATTTATTACGAATGCAATTCGATTCATAAATAATTCTAGGACAGAACGAGATCTTGCGACAGAGCCCCTCTTGGTTTGTTCATTCTCTAGGTGTTTGTTATCGCATGTGCTTTCTAATCGTTCTATTACACTTTCGTCTGGATCGTTAACCAATATCATGTGGATGTCATTCTATACTGTTTCGATTTATATTGTTCTTCACATGGATTTTAGCCATGTAATAAATAATAATAATAGTTTTGATTTCAAATTTCTAAAGAACATCGTGATTGCATCTTCATGATAGTCTGAGCTCCTTCATCCACTTTCACGCTTTTTCTCTCACAGTTTTTTACGGATGGAATATGGTACTGTTCAGGAGCCTTCTAATCGCAAGTTGGTACATATTCGGAGCAGTTCTTTCCAATTGGAATTGCAATGATAGCGGATCGCTGATCTTTTTCATTACTTCATTTCCTTGTTCGAATTCTAATCCACCTTGAAATAAATTAGGGAGTATTTATTTTGATCTGCTGATTTTATGAATTTTTGGGTTCTTCCATGTTCTTTATCTTGTGCCTCGCCTAATTTCTAACATTAACATCTTATGTGCTCATAATTGGGCAAACAATTAAGTAAAAACTAATAAATAATAAACTATTCTAATAGATTGGGAAGTCGTAAATTACGAGAATCGATAGTTTGTCGACAGCTTCTTTTTTCAGATGTAAAACTTTTTTAAAGGACAAGACTTGAGTAGTGAACGCCCACCTGTGAAAACGTTTGCACTCCTTATTTTCTGATTTGGTTATATGGTAGCAGGCGCCGGCTGTCGCGTGCACTCCGACTGAAGTCTGTTGGCTCGGATCCCGCCAAAGAGACGAAGCCTTCCATCCCTGGTCGGTTAATTGGAACCTGGCTTGACTGGAAGGAGTAAAGCACTTACTTACCCATCGGCTGACCTCCGCAAGGCACTGCGTAGGAGACCAACCACGGGTTCAAATGCCTCAACGACGTCCCGTAGAAGTAGGATGCGTGCTGCATCCCGCTCAGAGATTCGCTGACATCGTCCTGTGTCCTTCATTTTCTAACTAGCTCAACAGCTAATTAGTTGACTTTATTCGAGAAAAAAAAAACGCGCTCTTCGCACGGGCAGGTTGAACGGTCTCGGTGTTCGAAGCACAATTTGAAGCACTAAAATGCCTTCTGTTGTCATTCCCCAACTCAATAGTCGTGGATCCCTTGTGATAAGGAGCAGCTACCTGCCATGGACTTCGGTATTTGTTTCAAGTTCTTTTTGTTGCAACGCATTCTTTAATTAATGAATACAAGTTAAGAGATGACTCTCTTATTAGGAAGTGTAGCAAAGTTGAGAACAAGGCAGACAATTGTTGCCGTGCAGTGTACAATTCATGTCGCACTTGCATCTTTTTTGCTGGTTTTTTGCGGATACTCATTCCCACTTCTCGCTTTACCACAAACTCAAACAAAGGAAGAAGAACCTTCTTTTGTCGATAGCGCTTGTTATTGCTCTGGTTTGACAACAAATTTCTCGACAATTTGTGGTTTAAAACATGCCCTTAGAAATGTTTTGCCATCTTCACGTTGTGCAACAACCCAGAAGAGCAACATATGATGGCATAGCCTATGAGGAAGCCACACCAATTCCACTGCCTATTGGGGTGAGTCATAAAGTAAAGGTCACATCTGAAATTTTTGTTACTGAAAGGTGGGAGCAATTTTTGGAGTTGGTAATTTGTTGGGTCTTTTGATGTTCCACAACGAACCAACTATGCTATAGAACGGCATCGGTGTGAATTCTGCGCCCATAACCAACAACAATATCGGCCGTATCTTTTGGTATTTGAGCGGAAAAGCGATAAAGCGCCCTTTCAGCTAGATTTTAATAGCGCGCTTCAGCTAGTGTGGTTTGAGAATTAAATTCGATATTGGGATCAGCATGAAAAGATCTACACGAAAAAGAAAAGAAAGAAAAAGAAAACAGCGCTCAGTAAATATGAAAAATGTTGATTCGATTACTTACATTACATTATTACAGAGTTACTCGCATGGACCGCATCCGAAACGATGCCATTCGGCAGAAGTTCTCTATAAGCGAACAAGATGCGCGAAGCTCGCTTACGATGGTGCGGCCCCGTTCTGCGAGGAAAGGAAGACAGCGTCCGTAAGATAGGCCTTGAGCTGGAAGTGTCTGGAAAACGGCCAAGAAGGCGTGCGAAGCAGCGCTGGGATGATACGTTACACAAGGACTTTAAAGAAGCTGGTGTCCACCCTGATCTAGCACGGGATCAGGAAAGATGGCGACATGGCACCAGAAGAGCGGACCCCGCCATGGAGCGGGACAAACACTGAGGAAGAAGAAGAAGAAGAAGAAGCAGAGCTGATTCGATTACTTATAATCTGGTCGTCGCGGCGGACCCCCGCTCTCGCGGAAGATAGTTACAATTAAACGTCACATTCTGAATAGAGCTCATCGAATCAACATCTTAGAGAATTTCTCAATGCTGACCCCGATTTATTTTTTAAAGCAAGCAGAGAGAGCTATCAAAAGGCGGCAGGAAAGGCAGCGTTATCTTGCGTTTTTTTTAAAGAGCAAAAGATACGGCCGATATTGTAACGGGTGAAATATTCGGATTGTTTCTTCCACAACTTTCATCGAAGCACGTTCGTGAAGCAAACTGCTCTCAATGCCAACGATGCGATCGGTGGTGGTGTAAGGGTAAAGATTAAGGGCGGCGTTAAGCAATCCTTTTCTTTCATCGGCGCGTGGCAACGCAGCCGGAGAAAGTGTGTGCGGTCGCGATTGAACGCTTTTGATGCGGGTTTCCCGCCTAGGTTAACCAAGCCTAGCATGGCTCCGGGAAAGGTGAATTGGTACCAGACTTGCCTGGAAAGACAAAACACTGACATCTACATCGCCTGGACTGCGCAACTCCTTGAATAGGCCACTTGGGCATTCAAATTGTCTGCACCACATCCCCTAGGTGTGCATTGCGTAGCGCATCCTAAGAGGGCTTGCTTGACGAAGTCAGTTATTATTTTATCGGTGATTGGATGGAAAAGACAGTGCAAATAAGTATGCAGTACTGCTCTAGCTTACTTGATGTGCTTCTGGAGACGACCTTCTGGGCGGCCGAAAGAGCTGGGTAGAGGGACAGTTAGAGAAACCAGCAAGCGTGATTGGAAGATCTGAATATCGAAGGAAAGAAATCAGATTGATCCACGACAACGCTCGACACAGCGTTGCTTCAGCAGCTTGGCTGGAGAACCTTTTCGAATCCACCAAATTACCCTGACATGATGCCTCGGGACTATAACATTCTCGCACGTTGAAATCGATTCTATTCGACATGCAGTTTGTAATGTTAAAAGACGTTGACACCTCGACTTCGTAAACTCTGAGAGCTACACGGCGGCGCTTTCGAGGGAAAAGGATGGAATCGAATCTTTTCTTGTAAGATGGGCTGACATTGCTCACTCTATAGGTGAGTAAACTGCTGATTGGGAAGGGTTGTTAAAGCCAAAAAAGGGTGTACCACTACATGCTTCTATCTTATACATGCCGTAGCTATGCGAGGTCAGTTGAGCACTTCTGCAATTCTGAGATGGGCTAAAATTAGTGAATGTGTTTATTCACCATTAGTTTGTTCTGATTAGACACTCGCCGAGGAATTCCCTATTGTGACTTTCTGTCCAAATGTAAGGCCTTTTAATCATGTAGCTATTTTGAAAACTGTACCGGCCGCTTTAGAAACCGTTCCCGCAATTCATTATACCACACCAAAATTAGGTGGGCCGGCCACATAATGCGCTTCGCAGACACCCGCTGGACGAGAGCCGTTACCGACTGGATTCCGCGGGATGTCAAGAGAACACCGGGACGCCCACAAACGCGTTGGTCGGACTTCTTCGTGAAAGCCACGACCGATATGACGCTCTTCGTGTCCCAGCGAGGAGGATCCATTGGACCACTCTGGCACGTGACAGGGACGAATGGAGACGCTGCTGGCGCCCGCTCGGGCAAGTCGATGATCAACGGGACGACAGGTGATACAGGTGATACACCAACCCGATCAGAAACAATCCGTCACTGAAACTCTAGCACTAGGTGGGACCCGAACTTGCACCTCCTATTAACAGCGCAGGAACGCTCTACTCCATAACGTCATCGGCGCCGTTTGACCTGCAGAACATCATTACAACAGCTTGCAACCTCAGTAACAGCCACTTGAGGCTTAAAGGAATTGACTTGAATCCCTTACTCATCGCGTGTTTTTCCTCATCTTGCTGGGATTCTTTCATGCGTTCTCTCCAAAATTGTCAGTGTCCCGTGTTCTGTTCATAGGACTCCTCTCGTGACGCTGTTTTGCCCTTGCCTTACCCATTTGTCAAGACTCATTGCGAATGGCAGTAAGGAATGTAGTCGTGCGTGAAGATCAAAGTAGCATGACCGCCTGTTCGGTGGTGTTTATGGCATGAAGCAAAAAGTATTCTGCAGAGCAATTTCGAGAAACACATAATGGAAGGGGCTTTCTGTTTTTTATTTCCTAAGGATTTTCATTGAACACGGCTCGTCAAAATTTAATCTAGAGCTTAGCTAGGAAAATCGATGAAGAGGGTAGGTGAACGTTGTCCGTTCGGGTCACACTATAATGGTACGCTTCTTAAGCTACTCGAAATCATCCCTTTCACGCAGCCTCACTGCTTTACCTGATGATCTCTAACGCATAATTTTACGTAGTCAGTTCTACTACCAGAAGGCTGCCTCAGCAGTGCGCTTGAATGATGGAGGCGAGTATGTAGTTGGTGTCGGGATCACCGAATTCGCCCAAAATTTACGTATTATGCTACTTGGGGCATTGAACACGAATATGAGGTCCGCTTTCCATGTTACTGTACGCGACGCTATCTCTCAAGATTAGCACACAGCATTAGCAGATATCGTGTTCACAACATCTGCTTACCTTTTCCTGGCGTTATCTACTTACTTCACTATAATTCTCAAAGCGGACATCATATCTGTGACCAGCGTTCCAAACAACCAACCGACCCGAATTTTGAAGGGAATAAGGGATCTTGACTCCGCCTTCATTACTCATCTACCTGCCGCAATTGTCATAATTCCAAAAACGGACGTCAGATTCGATCTCATCACCCCAAATAACCGCACTGGGTGAAGTTTCAGCGATTATTTTCATCCTTGGGAATTGTGAAAGTACATTTCTGCCGGAAGCTTCTACATAGTTTGTCAATGTTGGAGTAGTCAGTTGTATCGTAACGTGAAAAAGTCTTGCACCAAAAATTTTGTAAATTTTTAAGGATTTAACAGGAACTTCCAAGTAGTGTTTGGTGCCACGCAGTTGTAGCACAAACATCCTAGAATATGTATTTCGCATACGTGGCAAGTTGCTTGTGAGGTATATAAATACTACGACTGCGGTGAAGAGAAAGCAATGGTTTCCATCAGTCAACGCGATCTACGCCCAGTGGCGCCAGTGACGTTCTACGAGGTACCCCACGATCTCCGTGTTTCGGACACGGCTTCGCGACTGACTATCGCTCAGTCTCTCCTTGTTCGTTTTCGTAATAAGGACTTTCTCAAGAATATCGTCACGAGAGATGAATTTTGGGTCTTCTTCGTTAACCATACTCGGAAGACCCAGTGGCTCCCTCAAGGAGAACCTCCTCCGAAGCAACCAAAGGCGGACGTCCACCACAGGAAAGCAATGCTGTGCTGTTGGTGGGATTCTCGAGGAATGCTCTATTATGAGCTCCTTAACGACGGCAACACAGTAACAGCGAACATCTACGCTACACAGCTGCAGAAGCTGAGCGAGGCCATGTCGTGGAAACGGCAAGGGCGGAGGAATGTTTACCTTCTCCACTACAATGCTCGCCCCCACGTTGCAAGGTCGTCACGCCAGAAGTTGCAGGAGCTTCGATTGAAGGTGTTGCCCAACCCACCGTACTCGAGAGGCCTTGCGCCATCGGGTTACCACCTTTCCCAGCTCTCAAGCAAAACTTGAGAGATAGGAGCTTCAACGACAGAACCGAACTGGAATCTGAGGTGGCGCACTTCTTCGAGTCACAGCCGACTTCATTCTGGTTGAAAGGATTTCGTGATCTCTCCATCAGATGGCAGAAGATTGTAGATGTAAACGGTAGTTACTTTGTTGATTGAAGTCACTCAGAAATAAAGCAATACATTTTCAAAAAAAAATTGCGCTGTGATGCAAGACTTTTTCACCAACCTAGTAATTATCAAGTTCGTTTAACTCGGCTTACGTTTCGGCGACTTCGCCTTCGTCAGAAGCTGAAGAACAAATGTTTTCGACGTGGGCGAACTCGCCGAAACGTAAGTCGAGTTAAGTAAAGTTAATAACAATCTTGGCTATCAGCTCAGTAAGAAAACATCGATGCGGAAAAGCGTTGCCTTCATACGTTGTACTGTGGTCGATCTGTGGTTGATATTGTTATGTGCACTTTGTGCCTGTCTAGCACTGGTCTTGAAGGTGTTTCCTAAATTCTCACAAATCGTCGTGCTTTATACAATGGGAATATTGGTAATAAATCATGAATTGCTGACAAAGGAGAGATTAGCAACAAGATTATAGCGCAGTAAGCTCCAGTCAACCTGTATATGGGTTTCAAAGCGGAAAAAGCTGAAGCGAGCTCGATGGAGGAGTGCAGTGTAAGCAGTGGCAGAGTGCATGAATTGAATCCCAAACTTTATGTATGTTGAAAGAACACCTCTACCTCCGTGCCACTATGGCAAAGGTGCTAGAGCACCACGGTTGCATGGCGTCCACGAGGCTGCAGCCGTTCCTAACCAGAAATAACGTACTAGGAAACTTTGATTTTGCTTTATTCGTTTGCATCACGGATTCCGCACAAGCAAAACATGTCCTAATACTATTTACTTGCAGGGAGGAGAGTCTTGCTATGCAGCCGTTACTGCGTACAGTTGAGACAGCCTGTAGGCAAGCGTGTAGCTTATTATTAAAGGATCTCATTTTCTCGGGGAACCGGTGGAAATTGGTGGAACGTGGACATTTTCGACCGTCAATTAGCGAAGATCTGATACGCAAAGCATTCAAATCACCCCTAAATTAAAGCCGCTCACCAAGAGCTAGAGTTCGAAACGTTCTCTGGTAATCGTTCCCGAAGGACTACTCTTGATTTCGGTGTTTGCTCACTTCACAAGTTGTTATCAAGATTCGACACATAGGAGGCAGATGGCCCGTGCCCATGCAAGGAACCCTGGATGTGGTTCAGCAGCCACACCTGTGTCAAATTTAGCCACATCATCGAATTCCTTCCTTTACCGGTCTGTGCTTTCCGCGTCAGCGAAGGAGAGCAGAGGACCCAACCAAGAGCCTTCGCCATTATCGACTCTCAATTAACTTCGGCATTGTGAATTGCTGTTGCGCGTGTTGAGCTCTACACGAGGTTGGTAGACGGATTTATTTACTGGCCAACGTTTCGGCGAGATCGTCTTCTTCAGAGCCTGAAAGGGACCAAATCAATAAGAAGTTATCCCACCAAATGTCTACTCAACCCTACTAAGTTCAGTGCCACATTTGGTAGATGGGACCAATAGAGAGAGAGAGAGAGAGAGAGAGAGAGAGAGAAAGAGAGAGAGAGAGAGAGAGAGAGAGAGTGCCGTACCTGACCGTAGTCCACCGAGGGACCAATGGAAGCAGCGCAGGACAGACGACGGTTGTGGGACAGCAGCTACCCCAGTTCAAAATGCGAGTCTGAGGTAGGGCTTGAGTTCTCGCGTTATATATAGGCACTCCCCCTTCCGGTTGACCTTGGGGTCTCTGGAGTATATCCAGAATGCCTCAAGGGCTCTGCGCGCGGATGTTTGAACCTCGTGCCCCAGAATCTCCACCTGACCTTGACCTCAAAATCCTCCCCTTCATGGCAATGAAGCCTATGATAGCCTAGAGCAGTCGAGGCTCTGAGCATTTCCTTCCCGTCAAGATGTTCCTTGATCCTCACATGAAGAGGACGTCCAGTTTCCCCGATGTATTCTGCTCCGCAGGATTGGCATGAAATCAGATAGACCACACCAGATACGGTGCAGTCACCTTCCTTACCACCTGGGCAGACCACACAATTAGGCGTGCCTCAGAAACGATCATAAAGGCGGTTTCGAATTAGCTGTTGCTTCTGATTACTGGGGGGGGGGGATCCACAACAGTAACTGAGCTGTCCAACCCCGACCTTATGCCTTATGAGGCAGAGAGCCTTCGGTTTTCGCCCGCCGGCTCTCTGCCTCATAAGTACCGAATTTGAATAAGCAGCGCAAGTAATATGCAGAGCAGCTAGTCAGCAGAAATTCTCTAGAGCGTGAGGCCTTAGTGAAGTACCAGACTTATTCCTCCTTCAGTTAGAGACAGTAAATCACTAGTAAGCAGAGTGGGCGAGATCTGTCAGCCTTCGAAATCAACCAAATTTCGCCAATCGCTGCGATAACTCCACAGAGCCAGCAACATAAGGTCGTCGTCGGTTTCCTTGTTCTTCTTTGTTCGTCGTTGCTGCAGTCAGTCAGCGAGGCGATGTTGCTTTCCGACCTTCTTGCGCACTCTATTTGTTGCTGCTTTTTGCTGTGATGCCCCTATGAATAGCGGAAAAGAAACGAGTGGCGTTCTTGCGACATTGTTCTCGCAGAATGACATCGCCGTTAATCGTACGTTGTTTTTATGCCCGTTGTGCTTCTCATCTGCCTACTTCCTTCATTCTGGATAATGTATGCTATATAAATTCAACTCAGTCAAGGATTCTGGCGTCTCCCAGAAGTTCAGCGAAAGGTGACCTTTCGTTTTCCTTCGTTTTTTTTCTCATCTGAAGTTTGGTGGAAATCTCTTTACCGTAGCGGCTTTTCACCTACATAGTCCCATCACGTACCAATGATGTTAACCAAAGCTCCAACTCTACAAAATGAGCCATCTTCACCTTGCTGGTTCTGCCTCTAGTTGTCGCTAAGGAATGTTCTACCAAACTCGTGGAATCAAGAGCACATAAGTCACGTTGTTTCACAATGTATTTCTGAACGTTCAACTACATTCATTATGTATTTCCTGTTGTAGCTTAGACTCGTCGCGAAAGATGTAAATTGCGAAGTCACGATGTTGTGAATACACAACCTATTGTATGATCGATATAGGAATGTATAAATGCAATGTCATGTAGGGCAACTAAAATTAGAATAATAGATGCTAAGACTTTTAGGCGAGCACTAAGAGATAAGTACCATTGAACAACTCCACAGGCATGACCTAGCGGTACCGTAAGTAAGCAATCGAGGTTGCGCATATGCAATGCACTCTAGATGCGGTATATCCTTTTAAGACCTCACCCATTGGCAAATATGTACCCCGTTTATAGGCTCCGCGCAAGGAATTTCTGCATATATACCGCCGTGTTCTGTAACATGTGTCGTGTTCTTGAAGTGATATCGTAATAAACAAATTATTACAAGTCGCTATAGACACAGCCCTGGTGAACCACCAAATTGGTGCATCAGCTGTGGATTCAAACCCACGCAATAGTCTGCGCTAGTACTCCTCAGTGAGAAACAGACTAAAAGCTTTCTTTGCGAGTTCTCAGAAAGCTATTACATCAATTTGCGTATCGTCCGTACCATCAGTACGAAGATTCCAAAACCCACTTTTGGCTTACTTCTGTCAGAAATAACCAGAATGGAGTAGCATATATAAGGGAAAGGAACGCTGGCTACAAATTTCTCCACAACAGGCTTTTGAGTAGAACGTAAGAAGATAGGGTTTTCCTCTCACTGGTTATAGATGTGGAGGCCAAGTAGGAGTTCTGCTACGAGTCACAGTGCTATATCAATTGTTTCTATTGTTTCTGAAGATTATTTTAATACCCTTTACAAAGATGTTGGTAGAATAAGAAGAAATAATCACGATACATGCTCCAATGAAGTTTCCACATCTGTTTTGTTTAACTTTTATGTAGTGATACGACCTTTTCTGATGTTTTTTAATTTCTATGAGATTTACTTCTTTGCGCCACTGCATGAGTCTACAACATTTCCTGATGAAGTGCAGGGCTTGAGTACAGAGCATCAGGACAGTTTGCATGTAAACTGCAGTCGTGGGAATGTTACAAAAAAGCACCCTCGGTTTGCGTTCGAGAAAACGTAACTTTATGGCCTCAAAATTGATTTCTCCTAATAATTTCTAAGAAGAGGTATAGCTCGCCTAGGATTGACGGCGCACGGGAGTGTGAGGTTGATGAGTTTTAACCTTCTTCCGTAACTAGGCGCTATACATGTGAAAGGACTCAGAATTTGTTTTAAAAAATTCAAAAAACAACTGATCAAAGCCGGAAAAGCTTGTCAAAGTGTGAGGAGCGCTACGATTACATATTTACTTATTGTGCATTGTGATGTTTGTCTTTCCACTAATTATCTGTACTTAATTTCTAGGGGGGAGGAACTGCTACGTCACCCGGTTTTTCTGCTTTAAATATTAAAAGCCTTAAAAGCCTAGCGCTCACGCAGGTCGGTGGTTGCATCCATGGCAGAATGGATGGACTACTACTCAACGAGAACATAAGTTCTCGCGTTTCGTCTCAAAGTTTCTTAATAGTACCACAGGATTTTCCAGTGGTGATGTCCACAATGCCGTTTTGATAATTGACAGTGAAGGAGTCAATAGGTATATGACTGGTTGGGTCCGTTTCAAAATGAGCAGTTTATGGGCTTCAATGGGTTTTGCATAGCCTGCTAAATTAAGGCGCTAACGTACAACGAAAGCATGTTGCCAATGAGTAGGAAGGTCGGTGTAATAGCAGTGGGAGGAGCAGTATTCAGAGAAACGGCGGCGTTTCATACTGTGCAGTAACTGTCGAGTATTCTGTGATCCATTGTGATGCATTTGAGTATTTCTGTTACACAGCAGTGCAAAAACGGACTTTACGTGCGGCAATTAAGAACGGTGTTGAAGGCGACTGATGTGTGCCACATGATGGACGGTGTGGTTGAATCGAGGGAATAACCAGGGAATGTGACCGCAGAGAGAGCGGCCACTTTCGAGTTCAGCGAAGAAGCGCCACGGGTTCTGTTCTGCATTCCTCCCACACCATACATACTCCATGTTTTTGGATAATTGGGTCGCACACTCCTGGCAGCGCAGTCTCTACTGGGGTGGTTGGAACTTATTTCTCCTCACCTGCTCTCGAAGTATGGTGCTTCATTGCCATTAGAAACGGTGTTCGATCTGATACCGTTGTTGAATTCGCAATTCATTACACCACGCTTCGTACCAGGGCACTAGCACCGTTGATGCTCTGGTTACTGCAGTTTGTGTCCGACGCGCTCGGTTCGACTCATTACAAATGTTCACTGGAAAGACAGCAGTACATTTATACTTAAAGTAACTACATCTTGAGACATCCAACTCGTAGCTGACAACTGGCAGAGTTTTCAGCAAATTGTCCAGACATGGAATCCAAAAGGACAATGGAGGCGTCAAGATTCATACGGTTTCTTGTCATCGATAGTTTGAGTGAATATTGAGATCTTCGAGGCATTTCTTGAACCCATCCTAATTTTGCGATAAACTTGAATGAAAAATGCAGAGAAGAAGATTCAGAAACGGTTACGGTCATGCTGAAACTGAAAAAAAACCCCGAGGTTGTCAGTTCTGCAGAATAGTCAAACTTTGGCTACTTCCTATTATGTGTGCAATAGAAGCAAATGCATTCAGTAGCCGGTGGAAAAGGTTGGCTCGCGTGCACCGAAAAGTCTGCCAGTTGCCTCTACGCTAGAGCATTACGGCTTTACTACTTCTGGAGCAAATAGTAAGTGAATGGCTGCGAAGCACACTCGTGTAAATGCGCCATATTTGGTTTTCAAGAATTCAATGCCTCGCTTGAGTGTTGTTGTGGGACAGCTGTATGCAAATAACAGCTCTAGGAAAGAGCATTCCCAGGTGGTGTATATACAGTACCATGAACACTTGTTGACAAGCTGTAGTATTTTCCTACACTGCTATTAAAGTATAACATAGTAGTTTTTACGAGACCCTCAGTGGAAGATCCCATGGTGGTCCGAAGTCATTTTTGACAAGGGAAGAAAGAAGAGAAAATAAAGAATACAGTTCCTCCCCTTAGTTCTAGGAGCAACGTATGTACTTTGATTATTTTAAGCCACAGAATTCCCTTGTGAATGTTACTATTCCCATGTTAAAAAATACTAAAATTACTTCGTGTAGAACCACCCAAGTCCGACTTTCGATAAATCTTGGCAAATCGGGTATACTTCAGCGTGTTTCTTCTTTAAGCTGTTCACCTACTTGATTGCGAAAATTACGTCACTGCCCAAATTTTCCACTAAATGATCGTCTCAACTCCCCACGGGTTTTCTTGCGAAGGGCATAACATCAGCTAATCTCGAATGCATCACGGTTATTGACGGCCATCCTCCAAACGGTGCAGAAAAACTGGAAGATTTGGTTAAAAACGACTACGAACGTAACTATCAAGCACTGGACTTGCCGAATGGGAGTTGAATGGGATGTCTAAAGTACAACCCAAAGGTGTGCAATAACTGAGGCATTGTTTACTCAAATGTTCGCCTCTTGCTACTACTGCTTCAGTCCCGTCACTGAAGAAAAGCTTCAAGAACGATTCTTCCCAACTGCCCCGATCCGTATCTTATTTGTAGCACGTCTGGTGGATCTGGGCGCGTGTAGCGCAGTCGGAGGTGATGCCGGCTATCGCGTGCGCCCGATACCAAATTCCTGGTTAGGAGTTCCCGCCCAGGCCACCAAGCACTGGATCCCTTTGGGGTCGTTGAATTGGTACCAAATAGTCTTCGAAGGATAGAGCGCTGAATTGTGCTGACTACAGCAAGTCATTGTATGGCCAAATACGTGTTCAAATCACCTCCACGACATCCCGTAGAAGTAGAATGCGTGGCGCATCCCAAATGGATTAAGTAAAGCCGTCCTTTATCCTTTTTATCCTAGTAGGTCTGACCTTACTCTCTGCCCTTTATGTAGGTAGAACGATGAAGGATAAAGGACGGCGTTAATCAAACCTTTCTGAGATGGGGCACGCATTTTACTTCTGCGGGATGTTATGGAGACAATTTGAAAGCGCATTTGCCATTTTCCAGTGTTTCATCCTTCCCAGACACGTATGGCACGAATTCGTCGACCCCGAAGGGAGTGAAGGCTTGGATGGCATAGTCGTGAAATCCGACCCAATAGTCTGGAACCGGCTCACGTGACATCCGTCGCCTCCTCCGACTGCGTTACGACGCGCTTTTGTTGTAGGTTACTCTAAAAACGGGCTCCTTAGGTAAATGCAGATGACAAGTGGGAATGAAGAACATCTTATTTCTTTCTCGGCTCCTTGGGATAAGCGAGAAATTTAAGCCGAAACACGTCATCATTAATTTTCGTGTGAAATTATTTTGCACACCTTGCAGCATGTCTATGTCCTTCTTCTTGAAAGCATTGGAAGTCGTTATTAGTTAACCGAAGCCAAGAGGATTCTTAACTGCTTACCCCTTTTTAGGCTTGCGGATCTGGGGCCGGATTCATCAACGACTTACAGCAATTTAACAGAGAAAATTACAGCCGATATCCCTGATAGCGCGGTTTATCAAGCGACACGGTGAGCTATAAGCCGCATCATCTAAGCAGAAAACTATCTCACGGTAGGTCGGAGCGGCCCAAATGTTGTATATGGCCAGAATTGCCTCTCCCTGGAAAACAAGAAAATGCAAATATCTCGACCCCAATACAACTCTGCGCAGAGTTAGGGACGACGGAAGTTGGGCCATTGGCGGCGTTAGCCCTATGCCTGCAGGCGGAGGGCGCGCTCAAGCTGGCTGGAAACAGCGATGATGAGCGAGCGATGGTAGCGCAGTGCATAGAGGGGCGGCGTAATCCCCATAATCGCTTTTTCCAGCCAACTTGAGCTCACCCTCCGCCTGCAGGCATAGGGCTAACGCCGCCAACAGCCCAACTTCCGTCCTTCCTAACTCTGTGCAGGGTTGTCTTGGAGTCGAGATATTTGCGTTTTGTTGTTTTCAAGAGAGAGGCAATTCTGCCTATATACAACACCTGGGTCGTTCCGACCTACCATTGAGATAGTTCCCTGGTAAGTTTTTCGCTGCCATATTCTCTGTTAAGGTTGTTTAAGTCGTTGAAGAATCCGGTCCATGTTTGTGACCTTTGTGTGTTGTCTGCAGTGTTGAACACTCTGTTACCAATTATCACGCCCTTGGATGGCTTCTAGTTGCTTGTTATTTCTTCCCACCTGTCCCGCTATCCATTTTCAGATAAATAAAGAAATACAAACAAAAAGTGTCTCCTGCCCCTTAGAACTCTATAGGTTAAATACTAAACCAATGACAAAGCGAGCAGATTCATTTGCTTCAGAAGGCGTGAAATCTTAGCGCAAGCACTTCATCAGATAGCGATTCTCCATAGCTTTTCTTTGAACGGAAGAATGGCCTGCGAATGGAGAGATTTTCACTTGAATGTGGCGGCTGACGCTATTTTGCACCAACCCAATGAATTTGTTCCATTCGGCGGGTGTCCAAGTCTGGAAGGTGTCTCCAAGCGCCGCTTTTTCGAGGGCGAGGCGTGCGGAATACCCCTCCGGCGGAACACCTTCTCGGCGAGAGCGTGTGTACGCGGGCGCCTCTTGGCCTCTGATCCCGCCCCGCTCTCCTACGGGCGTCTTACCACTCTCGCGGCAATATAAAAGTCGACGGTCGCCGGCTGCGCGGTCGTTGATAATGTGGTCTCTCGTCGTGCCGCTGGTACTCGTCGCTCTCGCCACTGCTCAGCCAGGTGAGGCATTCGAGTTGGTTCGGCATCGGGTTCGGCTGATCGAATCACTAGATCGTCGTGAAGGGCAGCCTCTTCCGTCGCCGTTAACAGTCCACCGATTCAGGGCCAAAGATAGTCGACGAGACAACCAGATGGAGTCAGTGCAAGGACGTGAATCAGTCGATCTACGACTTCCAGGTGAGGAGAGGGGAGGGGAACAAGTCCCTTATCAGCAGCTCGTCGTCGACGATCCTATGCTTCTTCTCTGGGGCCACCCTCATTTGGTGTTCTTGCCAATGTCATCACCTGGGGTAAGCTTCTGCTATTACAGATGGAGACCCTGCAAGGTCAATTCACCGACCTGTCGCAATACAAGGGACAAGTCCTTCTGATCATCAACGTGGCTACCTTCTGCGGCAAGTTTTTCTTGTTTTGAAAACGGAGGGTTTCCTTTGATCTGGAGTAAACGTCCACTCTGTGACCTGAAGGCTGTTTTTCTTCTGAGTGTTCACGACGGTAGAACCACAAAAAGGGCGCGTGCCGTTGTGGAGCTCGGTATCCTTCTCCTTTTGCCGTTCTCATTTTCTACTTACCTATGGTCTCCTACTACAGAACTTCGTGTTTGTAGATTGAAATTGCCAAATTACCGAATCCAGCTACACTGCACTCAGTTAAACGTGCTTATCTCAATGAACATGCCTATTTTCTAGTGTAGATTTATGGGGTTTTATGAAGGCGAACTATTTCGTGAATTGCTCAAGAGAAATTAGGTGAAAACGATTCGCTTTAAAGACCGACTGATCAAGAAAGCACTATTACCTTTGTTACTAAGATCGACTTATGGAACAGGCCTTACCCTCTTGTTTAATTTGGTCGCTAGAAGTGTGTGCTCGACATCAATTAAACGGAGACATGTGTGTTAGCTCACCCTTAAAGCGGTGTTTCTGCGAGCGACATCATTACCATCACAGTTTTTTACACTGCAAGGTGATGCAACGTCTTTTGCAGAATCGTTGCGTTCGGGTCTTAGCGAACAAACCACGGAAGGCGGCATCTAGCGGTCCTTTATAGCCTTTTATAATGCGAACATCAGAAGAATAACCATTTTGGAATTACTTGAGAAGGGATCTGGTGAACTCTTCCTGCGTTTCAGATCCATTTTGGATTGCAAGAGAGAATAGATAAATTACTCTTAACCCTTGTCCGAATAAACAACTAACCTTTGGAAAGGGAACAACCTGCTGTGGAGATGAGGCCTCTTTCGCAAACGCATTCTTTTTCCATGATCTGCAGTCATCCTCTACGAAAGTTGGTGACAATCATTCGCCACCCCATTAGAGTTATGTAGAGGATGTCACTGAGAATTGTCACCTGTCGTCCTTCTGATGGTTTCCAATGCGAATACGTTCAGGAGAGTCTTTGTTAAAGGCGTTTTGCCGACTTTCAACGCCTAAGATGTTTTTTTTTCATAAAAAGGATAGTACACTACTTGCTGGCAGCCCTATGCTTCCTGCTCAACCCAAATGTTGACATTTATTGCTCTGCTGCGTCCCATCCATTGAGCATTGTTCCAGGAAAAAGCGTCAGTTTTAAATGCCTAGCGCGGAGCGAGCTCCATTTGATCAAGTTTCTTGACAACTAGCGAAAACGATTTAGGCTAGTGGAATCAAAGGTAGCCTAAGATAGTGTAAGTAGCGTCCACTATTCGGGGACCCGCTTTTCAGTAAAAGCACCCCACCTGCTTTTGGAACCAGTTCAGTAGATCAGGCCGAAGAAAGGCTTCGCCGTGGACCACTCAGATTCATACAACTGAAAACGAATAGCCACCTAAAAACTCCAGTTAATGTTTAGATCATCTTACCCTACCAGTTACAAATAACGATCACTATTTGAGAACAACGTTGGAAAGTTGCTTTACTTCGGTACTGCGGTTCTCCGCATAAGGTGTAGGTGGCTTTCGAAGCACTGTAATACAGTGCTTGCTTAGATGTCCCAGCCTTTTTACTGCGACAAACATTTGTTTTCTGGCGAAATTCACGCCAGTCCGATAGCGACCGGAAGACGCAATATAAACATATCTTATTTCAACGCGTAGAATGTGCGAAAACTGACATATGATGTGTTTGCACGGTTCTTTCTCGAAGTGCTTCTGTTCCCCTACCTCACATCTTCCAGATCACTCGGCCATTTCATGCCATACCCGTTTTTCCGTTCCCAATTTTTTTACACATTCGCGCAAGTACTGTACTCCGTGCAAGTTCTCCAACAATGTGAACCGATGCCGCGGAACCTTATGCCATCGGAAATGTCACAGCTGTCTGCGTGATGCTTGTGTACAGATCATAGGCAAACACACTCGAAAGAATCGGTGGCGATGGCGGCAAAACTGGATCACTGCAAAAGAGGGCACGATTTTAGCATACACACAGCAATACACCGACTTCAACCCGTTGATCGAGAAGAACGTGAACGGCGGGTTCACCATCTTGGCGTTCCCATGCAACCAGTTCTACCTACAGGTATGAGCGATATAATCTGCTGGCCGTTGTTCGATGTTCGAGCTGATGTCTCCATTATAGGAGCCTGCTGAGAACCACGAGCTCATGAACGGCATCATGTATGTCCGACCAGGTAACGGATGGAAGCCGCATCAGAATCTGCATGTGTACGGAAAAATCGACGTCAATGGAGAGAACCATCACCCCCTGTACGAGTTTTTGAAGGTGAGTCAACAGCGGCTGAATATGCCGGGCACGTTTTGTCACGAGTTCTCGAATTACTTTCAATCGAATCGATAGCTTTCGAAGAAGAGTGGCAACGCACTCAGCCACATAGACCTTCGCCGCGTCCTTTTCTGTAACCAGTTTCGCGGACCAACCGAAAGGGAAAGGGAAACGGATTGGGGATCGGTTCGAGCGCAGGTCACTTACCTATTGTACGTGACTTGCCCATCTGTCTATCTTATCAAGATAAGATCAGGCCAGAAAAACGCGCATTGTCGGACGACGAAGACGAGAATGGTGATCAACTACCACCATTGACTCTTCGTCTTGTGAAGGGAATGTATATTTGGCTCAGTATTAGTAAGACATGCGATGTCGCAAGTGGCCATTGATGGAAAGTATGGAGAAGGGTCTATGTTATTCGCCTAAATCACTAAATTTCGCTGAATTTTTCCTTCGGCAATCTAAGGCTCTGAATACAAAACTCGTTTCGATAATCGACTTTTTTATGTCTAGTCCGTGTTGTGATTCAGTATGGCAATCTCAATTCGTCACTTTTGTTTGCGTCGTTTCTCTCATGTGACCTCACAATGCCCACGACATTCTTTTTAACCTTCGCAAGCCGGTGTAGTCCGTTTGACAGATGAAAATGCGAGGAAACGTTGAGCAAATTATGGGAAGACCTATCAAGAAGTGGGCGCCGTGACATCGCGCAGCTATTAATAGAAGTTACGCCTGAAACTCTTCCCAAAAAGAATAAGGATGCTTAATCATCCGCTCCTTGAGATGCGCCACGCGTTCTACTTCTACGAGATGTCGTTGAGGCATCTTGAGTGCGCATACAGCAGCCTACACAACAAATTGCGGTGGCCAGTTGATGGACAAGTCAGTCTTCCCAGACAATACTGGCGCCAATTAATCGGAAGGCTTGGGGAGCGGTCCAAGCTAGAGCTCCCCCGCCTCCCCCGGCTGTGCTGCAAGAAGTGTAACAACTTTTGATTTCATTTTGTAGCCTTGGCAAAACAGGATTCAGCCCGTAGGATTTGGAAGTGGAGAAGCACAACGACTCATCACGGACGCCTCATGCTCACCCCTACTGTTTTGCCTTCAACATCCCGCGGGGAACATTGGAAGGGTCTGTGTGTTTGGCCTAAACAGTCCATGGTCTAGTAATCAGCCGGCCGCTCATGTCACAGTGGAACGTGTTCAGCTGCTAGAAACAATGCTTTACACTTTTCTTGGAGCTGGTGTGTTGAGAGGCTATGTGCTATTACGAAGATGTTTTGGCGCAATGCACCAGGCGGGAGTAGAACCGTTCCTGAGCGGCAATGCGCCACTAATTCACACTATAACAATGCTCTCGCTGCCCTGCACGTATGGCCACTACAAAGCGCGGATTTGGGAGCGCGCGGATCTTCTTTCTCTTCACCCAATCACATAGTATCATAGCTTGCCTTCATTTGCCTTTGCCCTCCAAAACGGCAGATACAGCTCAACCGAAACAAAGCTAGCGCGCACTGCTATCATCTGAAAGGACGGTACTGTTCCCCCAGTATTGGCTTTTGTAAACCAACCGAATTATTATCTTCATACCTTCTGATTCTCGTCCAAATGAACTTCCACCGCTTTACTATCACTGCCTTGTAAGTCTCATGTACAACAGCACAACGAGAGGTTCCGTGCTTCTTTATAGGATAGCCATGTTGACTGTCTGCTGCTTATTTCAGGAGACATGCCCACAGACTGTGGAGAAGATAGGAAAAACTAGTGAGCTGATGTACAACCCGGTCAGGGCGAACGACATCACGTGGAACTTCGAGAAGTTCCTCATCGACAGAAAGGTGGGTTTCATTTGAAGGCGAGAAATGTCGGGGCACACTGATTTGATCGACGATAACTTTCTGCTTCAGGGTCGTCCCCGCTTCCGCTTCCACCCAACCGCGTGGAGCCACGGTGACGTCGTGCAGCCGTTCATCGACCAGCTGATGAACGAGAGCGACTGAAGACGTTGAGCGCGACCTCTTCTCCTGTTGATGTAGTCTGACCGGCCGTCAGCTTATGGCCTTCTTCTCACCCCCTTGTTTCTATCTCGTTTCCCCTCAATTCTCGTCGAAGTATAGTGAGAACATATTTCATCTTCGGGTTGTATAGAGTTGCTTCTACTTCGTAGACGATAGCGGCACCTACGGGATGTCACTCGTTCTTTAATAATTGTAGAGCTTTGTCTGACGATTTGTCACACTCACCACTTGTATGTAAGTATAGCCACATCGTTATGAGAATGAATATTTGCTTCATGCTCCAGCCCAAACACTTCAGCCCGCATACAAACAGACAACGAGTATGTCAAGGTTTCGGTGACGTACTGTGCTTCTTGGCGGGTCAGGTGACCACAATCTTTTGGCAGCCAAATATCTCTCAGCAAAAGGTACACAGCATATATGGTAAGGATCAGTCGTCCTATTTGTAGGAGTGCCACACATTTTCTGCAGTTTTGAAGGTGTATTTAACCTACATCACTTGCTGTGGTCAGCCGTTGAAGAAGCCCGTGTATGAGCGGACAAGAGCGGTACCATATAACGATCCCTGACAGATGGAAGACTTGATTGGCCTGGGTGGGGCCCTGGGCTGGAATCATGCTAGAGTCGGCGCCTCCTCCTACAGCGCTAAGCATGTGTATAACGTGTCGTAAAAGACCAAATGGAAGGGACGTTATGAACGAAGTGCATTCATTGGACCTAGAAGAACTCGTGATCGTTCCACTTGGTCAAACTACCTTGCTAAGGTCTTATTTTATTTTTACTAGAGCCATATCAAACAGGAATGTCGCTTATTCATTCAGACCACATTTTTCTAAGGCCAAAAAGTGGATGTTCAGCCAGTAGCATGTGTGATTGACAGCTGCGAGTTGCGAAAGAACAATTGAGGTTTTACAAAACACCTAGAGTTGTGTAAGGATCTGACTTTATAAAGGTTGTAGAAGGGAAGAAATACATGTCGAACATGAGTAGGCATTACCGCACAGCATTAATGAAGCTTATCACGTTTAAAAAGTGAAATGGTTGGAGGCGTATGTAACCAGGAAGAGTCTATTGAGAGACTTTGCCAAAATTATTGCTTTGAATGATGAATTATGAAAACAATTATACACTGCGTATTGCTACGCAGTATTCATCTCAATCTAACAATGATTCTACGCTTCGTTCCTTTTGAAAATGCTTGATTGAAGGAAATACAGGGTGCGTAAAAAGTATTGACGCACTGAATGACGGTTGCGGAAATAGTATTGCGCAGTAAGTTTTAAAATATTCACTTGAGAAATATGGTAAATGATTTTGCAAACACGATAGAATAACTCGTAATTGACATTGGCTCCTTTACTGTGAATACAGGAGCGAAAACGATGGGAAAATTCATGAGCACGGGCCGCAAGTACTCGCTTGGATTTCGTCCCGTGCTTTAAACAGGGTAGCCTTCTGCAAGTGGTCACTTCTGTTGAAAGTAGCCCAGATCTCATTCTCTAAAATTGCCTAAAAATAGTAATCCAGCGAATTCATGTTCAAGCTGTGCTCGTCTGAGAAGCTGTCTACACCTGCGCGCGTTATCTGTTTGCCGTTATCGGACAGAGGTTGATAATTTCGGATTTGAACGTTAACGTGCGTGAACCTCTTGTAATCCTCATCTGTTATGACAGAGCCGTGTCTGACGTTTGGCCTGCTGACATCTTTCCTCACCTAACGTTTCGAACAGTGCCTAAATCTCTTGTTAAGGAAGTATTCGGCTCTTTGGGTAACAGACAAAAAAAGGGCCACCGTAACGATGACGATCATGTTTCTTCAGTTTTTTCGTGAGTGCTTTTTTGAGCACAATACAGACAACAAAAATAACACACAAAAACCTAGAGGGGTACAAAGAAAAAACTGGAGCTGAATCAAAACGTAGGTGCGTCAATACTTTTTACGCACCCTGTATTATCACAGGTGGGCTGCTTTGATGTTTCTACGTCCCAGCAGAAGAGTTATTTTTCAATAGTGAAGGTTGCTTCAACAGCTAAGTAGAGTAGACAGTCTGTGCGTGCTGGATGAAGAACAGAGTGGGTAGTGGCGACTAGATCAAGAAAATATCTCTTCTGCTTGCCTTAAGCCCGAGTTTCACTGCTATACCTGGAATAGGAAGGTTCAGTCAATAACATATTTTGAAGCTGGTGTCACATTAGACACGTCAAGTAGCTGCGCAAGGTCATATTCAGGCGTGTGCCACAATCTACAGTAGTCACTGTCGAATTATCTTCATGACCCGGTCTAGCAGAGGCACGACCACTTTGTATGTGCACATGCCTACTCATCAAACAACGCTTCATGCAGACAAACTACGAGCATCTCTATTGCTAGCACGACCTCTTCTTTGTATCAAGTCCTTGTATATCTAACTGTGTCTTCCGGCGTAGTACGCAAAAGTGGTTTTTCGAGAGTTAAACCCCTGAGCCCTTTGGCAAAGGGAATGGGGATAAAACAATGAAAGGGAAGGGTGCCTAAAGACCTTCCAGACCTTCAAGTTAGACAAGTTGTTTCCTCGAGAAAATTGAGTAACGCGTAGTTTCTAAGAAAAACTTGATTGTATCGCATGCACCTCGCCCAGTGTTGTTCAGAGTTGAAGGATGTAAAGACACTCATCACAAAAACGATCACGAATCACGTTCATTTCTCGAACATATGTGCTGTTACGCAGTGCTCTCATGGAATCTCTCGTTCTGAGAAGAATTCTTACAAAAACGTGAACTGCATTCTGGCCGAGAAGTGAGTTGTACAGAACGGTCTTTCCTATCTGTAGATGAAGTCATGTGGTGAAACAGCGTGTTATTTGCATGTGGTCTTTGTTAAAAAAATGGAGCATGTATATCGATCATCAGACCGATATCTAACAGTGCTTACCCTAAGCTTTAACGTCCTTTGAATTTAAGGTTTTTTTTTCAGAACACAGTATTTATTTGAATGTGAATCAATTCTCTATCGCTCACTTATTCAATCTAGCTACAACTTCTAACACAGCAGTAATGGGACGCTTGATGTGTTCCTAGGTCTCTGAAATTATTGACGACTTTGCTATTATAGCAATGCTTTGCCTAGCAGCACTTAAAAAAGAGTACGGACAGAGGATATAGAGCTGGTAAAGTCCGTTGTACCTCACGCACTCGACTTCTACGGGGTTTCGTTGGACACTTCAAGTGGGTGTTTGACCACTGCCTGCACAGTAAATGAACCAGCAATCGATTCGATTCATGTTCCGTTCAAGCACACTCCCGACTGAGCCATCAGCGTCCTGCGTCAAACTATATACAACTGAAACAAGACATTCCATGTGAAGATATTCTCGTTGCACTCATTAGTCAAACGCTTACAATACCGCTTCCAATTCGTGAACAATCGACGCTTTGCGACAGATTTTTCCGTCGCAAAAAGTCGCAACCCCATAACTTCATTCATAGCGATCCTCTTAAAATTTAACGCACACCAAGCGATTCTCCGTCTCTGTGCGAATCCATTGGAAAATGTAAACCTTAATTTTGTTAAACAGTGACCTAGTTGTAGATGGCTTTTCTTGGAGCTGTCGTTAAGTATTTTACGACCCCTCCAGGAGCTCCGGCGGTGTCTTCTAAGGTTATAGCATTGACGGGTTAGTACGAAATTTGAAAAATTGCTTTTTGGTAACAAATTCCTCGTTTGCATCCTGTAGCCATCAAATTGATATTACGCTTTACCAGCCATAATTGAAACTGGATCTGTTCAATAGAAACAAAAACAAAAAACGTTTTCATATGGTCGATTTCTTTTACTTTTTTAAAAAATACCTTTAAACATCCTAACTTTGATTTTTTTCCATGCGGTTTCCAAAGCAACAGGTATACGACGCTGACGACCTTCACCAGCAAATGGCCTAAGCCATTATTTGAAACCTTTTTTGTCACCTTCTGTACCTATACCCTCTGTATGGCTAGCCCTGTCATTTATACGAATTTTGCCATAACTACGGCTTTCCAGTTTGGGCCGTTTTACATCTTGTCCATTTATTATATTTTTTGTTTACAAATTTAACCATCAAAATTTAATTAACCAGCCACACCAATTTGAGATCGGTTGGAATTCTGCAGATTTCTTTCCTTGTAACACGTATGGCATATTTTACACGTTCATCAAAACAAAACACTTTTTTAACCAAAAAGCCAGACACTGCTGCGAAGGTCGCCGTCTATGGGGCATAATCTGAAAAACTTTAAATTTAAAGCCTCAATGTCTGATTTGGACGACACCTGTATTAAACGACACTTCAAGATATCTTCAGAAAAACTTAGACGGCCACCCGAGAAAACTGTCTACTTTTTGACCCTAAAATAAGGATAACGTTGTCGTAATTCAATTCCCGTTCGGAATACGCTACGAGCTCTACTTCTACGGGATGTCATAAAGGTGGATTGAATATGTAGTACGTCTACAAAATGGAGTTCAAGGGCCATCCGATGGATAATTGGGTGAACTGTTTTCCTCAGAGAAATTTCGATCCCATTCCTCACCTCGGAGGGATGGAATGATGAAAAGGTATAGTTGGGCTAGACCATACCCGAACAAAGGACTTAAAGTGCACGTGACACTAAACGCGCCCTACGACTACGTTTCCGCTCGTGAATGAACATACATAGACGTTTAAAAACAAATGCTTTCATGCCAATCGTGAAACAATACTATCTTTGCGGACCAAGAATTCCACATTTGCCTTGCATGTGTATCAAAATATGAAATCAAGTGACGGATTCCCCATCTATGACTACTTCCAAATCAAAGGATAAAAGGTGTTGCTAAGCAACTGTCATTCCTTGCACCGCTGGTATTTCGAAATAATTCGCACAACAATTTGCCAGTTCTTTCACAGCGATGGTTATTTTAGCCCTTTAAAAGGTATTCCAAAAGCTCAGAAGACCCGCCTTCCGGATCCAGGAGCTCAGAGGCGCGCGCAGTTGCCGCTGTGTCAAGCATGAAGAGGCTATGCACATGGCAGATTCCTTGTTATCCGTATGAGTTCCCTTACGGCCCCCTTCTTGTTCATTCCCCATCCTGGTCCCGCCTCCAGGTCCCCTCTTCCAGGTAGATTCCTCCCCCTCGCGATCCTTCTTACTACTCCACCACAATTAAGTAGTCCTCCCACGCTCACAACACCACGACAGTGAGCGAACGCCCATTGCGCGACATCGGTGTCACATCTTCCAAATTCGGTCTCCCTTACTGGTAATGGATCAACTTGCTGATCCTCCCTACTGTCCTCCTCCCTGATCGGTACTCCCTACTGGTCCCTCCTTATTGCCTTTGCTGCTTTTTGCTGCCACCTCCTGGCCTATTTCATTGTTTCCTTTATCGACTCTCCCTCCATCCCGATGCCTTCTCCAGGTCGCTCCCTCCTGATCGCTGTCGGTTCTCCACCCTCGAAATCCCCCTTATATCATGCTAATGGCACGGGGTCGGCTTCTGAATCTGAACGCTCAGAAACGCGCGTAGATGCTGTTGTGTTAAGCAGTAAAGGGCTGCGCTTCCCTTCTGCAGCAACATCCCAAGTTCAGTAGCAAATCTTGCCCGCGCTGTAGATGATGAGGCGTATTTCACTCCGGTTAGATCACTGGACCGCCCTCGCTGTGGACGATGCGGCGTATCTCACATGGGTTAGATCAATTAAACGTCATCGACCGCCAACTCAATTATATATTAGTTTAATTATTTGTGGCAGATAGAGGCGCGTGTAACGCAGTCGGATGGGGCGCGACTGTCGCGTGCACCCGATACCAGGTTCCTGGTTCGGATTTCCCGCCCAGGCCAACCAAGCCTTCCATCCCTCCGAGGTCGGTGAATTGGTACCAGACTTGTCTGGGAAGGATAAAGCGCTGACTTGTTCATCGGCTGGCCACCGCAAGTCATTATATGGCCAAATACGCATTCATGTCGCCTCCACGACATCCCGTAGAAGTAGAATGCGCTGGCGCATCCCAGAGGGGATTGAGTAACGCCGTACTTTATCCTTTATCCCTTTATTTGTGGTAGATTGTTTCGACCTTCTCAGACAAGTCTAGCACAAGCAGACCACTACAGGAAAATGGAACGGTTGGTCCAGTTGGAAATCAAACCAGGAATCTAGATTCAGGATACACGAGACAGCAGGAGGCTCTCCTCTGCTGCAACATCTCGACTTCGTCAAATTCTACGAAATCAAGCCAGGTGGGAGTAGTTAGGGGGGGGGGGTGCGGTCAGTCTTCCGTGTTTCCCCACCATTTCTTTGATACCTCACATACAAATTATGCGACATGCTCTTTACGAGCGGTCGTCTCACAGTCCCGCGTAGCGTACCGTCCCGTCTCGAGGCGGGGGCTTCTCGACATGTAATGCCGCAAGCACCTCGCGAAGCCAAGGTTTCAGCGCAACATCGCATTTGTCACGACGTCACAGGAGTACGAGTCGCATCAATCGTCGGTCGAGCAGCCTGTGACCGTGCCGGGGCGACACGCCAGTTGGATAGGCGTCTGCCGTCGAGATTCTCGACCTGATTCATGGACTTCGCCGCCGTTCCACGCTGTCGTGAACCGAGTCGCATCACAAAGGGGCTGGCAGCCATTGTGCGAGACGACAGCCTTTAGTTGTTCTTCCGTGTAAAGTGTCGTCTTGTTCACACAGAGAGATAGATGTTTTTCTCGACACATGGCCGTTTAGTCACTTAGGGAAAACCGCACCGGCTGTCTGCTAGATCAGCTCCACTGTGCCTTATGCGGCTATTGTTCACTGTGCAGGAGATTCCAAAAAATGTTGTCGCTCGCTGAATGGCTATTAACCTTTAATGCTTTTGGTAGCAGATACATAATAATTGTCAATCCCATGTCGAAGTTTAGAAAAGCGAAAGCTTCACGGTGTACTTGTCTACAAGATTAGGTTATGTCTTTGCAAAATGTACATTCCATGTTCGACTTTCGATGAACATTGCCATCGTTGATGTTGCAATGGACAAGCAGGTTGTGCAGCGTAGCCAAGATTGGTATACAAGTCTCTATTGCGGCTTACGTTTCGGTGACGTCGTCTTCTCCAGAGCCTGGAAAAGTCGAAGTCATTTGACAAGCTATCCTCCCAAATGTCATTCTGCAGGAACCTATCCAAAAGGCTAAGAGACTGCGAAAACGATACCGCAAGAAGTCGAAACATGGCTAACCTGAGATGTGGACAGGAGAGTCCACCGTCACCCTAGCTGAACGAAAGGTGGGTGAATGAGGTGAGAGCCCTTAGGACCACCTGCCTAAGCGGCCTAACCGGTCATGACCCAGAAGTGAAACCCCGCAGAGGGTTAGGGACATACAGCGCCAGCTCTTGGGTCACAGCTATTGGTTTGCAGTCGTCCTTCCTCTTGATTTTGGGGCCTCGCCGCAATGTACAGCACTTCGAGAGTTCGGCTAGCCGAAATCTCATCTTCACGCGCAAAGATCTCGACTTCCACTCTTAAACAGCTGTTCGCGTACTTCCGCACCCTGTGCTCGTCCAATGGAGGGGAGACATGGAACCTGCGCATCCCGTCCAAGTGCTCCTTGATCATTACGGAGGATTGCTAAGTGGCGCAAGAAAGAGCCGCTCTTTAAACGGCGTGCATTACCGTTTCATTTCTCATTAGAGCGCGCCAACTCATGGCAGCTTACAACTACCACTGAGTCCGTAAATAAACACGTAGTGGATAACATAGCCTAGCGGGAAATCATAGATGTTTACAATGAAGTGCACCTTTTTCTTTGCTGCAGTGTTTAGATACTTGTGAAGTTTTTCCTCATTAAGCTGCCAGGCACAACGATAATTAAAACTAGAGAGACACCTATCAATTCTAAATACTTTCAAGCCGAGGTTTAAGGCCGCTGTAGAAGAAAAGAAAGAAGATTTATCACAGCCTCGACCGCCGTACATCCTCTTCCCTCTTACGTTCATTTCCAATGCAGTGCAAAAAATTGGCAGCTAAGGTCACTTAATTGTAAAACTAATTGTAATGTTATAATTAAATGTAATTGTATCCTAGGAACCAATTTCCAGTCGTCTGGAGCATTTTTAGAAAAGGGGCTTGAAAAGGTGGCCCAATGTTTTCCCGTCCAGAAAATTTTACACTCCTCTCCGATTTTCATAAATGTAGTTAAAATTAGGGAGGAAACTGACACGAGATTTATTTGCCGGTTGCACAACGACAACAAAAAAGTCATAATCGAGTCGAATCATAGTTCAAGTCATCTGTAGAAGGCGACAAAATTTAAATTGAGATCAATCCTTGCTGGCGAAGTTCACGCGCAACGAGTGACCGTTGAAGTCCATTCCTTTGAACGAGCTCATAGCATTCTGATGGTGAGCTCCGGCCTCGTCCGTGAACTCGCAGAAGCCGAAACACTTCGGACGACCGGTCTCGCGATCGGTGACGATGCGGACGTTGGTGACCTAACCAGTTTGATTGAACATCTGCTCGATAGCCTCCTCAGTGGTCTCGTACGACAGATTGTCGACGTAGACGGAAAGTCCTTTGTTCTGCTGCATCATGGTAGTTCTCAAACAAGGGTAATTAACTGAGAGAATCTCTAAGCAAGTTTTGCTGCTGGTGGGTAGTCGGTAGGCCAATTCTGAGCATCATCCATAACCTCCTCGGCCAACTCAGAGGAGAAGGGTCTCCTTTGCTTGACCATGCATTCCTTGAAACATACTTTTCCTTCTGTATGCGCACATGCATGCACCTTCAACCCGCGGATCAACCATGTAAGCTTAATTCGTAGGTTGCTAAAGCGGGTGCTCGCAATTCTCGTGTTATTATATGGTCTTCCAAGCAATTTTCAGGATACAGGGACAAAACCATGGCGTGTTCATTACACATGCTTGCCTAACCAACACCTCACATCGATAGTCTTGAGGCCTGTACTCTCTACCTTCTTGGTAGTTGAGGGAACAACAGTTTCATTTAAAATATCCTCTGCGCTTTGTTGAATCGTCCGGCACTACTGTGCTTCTTACCTAGAATGTTCACTTGAATTGCGTATCTTTTCTCAAACAGCCTGGACCACAACTGAATGGCTCAAGCAACAGAGTGATGGAAGGAAGAGAGTATTCTAAACGTATTTGATGACGTCAATACACTACAATCGCAACCTCTTCGTCTCATTTTTGAGGTGTCTTCGTTGGGCACGTCACCGCATAGCAGAACTGATCGGTTTGTTGCGATGAACGCAGAATTCCAGAGATGAGGAGTGAAGGGTTTTGCCCACCCCATCCTCTGAGTAACTGACTTAAGCTTCTTAAAGGAAGGAACCCTAAAGTGAAGTCCTCACCAATTGTACCTTCGGCTCGTGGTTGGTTTTGCGATACCAGAATGCATTTTACGCGTGGATACACGAACTTTTGAACATTCTTGGCGCAATAGATTTCTACTTAGTTCTAAAATATTGTGGATACTGTAACAGTCAGGAAACATTTTTTTGATTGATAACATGTTAATGTTGAATTGAGGTCACTAGTCTGAGCCTTTGTTGTGTCCCGAAGTATTTAGCTTAATGTTAGGAAAGCAAAATTATCGCTTAAAATGAAAGTTCTGCAAAGCTTAGTACAGAAACCGTACATTTGCCAGCTGCACAACGTCAATTGATTCTCAACATTCACAATCAAACAGGGATCTCGACGCAATGTAAAAGTGTGGTGCACCATCTTAACGTCTAGCTTACAATGATAGTGCTTTAATGATCTCCCAGATCCCTTTACTGTCTGTAGTTCTGCTGCAGGGCTTGCTGGACTAGTGTATGCCCAGTAATTGTCACGCGGGTTTTCTTCCATTCGTTAGCATTCTGTGTTACCACAGTACACAAGCTGAATGGTTCACATACAATACGGAGAGTTTCAAGGTTTACATCTGGCTATGGGAAAATGAGAAAATGAGAAAACTTTCGTCTTTAGCATATGGCAGTCAATTGTCAGTGTAATGGTGTGGAGCGTTCCCGCCCAGTCAGCAGGAGATTGTATCACAACAAAGGATAAGGATAAAGGATAAAGGACGTCCTTATTCAAACCTTTTTTTGATGCGCAACGCGTTTTACTCCTACGGGGTGTCATGAAGGCGATTTGGATACGTATCTGACCGTACAATGACCGCCGTAAACAAGTTAGTGTTTTATACTTCCCAGACCAGTTTGGTAGCAAATGACCGATCCGGAGGGATGTAAGGCTTGGTTCGTTGGCCGGGAAATCCTAACCATGAACCCGGTTCGGATTTCCCGGCAGACCGTGCAAAATAAATAAATACTACCATATAATGTGTGTTCACTATTTTCAAGAAAGTAAGGCAGAGAAGAAGATAACAGAAGGTTGGGAAGAGGTTGCATGCATGCCTTGAAGAATTGTGCTGCTCCTATTTACATTGTGATGTTATTGGCAAAAGCTGGGCAAAAAGTGATTAGCACTCTGGGCTAGCTAGCGCAACTTTCTGATTTTGCTCACTTCTTGCACGTGCTCATATTTTCCCAAGTGATATACTTGCTACCAGCTGCAACAAGTCTACCTCAGTCGCCCTAACAAAACCTAGCTGCTCTGGAACGACGGACACTATAAAAAGCAGAATGGCGATATACAAGTGAACAGAAAGGGCAATGGACTGCTTTATCCAATCCCTTTTCGGATACGCCACGCATTCTGCATCTGCGAGATGCCGTGTAGGCAATTTGAATGCGTATTTAACCTGCACAATGACATGCGGTGCCCAGACGATTTAGAAATTAGGGTTCTGTACTTAAAAAAACTCTGGCCAGTAACTCAGAGAATGGGGTGAGCAAAACCCTTCACTGCTCATCTCTGGAATTCTGCGTTCATCACAGCAAACCGACCAGTTCTAATATGCGGTGACGTGCCCAACGAAGACACCTCAAAAATGAGACGAAGAGGTTGCGATTGTAGTGTCTTGACGTCATCAATTACGTTTAGATTGCTCTCTTCCTCCCATCACTCTGTTGCTTGAGCCATTCCGTTGTGGTCGGGCTGTTTGAGAAAAGATACGCAATTCACGTGAACATTCTAGGTAAGAAGCACTGTGGTGCTGGACGATTCGACAAAGCGCAGAGAACATTTTCTATAAAACTGTTGTTCCCTCAACTACCAAGAAGCTAGAGGCTTCAGGCCTCAAGACCATTGACGTGAGGTGTTGGTTAGGCAAGCATGTGTAATGAACACGCCATGGTTTTGTCCCTGTATCCCGAAAATTGCTTGGAAGACCATATAATAATACGAGAAATGCGAGCATCCGCTTTAGCAACCTACGAATTAAGCTTACATGGTTGATCCGCCTGTTGAAGGCGCATGCATGTGCGCATACAGAAGGAAAGGTATGTTTCAAGGAATGCATGGTCAAGCAAAGGATATCCTTCTCTGCTGAGTTGGCCCAGGAGATGATGGATGATGCTCAGAATTGGCTTGCCGACTACCCACCATCAGCTAAACTTGCTTAGAGATTCTCTCAGTTAATTATCCAAGTTTGAGAAACCTCCACTACATCAAACCAACAACAACAACCATGATGCAGCAGAACAAAGCACTTTCCGTCTACGTCGACAATCTGTCGTACGAGACCACTGAGGAGGCTATCGGGCAGATGTTCAATCAAGCTGGCCAGGTCACCAACGTCCGCATCGTCACCGATCGCGTGAGCGGCCGTCCGAAGTATTTCGACTTTTGCGAGTTCACGGACGAGGCCGAAGCTCATCATGAGAATGTTGTGAATTCGTTTAATGGAAAGGACTTAACGGTCGTTCGTTACGCGTGAACTTCGCCAGCAAGGATTGGTCTCAGTTTGAATTTTGTCGCCTTCTACAGATGACTTGAACTATGATTCGACTCGATTATGACTTTTTTTGTTGTTGTCGTTGTTCAATCGACAAATAAATCTTGTGCCTGTTTCCTCCCTAATTTTAACAACATTTTGAATACCGGAGTGTAAAAGTTTTCTGGACGGGAAAACGTTGGGCCACCTTTTTAAGCTCGTTTGTTAAAAATGCTCTAGACGACTGGAAATTGGTTCAGATGTTACAAATTACATTTAATTACACTACATTGCAATTAGTTTTACAATTATGTGACATTAGCTGCCAAGTTGTTGCACTGCATTGGAAATGAGCATAAGGGTAAGAAGGATAAAGTACGTCGGTAATCGAGGCCGCGATGAATCTTCCTTTCTTTTCTTAAACGTCGGCTTGAAAGTCATTAGAATTGAGAGATGTCTTCCTAGTTTTAATTATCGGTGTGCCTGGCAGCTTAATGAGGAAAAACTTCACAAGTATCTAAACGCTGTAGTAAAGAAAAGTTGCACTTCATTGTAAACCGCTCTATCATTTGTCGCTAGGCTAAGGTGTTATCCATTACGTGCTTATTTATGGACTCAGTTGCATTACACCTTATTTTCAAAAAATATTCTTTAAAAACTGAACTTTCCTCAAAGGAAAGCTTATCGTGCGCTAGGAATGACTTTGTAAAATTTACTCACTAGCTGCAGTTTCCTGTTTGAAACCTAACCTAGAAACCCGTGGTCTACCGAATCTAATCGAGAAACAGCGTTATTTGCATCCAAACAATGAATGCATTTTTGAGACACGCCGTAGTTTTTACTCTCTCGCTCAGGTTTATTTGTGGGAAGATTACGCCCTCGCGGCGGTGGCAATCCAGGAAATGCAAACGTCACCTTAACCCGACAAACAAACAGCGACTGCGGTACACAGTGTTATCCTTGTTCAGGGGTGAACCGCCGCTAAAACATGCTGTAAAGGTGAACGCCGCTTTCTGATTCTCAGTGGACGGAATGGCTCCAAGCAATAATCGCCGTGACGTTATTACGGCCGTTTCATCGACGATATCTTCCTATCCATATTTTCTATAAAAGGGATAACTTCTAAGAGTTCCGGCGAAGTAGAAAAAATCGTTTGTAAGAATTTGAGTTGAAGTTTTCTGGATTGCAAAATACTGAGATCACTTTCTCATAGGTTGGTTTTTTAAAGTGCTCTAAAACATTCTACACGGCAAATTGGTAGCATGAATATAAGGCACAGGTCCAGGTAATTTCAAAGCAGGTCATCATGAAGTACCTTAAGCGCTCTGTTTGCATACGCATTCCAAGGCCGTTTGCTCGTCGGGTCTGCCCGCAGTGGTCCACTGAAGTCGAAAAAAATGCGTCACACAAGCCTCACCTGCATTTTCGTATCCCTGTAACATTCCTCTTCCTAAGCTATACCGTTTTACTTTAGTGTACTACTAGACCGTTTTACTGCCTACAATACCAACAATTTGCAGCCGAAACGAATTGAACTTGAAAGAGTTGTTGCGCTCCGAACACGCCCGCGCATGCAATTTGCAAGCGACCCCCTTGATTGAAAGGTTCGATTCTATATGCATTGTTCACGGCGCAACTCAAAGGCTAGCTGGACAGCCTTAGAGCAATTCCTTAGTAGGGCGGCTAGAAATTTATGATAGAAGTCGAACCCACTCGATTGATTGGTTCATCTCTATGCGCGTTGCATACGGCGCACACTTAAGTCTCGCCGGGACAGATTGGAGCAACTCCCGTGTGAAAATTACTGATAAAATTCCCCAAACGGTTAGAAATAGTCTTGAAGGCTTGACACTTTACAGTAAGAAAAGATAGAAGCGGAATGAACATGCGTTCTCCACCCGATTGATAGGTTCGATCCTATATGCATTGTGTACAGCGCAATCTCGGAGCATTCCTGGCATGACAGAGCACTGACAACGCACGCAGAAGCTTGCTTGCAGTTGTTTTTCAGGCCACCCGCGGCGAAAACGCGGTGGTCTGGTAAAGTTTTATACATGTTTGTGTAGAACTCGAGGAGGCAAATCGAACAGAGCCAACAGTTTCTCAAACAACGTTAAATTAAAGGAGTTATGAGCATGCGACGGTTTGCGACGGATTTTTTCCGTCGCAGACCGCCTTTTTGAACGTGCGACGCGGGCGGTATGGTAACATCTCGCTAACGTTTAAGTGACTTTAGTTTCCACAGATGAGCCAATTTTGTTGTCTTCTGGGATGGGCCGCGTAATGAATTTCTGTGTGTGTCATAGAGCAGCGAGAGTGCGTTTCTCACCTGTTCAATGACTTGCGAAGGTCAGATTATGGATTACTGAGTGATGAATCCTTCTCAGAAAAGTTTCCCAGTATTTCTCCAACCTTGGAGGGATGAATGGTCTAGGCGACACACGAACCAAAAAATTCGAATCGGTGTGCACACCACACCCACCCACCACAGTCAATGTCCCTCACTCTACCACGCGCAAGCAAATAAATATAGGTTCAGCAATAAAGCATTTGCATGTCGTTCTTGAAGTAATGATTTCTTGATAAGATAAAAGACAAAGGTTGCCGTTAGTGAACCTCCTTGGAGGGTTTCCCATGCACTCTTTCCGTGGAAGCGATTCGAATGCATATTTGGCCTACTCAGTGATATGTGATGGCTAGCCGATTTGCAAGTTAGGGATTTATCCTTCCCACACAGGTGTGGTGGAAATTAATAGATCCCAAACGGATATAGATTTTCCATTATCTCAGCAGAACGTCACCTATCACCTGTCGCCCCGTTGGTCATCGAGTCGCTCGAGCAGGCGCCAGCAGCGCCTCCAATCGTCCGTGTCGCGTGCCAGAGTGCTCCAATGGATCCTCTTCCCCCGAGGGACATGAAGAGCGTCATATTGTTCGTTCAAGACTTTCACGAATATGTCCGACCAACGCGTTGGTGGGCGTCCCGGTGTTCTCTTGACATCCTGCTGAATCCACTCGGCGACGGCGGGTGTCTGCGAAGCGCATTACGTGTCCGGCCCACCTAATTTTCGAGAAGTTGGCCCATGCGACAGCGTCTCTGATCTTCGAACGTCGGCGAAGTTTGGAACTCCGGAGGACTTCTCTCACTTGCGTGAGTCGTGTCACTCCAAGCATCGTCCTCTCGTTTCCACGCTGCGCGACGCTGATCGCGTGTTCCTGCTTTCGTATAGCTCATGTCTCTGAGGCGTATGTTAGGGCAGGAAACGGTAGAGTCGATTGAGTGGGCACGAAGTCGGACGTTCTTCGTCTTCTTCGCGACTTCTTCGAATCTCTTGAAAGCTGCTCTAGCAGCTCGTCTCCTCCTGTCCAGCTCCGGCGTGAGGTCGCTGACCATGTTGACTTCACGACCTATTTAGATGCAAGTAGCTGGGCATCTGGAGCATATCACGGAGAAGCAGACGTACATCTCGCCTCGCAGAACGAACGAAGACGTAGTACATTTGGCTTACGGTCAATAAACCACTATGTCTTATGTAAGTACCTTGATTCTTGTATCTTACTTGATCGTGCGATCAAAGGCATCGCCTGAATTCGTTTTGTTGTCTCACCGTCGTCTTCCAGGATGTAGCTGTGCTTCGAATTTGGTGACGCTGAGGAGGAGCTTGATTCGTTCCCAACTGAAATGCCAGTCGGGTCAGCTGTGCAACAAATGTATAGGCTCAACTTGTTGGAGACCTATCACGAAGACGCTCAGCGTCCCTCAGATTTCACTTCATGTTCTCTTCAGGTGTAGGAAACTCATCACAATGTGCTCCACCCCTCCGTCTTCAAACTTTCAGTCATTAATCGCTTTGTCACGAAGAAAAAGCATTCTCCTAATGTCGGAGCTGCGAAGTCCGACTTGATGTTGACTCCGCCGGTTGTAGTTCAGGAGACACCACTTTGGCGCGCCGTGCATAGTCCTCAGCTTTTCTAACGTTTCCGCGGTATCAGCCTACGTCTCCGTCGCGTAATAAATAGAACAGTCGAGATGAATAGATTCGTTCGGTGATCCGTGCCCGTCAGATGGCTTGTAGCCTCCTTGAGAGGTCCGAGAGCAGCGCATGCAGCTCTTCTCCTCCTATTCTCCTCGTCTTTCATATTTCCTTCATGTTCATCCAACCTTCGAGGCCCACGTAGTCTCAGTGTTTTGTCAAAACACTCCCCTCCCCCCCCCCCCCCCCTGCTAGAGGGTGCAATTCTATTGCACCCTCTAGCAGCTATTCAGTGATTTCCTGTTCTCTAGTTCTGCCTAATACTCTTTTACAGTTGTACGCATCTGTGTCATCATGCTTCTGCGAGATGAACAAATATGTAAAGTAAGAAAACGAATAAAGCCGTTGATTCATCTGATCGCGCCCAAAAGAATAAGAAATTGAGCAGTAAATGGCCGGTGTCTGTCTTTCTGGTTTCACAGAAGTGCAGTGCTGATGAGTGCTGCCTTAAAACTCACGTCAAGACCTTTTCCCTCCAAACGAGCTACTTCAGATTCTTGCGGGCTGGCGATGGCTGGAGCAAGCGACGATGTGCAGACGCGGCCAGAAGTCGACAGTTGCTGAATGTTGTGATTTGCATATTTGCACTTTTTTCTAAGTACTTAACGCGAAGTGTTGAATACGCCGGCGCATAGATTTTCAACAAAGTTTTTTTTTTCTGATCACGAGTCCGATATTCAACATTCTTTAATAACACTTCGGTGAATTCATCAGAGTTCTTTTTAGATTTTCGAGTAGTCTCTGCCTCTGTGAAGTTGCGCATGTTTTATTTCTGGGAGGTCTATTCACTTATTAATACCCTTTTCACTTCCTATAACTTCTGCAGGATACAAATTCTTGCGTCAACGGTCTTCTACCGATAAATAGGCGATAGCTAGCAGTGGAGCGATCCTCAGGCGCATGGTGAGGTCACGTTTCTGCATATAGAATACAGTAGCGGACTGGAAGGTTTTACATCCGTAACGGTCTTCACAGAACTTTCGCTATCGTATCCGATCACCAAAATTTAATCTATATCACAACATAGAAGCAAGAAGGTTCTTAGGCTATTCCAAATTTAAAAAAATTGTTTGCGCGTGGAAAAAATGTGACTTTGGAAATCACGCCATGCACTCGTCTGATTCGTTTGATTGATGGTGCAAATGGTGAGCAGGTTTCCTGTAGCCATCAGACATTCAACAAACCTAATTTGTAAAAGACGTGAAATCTTCTACGGAGGAACCGCGTGATAGAGCATTTTGCTCTACACCCAAAGTGCGCATCGCTCAATTGTCCCTCAGTCATGCTCGAATTCACCCTTGTCTAGGTGCTTTCGCTATCAAAAACAAGGCATTTTGCACGGACCAGTATGTATCATACTTGAGACTGATCATCTAAAATTTGCTCATCTTTCTTTTTCTTAGTTGCTATCTCTATTATTCTTAACCGTAATTCTTACATCATACTGGTCACTGTCTGCCTTCATTGTCCGTTGGCTATCCTTGCACTGCAAAATATTGTGGATTTCAAGAGAGACGCAATAAAAGCACATAACTACTCTCCTCTCCTACCCTTCCTTGTATAACCCAAGTCTTTACCTTTCCTTCCCTTCTTCTATTTCACGTCAGACGCTTCCCAAAACTCTCTATTTTTAAACTCAGAATAAAATACCGAAATATCCATTTCATTCGCTACTGATGTTACTGAAGCACGATAATGCAGCATTGCTCCTATTAATTGAGAAGCGCATACTACTTACATAATTTGTCAAGTATGTACCTGCAAAAGGTTTTCAGTAGCGCTACATTTGCTTCTATCCTTCGCCAAGGAAAGTGGTTATGGCATTAATTCAAAGGCGCTTGTTAGCACATTTTACTTGGAGCATGACTTTACGACTTCTCGCGGCTACGGAATCTCAGCGGGTCCATCGCTCCATTTTCATCTTGCCAATTCCCTACGCTTCGAATAACAGTGGAAGGTCGAAGGGTTGGGCGGCTAGTAGAGCATGTAGAAACCCAAAAAGCTCTTGTTACCCCGTGCACAGTAGCTAGCGTCTTTCAAGTGGGGCTTCAAGAAGGGAGAAGTTGGAATAATGTCGGAGTGGAACAATAGCCAGCATCTTTCCTCTTGGAAACCGTTGACTATAAAGGCCAATCGTGGAGCATCAATAGTGCTCCTAACAACGCCTAGAACTGTTGGACGAGGGCAGTATTGCAACCAGTGGTCAGCTCTCGTTGGTCACATTCATTTCAGAGCCACTTTTTCGAAGGCTGGTGTTGTGTGTATGAGTGTGCTGTTTGTGTAGTCAGGAGATGTGTAATCAGGAGTGAATGAAAAGGACGTATTTATAAGGTTAAGCAAACGGTATGAGAATGCACAGCTCGGCCATCTGAATGGGAGGAGCCTTTCAGCGTGCAATAATTGTGCACATTGCATTGCTCTACTCCAAGAGGCGTTTCCAGATATCGTCCCCATATTTTCACCGTTAGTACCTAATTCCATACATTCGTGGGTCGCTTATACATAACTGAACACCTGGTGTTCGAATCGAATTATAGAAAATGGTCCCGGCAGCTATGATTCATCGGCGACCTTTCTCTGCTTGTTTTACATTTTAGCACTGCACAGCTGAGAGCGGCGGATTAGCATACATGAATTCTGACTATTACAAAAAGGCGAACTAATTCAGAACCTGCCCAGCGGTGTCAATATGCCTGTTCGACCGCCCCTATAAAAGATGGACGTCGGTTGAGGCAGGTCACTTCGAACTGCCATCGGCTGTCATCGCACGTCCTACCTTATGCCTGCCCTACACTTGTCTATCATATCACTTGTCTGTCTATCTATACATGCGCTATTGCTGACGTTACTTCTGCATTTTTACAAAAAGAACCAGTTAGCAATATCCAATTTAGTAAACTTTCAGTTCATTGTCAAAGGCAACATATGACTCGCGAATGCTAGTGTTTTCTGAACAAAGAGTAGTGTTTAACCATCTAATGACTCACGCCGTTGCGGAGTAGTGTAAACTCCACTGTCTTCCATCCCATTCTAACATGAGTCACGGATGGGCTTTGATGCTGTGAGGTCACTGGAAAGCGTGTCATCTCTGAACAGTGAATCAACATTTCAGAAAGAACTAGGAGTTAGTATCCCATTTCGTATGAGTGTTGGCTGTCACTTGCACCCCGAGACGACGATCTTGGCTCGAATCCCACCCAGGTTAACCAAGCCTTCGATCCTTCGGTGGCTGGTGGATTGGTAAGGAACTGGTTTAGGTAGGAGAAAACACTGACTGACTTCCGCGTCGGTTTGTTCTATTGACGCTGCCAACAAGTTGCTTAGAGCGTTATAAGAGGAATCTGCTTTGAAGGAAGACTGTCTGTGAGAAGAATAGTTCTCTGTTGGAATAGCTTAGCTACAAACAAGCGATTGTACAAGGCTAGTCCTAAGTTTGACTCCTATTTGGAGCGCAAAAGTGAGTTTCTAAAAAAATGCAAAATTTTGTAGATTTTTAAATGGTAGATATGTAGAGATTCAGATGGGCATCGTGCCACGTGTGTTGGGGCGCAGAAGGCTTTTCATAGACGCTGCGGCAAGGTCGTCACACGTGCGACGGGGCTCAGCAAATGTACATCCGTCATGCAACCTGCTTCTGGATTCAGAAGACATGAGACATAGGCCAGTGAGCAACTCTCCATTTCTCTGGCGACACATAGGTGAGAGGGTATTTGCAGGAGGGGAGGGGGTGGCGGAGAGGAGGTGGGTAGGGAGAACGACTATAGGAATCTAAGCAGTATAATTCTACCGAATGATTTTTTTTTCTGCAGATTAAGCACTTCGGATTGGGACTCCCAAGATCTGTTTCTCGTAGCAAACGGGTACTTCGAAGAATAGATAGCGTACATGCAATAGAGGATGGACAGGTTTCGTAGGAGCAGTTTTGAAGATTTTTCCATACCATGTCCCGCTACACCATTTCATATAGTAAAGCCAGTTCTTCAAAAGCGTGTCGAATTTTAATCTTTTCAAGAATTTGTATCTGCACTTCATGAAGTTGTAGACATCTTTCTCGCGCACCAAGATTGAATTCTTTGCTCGATGGCAGCAAGATGCGCATGAACCACACCTATCGCTGAAGTCACGCGGAATGATTCGGTTAACCCTCTCTCGCTGAACAGTTCGATTGCGCTTACGCATCACAAATCTGGTATGCCCAACTGGTGCCTCTGGCACTGTAAACTAACCATAAGTTCCATTTTCTCTTCGATAAAACGCAGCGCATAAGCGAAAAACGAAGACCAGGTCGTTTGTATTCCATTTGTGCTTGTGGTATTTTTGAAGTTTTATTGTATGTCTTGGGCGCGTGTAGCGCAGTCGGAGGAGGCGCGACTGTCGCGTGCACCCGATACCAGGTTTCTGGTTCGGATTTCCCGCCCAAGCCTTCCATCCCTCCGGGGTCGGTGAATTGGTACCAGACGTGTCTGGGAAGGATAAAGCGCTGACTTGTTCATCGGCTGGCCACCGCAAGTCATTGTATGGCCAAATACGCATTCAAAATCGCCTCCACGACATCCCGTAGAAGTAGAATGCGCTGGCGCATCCCAGAAGGGATTGAATAACGCCGTCCTTTATCCTTATTGTATGTTTTGAAAGCATTATTGTATTCAGTCTTGAAAAAGGACTCATGCCCAAAACGTCAATAAACATCTACTCGTCGACTCATCGAATCACATCAATCGAAACCAAATCGTTCAAAAAAGTGAAATCGTTTTTGAAAAGCGCACGTGTGCCGGTTGTTTATTACCAGATTCACAGCTGGGGTTCATGCTGCGCTCTGTTATGCCAACGCTCGGCAGATTCATACGCGAAAACTTTACGGATAAATACACACCCTCCACTCTCGCACGTCAACGGGATCAGCGTACTTTGAGACTTTTTTCCGGTAAAACTCTTGCCTTGAGTCCAATGAAGGCGTTATCATATACTTCTGACCCTTAGAAAGAAACTCGACCCAAGCACAGTGCAGTGAATCCATTCTGTATGTTCTCCGTGATTGGTAGCTTCATACTAATGTCAGCAAACCTAAGTGTAATTTTGAAGTTGTGCATGCAGATGCCCAACCGTTGTAAACTCAATCTCAGTTGAGCTCAACGGTTTGCTTTTTGCAAGCTTTATACGGCTCTGTAGAAGCTATGAAGGAGGAGCAAATTGGACGCTCCTGGCGCCAGCGGCTCTTTTATTTGAACCGTTCACATGACCATGTTTATTAGCATCGTGTCAGATCACTTGACTGCAAACCATTGACGTGTTCATGAACCAGTCACATCATTCATTTTTACGCTGTTGGAGAGAGTTCCTCGTTCTCTCTTCTACTTTATATTTTTGCAAATCTTTCCTGTGGCCTTCCTCTTTCTAATGTTCCTTTCATGTTTTCTTATTAACGCGCCTTTTCGATTTCGTAGCACGAGCTTTTGAGGGTGTATTTTTTGTGGAAGCTAGCCCTTTTTCTAAATCTCGCGAAATCTCTACGAAATCGTGTTCAACTCAGCTATTTTGTATAGTTTTGTAAACTCGTAAGCATTATGAGCATTAATTTTAAGGCGCATTAACATTTCAAGACAATTTTATGAGTTATACCTCATTTTTGCTTCTGCAGTACACCGCTTGATAACAGCTTTCAAATGCCGAAGCATAACTAATAACGAACGAAACTTTTTACGGTAGAAAAGTGTCGATAAAGGACGGTCTGAGCACCTTTCTCCTTCGATTATCGTCTGTCTTCCTGAGGGAACCGATTACAGAAGACTGCTGATGAGCTGCGCAGTATTTCCCCTCCATTTCTACTCAAAACAAATTTTCTATCATATTTTGAAGCTTTTACCTCACTTTGCATTTTCGAGATAGTTCCACTAAAATAAGGTCTAAAGATATAGACTACTGCACCTTTAAAATAACTTCAGTCGCCTGCGTTCATTCTCCGACCGGTACCGTAGCGCGTTTGCGACCACTACATATGACTACCTTAAAGACTAGATTACTGTAGGTGGACATAACCAAATGGATTATAGATAGATTGTATATTAGATTGTGGTAGGACAACAATTGAATATCCTCTTTTAAAGTTTGGGATCCAGGTAGTTGGGTCTCACTCACAAGAGTTCTTTGATTCTACTAGACGTCCCAGATTAGGACTTCCCACTGTTCCAAAAAGTCACGATGACCCCATCACTGGATGTCACATCCCCAGACACATGCAAGAAACAACGCATTTACTGCATACTTTGAGTACCTAAGCAGCAGCAGTGCCCCTCTGCTTCGTATTTTTCTCACTGATGAAGGCCTTTTCTTCTTGACCTTTTCCACACAGTAGAACTTACTGCCGACAACCTTCCACCATCAACACTCCCAGTGCTGTTGAGCTGTAGAAGCGCTCAGTTTTTCTTTTCATCTGCTTCGAGCGACTCCAGGTCATTCCAAGGCATCTTCTCCGAAATGATGTAATCTTCTTCTCACGTGATCAGTCGACGTGCTCTAATACCGTAGCACCATCAGTGGTTATGACTTCATACTTTGTAGAGAACACTTAAGATAGTTAGAAGTCTGTGGGCTACAATGGACCCCACATGTGAAAATGGAGAACATATCCAGATTCTACGAGAAAAAACTAATACTTTCCGTAAGCTGGAACATTTTGTGTTCTTGATGTAATGACAACGACACTAAGGACGTTTTCATAAATCTGAGTCAAATCAGTGTTTTTAAAAATTAAACAGAATGGCTTTTAGAACACCAACCCACAAATTCGTTACGATAAACAAATAGCACATCGCCATTCTTCAAGTTTTGATAGTTTTGTATATCTATACCAAGAATTTGGTTACGAACAGTTTCAAAAACATACACCAAAATTGGATCTGATTTGTTCAAATTACCGGAAAGATATAGCAAAAACAAGTGTTTAGGGATGTACATATGAAAAAGAGTGGCGCAAATTTATAAAGGAACACTTTGAGCTGCTGGGGCCCAGGGCTACTCGAGATGTAATTTTAATGAGATCTACCCGTAAAGGCACATGTTACGCAAGCTCTACTCACTAATGTTATACCAAATATTGCGCTCTGAGACGAGCATTACCGTACCAAGTAACAAGGAATAAAGAACGGCCTTAGTCCATCCCTTTTCGGATGCGCCATGCATTTTCCTTCTCCTTCTGCGGGATTTCATTAAGGCAGTTCGAATGCATATTTGGCCCATAATGACTTACAGTGCCAGATAATGGACAAGTCAGTGACTTATCTATACCAGGCAAGTCTGGTACCAATTCGCCAACCACGAATGAATGGAAAGCTTTTTTAGCCTAGGCTGGGTGCGAACCGAAAACCTTGATTCGAAAATGCAGGCGACAACCGTTTAACTGCGATACTACGCGCACATACATATGTACCATGTAGCATGTATTGAGAAATATTAATAAATGGAACATCTTTTTGATGCTTTAGCTAAGGAGCGTGCGCGACGAATAATCAAGGGCCTCCGTCGCTTCTCTTTTGAGCGTACCACGTTCTCACTTCTTATTTCTGTTGTTAATATGTAATGGTAAAGTATGAGATCTACCTGCTCAGCAGCCTGTCGATCTACCTGCTCAGCAGCCTGTCGTTAGAAATTCTCACACAGCCTGACAGGCTTCGCAGTCGCCACTCGGATAATTCACTGGGCGTTCACTACTGCATATCGCATTGCTTGGTTAGGTTCTCAAGAAGACATAGTTCGCTTTCAGATGAGCTACTCCGCCCTCATTATTGTCTTCGCCCTTCTGCCTGCGAGTTCGGGCCTGCTCGGCATTGGTAGGCGACAGTCAGTGGCCGTCACAGGACACTTACAATGCAATGGAAATCCAGCATCAAACGTCAAGGTGAAACTGTATGAGAAGGAAGTCTGTAAGTTTGGATATTCGTTTCAGAGTAACCATTGATTAGAACAGTAGTTGAAGGCCTTGAGAGTATAGGCAGTGCTTGTTTTCTAAGCAAGATTCTTTTAGTTCTGGATAGGAAAATGGACGAAGGTCGTACCGATTCCACCGGGTGGTTCAAGCTATCCGGCTCGAAAAGGGAGATCACAACCATTGGTCCCAAACTCAACATCTACCACAAGTGTAACTATGCAGGGGTACGCGCATTTGTGTTTATCAAATCTTCAAACGGAAAGTGACTCGCCAATTTGGGCACTATGTAAAATGTACTAGTTGGGATATATATCGTTTTCACGTCAAATTGAGCAATTTTCGGTTATTTTCCAATTTCCAGTTGTACACCCTTCCAAGCAAACTTGAGGCTTCTAAAAAAGTGAACGTCTTCCAAAGAAACGAGCTTCTTACAGGTTAAACTACAGGCTCTTTAAGAGATTAGAATATTTTTTGTTCAGGGGAAAATTGGTATAATGCTCTTTGAAGTTTTTTTTAGCACATTTGCTCGAATGAGTGCAATAATTTTATGAAATTTTTAGTCTCTGAGAAGAAATAATGAATTTGCTTAGCGCAACAAGGAAGTAATCATTTACTGCGTTAAAAAAGGAGATGGCGCCAAGCCATGTGATTTTTAGAATTGTTTCGTTGTATCGTATACAGGTGTGAAACCCTATGCTGTCAGAAATTTTGCGATTAGTGGAATAAAAATCGGCAACGTCTAAAACGAGGGAATGATGCAATCCCTTCTTTTAGCATTAAAAAGAGGCGCTTTTCTGCCCCAAATAAGCCGGAACCATTGCTTTTTCTCAGAAAATAAGAATTTTATAAAATTTCAAACAATGAGTTCACTTATTGGGTAGATTAATTGAAACTTCAAAAAAAATTACTCTATCCTTTTTGGAAAGTCTAATCTAATGAGGAAGGAGCCCGTTTTGATTTGGAAGCTGTTCAGTTTAATTTCAAAGTGTTAGGCTTGTTTAGAAGGATGTCCAATTTGAACGGAAAACTGGAGGTAGAAGGGTATAGATTAAGCAAAGGACAAGATTCGACGCTGCTTTGTCACACGAAAATGCAACAGGCATTCTGCGACTTCTTCCTCTCCTTGACGGCTTGGAGGCCCTTAATGCCAGAACAGCAACAACAGCTACAGTGGCGGAAAACCCAGCGTGTTTTGTATTTCAGTAAGTGCTGAGGGTTTATCAGTTCCAGTGGAACAGGAGACTCCTTTCAATAATTGGCACCCATGCTGACCTCATACACATTGAGGAGCCAGCACACGCTAACAGTTGTCCAACAACACCTAATCTAGGGATAATAGTTCCTCATTTTCTTCTTTTAACTGCTTTCCACAATCTCCTCGTGTTTCAGCTGTGCTACAAGAAAGTGAGTATCACGATACCTGACACGTATATCACACGAGGAAGCATTCCGCAGAGCACATTCGACATTGGGACGATTAACCTGGCCAGCAAATTCCCCGGACAATCGATTGACTGCATCAATTGAAACGATATTGAAGCGATACTATTTATTCGACGCCGTTTGCGAATTGCGATAAAGTTATTCTTCCATGGCATTCCTTTGTTTCCACCACTGGTGACACTACATATATATATATATACATATATATACATATATATGTATATATGTATATATACATATATATACATATATATGTATATATACATATATATGTATATATGTATATATACATATATACATATTAGGTTGGAAAAAAGTCTTTTCATTTTTTTCAAAGATTTATTACTTCACAACTACAAAGTCAAATCAATTGAGATAAACTCTATTTTGTTCTACTACACTTCTCCAAAGACTGGGTGATCTTCCAATTCCTCTCGCTTAAAAGACTGCAGTTCTGGAGTCGAACCATTGATAAATCCAATTTTTGAGGTCTTCATCCGTTCCAAAATATTTCTCTCCAATTTCTTGCTTGAGAGCACGGAAGAGATGGTAGTCGGTAGGGGCGAGATCAGGGCTATACGGTGGATGTGGCATTACCTCCCAGCCCATTCCCTTTATTGTTTCTCTTGTGAGTCTTGCAACATGTCACTTTGCGTTGTCATGCAGAATCATCACCTTCGACTTCTCCGGCCTGTTTTCTTAGAGAGTTGCGACGACTTTGTGGAGTTGGCCGCAGTATGTGACAGCAGTAAGTGTCTCTCCACTTCTGAGAGTTTGCCGATAAATCACTCCTCTGATATCCACCAAACACTCAAGAGAATCTTCCGTTCGCGAACATTGGGCTTGAGATCAGACTTAGGGCTCTCTCCCTTTTGTACCCATTGCCTTTTCCTCGGAAATTGGCACACAGAACCCAGGACTCTTCGCCTGTCACAATCCGCGGAAGAAACGATTTTCTTCCTTATCTGGACAGAAGAGAAGCAGCGATGGAGAGCCGTCGACCTTTCTGAGTGTCTGACAGGGCATGTGGAATCCAAGCTCCAAATTTCCATGAAAGCCAAGATTCTTCAGATGGATCCCCACTATCCTATGAGACACTTCGAGCTTCTCTGCCAGCTGACGTGTCGTCTGCCAACTATCGGTACGAAGAAGATGGTGTAGTTCACTGTCGTCCAATCCAGTTGGCCTTCCTGACCATGCTTTGCCCTCAGTGAATAATTTCCCTTTAAAGACTTTCCGAACCACTCATAACAGGCGCGATGAGTATTAGATCCCAAGCCATATATGTGGTTAATTTGGTCTGCTGCCTGACGTGCTGTGGATTCTTTAATGAATTCTTGAAGAATGCCGTGCTGAAAACGGCCATGAGGTAGATCTGGAATTGAGTTCGGAAGATTGGATGGATAACGAATTACAAGAAGAGTCTTAACCTGTGTCTGCGTGCGAACGGTAGACAAGTGTGATAGGATTACGAAATCAGCAATCAACATTGGCTAGTGCGTTTACAAGGGGAAGGGTAAAAAAAAATTTCGAAGTGTGAAGAGACTTTTTTTCCAACCTAATATATACATATATATGTATATATATGTATATAATAAATAAATAAAATTATATATAGCTATTATATACCATTTTCAGTTGAAAGTCAACGTTTTTCAAATCAAACTCAACGTTTTTTAAATCTAACTGAACGTTTTTCAAACCAAATTCAACGTTGTTAAATCAAATTTAACGTCTTTCAAATCAAATACAACGTTTTTCAGTTCGTTCTTCTGGAATCGTTACCGTATCATGTAAACGGATCCCTCCACTCTTTTTTGCCATTGGGCGATTTGCCTTGTTTGCAGGCAACATAAGCAACGATCAACAATAGGTTCAACAAAGCCAGCGACGCGGCCGATACAGTCAAGTGTCTTGGAGTCAGAAGGAAATCTTGGTCAAGCTGGTGTTCATCAACGGAAGGGCCCACACGAAGCTGCTCAGATTGTTTGTGTCAATGAGAACACTGCACGAAGCATTATCAACTCTTACAAACGAAAAGGTGGAATGGTGGAGAAGGAGAATTAGAAGACAAGTCTAAGTTCTAACTAGTAGAGAAGGCGAAATAAATCGTTCTAATTTTCTAACAGTTCTACTCGAAGAGAAGACCAAATAGCTCTAATTTTCGTTGGTTAGCCCTTTTCTGTTGGATAGCCTGCAGTTCTGACCTTTATTGGAGAGCCTTCAGTTATAATTTTCTTCCTTAAAAATCAATTCTACTAGAATCTAGTAATTAATTCTACTAGAATCTCTAGTCTAATTTCCTTCCTTTGTATGTTGGATAGCCCTCACTTCTAATTTTCCTCCTTTAAAAATGGTTCTAGTTTTCTAACAGTTCTAGTAGTGGAAAAGGCGAAAAAGTTCAAATTTGCGTTGGATATCCTTTTTTGAGATGCCGGAATTTTTTGAGAAGAAGTAATCATTGAAACGTACAACTTGCAAAGAAGACGTGAAATTTGATTCGAAGGTCGTTGAAATTGATTTGAAAAATGTGGAATTTGGTTTGAAAAACGTTGAATTCGATTTGAAAAACGCTGAATTCGATTTGAAAAACGTTGAGTTTCAACGGAAATGGTATATACATCCCTAATCGAATCTAATAGCGCATGCTCGTGGGACCTCTAGCGCAGCTCGCTATGATATCACAGAGTTAACCAATAATACTCCAATAATACTCACCCTTTACTGCTGCATAAGTTTTCTGTATTCCTTAATGAAACGCAGTTAATGGATTGTAGTGGTGCGCAGAGATTCCTGCTTGCACCCCACCCCTTAAGAATAAACGCCGGAACGACACAAACACGGACTATGGTTAGCGCCTCCAATTCGATAGTTGGATAGGTTTTCTTGTGAATGTTCACTGAGCGACTGCAGCACGCAAATGGGTGTTCAGCCTTAGTTTCTGATTTTCTCTGAGGCTGACAAACACCTACTCCCGTAACAGACACCGGCATTATGGCGTATGGGGGGGGGGAAGCCAAAGTACAAGGACACCGAAAATGGTGCATGGATGAGTGCCTACTTCAGGTCTCAAAAAAACTTTTCTGATCCTTGCTCCAGACAAAAGGAACTTTCTTAGACAGTACAGTGTTTAGTGGTTCTGTGATAATTACAAATCAGGGTATAAAGTGGCGAAAGTACGAAGCCGCGCCTAGGAAGGACTTGCACAGCATTCGCAATCGTGGATTGGTTTTTTTATGAGATACTCGACACTTTTTCTGGGTTTGGATTAGAACCAGATTTACCTGTAAGTCTCCCACATACATATAGGGTTTTGGTCTCTAAAAAAGAGCATTTTTCAGGAACGAGATTCATTCTAAAGTCTTCAATGCGGCAAAGCACTTTTTTATTTCGTTTTTGTCTATGGACGAACAGTTATTATTAGGTCGCCTATCTACGCGAAATAACAGGATTTTGATTCACGTTTTACATTGCTGGCCACCTGCTGAAAAGTATATGGTGCTTCTTTTAATCCTCGTGCCATAACAATGAGTTGATTAAAGACGAAGACAGGGTGAAAATGCTGTTCCTTGCTTGTGCCTAGGGTCTAGTGGAATCTGTGGAAATCTACTTTTGAAACTAAACTTGAAATCCAGCTGCCACTTATGGAATCGCTTATCTTATGTATGTACATATGTGGCATTCAATATGTTTCATTTTCTGTAATCAAATTGACTTTTTTATATTCCACTGTAAAACGCTATTGCTCCCTCTTTAGGCTCCTTTTAGCTTTTTTCTGATGACCGTTGGGGAGGCAAACTTACTAGTACTGGGCTCTATAGGACACGTCTGAAGCATTCCCTTAATCTGCCGCGCAGCGTTTCATTGCGTCTCACTAGAGAGACGCGAAATGGTTAGTGACTAGGGACTCAGTGTGAGGAATGAATCTGATTTTGAGAATGATTAGCACATTATAAATAAAAGAATAAAGGACAGCGTTACTCATTCCTTTTTGGGATGCGCTACGCATTCTAGTTTAGGGATATAATGGAGGCGATTTGAAAACGGATGGCTTCTTTGTGGCAGGGTTCACGGAAGGATTTTGCTTAAATTTGTAATCACTGAGACGTCAGTTGGAAGATTAGCTAAATCCGAGTGAAAAATAGGAGAGGCGTTAAATACAAGTTTTGGGTTGCAAGGCTATATTGTAAGCTTAAATGTATTCGTGACAATTGAGTAAGGCCAGCAAGAGATTCGAGATGATTCAATCTGTCGTTGTGAACGCCAAAAGGTAAGTGACCACAGTCTGTGTAGGAGTACAATACCGGCCTTATCTTTTGGTCTTTGGGCGGAAAAGCGAAAAAACCGCCTTTTTCGCCACTTTTCTGTAGCGCTCTTCGAATTGAGCGCATTGTAAATTGAAACACAATTCATGATCGGCACCGAGTCCTCTTCCCGATGAGCTGCAATGCGCCTTGCGAGCGCCTGAAAAATAGATCAGTGACCTAATTTCTGCCTGGCGCGGCTGACCCTTCCCTCGCGGGAGATAATTAAACCCATAGCTCCCATGTAGCTATGAAGGAAGAGATTAAACCCTATTAAAGCCTGTTTTCTACCTTATATATAGTAAGACTAAGTCATCTGGATTCTCTAGCATTTCACGAACACAATGATGTACTTTTTTGAAGGATCCGGTAATTTAATTGCTGACATTTTTAGAAAATGTCTCCACTTTGAACGACTCTAATTTTAAAATATCAAATTTTTGTGTGCCTATATTTGTTTGGCCACAGAATTATTTCTATGAAGAAAGAAGCACAGGGATTTGGAGGCCTATGCAAACTCCTTATATTCTTTCACGGGTGAGGTTTCGACTTGGCTAGGAGACATATTAGCCTCTCAGTGACGCAGCAAACTCACTCCAAATGTGAACTGAGTGTCCTTTGAAAAAACTTCAAAATTGAAAGACTGCCTACGAGTGCATTCACCAATCAAATTTAACCCGAACGGTAGTTCAATTTCAATTTTACGTTCATTTGCACCGGCCCTAGCACGAGTCAAATGCCCAGCAGCCCTGGTCGGGACCCAGATTTGTTCCGAAGTCAGTCCTCTCGCCTGCTCTCGTGACCCTCACGCAATCTGAGGACGCCGTAAATCGCCTAACTAGAGTCTTCACACTTCCGGTGTTGCGGAGTATTACAGATCTATTCAAACACCGTAGAGGTGGTGTGCTCCAGGATCGAGTTTGACCAAATCTAGACGGTCCTTTCTGTCTTATTCATTTTAGCGCACATTTTTACCAATGCTTGTGCATTCTTGTTCGTTTTATTTATATTTTCAATTTAGTTTTACATAGGCTTTCTATTTTTATTTATTTTTATTTCTATTTTTGGACGCATGGGATAAGGAGCTGAATAATGCGGAAATAGAGTGCGTGGCGCATCCCAGAAAGCTTTAAGTTCTAATACCGATCGTCGACCTTCTCGTAAGCACCGACTAGAATTCTATCCGCCTTGTTTTATTATTTCTGGAATACCGTTGAAGTCTAATGGAATGCGTGGCGTATCCCGCAGAGTCATTTGGTAACGCCGACTTTCTTTCTGAGTCCAGACTTGTTTCTTTTCGTCAACCGTTGTCCGTTGCTTTTTGACATTGCTTGGCGAAACAATAAATAAGCGCAACAATTGTTTTAAGGCGTACAAAAGTCATAGCCTGTTAAAAAGCGAAATTCTTCCAATCTGGATATCCTCGCTAGAGGCGCATTTAGTAATTGGCCTTGTTGTTATGCAGACTTTTTCTTTGGAAAATTTTTTGTATCTTAAATCTAGACAATGGAGCGTGATAGCTCAACCAGGGAAGGCGCCGGCAGTTATGTGCACACCGATTCAAGCTTCTCGGGCCAAGTTTCCTGGTCAAGCCCCAGACCTTACAGTCCTCCAAAGTCGCTACCGCAATTGTCTAGAAAGGGCAAAACACTGGCTTGTTCATCGGTTGCCTACCGCGATTCAAAGTCAAATTGCTTCCACCACATTCCTTATAGAATACATGGCGCTCCCTACAAAGTGATTGATTGCAGCTGACAATTATTTTTTCTTCTTTATGGCAAACCCTTGTTCAACTGCGTAAATCGTTGCAATTGCAACTGGATAAGTCAGGGCTCACTAGCGGCTCAACATCCAGCGCTAACGATAAGTTGTCCGCCAAAGTGTAAAATTTGTCGCAAAAACGAACACTACAGTACTTTTTGGACTCAAGAGGCCATTGCAATATTTGATTTGCTCTCAAACATCGTGTAAGAAAATTCTTCAAAACCGTAGCCACGAATCCGTGTCCGAGTATTGAAATATCGGCAGATTACAGTAGATTACGGTAAGTAAAGGTGGTGGGAGAGCATATCCTAAAAAACTGAAAAGGGTAGGTACAATACCGATCGCGCCGCACGGCCAAAAGTGGGCAAAAAACGCAAAAATAGCGTCGCAAAGCTTCGCATGCTTATAACTCCCTCAGTTTTAGCTTTTTGAAAAAAAGGTTGATTCGTTCGCCTCTTCGAGATCTACGAACGAACATGTATACAACTTTATCGGAGCACCCATATTTTCGCCGTGGGTGGTCCAAAATTGACTGGAGCGGGCTCTTGCGATTAGAGCCGCTAATTTCCCAGGACATGTGGGCTTTCGGAGTATCTCAAGCATGGCTTACGTTGCCAGTGCTCTGTCATGCCAGGAATGCCCCGAGAGTGCGCCGTTCACAATGCATAAAGATTCGAACCTTTCAATCGAGCGGGCGTGGCAGCTTGTAGACTGAGCGTTTGGAGAGTTTTATCAAAAAAATTTTGCCGCCCTACTCAGCAGTTGCTCTAAGGCTGTCCAGCGAGCCTCTGGAGTGCGCCTTGAACAAGGTATACAAAATCGGACCTTTCAATCGAGAGGGCGACCGCTTGCAAAATGGCACGAGCGGGCGTGTTAGGAGCGGAATAGCTCAGCCACGATAACGGCTCGATAAAGAACAAAGAACGAAAGTCAGCGTTACCAAATGACTCTGCGGGATACGCCACGCATTCCATTAGACTTCAACGGTATTCCAGAAATAATAAAACAAGGCGGATAGAATTCTAGTCGGTGCTTACGAGAAGGTCGACGATCGGTATTAGAACTTAAAGCTTTCTGGGATGCGGCACGCACTCTATTTCCGCATTATTCAGCTCCTTATCCCCTGCGCCCAAAAATAGAAATAAAAATAAATAAAAATAGAAAGCCTATGTAAAACTAAATTGAAAATATAAATAAAACGAACAAGAATGCACAAGCATTGGTAAAAATGTGCGCTAAAATGAATAAGACAGAAAGGACCGTCTAGATTTGGTCAAACTCGATCCTGGAGCACACCACCTCTACGGTGTTTGAATAGATCTGTAATACTCCGCAACACCGGAAGTGTGAAGACTCTAGTTAGGCGATTTACGGCGTCCTCAGATTGCGTGAGGGTCACGAGAGCAGGCGAGAGGACTGACTTCGGAACAAATCTGGGTCCCGACCAGGGCTGCTGGGCATTTGACTCGTGCTAGGCCGGTGCAAATGAACGTAAAATTGAAATTGAACTACCGTTCGGGTTAAATTTGATTGGTGAATGCACTCGTAGGCAGTCTTTCAATTTTTGAAGTTTTTTCAAAGGACACTTAGTTCACATTTGGAGTGAGTTTGCTGCGTCACTGAGTGGCTAATATGTCTCCTAGCCAAGTCGAAATCTCACCCGTGAAAGAATATAAGGAGTTTGCATAGGCCTCCAAATCCCTGTGCTTCTTTCTTCATAGAAATAATTCTGTGGCCAAACAAATATAGGCACACAAAAATTTGATATTTTAAAATTAGAGTCGTTCAAAGTGGAGACATTTTCTAGAAATGTCAGCAATTAAATTACCGGATCCTTCAAAAAAGTACACCATTGTGTTCGTGAAATGCTAGAGAATCCAGATGACTATGTCTTACTATATATAAGGTAGAAAACAGGCTTTAATAGGCTTTAATCTCTTCCTTCATAGCTACATGGGAGCTATGGGCTTAATTATCTCCCGCGAGGGAAGGGGTCAGCCGCGCCAGGCAGAAATTAGGTCACTGATCTATTTTTCAGGCGCTCGCAAGGCGCATTGCAGCTCATCGGGAAGAGGACTCGGTGCCGATCATGAATTGTGTTTCAATCTACAATGCGCTCAATTCGAAGAGCGCTACAGAAAAGCGGCGAAAAAGGCGGTTTTTTCGCTTTTTCCGACCAAAGACCAAAAGATAAGACCGGTATTGTAGCAGTAATTGGGTCACATGCGCCTAGCTCGACAAAATACATAGATTTCCTTATTGAACAGGTATGTGTAAAAAACAGTCTATTTAAATTGTGGTCTATAAAAATTTATGTATAACAATTTATAATAATTAGAAATGTTGTTCAATTGGTTATCATCAAAGGGTCACCTGCAGATGTGGCACCTGTATCATTGCGATTCATCAATATAGATGCGACGACGCCTATAGGATTAAATTAGGCAATACTTTTTATAGAGTTTATTTTAAAGTTATTCAAAGTGCATACTTGATCAGAAAGCAAGCCAAAATCTTGCCTGACTAGTTCCTCCAATTTAATTTTCAGAGATTGGAGCTTAGTTAAATTGACCTGCCTTTGATCTTGCCCCTCTTCATTCATCCTGTCACATAGTTACTTCCGAACCTGGCTTTGAAATTAGGAACTCTTTTAGTAGATAAGTTTCTCCTGAAAGAAATTACATTGTTGTAATATTCTTGGTTTGAAATATTATCAAATTCAATGTTTTGCACAAATGTCGAACAAAAATGATATTCCCTTATTTCAGGGAAAATTAAAAATACTCCATCGTACACTGCTAACGAATATTCGTCCAATAACCATGCGTTTGCGTTTAGACAGTATATTTGTACTGTTGAAAGCCGATTGGATATCTATGATTACAACATGAGACGAACCCACATGCAACATAATGTACAACGTAAGGCAGCCACTAGCCTCTTGAACAATGAAAAAGAGGTGGAGGCGATGTCAACGGGTCACTTATCCTATTCTCTCAGTGGGCTTAACAAATTTGCAGATTGGATCTTCATGCAAGGACGTCGCACAAACTACGGTTTATGTGATGGAATGGATCGTTCGTAGGAGAACTGACAATGCGCCATATCCTCAAACCAACCGATAACGGTAATACTGGCTCCTGGTTTCTCTACTTCCTTCTTGGTTAAATCCATTTTGTTCTCCATTAGATCCATAGCCGTGACTAATCTAGCTATTGCTGTCTCTCTCGTCGCCTATTCGCTCTTTTTGCCATATTACCGTATCCCCTTATCCTACTAATATAAAAGCGTTAGTCCGTCTGTGTGTGTGTGTCACAAACCTGTGTAAACCTGCAAAACCTGTTGGACATGTAAAGGAGACTAGCGTGCGCACGGCAAACCTGTGTGAGCCTTTAAAACGTGTTGAACCTGCAAAGGAGACGAGTGTTCAGCCATAGTTAACCTGATCACATTTCGTCGTGTTAAGCCATGACAATGACGCGCAGGTATACATATAAAAGGAGGGCTATGCGGAGGTAGTGTCATTTCAAGAGAAGAGTCGAGGCGAGCGGTAGCTCCGCCATGAGCTTCAGTGATCTTGAAAGCGAACAAACTACTCTTGATAGTAGTATGAGCGAACTTGAAGGAGGCGCACGTCCTGCAGTAAATTCAGAACATGAGCCATTTGTTCGTGGCAGTATTGAGGAAGCTGAGGCTGCTCTAGTCGTTCTGCCAACGCTGAGTTAGAGCAGGGCTTAGCCAAGAGCAGATAGCGGCTCGCCGTGCGGCCAACGCTGCGCGACAGCGTCGAGATCGGGCTCAACTTAGTCAGGAGCAGACTGTGGCACGTCGCGCTGCCAACACTGCGCGTCAGCGGCGTACTCGAGACAACATGAGCGAGACCGAATACGCTGTTCGTCGTGCTTCAGATACCGAACGACGACATCGAATTCGGATGGAAATGAATGATGAACGGACCGCTGTACTGCGCGTTCATGACGCTGAAAGTCATCGTCGCGCTCGAGCTGCTATGACTCTTGAACAAAGAACTGCTGCCACTGCTTCCCGTCAACTAAGGCGAGTAGTGGTACAGCAAAGCAGCACTGGCATCGCGCGACTTATCAGTGAGCGGCCAATGTCTCATAGTCTAGGAGACATGAATCATCAGTGTAGCCGATGTGGAGCGCTACACTTCTCTGATGAGAAAACGGCTGCTCACAGCACTGCGTTCAATATGTGCTGCAATTTCGGAAGGGTACCGATGCAAGTTTTCGAAAACTTTCCTTTATCCCTGCAGCAGTTGTACATGGGAACGGATAGGCAAAGCTGCCAGTTCCTCAAAAACATCCGGAACTACAACAATAGCATGGCCATGGCATCGATAGCAGCACACCTGGACAACCTGGTGGTGGTGGACCCTATTGCTTTAAAGTTCATGGGCAGATTTACCATCGCGTGGGTGTACTTCGACCGGCGTCTGGATGTGTTCCCCATTGTGCTCAGGTATTAATCTTGAACACCGAAGAGGCAGCTGATGAACTGGCAGGTCGAGAAGTGAATAGAGAGTGTGATCGCTCCACATTTGTGCAGTTGCACCACATGCTGCTAACAGTGAATCCTTATGTGCAGGCTTTCCGCTTAATGGATGAGGTGTCGAAGGAAGAAGAACAACGATCGATTGCTGCTCAACAGCCGCGGATATCTGTCCATATGGTATTTCGCCAACTGACTACCGATGACCAACGAAGGTATAACATCGCATCGAGTAATGAGGTGGCAGTGGTGTAGGTGACGACGAGAACATTCTATGCGAAAGAAACCTTATCGTTCACGAGCGCGGTGGAGCAGTTCGTACTATTAGCTACCTAAGCAAGCTATGCGATCCACTGGCATACCCATTACTGTTCCCAAGAGGAGAAGACGGTTGGCACCCTTAGATGGAGAAGGCAAGTATTGGAAATGGTAGGCGGGTGAGAGTAACACAAAAAGAGTGCTACTCATACCTGCTATTTTCAAGAAGCGGTGTTTTCAATCCGCTACTACATGCTGGAAAACTGTTTCAGCAGTACGTCGTAGACAGTTGGTTGAAAATTGAAATGAACCGTCTTAAATTCATCCGTAGGAATCAGAAAGAACTCAGATTGGAAACGTGCAGGAGTCTTCAGGACTATATGATTGGTGATGAAAATGATAGTGGCCCACCAGGTAGAAGGATAGTCCTAGCTGCCAACTTTGCAGGCGGTCCACATTTTATGGTGAGCCAGTACCAAGTCGCAATGACAATTGTTTCGAAGTATGGAAAGCCTGACATTTTTCTTACGTTCACATGCAACCTTAACTGGAAGGAAATTCAAAACAATTTGGAACACGGTCAGTCTGCCGCTGACAAACCCGATTTGGTTGCACGCGTGTTCAACATTAAGGTGAAGGCACTCTGTAACGAGCTATTTAAGAGAAATGTGCTAGGTGAAGTAGCAGCCTACATTTATGTTATTGAGTTCCAAAAACGAGGGCTTCCCCACATGCACATGCTATTGACATTGAAACGGGACTGGAAACTAAACACTGGAGATCAAATTGATCAGTTGATCAGTGCAGAACTCCCTGATTCTGCAACAGATCCTGTTCTATTTGATTTAGTCCCCAAAAACATGATCCATTCTCCCTGTGGAGCTCTGAACCCAGTTTCTCCATGAATGAGGCAAGGAGTGTGCACAAAGAGATTTTCTAAGGTTTTTCGAAATGAAACATCAACAAATGTAGACGGCTACCCTGAGTACAAAAGGCGTAACGACGGGCGTTTTGTAATGTTTCGTGGAGTGCGAATGGACAACAGATCGGTAGTACCGTACAGTCCTTATTTGACCCGCATGTTTGAGGCACATATCAATGTTGAAGTATGTGCTTTAATTCACGCTGTTAAGTATTTGTTCAAGTACGTGTACAAAGGACCTCATCGAGCACGATTCCATATCTACGAGTCATCCGATGGCAATCAACGCAACCAAGACGAGATTGATGCCTACATAGACGCCAGATATGTGTGCGCTCCAGAAGCTGTTCATCGGATTTTTGGATTCAAAATGCAAGATCGAAGCGATGCAGTAGAGCGCCTGCAGGTACACTTGCCCGGGTATGAGTCAGTGATATTCAATGCTGGTGAGGAAGAGCAAGCGCTGGAAGCCGCTCAAAATCGCTTAAGCTCCTTGACCGGATATTTCGCTATAAACAAAACCTGCACCGATCTTGAACGACAACATGGTCGGCTACCCGTCGGCATGGTGGACTCCCGTGATTTACACTATTTCGAAATGCCCCAAGCCTTTGTCTTCGACAAACGCTGGAAGCAAAGGAAACGCCAGGCACGTACAATTGGACCGATGCATTTCGTGGGACCGCAAGAGCAGGAACGATTCGCTCTCCGGCTTCTCCTTTTGAATGGTAAAGGATTCACGTCGTTTGAGGACGTACGCACAGTTGATGGACACCTTCATCCTTCTTTTGTGTCGGCTGCAAGAGCCGCTGGATATCTGAGGGATGAAACATTCTTTCTGCACTCCATTCGTGAAGCTGCAGCTTTTCATATGCCTTCGCAGCTTCGCAGCTACTTTGTCGCTCTCATTGTATATGGTGGTTTGCAAGACCCTCTTCCAGTGGAGCTTTGGAATACATACAAGGAAGACTTCATGGAAGACTTTCTGAAAGATGGAATGTCACATGCTGTTGCGGAATCGAAAGCTTTTTACGAGATAGCTAATCGTATCAAGGCACTAGGCAAGGACTTTCGTCAATTTCTCAATCTCGAAGTTTCTCATTTGGACGTATGCGATGCCCATGTTGATTATGAGGATCATGAACGAAGAGGACATGCCAACTATGGCCTTCTGAATAGCGAACAAAAGTTGGTTGTAGACGACTTACTTAGTGCCATCAATCAACCGGAAGGACAGTGCTTTTTTCTTGATGGCCCAGGTGGTAGCGGAAAAACTTTTGTCTACACAACAATCTACCATTTAGCTACAGCAAGGAGAAAACAGGTACTAAATGTCGCTTGGACAGGAATTGCCGCCAATCTTCTACCGGACGGGCGTACAGCGACATCTGCATTCCGTTTGGTGGTTGCCGACCAAAATCGCTCATCAAGTATGAAACGACAGTCTGAGGAAGCTAAGCGATTTAGCAAAATTGACGCTGTCATTTGGGATGAGACGCCTATGGCGCCTAAGCAGGCACTGGATGCAGTAAACGCGCTATTGCAAGACATAATGCACAACACCTTACCCTTCGGTGGCAAGGTAATGCTGCTAGGGGGAGATTTTCGTCAGGTGCTGCCGGTAGTTGAAGGAGGAAGCCGATTTGATGTAGTCCAAGCCTGCCTCAAAGCATCTACTCTTTGGCCGCTATTTAAGATACACAGGCTGAAGAGAAATATGCGACTACAGGTAAACGACTACGAGTACAGTGAATGGCTCATTAGGATTGGCAATGGTGAAATACCGACAGATGACAATGGAGATATCCAGGTGCCTGAACGATTTCTTTGTGATGGCTGCATTGAAGATGCGGTTTTTGGTGATGTGTTTAGCAGACAGAGCACGGAGCTTTCCGAACTGGCTATACTCACACCAAGAAATGTTGATGCTTTGCGGATCAACGAATATGTTCTCGATCATTTATCTGGAGACAGAATCACATCCCTAAGCGAAGACGAAGCTATTGTTGAAAGTCTCAGCGATGCGCTCAATTTTCCGACGAAGTTCCTTAACAGAATGACCCCAGCTGGGATGCCTCCACATGCCTTACACCTCAAAATTGGCTGTATAGTTGTGTTACTTCGAAACATTGATGTAGGGAATGGACTTTGTAATGGGACTCGCTTGACCGTCAAAGAGATCGGGAGGCGAGTGCTAGTTTGCGAGCACGCTGTGGGTAGTCGTAAAGGCAGGAGAGTTTTAATTCCCAAAATTGACTGCTTCTACTCTCATAACCTACCATTCCGACTTAGAAGAAGGCAATTTCCAATTAGATTAAGTTTCGCAATGACCATAAATAAATCTCAAGGCCAATCCTTCACTAAGGTTGGCATTGCACTAAGCGATCCAATTTTCTCCCATGGACAACTGTACGTAGCCCTATCGCGAGCGCGGAGCAGTGATGGAGGAGTAATGAAAGCTCCGAAAAATCTTATGCGTAATATTGTTTATACTGATGTTCTGACCTAAACACTTAAAAACGAATATCGTAATCAATAATTTTGTAAGATAAAATTTTTGAGAATTTCCTTCTTTTCATAGTCTACGTTTGAATTGGTTAAACGCTCCAATCACTTTATTACTACAACACCCGTTGTCAAGACATGTGACAAACCGACATAATTCGCAGACTACCGACCACTGTTAGATGGAAATGATGAAGAAGTGATGATGAGCATACAGTCGTGATACCAGGTCCAAAAAACATGTATGATCCATCTCAACGAGTGATTATCGATTTCTGTGGAGTATGAAGCGCCACAAACTGGGTGAAACAAAGTCAATCGCTTGCTAGGGCTACACCTCTCCCCTCCCCCGCCTAGCTTTTCTCCCAAATCAGTAGTTTTGGTGCGACCGCTAGGTCGTGCATCAGAGTCCGGATTCAGGTGACATGTTACAGACGTCGTGCAACGTACGTCCGGATTCTGATAACGTGCTGCAGTTTAGAAAAGCTAGTGCCAGGTTAGGACACAACTAGCGCTGCCATAAACTGCAGAAGAGTGCTGCTCCATCGAAGTGACCTTAGGATAGTGACGCTTCAAGGTCGCGCGAAGCGCGCAAGTGCGAGGCACGCCGTTAGGCGTGTCGGAGCACTTGTTTCTTATAGCCACGATTAGAAGCAAACCGTACATGTCGTTGAAGTTGCAATATGGAAAAACTTGGCGAGTGATCAAAACTGTTAACACTACCGCAAGCTTGAGAATAATTCGAATTGTTATCTTCATAACGGTCCTGCAAATTATGCGACATCTTGTGACGCCAAAGTGATAGATGGCAAACAGGCCGGTGTGCTGATCACAGTAGTCGGCGGTGCTTTCAAGCTACGGAGCAGGACAAATTGTTCAGCAGTTTTTTATTGTGTGCTGCGTTTCCCTTTCGTGCTAGGAGCGGCGATATCCTTTGAAGCACGACCCATAGGGTGCTTAGCGTCAACATAAATATTCTCTTGTGTGTGTCTGGTCTATTACAAGCATTGCACCATATATACATATACACTACAATACCGCTCGCGCCGCACGGTCAAAAGTGGGCGAAAAAACGCAAAAATAGCGTCGCAAAGCGTCGCATGATCATAACTCCTTCAGTTTTAGGTTTTTTGAAAAAAGGTTGGCACCATTCGATTCGACTCTTTGAGATCTACACAAACGTGTAAAAACTTTACCGGAACACCCAGGCTTTCGCCGTGGGTGGTTTAAAATTGACTGGATGGGCAGTTAGAGCAGCTTATTTCCCAGGATATGCGTGCTTTCGGAGTATCTCAATCATGGCGTACATCGCCAGTGCTCTGTCATGCCAGGAATGCCCCGAGAGTGCGCCGTGCACAATGCACACAGAATTTAACCTATCAATCGAGTGGGCGATCGCATTTCCCCTGCGCTTCTATCTTCTCTCACTGGGAAATGCGAAATCCTCAAGACTATTTCGAACCGTTTGGAGAAGGTTCTCAGAAATTTCCAGTCACCACACTCAGAATTAGTTCCAATCTGTCCCAGCGAAACTTTGGTGTGCGCCGTGTACAATGCGGACAAAGAAGGACCTTTCAATCGAGGGGCAGCTTGTAAACTGAGCGTTTGGGAAGTTTGACCAGAAATTTGCAGCCGACCTAGTCAGTAGTTACTCTAAGGCTGTCCAGCGAGCATTTGGAGTGCGCCGTGAACAATGCATACAGATTTGCACCTTTTAATCGAGGGGGCGACCGCTCGCAAATTGCACGCGCGGGCGTGTTCGGAGCGCAATAGCTCTGTCAAGTTCGAATCGTTTCGGCTGCAACTATTGTAGGCAGCAGAACGGTCTAATAGTACATTAAAGTAGAATGGCTTAGCTTAGGAGGGGGCAATGTAGAGCGGTGCGAAGATGCAGGTGAGGCTTGCGTGACGCAATTTTTTCTCGATTTCTGTGGACCACTGCGAGAAGACGCGGCAAGCTAACGGCATCAGAATGCGTATGCGAGAACTTAAGGTACTTTGCGGCGACGGGCATAGAACTTATAAGCTGCCTAAGCTGCCTTAGCCCAATCTCCCGCCCTAGGCGGCGGACTTAGCGGTTGAAGTTTCCTGCCCTCTTACTCGCCCATATTTGGGTTTCCGACACTCACGGTAACACCGTTTTATTCATAACGAAAAACTCTATCGAATGGTGCAATGGCGACCATCATTTTCAGTAGCGTTTGTCCCGCTTGGTGGCGGGGTCCGCTCTTCTGATGCGGTGACGCCATTTCTCCCGATCAAATGCTTGATCGGGATGCACACCTGCTATCTTTAAGTCCAAGTGGGCCAATCTTACAGACAGTGTCGTCGCTAGTGCGAAGGACGTGGCCATACCATCATAGACGAGCTTCGCGCAACTTGTCGGCTATCGGGACGACACCGAACCTCTGTCGTATGGTGTCATTGCGAACGCGGTCCAATCGCGTTACTCCGGCCGTCCACCTTAACATCTTCGTCTCCATTACACTGCGGCGGCTTTCAATTTCCTTCGTCACGGGCCAGCACTCAGCACCGTACGTCGCTACTGGGCGGACGACTGTTCTATAAACCTTCGACTTGAGGTACTCGGGTATTGTCTTATCGCAGAGAACCCCAGTCAACGACCGCCATTTGGACCAGGCTGCACTTACGCGCGCATTCACCTCCAACTTTAGGCTGCTATCGGGCGTAACTGTTGACCCGAGATACTTGAAAGATGTGACTCGTGAGAGCTCAGCACCATTGATCTTTATAGATCCGAGCTCATTCACATCCGTCGTCAAGTACTCCGTCTTTTTGACGTTTAGCTTGAGTCCGAACAATGCCAAGCGATCGCACCACGCCTGTGCTTGCCGCTCGAGCTCTGCTTTGTCTTCACATGCAAGCATGACATCATCGGCATACAGCAACGTCCAAGGAGCTGCCTTTTGGAGATCTCGTGTAATTGCATCCATGACGACCACGAAGAGCAGTGGGGATAGCGCAGACCCCTGGTGCACTCCGACAGAGATCGGGAACTCCATCGAGGTACCTGCTGGTGGTCGTACTCGGCTTATTGGGCACGAGTAGAGGATGCGCACCCAATCAATAAGCTCTTCAGGGACGCCGTGTCGTCGCAAAGCGTACCATATAACTTCTCGCGGGACGCGGTCGAAGGCCTTCTCCAAGTCCAGGAAGGCGAAATGCACCGGTTTCTGTTTCTCGCGGTGCTTCTCTAGCAGAAGACGAGCGGCGTGTATGGCATCAATCGTCCCACAGCCGGCAACGAAACCACACTGATTACTGGAAAGCTGAACGATATCCCGAATACGTCTATCGACAATTCGCTCAAAGACTTTCATGGTGTGCGAAAGTAGGCGAATCGGACGGTAGCTAGCGCAGTCCGCAGGGCTGCCTTTCTTTTTCCAAATCGGGATAGTCATGCTTTGCTGCCAACTCTCAGGCACTTTCTTCTCAGCAACAACCTGATTGAAAAACTCAGTCAGCCAGTCAGCAGGGCACCAGCCCTTCGACTTCCACAGGTCGGCTGGCAGGTCATCGGAACCAGTGGCTTTGCCTGACTTCATCTTCCTCAGGGATGCTTCAGTTTCGCTCACTGTGATCTTCTGAACGGGACCGTATACAGGTGAAGCAAAAGGAACGGCAGGATGTGCAAATTCTACATTCGAGATTTCCTCGAAGTAGTCGCGCCATCGCTTTACAGCCCTTTTACGATCCATCAGAAGATGGCCGTTCTCATCGTTAATACCAAAGAACTTTTCGATGTCTTCTGCTTGGCGACAGCGAGCCTTGGCGAGTCGGTAAAGATAGCGCTCACCATCGCGCATTTCCAGTTTTTCGCTGACTTCAGCGTAGTGTGCGGCTTTAGCAGCACCCACTGCCTTCTTTGCCGCTTTCCTCGCTTTTCGATAAATCCGCCAATTACAGACTGTTTTGTCATCGATAAATACGTGATACAGCCGTTTCTTTTCTCTGACATTCTCTCTGACATCGTCAGTCCACAGCCAAGCCTGCTTGTTGACCCAACGCCGTCCAGACTTCGTTGTGCCGAGTTCGAGGCGTGCAGCCCGGGTTATCGCATCGGTAGCCTCTTTCCAGGTTTCGTCGACAGTTGTTACCGTCGGCAACCGAATGCGAGAGATAACAGCTGCTTCCTTCTCCTTCAATCGTCACCATTTAATTCTAGCCGTCCCACACCGCTCGACACGTTTACACCTCGGAGGTGTGATCTTCAGCGAGCAGATCAGTGGACGGTGTTGCGTGGCAACCGTCTCATACGGCACGGTCTTCGCGTCTGTGATAAGGCCTTGGTCGCGACGCCTAACAAGGACATAGTCAATCTGCGTTTTGGCGTTCCCGCTATAAAACGAGATGAGGTGGGAGTCACGCTTTCGAAATTTGGTATTCACGATGGTGAGGTCATGTGCGTCGGTGCAATGGCGACCAATTTCAAAAAAATCGATTTTTCGACAATATCGAGGACGTGGGTGCTTTAGGCCGAGCTGCGCGGACGATGACGTCATCGAAAACCGGTATTTTCGAAATTGGCCAAATTTCCTCCTGCAAACTTCGTCCAAAATCTAGGGGTTATTTGGGGCGCTGATTACGAATCCGACGTTCGTTTTTGAAAATTCCGTGCACTTGAGCAGGTAACTTCGCGTTTGAGGGTGGTCAGGTCAGGATCACCGATCACACTCAGTTATCGGTACGAGCGGTCCCCTCCCGTAATCGTCCAAATGTACTTCGGCATCGTGTTCGGCACCCCGAATAAGTTCCCGACCCTATACGAATTTCGAGCAAAATCGATGATCCTGACCCGACCACCATCAGGTATCCAGAAAAAATTCAAAACCTACCGAAGTTTAAGGAATTTTCAAAAACGGACGTCGGATTCGTAATCAGGGCCCCAAATAACCCCTAGACGATTTTGGACGCAGTTTGCACGAGGAAATTTGGCGAATTTCGAAAATATCGGTCTTCGATGACGTCATCATCCGCGCAGCTCGGCCTAGCGTGCCCACGTCCTCGATGCGAAACAGCGAAAAGATTGATGTTTCCACAATGGTCGAAATTGATACCGTTCGATAGCGCTTTTCATGCTGAACGGAGCGGTGCCATTGCGAGTCGAAGACTCAAATCTGGGCGAGTAGGAGCGCAAAAAACTCTAACCGCTAGCTTTCACCACTCTAAAACGGCAGCTGAGGCTAAGGCAGTTTAGGCAGCTGAGGAGCAATGAGCACGTCATCAGTAGTAAAGTACTTTAGGTTCTCTGTTCTCGTACGCATTTTAAGGCCGTTAGCTCGCCGCGTCTTCTCGCAGTGGTCCACGGACGTCGGAAAAAATGCTTCACACAAGCCTCATCTGCACCCTTATAACATTGCCCACTCCTAAGCTAAACCATTCTAGTTTAGCGTACTAACATAGCGCTCGACTGCCTACAAAACCTACTAGGTGCAACCCGAAAGGTTCCAACTTGACAGAGCTATTGCGCTCCGAACACGCCCGTGAGGGCAATTTGCGAGCGGTCGCCTCCTCAATTGAAAGGTTCGAATCTGTATGGACTGTTCACGGCGCACCCCAAAGAGGACGGCTGCAAAATTCTGACAAAACTCCCTTTGGTGGATTACTAATGGGGTGGCTTTACTATTCAGTGGAACAAAGGTTTATTCTTACGATTTTATAGTAGAACCCACAATAGTGGTACACGCATCGTATATATATATATATATATATATATATATATATATATATACACAGTTTCTGTGGGCGTAGCCACGATATGGCGACATTCTGGTCGCAATCGATATCACAAGTGTAAACCTAAAAGACGGTGCCGCATTCGAGCACCGCGGGAGATTACGTTCATGAGTGCCTACTTACGATATTGCTAGGTTATGCCTGTGGATGATATTCAATAGTGCTTCTCTTATATTGCTCAGCTAAGTATCTTAAGTTTTATCATTCAAATCGAGATGTCCTATATTATAATACAAAGGTATTATATTACAGTAGTACATTAATTAGTCTGAACATAGATCTAGTTGGGTATCCACAACACTCCCCAAACGCTCAGTCTATAAGCTGTCCCCCCCCCTCGATTGAAAGGTTCGAATCTGTATGCATTGTTCACGGCGCATTACAAAGGCTAGCTGGACAGCCTTAGATAAACTCCTGACTAGGGCGGCTGCAAATTTCTGACAAAACTCTCTAAACGCTCAGTTTACAAGCTGTTCCCCTCTCGATTGAAAGGTTCGATTCTGTATGCATTGTTCACGGCGCACTCCAAAGGCTGTCCATTTCTGATAAAACTCCCCAAACGCTCAGTTTACAAGCTGCCCCCCCCCCTCGATTGAAAGGTCCTTCTTTGTACGCCTTGTACACGGCGCACACCAAAGTTTCGCTGAGACAGATTGGAACTAATCCTGAGTGTGGTGACTGGAAATTTCTGAGAACCTTCTCCAAACGGTTCGAAATAGTATTGAGGATTTCGCATTTCCCAGTGAGAGAAGATAGAAGCGCAGGGGAAATGCGCTCGCCCACTCGATTGATAGGTTAAATTCTGTGTGCGTTGTGCACGGCGCACTCTCGGGGCATTCCTGGCATGACAGAGCACTGGCGATGTACGCCGTGATTGAGATACTCCGAAAGCACGCATATGCTGGGAAATAAGCTGCTCTAACTGCCCATCCAGTCAATTTTGGACCACCCACGGCAAAAGCATGGGTGTTCCGGTAAAGTTTTACACACGTTTGTGTAGATCTCAAAAAAGTCGAATCGAATGGTGCCAACCATTTTTTCAAAAAAACCTAAAACTGAAGGAGTTATGATCATGCGACGCTTTGCGACGCTATTTTTGCGTTTTTTCGCCAACTTTTGACCGTGTGGCGCGAGCGGTATTGTAGCTGGTCCTCCGAGGTCTTCTCTTTCAACTTTCTGTGGCAGCAGAGAGCCCAACGTCTGCATGTTGAAGAGGTAACAGAATGAATGGGTTCATGAGTAGACTATGTAAAGGTCGACAACACAGACGACGACGGTGACAAGCTGGTGGCGCCTGGAACTTCTGGACCTCGACAATCCTCGATGACCGTTTCTGGGCTTCTCCAGCGGCCTTTATGCACTACGATTCCCTTCAGCTTCTCCGGCGAGGGACCCCGCACCTAAGTGGGTGGTCATCGACTTTCTGATCGCCGATAACGGAGGTCTACTCTAGATCACCACCCACAGTCGACCCCATGGCGACTGAGTTATATTTACCATTTTGACACAAGTACTAAATGATCAGAACCTTTAGGCGTACAAAAACCAGTATAATCGTCAATGTAGTAGCCGGAATACATAAAACAAAATAGTAATGAATAAGGGAGGATAACCGATGACTACCCGTACCCTTAGTCAGTGTTGACAAATTATGAAGTCCTCCTTGGCTACACTTAAAGCGAAAAGAAAACCAAAGTCTATTTCGTTTCATGGCGTTTCGACTCATCGTTTACGCCTTTCGGCGATCAATCCACTCATTCCTAATCACTCCCACGAAATCGAAAGAATCTGTACTGCGATTCTCCTATATTAAAGTGTGTAGAAAATGTCCTTCTTCCTCTGGAATTCTTGAATGTTGGAGCTCATGGACGGCAGGTTTCTCGACACCACGCCACTCATCAAGAAATTTCTTCACTAAAAACCTAACAAATTGGAAGGAAATTGCGTTAGATCAAAGGATAAAAGATAATGGCCTATGTTAACCAATCCTTTTTTGGAATAGGCCGCGCGTTCTTCAGTTCTGGGGTTAGACATCCACACTGTTGGGTTGTACACAATCCGCACCCTCTCCGTCGAAATGCAGAGAGTCACACCCTAATATTGGAGTCTTCTCTACGTCGCTCACGCAAGCAAGTCGCTTGATCTCGCCAAATGACGGAGAGAGGGCATGGCTGCCCTCTTTCTCACCCCATCTCACTTACCACATACTGTACGCTATCCTCCTACATATGTTACTGTATAATATAACATAATACTGAAACCCTTAGGATTCTTCAGCTAAGGCGTCATGACCCTGTGGCTTGATACGGAGGTCCCGGAGAGATTGTTAAATAGGATTTTTGAAAAATCCCTTTCGGTCATCTAATTAGCTGCCAGTTAACCCTCATTCCCTCAGACCCTGCTGGCACTCGACGGCCAATGCCTAAAACCATACTTGTGAGCATTTTAACGTAGTCGAGCGACTGCTTCTATTCCATTGCGAGACTCAGAAATATTATGTTTTCATATAGGTAAGTTTACGATAAAAGGAAAAAATAAGCGCGCGATTATATGAAAAATCACTACTTAATAATTTAGTAAAAATCAAACCGTTCACATAAATTCTAACTATAAGTCTCAAATAATGCCATGCAAAGTTCAACAATGAGTGGCGCTCAAAAAAGCAGAATGGTGGTAGATCAAAACCAATGATGCTGCTACTGTCTTATGGAAACAAACCATTTCTGGTTGTTAATATCATTATTCCTTCGAAGAAGAAACACATTTTAAATAAGTACCAACGGAATTTTAGCTAATATTTTTGAACTTATCTTGTCAGCTATATCAACACAAGGCAACGTAAAGAAAAGAAAGTAGAAGCGCCGAAAGGCGTAAACGATGAGTCGAAACGCCATAAAACGAAATAGACTTTTGGTTTTCTTTTCGCTTTAAGTGTAGCCAAGGAGGACTTCATAATTCGTCAACACTGACTAAGGGTACGGGTAGTCATCGGTTATCCTCCCTTATTCATTACTATTTTGTTTTATGTATTCCGGCTACTACATTGACGATTATACTGGTTTTTGTACGCCTAAAGGTTCTGATCATTTAGTACTTGTGTCAAAATGGTAAATATAACTCAGTCGCCATAGGGTCGACTGTGGGTGGTGATCTAGAGTAGACCTCCGTTATCGGCGATCAGAAAGACGATGACCACCCACTTAGGTGCGGGGGTCCCTCGCCGGAGAAGCTGAAGGGAATCGGAGCGCATAAAAGACCGCTGCAGAAGCCCAGAAACGGTCACCGAGGATTGTCGAGGTCCAGGAGTTCCAGGCGCCACCAGCTTGTCACCGTCGTCGTCTGTGTTGTCGACCTTTACATAGTCTACTCATGAACCCATTCATTCTGTTACCTCTTCAACACGCAGACGTTGGGCTCTCTGCTGCCACAGAAAGTTGAAAGAGGAGACCTCGGAGGACCAGCTAGTGTATATGTGTATAGGGTGCAATGCTTGTAATAGACCAAACACACACAAGAAATATTTGTGTTGACGCTAAGCACCCTATGGGTCCTGCTTCAAAGGATATCGCCGCTCCTAGCACGAAAGGGAAACGCAGCACACAATAAAAAACTGCTGAACAATTTGTCCTGCTGGGTAGCTTGACAGCACCGCCGACAACTGTGATCAGCACACTGGCCTGTTTGCCATCTATCACTCTGGCGTCACAAGATGCCGAACAAGACAAATATAACAAAAGCTAAGAAGACATAAAAACGAGAGATAACAAAACATAGAAACTGCAAGTCTTATTCGTTAGTTGCCAAAGGTGGCGATGTCCGTTCCTCCACGTGGTGCCACTGGAAACTGCTCGCTTTGTGAGCTAAGCTAAGCACGGACATTCGAATGCAGGCGACAGGCCCTTGTGACAGGCCGGCCTACGAAGACCCATGTCACATCACATGGTGTATGAATAGTCATGTTTTTCGAGATTGTGCTACGGCGTCCGCGGGAACCGACGCGCACTCGCAGAGCCCGGCGAGTGTGGAAAGTATGCGAGGGTCCCTGATGCGAGGACGGCATCGGGGGGCAACCGAGCTAGTCCGAAAGTCCCGTAACGTAGGCAGGACTCGCGTAGCAACGCTGAATGTAGGCACGTTAACGGGCCGCTCGTGCGAGTTGGTTGAAGCACTGGAGCGAAGAAGAGTTGATTTCTGTGCGGTGCAGGAGACGAGGTGGTCCTGCAGCAAGTCAAGGGACATAGGACGTGGCTTCAAGGCCGTTCTATGTGGAAGTCCCAGGACCACCAGTGGTGTCGGAATAATCGTCTCCGAACGATTTCGTGACTCGATTGTAAGCGTCGAACGCTATGACGATCGGTTGATGAAGATCGTTGTCGCCGCAAAGGAGCGACTCTATCACTTCTTCTCTGCGTATGCTCCGCAGAGTGGCTGCTCCGATCAAGCCAAGGAAGAGTTTTGGAGCCTGCTTGATGAGAAGACAGCAGAGGTACCGCCGAAAGATGTCATCATAGTCGCTGGTGACCTTAATGGGCACGTAGGTGCTGCGAAGGACGGGTACAGCTGTCATGGTGGTTTCGGATACGGGTCTCGTAACGCCGATGGTGAGCGCATTCATGAGTATGCGGAATCGCATAATCTCACCATTGTGAACACCGTTTTCCGAAAACGCGACTCTCAGCTCATCTCATACTATAGTGGGAGCTCCAAGTCTCAGATAGACTTTGTCCTTGTCAAAGATCGCGACCGAAACATTGTCACAGACGCGAAGATCGTGCCGTATGAGACGGTCGCCCCACAGCATCGACCGCTAGTCTGCACCTTTAAGATCACCCCTCCGAGGATGCAGCAAGTTGAGCGACGCGGTGCTGCGAGAATCAAGTGGTGGCGAATGAAAGAGAAGGAAGCAGCTGTGATTTCCCGCGTACGGTTACCGACAGTCACGAGTGTCGACGAAACTTGGAAGAAAGCAACCGACGCGATACGCCAAGCTGCAAGGTTGGAACTCGGCATAACGAAGCCTGGGCGACGCAAGGTCGATAAGCAGACATGGCTGTGGACGGACGATGTGAAGGCAAAGGTTAGAGAGAAGAACATCTATCTCTATCACGTGTTTCTCAGCGATAAGACGGCTGACAACTAGCAGAAGTATCAGAAAGCGAAGAAGGCTGCAAAGAAAGCCGTGGCTGTTGCGAAAGCCACTCATTATAGTTATGTCAACGAAAAGCTCGAATCGCGATGGTGAGCGGTATTTGTACCGACTTGCTAAGACCCGCCATCGCCAAACCGAGGACATTGAAAAGTTTGTTGGCATCAATGATGAGAGCGGCCATCTTCTGACAGACCGCAAAAAGGCGCTGAAGCGATGGCGTGATTACTTTGAGGAAATTTCCACTATGGAATTTCCTCACCCGGCCATCCCTTCTGTGGGTTCTGTTCACGCTCCCGTTCACAAGATCACCGTGGAGGAAACGGAAGCGGCTCTAAAGAAGATGAAGCCCGGTAAGGCGACAGGACCGGATGATCTGGCAGCCGATGTTTGGAAGTCGAAGCTCTGGTATCCTGCTGAGTGGTTGGCTGAGTTCTTCAACCAGGTAGTAAAGGAGAAGAAAGTACCGGAGTGTTGGCAAAACAGTACGACGATTCCGATTTGGAAGAAGAAGGGCAGTCCTGCAGACTGCTCCAATTATCGTCCGATTCGCTTGCTTTCGCACAGCATGAAGATCTTCGAGCGAATCCTCGACAGACGAATTCGTGAAATCGTCAAGCTCTCCGACAACCAGTGCGGTTTTGTGTCTGGTTGTGGGACCATTGATGCTATACACGCCGCCCGCCTCCTGGTAGAGAAGCATCGTGAGAAATAGAAGCCGGTGCATATCGCCTTTCTCGACCTGGAGAAGGCCTTCGACCGCGTACCGCGTGAGGTTATATGGTACTCCTTGCGACAACACAACGTACCTGAGGAACTCATAGAGTGGGTGCGGATGCTCTACTCTTGCCCAAAGAGTAGAGTGCAAGCTGCAGCTGGAACCTCAATGGAGTTTCCCATCTCTGTTGGGGTGCACCAAGGTTCTGCGCTTTCTCCACTCCTCTTTGTTATCGTCATGGATGCCATTACGCGATATCTTCAGAAGCCTGTCCCATGGACATTGCTCTATGCTGATGACGTGATGCTCGCTTGCGAAGATAAAGGTGATCTCGAGCGGCAGGTGCAAGCTTGGTGCGACCGCCTGGCGATGTTCGGACTCAAAATGAACGTCAAGAAGACCGAGTACCTAACGACTGACGTAAACGAGTCCGGCTCCATTAAGACTAACGGTACTGAGCTTGCACGCACTTTGGTGTTTAAATACCTCGGATCAGCAATAGCGTCTGACGGCGGTCTGATGGTTGAAGTGAACTCACGCGTGAGTGCAGCTTGGTCCAAGTGGCGTTCGCTGACTGGTGTGCTCTGCGATAGGAAGATACCAGAGCACCTGAAGTCAAAGATCTACAGAACAGTCATCCGGCCAGTAGCGATGTACGGCGCTGAGTGTTGGCCTGCGACTAAGGAAGTTGAAACGCGCCTCAGCGTCATGGAGACGAAGATGCTGCGCTGGACGGCTGGAGTCACCCGCATGGACCGCATCAGAAATGATGCTATTCGGCAGAAGTTCGGTGTCGCGCCGATAGCGGCCAAGATGCGCGAAGCTCGCTTACGATGGTACGGCCACGTTCTGCGTGGAAAGGAAGACAGCGTCCGCAAGATAGGCCTTGGGTTGGAAGTATCAGGAAAGCGGCCTAGAGGACGCCCAAAGCAGCGTTGGTCGGATACGTTACACATGGACATGAAAGTAACTGGCGTCCACCCTGATCAAGCGCATGACCGGGAAAGGTGGCGTCATGACACCAGAAGAGCGGACCCCGCGACGAAGCGGGACAAACGCTGAAGAAGAAGAAGAAGATTGGTTAGTTGCCAAAAATTGACCACGACCTGGAGACAGCTCCCAGCCAGTCGCACGAACTATGCCCGCCCTAGTTATAACGACAACCTCTGCCATCCTTCAAAACTGTTAACTCTATCGCAAGCTTGAGAATAATTCGAATTGTTATCTTCATAACTGAGAGCGAATAGGCGACGAGAGAGACAGCAATAGTTATATTAGTCACGGCTATGGTCTTCATGGCTTGCATCATCAGGTCCTCGACGGATGCTTCCGATGCGAGCGTGCGGGCGTTGTAAGTACAGATCGCCATCCTAGTCCTTCTCAATTTGCGCAGCCTGGTTAGGCCCTGAGATTTTAGCAGCCTCTCCGTACTCGTCCTTCCCATCGCTGCAGAAATGGGGGCTCTTTCGGGGTCAGGGGAATGAGGCCCTTTAGTGCTGCGTGTTTGACTCCAGTACACACCGTAGCTAGTCAGGCTCTATCGTGCGGGCGCAGAACTCCGGGCAGCCAGCCAGACTGCCCGAAGGGACGGGGCGAGACTTGAGGCGACCTCGAATCGCCTTACATGCACTCCCAGTCCACCGTGTGCAAGCCGACACAGTTACATCCGCACAGGCGCGAACACATCCACGCACATTGTGCATGAACATGCCGCTCCCACGCACAAGGAACGCGTCGACCCGACACAGCAGGAACAAGGAGTTCATCCCCTGCATCCCACCTGCGTCTCTGGGCAGTACACAATCGGTCGCATTTGGTTCGCGTTTTCGTTCCCCTATCCACCACCCGGGGACGCGCCACGTGGCCCTGCGACAAGCGGCCCGAGATCCCTCTTAACAAGAGAGCCGAAAGGCTTTCTATCGAGGAAGATCCGTGGATATATATGTATATATATAGAGAACTTTTGTTTTATAGAGATTGACGGGAATTTGCCAAGCGTCGGGTCACTTCAACATGTTACCGACGGACTGACTTAGCGCTCGGTAAGCAAATGTTTTGTTATTATAGTTGTAGGCTGAATAGACCTTTATCGTCAACATACATCTTCACTTTAACATAAAGGTTTATAGCTTACTTCGAGGGCAGGTCAGGAATGTATGCAAGGAACACGGACGACGATCGCAATCCTTCCGTACTCCACCTTTGCAGCAATATCATTTCGAAAAACAGTTACCGACTTTGACGCGCGTATGCCTCCCACTCAAGTAATAACGTATCCACTTTAAAAGGGACAAATGAATTCCATATTGGTAAAGCTTGCTTAAATTTTTTTGATGATTAACTTATCAAAAGCTTCAGACAACTCGAAGCGGATCACGTCAACGGAATTTCCATTGATCAGTGCGAGGTTCCAATCTAATAAGGAGCCAGAAGGCTGAGTTGCGGTAGAAGTACCTGTGCCTCGAAGCCGTGCTGTTCGTAAGGAATCGAATTATCTCTGGATAGACAAGCTAACAGTTTAGCTCACACAATGATCTTCATGACATCTATTGGGATGGAAATTATACTTATGGGTAGGAAAGGAGAGAGGAATTCAGGACTAGGAGTTTTTGGAATGGCTGATTCTTGATTCTTTCCAAATTTCGAAAACTTTATTGTAGATTAACGACGTACTGAAAATTATAGCCAAAGCCTTATAAAGAGCCTGAGCACGTTTTTGTAAACTATTTGTGGAATTCCGTCAAAAGGTAATGATACATCCCTAGCCTGCAGCACAAATTCACCGGCCTCGCCTTCTGGCCAAACAGAAGTTCTCGATCGAATATTTCGTTAGGCAGAGCGCTAACAGGGCTCTTCACCTCAGCAAAAAAAATGACCAGAAAAACCCAGCGAGTGCTTCAGATTTTCAACTATCGTTAATATAAAGGGTTTTCCAGTGTTTTTTATGTTGCAGCGTTTTTTTGACTGTCTCTTCTCTACTCGACAGATTTTAGGCACCTGCTGCTGCCATTCTACGTAATCTTTTCAATTTTCTCATCTTCTTGCATATTTGTCGCTCGAAATATCCGAAATCGCGTATTTCTGCTGTTTAGAAGTGTTTTGATAGTTTTTATTGCAGGATGTGGCTAAAGATTCTAAAAACTCTGAGTCTGAAGAATTCTTCTTGAAAGAATTATGGGAGCTTGTTTCTAGTTACGCTTAGGGTGATTCTGTCTTGAATGTATATCCGTATAACTTTTCCCTTCCAGAGCTGTGAAACAATTATCTTTCACGCGCCCAGTATCAGCCCACCCTTGCCTCTACATTCAGTCAAGGCCCAAAGGTCCTTTCCAGATCGCCATGGGAATTAAACAAGTAACCCTTCGAGTTTTCCAACTACGTCAATCTTCGTTGCCCTGGTGAGCTTACATTCCCGTTTTTATGTTTTTAGGTTCATAAAAGATTTTCTTCACGAACCCTTGTGTGACTACCGGGGCAGGGGCTCATTTGTTCACTCATGTCATTCAAACTATTTTTTTTTTAACTCTTGCGTGAATGCACCTGGTTCTGCTACGTAATGATAAGAATGTTTTCACATGGATTGCTTTCTTTGCCGAACTACGATTTCTGCCTTGATATCAGTATTATATGTCTTCAACGGAATTCATTTGAACTGCTTCATCGGTTTATTATAGGTGTTAATGATGTGACGACGGAGGTATACGCAATTTCCTGCAGTGGAAACAAAGTTATTCAGAGGGTACGTGCTAACTTTGAGTTTACTGTTTTCATAAGTGCGGCTGATATGAATGTTCGCCTGTTTAAGATCGTCTCAGCGAAATCTCTGTGCCATGTCGAAGCACTCATCATCACCAACCCGCGTTGTTGTACTACGCTGTACCACTGTGGAAAAAAATACGAAGTATGTCGTCTTTGAACCGCAAAGCCTTTAGACAATTCTTTTAGTCTTTGTAATGAAATACTGGAAAATTTTGAGTACCAAGTATTTAACCTTATCAGCTGAAAGTCGAAGTAAATCGTAAAATTATTAGTTATTAATTATTAGAAAACGGATGAGATCACTCAGTATAACTACGAGGATCAGTCAGAGAGCCGGCTTCATAACTCAGACTTCCGACGATAGTGAGACTCCTTTTGATGTTCGGCTGGTCAAAGTAGTATGCGAAAACCTGAAATAACCGTCTTTGGTGCCGCAAAAATGCAAGACTGTTTGGTGATATTGTACTCTAAACTACAACTGATTTTGCACCTGCTTTCTCGCTTTATTGTTTTTTTTTATATTCCCGAACCGTTTTGCTACGTTTTCCGATTTCAGGTCAGTTTTTCTCGTGGTGAAGGTTCACTTTGAACAGAAGTACCACTATGTTGGATCTGGTATGTATTTTTCAACTTTCCGGATGAGTAAATTTGATTTTCAATCAACCTATTCGAAATTCTAGTTGTTGCTTTTTCAGCGCGAAGGTTATGGCGATCAAGGGGAGAGCTGAAGTCGAAGAAGCCGATTTCCCCGTTATGAAGGTACGGAACTCTCAAAAATTTTCTTTTCTGTTTGTTGTTGAAAATTTCTTATTAGCTGCGTTTGAGGAGGTGAAAGTCCTGGCTTCGTTTGTCTCTTCTGATCCTATAGCAGTAAATAGTTCGAAATTGAAGCTCAAAGGCTATTTATTTGATAGTATATCACTGGCCATAATAGTTGGTTTCGTCTAAATGGTTCACTTTCCAGCGCATTCTCTATGGTGTAAAAAAGGTTTTTTACGTTTTTGTGTCAGAATAATCATATCTGTCCTAGTCCGGGAGGCCACATAAGTAAAAAGTACTATATGTAACACATCCACTTGATACTTACCGAGCGGCTCCTACAGAACAACATGGGACTCCTACAGAACAACATAAGAACAACATAGGACCCTAAGCAAGAAAAAGTCACAAAGAAAAATACGAAAAAATACATTTGTTGCGGCAAAGTTGTCTGCCCTCCTCACCCTGTCGGATCCTGGTTATAACATGTCAGGCGGCGGTCAGCACGCGGCATGCGGCTTCGTACGCACTATTCACCATGTTAAATCCTGGTTATAACATGCCAGACGGCGGTCAGCACGCAGCATGTCTCCATTCCGTCGTTCCTTGCTCGCCGAGACGGTTGTAAACCGCGGCGATTTTTTATTTTCTTTTGTTTCTTTATTCGTTTTTAGTTTCTTTTAGGTTCCAACTCGTTTCTAGGCGCCGCTCGGTAAGTCTCGTGTGGAAGAGACGTGTGGGGTAGTGAGTGGGGGCGTCAGCTGCCGCACACTTTCCGAACCAAGGTTAAGGTTCCGCCAAGGCAGCCATTCTTTACATGCTTCAGCGGCGGTGGATTGCTGCAAGAAGTTCTTATAATAATAAAACACTGAGATATACATAGCAGTTGTTATATAGTGTATACATAGCAGTTGTAAACAGTGCAGAGTGTTGCATCAATCACTCCGTGCATTCTACAGGTGCCGTATCTTTAGGTACGAACAACACCTAAAAGTTCCTTCCCCTGTTTGATAAAGGAGGCGAAGATACCAACTTACCATGAACCAGATTTCGTCAAAGCATGCGAAATGAACAGTATGGATGTGATGGATGAAGTGATAACGATATGGCTATGCCTCTTCGTGACCAGAATAATGAAGCCTTTAGTTTATCATGTGCTCCTGCTTCTTGTTTTTTGCGCTTGCCACATGCGCGGGGGAATACGCCGGTCTTCCTATATTTGAGACTGTTTACATGTCTACTTGCAAGGAGCAGTCTTAGATGTTTGTTTAGCTTTAGTTGCGATGTCGGCTAAGATACCGAAATTTGATCCACTGAATCAGCTTGGAATGGATGAGAAACTCCGTCTCGTTAATGTGATGCAAGCCTACCCTGAGCTATGGGACGAGCGCCATCCCGGCTACAAGCATAATGCGAAAAAAACAATGGCCTGGAATCACATCACAGGGATTATGCAAGATTCTTTCGACAAGCAGTACCAGGGTAGGGTGGGTGCTCTATAATTCTCCTCAGTTCTTCTCGATTGTAAATTATCGAGGTTTTTTGAGAGATACAACTGTTTCGCACGTGGGGAACCTGAGGGACTCATATCGAAGGAAGCGGAAGCATATAAGGGAGTTGTCGGCACACAGCTCCGGAAGTGCAGCGTCCGCTAATATAGCTGTGAAAATGAAATCCTGGCCTTTCTACGAAGCTATGAGTTTCTTGTGTGCGAGCACCGGTCAGGGGTTGGTTTACAAATTAATATTGTTATTAGTGTCGGTTATTTTATGACTGTTGTATTTAACGCCATTGTTTTTATGATCCCATTCCTATTTCTAGGGACAGATTCTGCACCACGTTTAAAGTGGCAGAAGAACGAGCCGTTACTGACGACGACGACTATATATTTTGTGATGAGGGTACATTTGCTGATTTGCATCGCTTATCTCTTCTGCGGACCTGTCGATTTCGTCGGTTCACCTGTTCGGCAAATGATTTCATTGACCTTGTAGTAATTTCAGGATCGAGTTTTCTCATTTAATATTCGTTGACTGTTAAATGGCCTCCTCATTTCGGCTGAGTCTTTGTTCGATTATGATCCGTGTCTCCCATAATTACTTCGAGTTTGCCTTATGTCGTTGCATTGTTCTTTCGTATTGTGGCGGTTTGCTATTGGAACATCGTTGGTTTGTATGCTAGAGCACATTCTGGTTGAACGTTTACTTCGGTCTCCCAGTTGTTCTTGCGCTTTCCATTCAAAGTGAAAGCAGGATGTCTACACTTTGCGATTTTTCGCCGCTCCGTGTTTTTTGAATCTAGGTCTGGTGCCGAATTCCTTAGCAGTCAGTTTAACTTCAATTTTGTCATTTTCTCCCTACTTAAGGTGTGTCATTGCTAAGTCAATAAACGTTTCTACGTCGTGTTTTGTCTCAACTGCAACCGCACGCATCTGCAGGCAAGGTCTTCGTGCTGTACATGATTCTAGAGCGTTGTATCTAGAGTCATACACCTCTACCTACAAAGATCCCGACGCATACAGAACGGGTTGGCATCGGAGATCGTGTAGGGGTGCTATCGCTGATGTTATTCGAATCTTTTGGAACGTTTGCTGCCAGTGGAATGATCACTGCTCTGTCTGAGGGAAACGAGATGAAACGAGATTAGGGCGTTCAAGTGGAACTGGATGATGACTTAGGGAGAGTGACAGCTGGATGGTTTTTTTTATGTGGATACAGAGGTGGAGCACTGATTGTTATAAGGAACACCGACTTCCTCTACGAGGTTTCATTGGAGTTAGGAATTAGCCCTCTTGTTTGCTGAGGTAAATATAGAAAGGGATACAGTTATCAGTTCCGAACCGGATGCTCACAATTACTAATTATTTCCACACATACAGTATTTGTAGTGCTACAACTATGCAGTGTAATATATATTATAGTGTTGATGTGAATACAGTACTAGATACAATGTTTTCATTTAAGTGGATACGATTTGAATACAATTCACATGAGTCCATCTTGTCGTGCAAAGTAGTTCACCATTCGCATACGCTGAGATTGCGCTTCAGACCTCGACCGGGCCCGTGAGGGGTTCGCGAACGACTTCGTTACCCATTGATGTTTATCGCTGCAATAACTGCTGCGATGGAATGCGATCCACCAATAGATTGTGTAGAACCTGTAACATCGACATCATTAATTTCACTTACGTTAATACAGATGTATATTGTAATGACGAAACTTACAAGTGCAACAGCGATGAGAAGTTTAGAGTGTTCTTTTGTACCTATGAGCCGAAGCTGGAATATCCGAAATCGCGCACATATGATTCCGAAGACCCTTTCAACGATGCGTCGCGTCCTTAAATATGAGGCTGTTGAGACGTTGGGTTTGTGTGGAACAGATATCGGGGTTAACTAACGAGCTGAAGCGTTCGTTGAAATGCGTTTTCAGTGGATCATTGCATACTTCAGCCTGTCTAAACGGTCTTTGCATCCACGTCGTCTGTGCGAATCCGCCGTCAGCGCCAAGATGTGGAAGTCCACCACACCTCCATCTAGATCGCCACCGGGGGAAAATGACTATAGAAACGACTTCAAGGGCGAAGTTCGAAACAGCCCTAAAGAGTTTACATGAGCAATCGAAAATTATAATGCGATTTGATATAAATCACATGCCCGAATCGCTTTCGCGTCCTTTTCCTCCGGGATCAATAGCTAAGATCCGATATGCACCGTTTACAACAGCAAGCAAAACTATTGAAAAGAATCCCTTGTAGTTATAGTACAAACTTCCACTACTACGCGAACCCTAAAAAATTGAATTCATGACACCAAGACATTCGTAACTTAAATAATATGAAACTCACAAAACATCTGAAGTGCTTTCCATCAATGCTTCCTACCCCTCTGGGATATTTCCAAATGCTGCTGAACTGCTCTGCACTTTCCCGCCATGTCGCTCTAGATGGTGGTGGGAATGCTTCATCGTAGAACTCTAAAAGTAGAATAATGAATGTTTTCATTAAATTGGTGATAGCTTTAGAGGGGCGGTCTTTATGTACGGATGGTCACCGCGCCCGCGAAGGCGACTGCCGCGTGCGCGATGAGCTCCGCTGCAGTCGTATGAGCTGACCTGCTGCAGACGCTAGGTTTGAGTTGTTGATATCCCTTTCTGGTGTTGCAGGAGCTGCGGAACATACTCTGGTTTAGAAATTGAGTTCGAGTAATAAAACTAAACAACGTTCTAAGGCTCAATTTTATATGATACTTCTTCAGTAAAAGCTGAAAATATAACACACCATCGAGTGGAACTGACTTTGTATACACTTTCTAACACTTGGTGTGCAAGTTTTGAGTCAGGTTTAGATATCACTGGCCGCTGAGGTCACCCAATTGCGACGTATTCTGCCGCGCTGGCCGCGCTATCCGCCGCGTCCGCGGAGATCATTCGTACATAATGTCCCGCAGCCATAGCTTTATTATGCTTTGATGACTTCAAACCTTCTATAATTGCGCGACAGCCTTCATATACAATATTCTGCACTATCGTCCTTCCCAGTTTCAGTTCGTGAACGGTGGCCACGAAGGACATCCATGTCCTAGAAATCTGCAAGCGCAGTGCGCTGAAGTATGTACAGATAATGTTGTGGCATCTGCGTCACCTCAGAGTGATTGCAAGCCTGTGCATTGCTGATATGGGCGCTCTATGTGTTTGAGCGTGTTGCAGCCGATGTGCAATTCTTGAGTAGAGCTCCGCGAACTCCTCTGGCATCATTCTTGTATACTCATGGAATTGAGTAGCGTCAAGACTTGCCAAGTATCCATCGAACAACCGGAACCTCAAACGGCTGCTCATTGCGTGAGCTGGTCTCACGTAGCAGCGTCTGATCCTTTTGTTATCAAGGTCTACGGCCAGGGCGGCACAAAGAAGGACTGCTTTGCGGCAGTGTTTGAGTCTGAAAACGACGCATGTACATGAGCATTGAAGAGTGGTTGCCAGGAAAATGAATCCCCTTACCCTTTCATTCGACATCTGAGACATCTTCTCTTCAAGATTTTTCTGAAGACATGCTTCATATCACTATTTTGCATTGCTCTAACCATAATTCTAAACATGTGGCGGTTTCAGTATTAAGAATATATATATAAACCTCGAGAACGATTATCGATGAAGAAGTTCGTCGAGACCACTATGGAAGAGACTACGTTTATACCACAACAAAAAACGATAACAATTTCATTGAAGCACATTACTTTTTTAGATGGCTTTTATTAATTCACTTCTGCTTTGGACACGAGTTCTTCTGAGATTCGTGTTTGTCCCTATTGTGGCCCTCATGAAGGCTGTTGGGCTTGATGAAATCACGACTTCATCGATTCTGCGTGTTCACCACTGATACGATGAGCTAACTGCACGTCCTGTGGTATAATGGTTAGATAGAGAGTCACCTTGGGTCGCCTAACGTGAGGTTGTCAAAAGGCTTATTTCGGTGCAATCTTAGCTGGTGGTGGCCACTCTTAAGCGATTTCCCGACCCAACGAAAAACACTAGATGGGCTACAACATGTAGACATAGGTGAACTACGCCAACCTTTTGCCTAGACACTCAATTTCCGAGTTCCTAGACGGGGGAGAGCAAGCTAAAATGGGCCATTTTTGGTGCAATTCTAGTAAAGGAGAACTTCTTACTAGATTTGCACAGGGGGGGGGGTGTAAGGGTGGGCTCGACAGAGAGAAAGACGCAACTTTTGGGATATAAGGTTCAGAATGTGTTTCAGATAATGATGTATGTATACAGCTGCGAAGATACGAAGGCACTATTATCCTGAAACTGTCTAGCAAACGAACGGCAACTGCTGCACGCAACAGGATAGCAATAGTAGCCTCCCTCAGTTTACCGGATAGCAACAGCGGTTCCCTCAATAGCAACACGAGCATCGCTTCCGCGAGGCTCGTCGTGCCATTCAATTAGGCATATGGCATACCATCGCTAACAGCGTCAGCAACGCGGTCCACGGCAGTGTTGTGTCGCCTGTGGCTTACAAGGGAGGCCCATGAACTTCCCCCAAAGATTCTCAAAGTGACTTATGACTTGTAGAGTATTGTACGAGGATTACAGGACTGTATTTCGTTTTCGCTACGGGCCTCTGGGTGGTCCAAAAATGGCAAAAAAATTTATCACTTGAGGGCCGGCTGATAAGGTAAGAGCGACACCAGGAATGGCCCTGTCGTGCTGTGAACTTAACTTACTGTTATGGCTGGACGATCACAGTGGTGATCGTGTGTAGCGCGCCCGTAGCCGGCTAGTAGAAAGCCGATGACCACCCACGTAGGCGCGGTGGTAATCCGCCAAGGCAGGTCAAAGTAACGACCGGCGGGAAAACGGGGCGCATATAAGGCCGTTGCCGAGACCCTCAGGGGTCGTCGTCGCAGGTCGCCGCCGAGGGTCATCGAGGACCGTCGCCAAGGAGTTCCAGCGCCAGCCAGCCTACCTCCACCGCCTCCAGCCGTCGTCGTCGCCTTTACCGTGGTCGACTAATTCGCTAATAAAGCTGTACTATTTCTGCTGCCTCTACGCACGCGGACGTGAGGCTCTCTGTTAGCACAGAGAGCAGTGAGAAGAGACCCCAGAGGTCCAGTGGCAAGAAGAGGCCCCAGAGGTCTAGTGAAGATTGTATCCTCAGGGATACAACAGTGGCGATCAGGTGTGCCACTTCCCGCTACAGGAGCGGAAGTGAGGAAAGGACGCCTGAGCAAGACTTCGAGGAAGTCTAAGGCTCTAAGAAGGAAGCCTAAAGAGCAGGTGCTGAGTTGATCGGAGATGGATCCTCAGCTTGTCATGTCCATGTTCAAGGAGCTCATGGAGGAGCAAAGGAGAGTTGCTGAGAAGCAGCAAAAAGATATGTTGGACATGGTGCTCAGGCACGTGAGAGGAGCAGATATGTTGAGCACGACTGGTGAAACCATGTCAGTGCCAAATGCAATGGCTGCATTGAGTAATCGGATCGACAGGTTCGTGTACGATCCTGATGTGGACTCATGCTTCTCGAAGTGGTACTTAAGGTACAGAGCAGTGTTTGTAGAGGATGGAAAGCAGCTACCAGAGAGCGCGAGAGTGAGGCTTCTCTGTGAGAAGCTTGATGCTGCATCCTTCGAGAAGTACCAGAGGCATGTCTTGCCTAAAGAAGTCTCGGAGATCGGTTTTGATGAAACCGTGAGCACGCTGAAGCAGCTGTTTGATGTGAAGACTTCAGAGTTCACGACCAGATACCAGTGTTTGAAGCTGGAAAAGAAAGAATGCGAGGATTACCTCACATATACTGGTCGTGTGAACGAAATGTGTGAGAAAGCGAAAATCCATGAGTTGGATTCGGACGGAATTAAGTGCCTTCTATGGATTTTTGGACTGAAGTCTCCAATGGAAGCCGAGATAAGGCAGAGACTCATTGCAGTCTTAGACAGGGAGTACAAGGCTGAAAGGAAAATGTCCCTGCAGGAGTTGCATATGGAGTGTGAGAACTTCTTGAGTCTAAAGAGGGACAGTGAAACAATCGCTGGCAATGTGAAGGCTGTTGATATGGTAGCCAAGGAAAGGAAGAAAGCAATTCAGTGTTGGAATTGCGAAGGGAACCACTACGCCAGGGCGTGTAAAGCGAAGTTGTGGTTCTGCAAGAACTGCAAGAAGACAGGGCACAAGGAGAAATTCTGCGATGTCGCGCAGCTGAGGAAAGATGCCGAGCTGAAGAGAACGGGACGGAGAAGCCGTCGTGGTAGCGACAACAGTAAAGCAGTAAAGCAGAATTCAGGACGACACGTGCGCACAGTCAAGATTTCGAGTGCGGCAGCTAGAGTGAATTCCACACGCGTGTATGTGGAAGCAGTCGTCAACGGTCACCCTGTAGAGTTCTTGCTCGACACTGGTTCGGATATAACGTTGATAAATGAGGGTGTTTGGAGGAAGATGGGCACTCCAACGCTCGAGAAGACGAACCTAGTGGTGAAGAATGCCAGTGGAACTCCAATGACGATTCGGGGAAAGCTGAGGTGCGAGTTCGAGATTAAGGGTGCGGTATCAGAAGGATACGCCTATGTGACACCTTACAACTCGCTAATGGGCCTCGAGTGGATTGAGAAGAATGAAGAAATGTCACATCATATGAGGATGATGGTGACAGAAGTGAAGTTGGAGGACAGTGCGAACCTTGGAGAGGAGTTGAAGAAGACCTAACCAGAAGTGTTTGAGGAAGGTCTAGGACACTGCACAAAGGAGAAAGCTCAGCTTCAGCTTGTTGATGGTGCGCGTCCAGTGTTCCGAAGTTGCAGACCAGTCGCACACGCTGCTGTTGAAGCTGTTGATAAGGAACTTGACAGGCTTGTGGAAATGGGTGTGATTACACCGGTGAGCAACAGTGAGTGGGCTGCACCTATAGTGTGTGTGAAAAAGCAGAATGGGAAGTTGAGAGTATGCGCAGACTTCTCAACTGGTCTGAACAAAGCGCTGCAGTCGTTTGATTATCCCTTGCCGGTGCCAGAGAATATATTCGCGTCCTTGAATGGCAGGACCGTGTTTTCACAGATCGACCTGTCAGATGCCTACTTGCAGGTGGAGTTGTCGGAAGAGGCGAAGAAGAAGGTCGTGATAAACACGCACAGAGGATTGTTTCAGTACAATCGGTTACCGTTTGGGATAAAGACTGCACCTGGAATTTTCCAGCAGATAATGAACAAGATGGTCTCTGGTTTGAGAGGTGTGACGTCATACCTGGATGACATCTTGGTCTGTGGAAGAACGGTACGGGAACACAAAGAAAACCTGCTAGCGTTGTTTGAGAGAATCGCTGAGTACGGTTTTAAGGTTCGATTGGAGAAATGTGCATTCTCGAAGCCAGAGATTCGGTACCTTGGTTTTATAGTAGACAAGGATGGCAGAAGGCCGAATCCGGAGAAGATCCAAGCGATCAAGAGTATGGCTGAGCCAAAGAATGTTGCTCAACTGAGGGCATTTCTCGGCATGGTAACGTACTACTCATCGTTTATGCCAACGATCAAAGAGCTTCGAGGACCGTTAGATGCCTTGATGAAGAAAGATGTGAAGTGGGAATGGAAGTCCCAGCAAGCCAAGGCATTCGAAAAGTTGAAGGCAGCATTGCATAGTGAGATGAATTTGGCTCACTATGATCCCAAGCAGAAGATAGTAGTTGCAGCTGATGCGTGCGACTATGGTATCGGATGCGTTATTTCGCATAGATACCCGGACGGTTCAGAAAAGCCAATAGCACATGCTTCAAGGTCGCTGTCATGCGCAGAGAAGAACTATTCCCAGATTGAGAAGGAAGCGCTGGGACTAGTATTTGCAGTGAAGAAGTTTCACAAGTATGTGTATGGCAGGAAGTTTCTGTTGCTGACAGATCATAAACCGTTGCTAGCCATTTTTGGAGACAAGAAAGGAGTTCCAGTGTACTCCGCCAATCGTCTCATGAGGTGGGCTACGATACTGCTTGGTTATGACTTTGACATTGAATATGTCAACACGATGAAGTTTGGACAGGCAGATGGCTTGTCAAGGCTGATGCAGACACATCGAGCTGCTGACGAAGACGTGGTGATCGCAGCTGTTGAAGGAGATGTGAATTCAGTGCTGCAAGAATGCATCAGAAAGCTGCCAGTGACTCATGAAGATGTTGAGTCGTGTACGGAGCGAGATCCGTTGTTGAGAAAGATTATGGCATGTGTGAAAAGTGGAAGATGGCCAAAGGTGGATCCTAAGTTGGCACCTTTTCACAACAGAAGAGAGACATTGTCCGTGGTTGGGAAGTGTCTCATGACAGGAGAAAGAGTGGTGATTCCTTCGAAGTTGCAAGAAGACGTTTTGAAGGAACTGCACGTTGGTCATCCTGGGATCGTGCGAATGAAGAAGTTGGCCCGAAGTTATGTGTACTGGCCCAAGGTTGACAAGGACTGTGAAGACGTGGTACGCAAGTGTAGTAAGTGTCAGGAAAGTGCAAAGAATCCTGTGAAGGTACCACTAGAGACATGGCCAGCGCCTACCCGTGTTTGGCAGAGAGTTCATATAGATTTTGCTGGACCAATTCATGGTTCCTACTACATGGTGGTGGTAGACGCGTTCAGCAAATGGCCAGAAATGTTCGAGATGGCAAATATCTCTGCAGGACAAACCGTGAAGGCCATGAAAAATCTGTTTGCGAGGTATGGATTGCCGCAAACAATAGTTAGTGATAATGGCACACAGTTCGTGTCGGAACAGTTTAAAAGGATGTGCGAGGAAGGAGGAATTGAGCACATCAAGACTGCCCCCTATCACCCCCAGTCTAATGGACAGGCGGAGCGCTTTGTTGATACGCTTAAGCGAGGTATCAAAAAGCTTAAAGGGGAGGAGAGGCCAACAGAAGAGACGCTCAACGTGGTGCTTCAGGAGTACAGATCTACGCCAAACGCGTGCCTGAATGAGAGAACTCCGGCGGAAGTGTTTCTGGGGAAGAAGCTAAGGACGCGTTTAAGCTTGCTGATTCCGATGGAAGAGGAATCAGAAGACCCGCTCGCGAAGGAAAGACGAGCTAAGATGAAACGGCAGTTCGACAACAGGCATGGTGTGCTGCCCAAAGAGTTCGCTGTAGGCGATCACGTATACGTACAGAGATGGAAGGCACCACGATTTGTATGGACGAAAGGCAAGGTAGTGAAACGCCTTGGTGCCGTCAACTATGAGGTCGAAGTTGACGGAAGAGCAAGAGCAAGCACGCGAATCAGATGCGACGTTGCGTAGAAGAGCAAACTTGTCAGGAGGAAAGCTCTGCGCTCAAAACGTTGCTCGATGTTCTTGAATTGGACGACGCATGGAGGACAGAACCTGCTTGCTCAACGACCGCGGGTTCAACCAATCAACGACGCGATGCGGACAGAGAACAACCACTACAACTACGACGTTCTACAAGGACCAGAAGACGAGTCCGACGCTATGGAGTAGACGACTTTTCTTAGTTAATTGTTGACTGTTGTAGTTTTCATAGACTTCGTTTGTTAATTAAGTTCTCGTTAAGTAGTAGAAAAATATTTCGCTGTAATTATTTTCCTACTAGGGGAGGTGTTATGGCTGGACGATCACAGTGGTGATCGTGTGTAGCGCGCCCGTAGCCGGCTAGTAGAAAGCCGATGACCACCCACGTAGGCGCGGTGGTAATCCGCCAAGGCAGGTCAAAGTAACGACCGGCGGGAAAACGGGGCGCATATAAGGCCGTTGCCGAGACCCTCAGGGGTCGTCGTCGCAGGTCGCCGCCGAGGGTCATCGAGGACCGTCGCCAAGGAGTTCCAGCGCCAGCCAGCCTACCTCCACCGCCTCCAGCCGTCGTCGTCGCCTTTACCGTGGTCGACTAATTCGCTAATAAAGCTGTACTATTTCTGCTGCCTCTACGCACGCGGACGTGAGGCTCTCTGTTAGCACAGAGAGCAGTGAGAAGAGACCCCAGAGGTCCAGTGGCAAGAAGAGGCCCCAGAGGTCTAGTGAAGATTGTATCCTCAGGGATACAACACTTACAAAAGGTTTAGAGCTCAAAGTTAGATTAAAGTAATATGATAATTTCCTGCGCTTCCTAGACGAAGCTGCAGTGTGCACTCAAGTGATTAATTCGCAATGATGTCGGCAGCGACTGGATGGCCGAGTGAATAGCGAGGCGCACTTGTTGGAGAGAGATCGGGGGTTCGATTCCGGAGGCATCCATGCGATTTGCTCTGTGGAGTGGTCTCGCTCTTGCAAATAAAGAGTAGATTTTGGCTGCGATGGTGAATAAAGTAAAGTATGAAGTAATGACTACCGATTTCGCCCAGAATTCGCCTTTGCGAATTATTTAAGCTGCAGACTAAGAATCTGCCTTTTTCCATATTATCACTTTCCCTGCACTATTTTCCATCGATGGTTGAAGTCGAAGGCTGGAAAATAAGTCTGACAACATTGGAGAAGAAAGCGATCCCACTAACGTAGACAGCTTTATTCACCCACATCTATCGTAACCTGCCGTAATGGACCGAATTTTTGAAAATGGGTATCATATCCGTGATCAGCACCCCAAATAACCCTCAGGGCGATATTTCGGCGAAATTTTTTCCTTCGCCATTTCCTCGACCTCTGGAGTCGTGAAGAGCAGCAGAGCCGATTATTCTGCGTACTCCCTTTTACTTACACATACCGATCGTAACCTTTCGCCATCCATCGTTTCACCGAAATTTGTTGCCACGTTGGTGATCTGCTTCCCAAATAACCGTGAAGATGGTTTTTGAACGATTTTTTTACCTCTAGAGTCGAGGGAGTGAAGGCGAATGCTCCAACTGCAATGCCTCCGACCCGTCTCCCGAAATGTATACGGGAGTGACGAGAAAGTACACAGCAAGTTGTACAATCACACGAGGTGGACAAAATATGCTGTATTTGGTAACTGTATTTGGTAACAGTTCGCCGAAACAGTGAAAGTTTCGAGAATGGTAAAAAATGAAATAGAATAAAAAGGATTCACAAAGAAATCCGAAGAACGATAAGCAGTCTTGATGATGGGTCAGATCAATACTTGTCGATCGTGTTCGCAAATGAGCTGACAGCGAGAAATACTTCTAAAACTAATTGAGAACATACCAAAGAGGTCATATGGGGGTAGCATCTAACAAGAGCTTAATCAGCGAGACAAGCATCGTTTAATGGACGCCCGACATCACACCACACGACAAATCTAGCTTCTTCCATCTGACAACAGGTTGAAAGCAGGGTTAGGAAGCGAAGAAGGTAGCCTACTGAAGCTAAAATATACTCTTTATTTGCAAGAATGGGAGCACCAAACAAAGCTAATCCAATGGACACCCTCAGAATCAAAACCTCTACCTCCTCCCGCAAGTGTGCCCCGCTATCCACCCGCTATCCAGTCACTGGCGGCACCGTTGCGAATGAATCGCTTGAATGCACACTGCAGCTTCGTCTAGAAAGCGTAGGAAATTATCACATTACTATAATCTAACTTTAATTTGAGCTCCAGACCTTTTGTAAGTTACGTTCAGAGCACGACAGGGCCCTTCCAAGTGTCGCTTGTGCCTTATCAGCCCGCCCTGAAGATCAGCCCCTTTTTTGCCATTGGACCACCCAGTGGCCCGTAGCAGCTACGAAACACAGTTTTGTGATCTTCGTCCGACGCTCTACAAGACATAGGTCACGTTGAGAATCTTTGGGGGAAGTTTATGGGCCATCCGTGTTAGCTCGTCAAGATCTAACCTACGAGAGAGGCTGCAAATGATACGGGACTGATACAACTCTCTCTGCCTAAATCGCCAGAGCGGAAGGAGTTTGGAGCGTATATACTTTGCATGACAATAAACAGACAAAAAGAGTGTATAACAACAAGCGATAACGAAACCCAAGAGCAGAACCCTACCATGGATTCAGAATCCCATAGGTTCATTTGCTAGACCCTAAAACAACTACAAGCGTTAACGAAATAGTAACTGAGAGTGCAATCGACGTTCCACTGGAATCGTTGTCGCTCGCTGACTTATCGAGACTGCGTTGAGCATATCGAATAAACTTTATAACGAATGAACTTTTCGAGGCAATGTTGAATACAATCAGATATGAAAAATTTACACCGACCACTGCAAGCATCGTTTGCCAGCATTGAACCTTTTTTACAGGGCACAATAGGGCGTTAGGGAGGGGGCTGCGTGCAGTTGTTGCAGCTTGCCCCACAATCACCACCATGCACAGGCTTCTTCAAGCACTTACTACATAACTGTAGCGCTGCAGTTTAGACAGACTTTGCCGTTGGTTCCACATGACGAGTGCAACGGACGGATAAGTATCCTTTGTTGTTTTCACCATTTGGGAGTTAACCCAAGCCGGCGTAGGTGCTGCGTGACTCAGCAGGGCTTGAAACGCTGCCTCGATTTGGGTGTACACCATCAATGCGGTCCTACCTGTCACTGCTCGACGACACGCTATTGAGCACGGACTCAATTTTGTCGTCGAGAGTTTGGAGTGCTCGAATGATTAGTAGTGCGGCCGGCGATTCCTCCAGTTCAGCAAGACGGATGAAGAAGCCGTTCAGGTTGAATGACATGAATGCGACTGGTTGATCCATGCTTATACCTGTTTCCTGTTAGTTTTACCTGCACCATACATGCTTTGACACTGGGATGTAATGAAAAGGCAAAATCGCTTAATAGGTCACCGTCTAACCCATGGGTAAATAAAAACGACTAGCCGTTTGTCTATGAGGCATTATTGTAGCCTTGGCGTAGGGTTTGATTGTTGGGGCAACAACTAGCAGCCCCTTCGCTTATCTTACTAAATTAGAGCTGTTCCGTTTAATATGTAGAACCGTGCGCATTTTTATGGGGTTACACGCTTTCTGTGTCTTTATACATCATAGAAGTTGTAGGCGTGACACATATTACAAAAAGATTCATTATCGCCAAACTTTACTCTTTGTCCTGTCCTTCATCTCGAACACCTCACAGATCTTCTTCATCCTGCTGGAATCGCAGTTATACGAAAAATCGAGTTAGAGTATAACTAAAGTCGTTAAAAGCTTAAAACACCCTTGAGTTGTTTTGAACAGATGACGTGGGAGGTGAAATGTGTGCAACAGTTGTCCTTGGTGAAATACGGCGCATTTGAAACCATAGTCCTCGCTGAGATTTGGCTGGAGGCATCTGTTGCATCCGCCGAGTAAATTTGTGTGTACTCCTTGGCCTACCGCGTCGTGGAAGCGACAACAGCGACCAAATAGATGACCGTCTTGTTGTTGGCGCAACTTGGCGCAACTGAACTTCAGCTTTGTTTGTCGCAGAACTGCTTCGAAAACACGACCATAGGAGTGGAGGTTGAGCTCCAGAATTTCTGTCATGCCATCGATCCACTGCTTGAGCACCATAGCCAGCTGGTTGACTCTATTCTCCAACAACGTTAGAGCTTCCCGCAGTGGCTCGATGTGCATCGTAAAGTCGACTTCGTTCAGCATGATGAGGAAGGAGGACGAAAGGTTCCGCTTAAGAGGGAGATTGTAAAGGGTTTTGCTATCAGAAGATCGGAGTGAATTATATTTATTTATTGCACTCATAGGTGCGCATAACCTTGTACACATCGTCATACAAGACTAAAAACAGATCCAGTACTGAAAAAAACGACGGAAAACAACAAAACCAAACATCTTTCTAAAACATAGCTGAAGGAACAAACACATGAAAAATGAAAAATAACTCGTAAACAATATAGACAGGCGAAATACTAAAACGTTTTTATTATAGTTTATATTACAGCTTTGCGTTCCAAAGCAGCAAATCTGCTTGTCCTTTTCCCTTCCAATGCCTTCATTTTAGACTTCAAAACTGAGACATCTATAGTAGTGCAATGGATAGGTGTGGTTAAGTAGAACCCCCATAGTTTATATTACGGGATAACCCCTTTATAATTAATATCCCTTGCTGTAGGGTTTATTCACCTGACGGATCAATTTCTATATCAAGGCATCAGAGGCAAGGTTATATAGGCAGGAACTTAGATAGTAATGTGGAGTCAGTCGCGCCAATGCACAGAAAACGCTACTGATGCTTAAGAAGAAACCAGCATCAGTCTGCTATAAGGCCTTATTATAGTTTATATTACATATTCTATTATTATTGCTTGCCTTGCCTTATTGTTACAATGCACACAGAGGTCTTGCCACAAAATTTGTTGTGTAAAACATTGTTGATGGGAAAGTTAGGTAAGCCAAAAGGATAGCACACGAAGATAGAATGAATCGGTTTTGTAAAACTCAGCCCAGCTATAGTGTGGTTATTTATATTCTACCAGTCTCGAGAAACATTCCTGACTGGTCAACACCTAAGCCTCAGGGTGTAGCCTTACGTAGTTAGACGAGGCAATGCTTCTTTCAGTGACAGCCATTGTCGCTTCTATAGCCGCAGCTAGTTGACCCATAAAAATCGAAACGTTCTGTAGAATGATAAACATTTTCAAAACATTTTGGATCGTTTTGGATAGTCTAAGCTGTTGATACAATAGATTTGCCTCTGGCACCATTAGGCCTTCTACTCTACATTCATGTCTTTGTTGTCTCTATCTACGACATGCTTCGGCACCCCCGAATAGGGGAGACGATGATTTGCAGCAGTGTTTCGCCAACGCATCAAAAATGTCGACCTGTGGGTGGTTCAGTCGGCTACTTATTTGAAACAAGAACAGAGTTTTGCTATCAACCTTTATTCATTCTCTTAAGCGAGATCCGTATAGTTCTCTGATAAGAGGGCTGGTGTCGCGTCTCGCGACCTTCGCGGTCCCCTCGGTCCTCCTGCGGGGGTTCAGGCTCGCGGCGCCCTCCGATCAGGCGCCCATCGCGCGGCCTGCTCTGCCTCCGCCGGCATCGATCCGCGGACGGGGCGCGCGCACCGGAGCGGGCATAACCCGTTCCCCGCACAAAGCCGGGCATTCATTCGGCGCCCGCGCCGACCGTGAGCGGTGGCGCCTACCCGCCAGGTTCTACTCAGTTCAGCCGGAGCCACCCCGCGGGGCCTGGCCACTTCGTCGTCCCAATTTATCGTGGCATCGACTGCCTATCGGATGGAGGGTGACCCTTCCAAGAAGAGGGCTGAGGGCGCGGAGTACTCAGTACAGTGAAGCGCCCGGCCGCTCTGCGTCTCTATCCACTCCACTCTGCCGGCTATACTCTGATTCCACTATTGCATCATCGACTTTCGTATATACTCTACTATGTCGGCATATGGTGTGCGATAATTCTTTGTTGGTATTCGGTGTGCTAACGGAGGGAACGCGGTGAGTCTGTTCATATCGTGTTGTCTGGTATTGCTTGTATTATTGTGGTTGTTGGTTTTGGGTTTGGGTTTCTTGGCTCTGCCTGAGGAAGCACCACGCGGGGTCCGCGTGGAGGGGCAGGGCGCTCGGGGATGAAGCCTGCGCATGGCCCTCCACGTGGACGCCGCGTGGGCACTGGTATTGATGCCAAGCAACCAACCAGCTCATTGGGTAGTGTTTCCCCACAGTACATACTGGCTGCAGCCCAGGGCTGAAGCGATACAGTTCAGTGGGGAGCGAAGGGACGGATCCAGGGATTCCTCAATTCAGGAGTGGCACTTAAGGGCATGGGACCATACACCTCCCCGGGGTACTCGGTCTTAGCAGCTTCGGGTGCCTCATGGGGCAGGTTGGTGCCCACGTGTTGACGGCACAACCGCTGCACTGGGGCCACCGACTTGCGACAGCAGGAGCAAGCTCGCATGCAGCAGATAAAGCATGCGAAGAGACCGGTTCGCGAAGATCGTTACGATGTGACAGATGAAATTTTATCTCATTAGTTTCTGGAATCATGTATTGCGCATCCTATTTCGCACATTTTCACGGCATGGCGCAAGACCGCAGTTTGTGATCCACATTTAGAGGCACCTAGCACCAGTACCATGTGACCGCATGCTGATCGCCTTCTTCGTCGCGTAAACTCGGCCGAACTAGACGGATCTCACCAGCTGACCACAGTCTTCTATATGTCGGGGTTACCAACAGCACATCCAACGATTCCTTTGCATCGTTAAGGCCTCCGCACATTTTTGCAGCGACGCGGCAGTGTGAAGCGTGGGAGGTGTGCGGAGGCCTTTACTGCCACCGCGTCTGCCTCCAAGGCTGCACATCAGCGGCAAGTTTTGCCACCTATGTGCCGCCTTGAAGGCATCCTCTCTTCTCTGCCCTATGCTTAAAGAGGCTGCCTTGTTGCCGCAAATGTGCGGAAGCTTTAAAGCCTTAAAGTCATTAACTCCGCGCCGCCAAAGCGACACTAGCTGCCGCAAAAGTCTGCGTAAGGCTCTATGGTCATTAATGCCGCGCCGTTAAAGCGGCAGCATTAATGATTAAAGGAATTGTTGCCTCAGCAGCCACCTTCCCTCCGACAGAATTCTGTTCTGGGCTCTTGCTGATCGTGGCGCGGATCTAGAATGAAAACTGATAATCCTAATGAAACCGCGTTGGCGGTAGACTGGCGCAAGGGTGACTGCTGCGCCATGTCGTCCTTTCATTACCACGAGGCAGTTTTCCGTCCTACGCGGCAGTTTTTCTCTGTCTGCCGAGTACCGCGTTGTCGCAAAAGTGCGAGGAGGTTTGGCTAAAATCCTTTACACACCAAGTCCACTCTGGAGAATTGTCTCTCATTCATGCTCGACGTGTCTCACACGTCATTGCAGTTATGCAGCACTGGTGCAATACTCGTCTTTCACGATCCTTACACGTAAATTCCAACTCATCAGTGACGTTTGCCAGCTAATAAGTACCACGGAAAGCCATTTACCGTTGGACTACGACCGGCAAAAGCCGCACCACGGGTTCGCGGCGGATTTGGGAGCAAATAGGCTCGGAGGGTCACCATGGACTCAGTGGATGCTAGCCTTGGTAGGAAGGCACGTGCATGTCCAATCACATCAGAAATAGTCTGGTGTAGAACACACTAATTCTGCATAAAATTTAAAGTTTCCTTCAACACAGAACGTTGTGTTGGGCTGTCCTACACGGTCAACCCAAGTATCTTGAACTCATCATTCCAACTGCGCTAACGAAATCAGAATAAATGACACAGAAAACCTGAGAATTTATGCATAACACTGTGAACTAGGTCAGTAAGTTTGCAAATGATTAAGACCTCCAGTACATTGTCTTGCCTGGGCCGAAACCTTTGATTGATAGCGTCTTGGCTTATTTTTTATTTATTTCTGCTGATGTCATTTTTTCAGAAGCTTGAAAATTACGTCCTCGGTGCAGATCTAATAAAAGGATCCTCCTGATTAGATTTTCACCAAAAATGGTCCTCTTTATGTTATTCTCTCTCGACAAGGAACTCGGAAACTGGGTCTGTCTGAGCAACCAGGTTGGCGTAGTTTATTATTTCTACATGTTGCTGCCAATTCATTGCGTTTCGCTATGTCGGGAAATCGTTTGAGAGCCACCACCAACCAGGTCGCGGATATACGGATCAGGGGTGTGCGTTTACCGGTTAACAATTTACCGGTTTACCGAATTTACCGGCATTTTCGCGATAAATTCTCTTAACGAATTTTTTCGGTAAATTCCCAAATTTACCGGAAAATTTAACGACCTTTATCATGCAAAATCATGTTTCTATCTTTATCGAATGGAGAAGGAAACATACTACCGATCTCTGTTTAGAAGTGATTCCTTCTATCTTCTCCGATAACTTGCTATTAGCGTTTTTGGTCCTCAACCTCCTTAAAACATCCATGTCCACATCACGAGGCGGAGGTGGTGCGCTCCAGTGGTAAAAACGCGCTTCACTGGGATAGTACCTCGCGTTGAGATTCCCCACACGACATGAGCCAGTTTGGGCTAGAGGTATTGAAGCTCTCAGAATAGACGATCGCCCGAGGAATAAGAAGATACGCTCATGTTATGTTCCCGTAATTCCCGTAATTTAGTCCAAGATGTAAGGCATCGGGATGTACTCTGATAGTCTACCTGCTCTCTTGGTGGACTATTCAGCTGTATTACCGTATAAGAAAAGAAAGAAGTTCGTTATCATGTCACATTTCGTTGGTGGTGTCTGGATTTGCTGCAAAGTACAGCTTGCTAGTTCAAAAAATTAGTAGTTTAAGTGTAAATCATTCCTTCATCGAATGAAATGATGATAATTGTTATAATTTCAAGAAGCATTAGAATGTTGATCCAAACGAAATATAGCAATGTTTGACTGAATTTCGGATGTTCCAGAAATGTTTTTAGAGTTTTAAATAAGCATCCACAATATAGATCGCTATACTTGTGCGTTATTAGGCTTCCTCTTGCTTTGTTGTAGGATGCTCGTTGCTCTCAGGGCGTCGTTTACTTTAGGATGACGTATCCTACTATATATAAAAGAGTAAGCGGTTGTGTCTGTCTGTCCGTCTGTCCATCCGTCTGTCCATCTGATCTTTCGTAAACGTCGAGAAACAGCCATCCGGGTTCAGACGAGATGTCACCTACGTCGTGTTGAGAGTGGGGTCAGAAGACGTGTCGCCGATGTCTCGCAAAAGGTGTACGAGTTCCGAACATTTGTCATCGACGTCGTGAAAGCGAGTGTCCGAGTTCAGAAGAGGTGACACCGACGTTATTCAACAGGCGTCCGGGTTCATAACTCGTGTCATTCAGAAGAGGTGTCAACGATGTCGCGCAGAGGACGTCCGGGTGGAGAATACATGTTACCGACGTCATTCAACAGGCGTCCGGGTTCATAACTCGTGTCACCCACGTCGCGCCGTGGGTGTTTGGGTTCAGAAGAGGTGTCAACGATGTCGCGCAAGGGGTTCCGGATTCACACAGCGTGTCACCGATGCCGCGCAAAGCACCGGGTTCCGGGTGAGAACACGTGTCACCGACGTTGTTCAACAGAAGTCCGGGTTCAGAAGAGCTGTCACCGATGTCGCGCGAGGGTTTCGGATTCAGACGACGTGTTACCAGTGAAGGTAGGACAGTAATGGGGACCGGTGTGGGGGGGGGGGGGATCCAGTGAAGGGGAACCGGTGTGGGGGGGGGGGGGATCCAGTGAAGGGGAACCGGTGAACGAGGGGAGGGAGGGTCCGATAAAGGGGGATGGGGGACCGGTAGAATGTTGACCAGTGAACAGCGGACCAGATGAAGGGGAGGGGTCCAATGAAGGGGAACCGGTGAACGAGGGGGGAGGGGTCCAGTGAAGGGGGGGGGGGCACGATAGAAGGTTGACCAGTGCAAGAAGGAACCAGGTGAAGGGGGACCGGTGAGGAAGGTACCAGTAATGGGGACCGGTGAATGGGGGGAAGGAGTTCGGTGAGGGGGGGGGGGGAGCGGAAAAGGGTTGATGAATAAAAAGGGGACCAGTGAGGGTGGGACCAGTAATGGGGATCGGTGAAGGATAGGATGAACAGCGACGAGGGGACCAGTAAAGGGAGGTCCAGTGAAGGTGGGAGCAGTAGTAGGGACCGACGAAGGGGAAGGGGGACCAGTGAAGGGTGAACCGGAAAAGAGCTGACAATAAAGGGGAACCAGTGATAAGGGACCAGTTAAGAAGACTCCAGTGAAGGTAATGCACCTGTTTTGCCCTATTACGCTATACCATTCCATATAGAAAACCAGTTTTTTACTGTAATGAATGAGAGAAGGCCTAAAGAGGAGAACATGTTCGGGGTGTTCTATTCTTCGGGTTTGGGGCGAAGCCCCAACAAGACGTTTGGCGGCCGGCAGGCCGTTGAACGTCTGGTGCATGATAAAATGAAGAGGATATGGTTTTTCTGAACGTGATGTTTCGGTGAAAAGCTTTACGCTTTTTTTACATCACCGCCGTTTAAAACTTGTTGTTTTTAAGGGAATATTAAATTTTAGAAAATTAACGGATTTACCGAATTTACTGGAATTTACCGGCGAATTTCCGCGTTAAAAGTATGCGGTTAAAAATTAACCGGCGGCAAGTCAGCGCACGCCCCTGATACGGATGTATCCACAATGATCGGCGGGTTTTCTCTAGCCACTGATATCCCCACGATTTGGCGGGTAACGTTTATCATGAATCGTGGGTATGTCCACATCGTGGGTATGTCTACCCCCTATACCCAGCATACCCATGGGTATGCGCGTTGATTAATCCGGGCCCTGGGTTGCATCCCCCGCTACTGAATTCTTGAAGTTTACATGTAAAGACGTGTGGAGGACGTGAATTACCGGTCCAGAATAGCTGACGTAACAGTGTTTGCGTTCAAGGACGTGTACCAAACGTGTAGCGAACGCGTCGGAAATTCCCCAAAATTCACTTGGTTGGTGTCTAAACGGATCAAGCCGGAGGCTTTTAAATCATTATTGGCGCTCTGGCGATGTCGAGTTGCACCACTCCCCCCCCCCCCCAGTATTGCGACCATTTGTCTCACTACACTTTCATCCTTCAGTGGAATCCTAGATCTGGTGTGGACAACTGAAAGAAAAACTTAAAAGGTCCGTCTAAAGCAATCCGTACATTGAAGAAATTTACTCCTAGGAGGGAGTGCCCTGACTCACACAGTGCCCTTATCTCGACGAAAAGCCGTGAATTTCTCTGGCACCATGCAATTTCAATTGAAGAATGATTGGAGGGAAGCGCGGCATCTGGGGCCGTATGCTCGTCTACCCCGAGCCACCCCCGATGGGGGATGGGGTGCCCCGGAGCATCTCCCCGGCATGTTCGTCTCACCCAGCCCCCGTTCGGGGTGAGGCCACGCCCTCCCCGAAGTGGGGAAATCTTCACCAAGCATTGAGTAGGGGGAGAGGCGGAATGGAGCGCTTAGTTAGCGATGGAGCGCGTTGTTATCGAGCAGCTGAGATGGAGAACCTAGGCGAAGAGCAGAAAACGATCTGTGCTGACCGTGTTTGAGATGCTGAACGTGCGCCAGCGATGCATGAAAATGGATTTCCTGCTCTAATTCACCATCTTTTCTTGGTGTTGAGCTATGTTCTGTATATTATGAGCTATAAAATCGAGCCTTCTCTGTAATTACTCACGGTCTGCTTAGTCTTCAAGGGCTTGCGGGTTGAAAAGAAATGTGTTCCTGGCAACCATAAAAAAAGCCAGTTAAAAAGTGGTACTAAGGTCGTAGTAATTGATGCCCACGCCACATTTCATGCTCAGAGTGGTTTTCTTGAGATATATCTCTCATATATTTTATTCTCTGAAAGCAGGAGTGTATTTTACTCCGGGCGCGTGGTAGCACAGATGAAGGAGGCGTCGGTTGCCGCGCGCACCCCTATCGAAGGTTAGTCGTCCAGGTCTCACTCCGGCTAAGCAAAATTTTCATCCCTCGGGGTAAAAGACAAATGGAAAACCGTCACTGGTGAGACTTTCTCTCTTTTTGGATCCTTTAAAAGCCATTTTCCAAGTTCTTCGTGCTTATGAGGAAGTTCTTTGAGTTCTTAATCCCACTAAACCGTTTCCTTGCATTTTCGTATTCATTTTCTCTTTTCCTTCGTACTTGCTAACTGCTATAGGTGGTGAAATGGAAGAGAAGGGTGAAGGCTTGGATGAAATAATCGTCTAACAAGGAAAAGCATGAAGAAAATGTTTGAAAAGCGTCAAAGGCAAGCATCAATAGTCTATGCACTAAAAAACGCATGGAAAAGGTACAAAGAATGCGAGGAAACTAAGAAGCCATAGCCACCCATGAAAGGAAGTCTTATTAATAAAGGTTTTCCATTGGACTGAGGGGACTTGTAGTACAGTTGGAGGTGCCGAAGTCCTTATATGCATCAAAAGTTGATTCAAGGTCGGTTCTAACCTTGGTTAACCATGCGTTCCATCTCTCCTGCTTTCCTCGTCTTAGGGAAGAGGCGAGGATGTTCTTATTCACAGCTGAGTGTACAGAAGGAAGCCAGATTATCGACCGCAAATAAGGTTTCGGAATGCAGATTTTCTGCAGTATGGCGTCAAACTCCGAGTTTCCCCTCCCCCGGGGAGCCCCGGGAGACGTGCATTATACTTGTGCTTTTCCAAAAATTTTCGAATGAACGAATAATCGAATAACCTCATTTTTTCGGTTATTCGAATTTCCGAATAATCGAATAACCCCATTTTTCGAAAATTCGAATGAACGAGTAATCGAATAACCCCAATTTTTCAGTTATTCGAATTTCCGAATAATCGAATAACCCCATTTTTCGTTTATTCGAATTTCCGAATAATCGAACAACCCCATTTTTCGCTTATTCGAATTTCCGAATAATCGAATAACCCCGTTTTTTGGTTATTCGAATTTCCGAATAATCGAATAACCCAATTTTTCAGTTGTTCGAACGAACGAATAATCGAATATTCGAATAAATCGAATAATCGAATAAACTGCACACATAATAAGGACGCTGAGATTTTTCGTTTAACTAAGACGTCATCCAACGTGGGTCGATGTTCAACAGATAGGCCGAAAACGTCATCCAACGTTGCTTGGGTTCAGCAGACATGCCGAAGACGTCGTCCAAAGGTGGTCGGAGTTCAGCTGACGTGCCGAAGACGTCGTCCAACGTGCTTGGCAATTTGGAAGAGTAAGCGAGACCCGTAAAAGAGGAACCACTAACCGCGGAATGCCTTCAGATTCCCATGGAACCTCGGACAGATACCTACGTCTTGTGAAAGACGTCGAAACGCTGATTACAAATATTTAGACCAAATTTGCCAAATGGATTTCATAAGCAAGTTCTAGCTGGCCAAAGTCTGCGGACTGTGTGCCGCGCGCGTTGGTGCAGAGTGGACGCAGTGTTGCGTAATCAGCATTGTCGTTAGCGGCTTGGCCAGTGGCCACCTTAGGCGGAGGCGCAGTAGAAGTGTTCTCGCTTCACAGAGAGTGATCTTGGGTTCGATTCCCGCACACCAGTGTTATTGCGTTTTGCGATTTATCGTTAGTGAGACCTTTTATCGCCATTTCCAACACATTTTTGTTCAAAAGCATGCCAACAAATGTCATTTACGTTCATCGAGCTCCTTGTAAGTGGAAAGGTGAGCATTTCTGATTTCCCGGTTAAGCAATCCAAAAACTGTATTCATTCGGCGCGCGAGAAAAACACGCGTGTCGTGAAAGGGTTAACCTGCCATAAGAAACCGGATTTTCAGAAACCGATGTCTGATTCGTGATGAGCAACCCAATCCGTATCGAAGTATGAATAACTATTTTTTCGACCTCGGTAGTACAGTGCATGGGCCCTTTTTGATTTTACAACAGCCAAGTTGTTTTAGGATGAAGAGGTGTAGACAAATTATATTCTTTACACGAATGGAATCAAAAATGTACTAACCAACTGGTAAGTATAGCTAATGTTGCAACAGCCTTCTTCAGCAGTGATGGAGGAATGCAAAAAACTTGTGCTTTACAGCGAGTGAAAGGTTTTCATCGAGAGGTCAATATCGATCGATATTGTTGATTGTAGCTTGAAAGTGACGTTTCTTTGTTTGTATGTCGATGACAGTTAAGCAGTCCGTCCCTGATGTAGCGGCCCCGTGTGGAAAAAATTTTCTGTTCAACTTAGCACCATTAGATTGCTTCCAAAGGAGTGTAGGTTTTCTGTCTTATTGGTTTCAACACAATTTTTCAATAAAGTAAGACTTTTCATAAGGTATTATACATTGTTGGAAAACTCATTATATGCGATTTCTATGTATGTATATGGAATTTAGTTTAAATCGCGTATTTAAAAAAATAATTTGGTTTTTATTTTCAGATGCCTAAACGCGATTTTCGTCAGATTTACTTCTGCGAATTGAAACTGGGCCGGACTTCCGCTCAGACCGCTCAAAATATAAACGAAGTATGGGGCCAGGGAACCGTCAACGAATGCACAGTACGAGATGGTTCCAAAAGTTTCATGCCGGCAACACCAGCCTCGAAGACGAACCACATGGCAGCCGTTGATAATGATCCACAGAAGGCGTCAGTCGCAGCTGATCCGCGCAAACCACGCGAGATATTGCCGAGGTGCTTAACGGCGATCACACTACAGTTGTTCGCCATTTGAAGCAAACTGGGAAGACCAAGAAACTAAATTGACCGAAAGTCAGAAAAATCGTCGTCTTGAGATATCGTCGGCCCATCTTTTGCCCAATGCCAACGATCCGTTTCTCGAACGGATTGTGACTTCCGATGAGAGGTGGATACTTATGATAACAGGCGCGTTTGCCTAGTGGCTGAACCAAAAAGAAGTTCCCCGACATCAGCCAAAGCCGGAAAATTTGACGAAAATCGAGTTGGACATCTGAAAATAAGAACCAAATTATTTTTTAAACAACCTACTTAAATCAAATTCCATATATTAGGTTGTGCGGAAAGTTCTCAGCGTTTTGTGTTACTACTGTTTGTTCTTGTTACTGTTTGTTCTTCATCGTCTATTATTAAGTAAAAATTCAACTTGCATTGCGCGTTAGTGCTACTTTCTGTACAGAATTTTTCGCTCTATCTGGCTAAATAAATTTCAACGTTTTTTTACAATTTTGTTCTTGAAGGACTTTTTGAAGGATGTCAAAGGAGTAATTCCGAACGATATTTTATTTTAACTTCAAATTGGGACGATCCGTAGCCGAGACAGCCCGACAAATTAACCAAGTGTGGGGGCCTAATAGTGATGGAGAAAGCACTGTGTGCCAGTGGTTCAGTAAATTTCGGACCGGAGACTTCAGCCTCGAAGGTGCTTTGAAACACTTTGGGAAGGTGAAAAAGCTCGAAAAGTGGGTGCCCCACGAGTTGAATGATCGGCAAAAATTGTCACGTTTTGAGGTTTGTTCTTTTCTACTTTTACGCAACAAAACTGACCCGTTTCGGGATCGAATAATCACTTGTGATAAAAAGTGGATTCTGTATGATAACACGAAACGTTCCGGACAGTGGTTGGACGCCGACGAACCCCCTAGGCATTTTACAAAGGCGATCCACCACCAAAAAAAGCGAACGGTCACTGCGTGGTGGTCGGCGGCTGCTGTGATCCATTACAACTTTTTAGCGCCTGGCCAAACGATCACAGCAATCCTACTGTAACGAAATCGACGAAATGCACCGAAAATTGCGTCAACTTCAGCCAGCATTGGCCAACAGAAGAAGCCCGATTCTTTTGTACGATAACGCCACACGTTTCACAAATCACTGTTCGAAAATGGAACGAATTAAGGGTTGAAGTTCTGCCACCGTATTCTCCAGACCTCTCGCCAACCGACTACCACCTTTTCAAACACTTTCAGATCTTTCTCGCTGGTAAAACCTTCATCAATCAGGACCAAGCCAAAACAGCTTTCGTGGAGTTTGTCGAATCTCGACCACATAATTTTTTCGCTAATGGAATAAGTCGGTTGTTGGCCCGTTGGTAACAGTGTGCTGATTCGAACGATGCTTATTTCGACTAAATCCGATAAGATTTGAGAAAGTTATGGTAGTTCACTCAAAACGCTGAGAGCTTTCTGGTCAACCTAAAACATACTTACCAGGGAATGCCGTCAGCTTCCCATGGAACTTCGGATTGGGACCTATATCGCGTGAAAGAGCTCGAGACGCTGATCACAGATATGTAGACCAAATTTGCTAAATGGATCTTCTAAGCGAGTTATGGCCGGCAGAAGCCGCGATGTCTTCCATGTGTTGGGCGCGCTCAATCAGCGTTGTGCGCAGTATTGCGCGGTAATCAGCGGTCGGCTATCAGAGCCTTCAACAGCGGCGACGGCGCAGTGGTAGAGCGTTCGCTAACAAGGATTGGGTTCATTGGTTCGGTTCCCGCCGTTGACGGCTTTTTTGCATTTTGTAGCCTATCTTCGACGAGGACCTATAATCTCATTTTAGCACATTTTTGAGCGCACGGCTTATGGCGACTTGCATTTACGTTTACGTTTACGTTTTTGCATTTCCGACTCCACTGACACGACTTCGGTCGAAAAAATTTTTTTCGCTGAAACATCGTCTAGAGGGGTTATTTGGGGTGCTGATCACGAATCTGACATCCGTTTTTCACGATTCGGTCGGAGACCAGCCATACCTTTAACAAGGGTGGTCCAAGCAGAGTCACCGATTTCGCTGGGCACTAGTTGAAGTTCCGACTCCACCGAGACGACTTCGGCCGAACAGTTGTAGCAACGGTATGGGTGGTCCCCGACCGAACCGTGAAAAGTGGATGTCAGGTTCGTGATCAGCACCCCAAATAACCCCCTCCCCCTAGACGAATTTTCAGCGAAAAAAATTTTTCGACCGAAGTCGTGTCGGTGGTGGAGTCGGAACTTTTAGCTAGTGCCTTTACTTTTTATTTATTATGTTTATTAAGTTTTGTTGATTTTCGATTTTATTTTTACTTTTATTTTGTTTTGATTTGAATTTCTGACTTGCTTCACGTCATGAATAAAACATTTTACCTGAAACACGTTTCCGTCTTCAAATAGACGTAAATGCAAGTCACCATAAGCCGTGTGCTCAAAAATGTGCTAAAAATGATATTATAGGTGCTCGTCGAAGATAGGTCACAAAATGCAAAAAAGCCGCCAACGGCGGGAACCGAACCAGTGAACCCAACCTTTGTTAGCGAACACTCTACCACTGCGCCGCCGCCGCTGCTGAAGGCTCTGATAGCCGAGCCGCTGATTTCCGCGCAAATACTGCGCACAACGCTGATTGAGCGCGCCTAACACATGGAAGACATCGCGGCTTCTGCCAGCCATAACTCGCTTAGAAGATCCATTTAGCAAATTTGGTCTACATGTCTGTGATCAGCGTCTCGAGCTCTTTCAAGCGATATAGGTCTCAATCCGAAGTTCCATGGGAAGCTGACGGCATTCCCTGGTTAGAAAGCGCATGTAATACCCTTTCCAACACTGTATAATACCTTATGAAATGGTCTCAGTTTATTTTAAAAAAATATTGTTGAAACAAGGAAAACAAAAAAAACCTACATTACTTTTGCACCAACCTAGTAGATGCGCTGGGAACGATCGGTTCTGACAAAAAGGCATTTCATCCTAGGATCAAAATCGATCAGAAGCTCAATACCTATAGAGAATTTCAATTTTTGCCCGAGGTCGACTGTTCGAGGATGGGGAGTGGAGCTGCCTGCAGTCAATTTGGGGCTAGAGTGAAGTGGAGGACCGTGCTTCGGGGCATCAAGTGGGTCGTCGAATGACCTGGGGGACGAAGGCACTGATCTCTTCTTCTCCTACAAGAGGTGCTCAATGGAAAATTCAAATTCCCAGAGCAAAAGCAAGGTAAGGTCCGCATTTTTCACATATGGAGCAGGGGTTGAATTTTTGGAGCCTTCAAAGGAAAACAATATACGAAACACCCAAAGGCAATTTGAAAGGCTGGTTAACGGGTATCACTAGAAAACTTTGTAGTTTGCTGTTGTTTTTGAGGTTATTGTGCAAGCCACAAGTCACTTATTTAGTCACCTGTTGCCTTCTGTTTGAATCATATTGTCAGTCCGCGTATAAAAGTAAATAAATAAATACATATTTGAATGTGTTTGCGTAACGGCGAGATCCTCGACGCTGTGCTATCGAAAACAATCGTCACCGGAATGAACTCGCTTACAAAAATCATTATTATGTCACATTCGAAACAACCACGTATTCGAAATTCGAATAATATTCGAATTTTCGATTCCCAATTAATCGAATTCGAATAATTATTCGAAGTTTCGAACCTCGAATAATCGAATTCGAATAATTATTCGAATTTTCAAAGCCCGAATAATCGAATTCGAATAATTATTCGAATTTTTGAAACGCGAATAATCGAATTCGAATAATTATTCGAATTTTTGAAACTCGAATAATCGAATTCGAATAATTATTCGAATTTGCGAAACTCGAATAATCGAATAATCGAAAATCGAATTCGAATAAATTATTCGAATAATTATTCGAATTCGATTATTCGAGCACAAGTATAACGTGCATGCCATCTCGCTCGGGGTGCCCCGAACCGGGGAAGACGAGCATACGGCCCCTGGAATATAATTTGTGGCGACTGTAGCCTCTGTACGCAATCACGGAGTCAGCGCGGTAAATAAAAATTTCCAAGCGCGCGCTCACGTAAACGAATTGAGGTGATGATTATGACCTTCCTTTCAGCAAAGAACGAAATCTACTTGTGCGACGCTGTTTGCATGGAGGTTGTGGGTTAAAGTCTTCGTTGTTCGCGTGCACGTTCTTGTTTCTGTGGATCGGCTAGCGTGGGCACGACGAAATTCCGCCGGTCCGTCTTGTACAGTTTTTGGTGCAGGAGGATCTGATTTACTCTTTTCTTTGAACTGAGCATTGAGGACGGAAATTCGTTCCATTCTGGACATGATTGCACATCCGCTATGTTGATTGCAACGGTATGAAGCACTTCGTACGTTTTGTTCGCATGCGATTGCTGATTCAGTTCTCCCTAGTTTCGGGGAAGGAGCAAGAAGGGGCTATGCTACAACATCCTTGTATTTTTTCGAAGGTCGGTTGGTTCATGGTTTGCAGGTGTCTGACAATTTGTACGGTGCTAATCGGGCTTGTGTCCGTATTGCACCAGCTTGGCGTCCTAACACGGGCAAATTATATCAGCCACATCCGGAGTTCCTTCCTTCGCGTTGTTCTGCGTTTATCTAACACGGAGGGGAGCACAGAAACCGTGGGTACGAGCCTAGAGGGTTCACCCTCCTTCACAGTATCCTTAAAAATTTTCAAGAAACTCACCAATACGGAAACGTTCAGAACGGCTATGTGTGCACTATAACTGTACAAAGATACCGGCTAAGGTGAACCTACCAGCGCCGAAAAAATTGAAGTATGCATCCCCCCAAAAACGTTAAACTACCCAGGGCGAGCACTGATCCACTCCTGTCTCGCCGTCTGCGCCCTCCCTCTAGACTTGCGCCGAACCGTGTTCTATGATTGGTCTCTACGAGCATAGGTAATCTCGATGCAGGTACAAGCCGGCTTAGAACGTTTAGGGTAGGGGTGAGGATGATTTGACTTGAGCAAGGGAACCAATTGCCCAGTTGAAGGCTAGTCCCTAAACTAGAATCGCACCGTATTATTTTGCTTAAGGAAGTGTCACATTTTAGATAATTATCTGTTGCCACTATATACGAGTGCTGTTGTAGACTTGGTATGCACCCAGTTTCTGTTCAGGTATTACGCATTAATTCTAATCTCCCTAGCAAGGAATCGGAATCTGGGCCACTGCTGTCATACGCTAGGATTTCTCCAGAATACGCTGCTGTACGTTGATATGAAGTGGGCCTTTACACGTAACCGGGGTGGGCTAGAATTCATTTAGTACTGATGTTAATATCTATTACGCTAGCATAAGGCGACACGCCAGAGAACAAACACAGTAACAATCGCATAGATACCACCTAATGGAAAGAAAACACAGAGACACAACAAAAATGAAACACTTCACAGCACATTTATTCTATTCAGCCAACTCAGATCTAAGTAACAAACTTTCAACTCGGGCTCTAGGTTGTCCCAGTGTTCAGGGAAACTATGCTTACCGCACTGTAGTATTCTCGCACCGAGCAGCAGTCCTGGAGGTTTAGCTCGCAATCCATTTCAGGTGGTGGAGTACCGTTTGGTGATCGTTTTGTTATTGCTCTACCCTCACATTGCTGTTCACCTGTCATCGTGTCCTGTCCACAGTGCTCGAATTATTCTGTTAATCCAGACCTTAGCTGCTTCTTCCGTATTTTTCACCACTTTCCTGCATTACGTGATCTTGTCACTTACCTCGACCTGTTCGCTATCACCTACTCTTGACGCCAGCTTTTCCCAATCATAGTCTGAACTTCTTGCCTTTTCAGGGTCCTCAGCCCTATCTGTTTACAACGGTTGTAGCGTTCCACACCTTCTCATCGAGGCTGTGTACTGTCGTCAGAGCATGCGTATTACCTGAAGAGAAACAGCGTGCGTTTGAGGGTTCCCGAGGCTGTGTACACACTTTTCTTGTTGCCCTCAGGATCACCAAGATCGGGGCTGCTTTGTCGTTATCTTACCGTTAGAATAATTGTGTTGGCGGCATTGAAGGGAGAGTGAGAGTGCGACGATACTGCCTCCACTGATATGTTGAACTTTATTCTAATGTGCTGATCTCTCGACTTAACTTCAAGTGGAGTTTGAAATATTGTTCGTAGGATTTCCCTGAAGTTCAGCCTTTTCAGAATGCCCTCGGATAGCGAAAATCTGGAAGGTGTTGCAGATCAGGCTCTGCTTCTTCTGACGCAGATGAAACGAAATCCAGATGTCATGCCTCCATACAACGTAAGGTTTTCTTGTACTGATGACGGTACTAAGCGGGCTAGTGCCCGCTGTACACCGGCAAGGTGTCTTAAAACGGATAAGCTCCATCCGCCACATCTCGTAGTTCCTTCCGTTGCCTAGTTCTGTGCTCTTACAGAAACCGTATTTATTTGAGTGTTCCGCGACCATGGTCTCACAATGGAGCGCGCACCAACCCGCTTAGTACCCTGACGACTAACAGGTTTCTTTCATCGCACCATGCTGGGAGGTCTTTATACCGTTTTTAGGAAGAGGCAATGAGGGCGTGCATTGCTAAGATGAACGAGCTGTACAGCCAGAACAACGAGGTTGTGTAAGTTCATCCACCATTATTTGCTTATGACTGCCTTGCAGAACTATGCTTGCTCATTACCAAGGGCCTTTGGTATCTCATAGTTCGCGACAACAGTGACCGGCCACTCGGTCAAAGTACTATACCAGTGATGATCTGAGCAAGGCCACTTCAGATGTAGTTGGCCATTCTCGTGCTTATTAGAAGAGCGGGGAACCGCTGAATGCAAGGTGTACGCTGGGCCACTTTGCGCCGAAGGTAGACGCGTTCCTTACAAGCTTACTCTTTTCTCTGTGATCTGGTTATAAAGGAGTGCTGGGCTGAAGTGCTCATTCATTCATTTATTCATTCATAGGTGCAGTCGAAGTGCGCCTTTGAAAAAATAAAATAAAATGGTGGTGATCTAATAACAATATCCAGCTTGAAGTCCGACACCGACGAAGTCGTGAGCAGCATGGATAACACTACCAGCTTCCCCGGGTTTAGAGAATCTGTGGATCGAAATATTCTGATAGTTGACATTACCACTTCGCACTGTGTTTTCCTTCGATCTTCAGCGACGCTAATCCGTCGGGCGTTCATGTCAGAAAAACTTTCTACCCTTCTTTCCAACTACTTTTTTCAGTACGAAGTTACTAAATATTTGAAGTTTTGGTGTATAGCGAGCGGGCAAATTGTCACCAAATTGTAGCTCCATGCAGGACATGCGTATCCCGCGATGTTAAGAATGAGATGTTACCTCTTGAACCACCAAAGATCTACTCGTAAACACTACTTGAAGAGTTTCCATTCCTGGCATTTTCAGCACACGACTGCGGTCTCAGGGGGAACGAGCAAGTCGTGAACTAGAGGCACTGATGATCTGCAGAAACGAGGCATTGCAGCATATAAGGGTATGTATCCCGTCTATCCTTTCATCCACTCCAAACTAATTACTTACTATTTTCTGTACGAACTTTTTGGTAACTAAGTAATTTTCCTTAAGGTGACGTCTAACCTGTTATACAGCGCTGATCAGCAACTATTACTGTACTGATTTTTTCATTGCTGCGACTCTCTAGTGTTTAACCCATTGACGACCGCGCGGCAAATCGCGTGTCTGACGCGTGGGACCGCGCGCTGGGACCGCCTTGAGGCTCGAATCTCGTGCATTCACTACTTCACGGTATTCCAAATGAAGCTCCCTCTCCAATGGGTGAGCCACATATTGGGAAAGGCCGGAACAGGTTCGAAGCAAAACGTAGAAGATGTATTTGCTGCTATAAAAAGGTCAGCACAGAAAAGGGCGCACGTTCGTCACGAATCGTGCAAATAGGGTGACCACTCGATGTAGCAAGTGTTTGAAATATTTTTTCTAAATTGGGTTCAAGTTTTTCGCAAGAAATTTGACTAGATGTCTTAACCATGACCATTTTTGTAAGATATACGTAGCTGCTCGTGAGTAGTATCTATTTATTTGAGGTTTGAATAGTGTGTAGTGCTGATTTTTTTTATCAAAGCTTTCGTTAGAAGTAAATGATTCTCGGACCACTGTGCAGGTAGCATTGGTAGGATCAACGAATCTAATGAATACTAGTAAACTATGAAAAATCGAGGAAGTGGGCCGCAGCGAACATTTTTTTAACCGCGGGCTGAAATTGGGCCGCGCGGTCCCACGCGACAGAAAAGCTGCGGGCCGAAATTGGGCCGCGCGGTCGTCAATGGGTTAAGAGACATCCACGTTATCTTGTCGATTACTAGTTTTTCCGTTTTACCACATTTATGAACCCGGCTTAAACATTTATCCGCGTTGTAATTATAAAACCTTAAATGAAGCCCAAAAATTGATTGATGCAGAAGCATCTAGAAATGCCGCTCCGTACGGATCGGTTACGGTCTAGTTCTAGCACTCACAAGAAGGAAGCGCATATTTTGCGATTTCACTTCGCTGTTATGTGAGTGTGTATACACTCGTGAAGCCTCATCGCGTGAGGCTTCATGTGCGTAGACACACTTACAGCCTGTTCTACGTTTGTCCTGTTTTCAAGAAGTTCCATCTTGGACACATGCCAACTCCACCATTTTAGCGGTGCTGCTTAGCGTACATTCACGCCCGAGCTGAGCGAATACGTTCGTATCGTTGGCGGTTTGGAGGAGTTCTACCTGCGTCTATTAAGGTGGGCAGTTTTTTGTCTATACGTTACATTTAGAATCCATCATCGACTTCGTTCAGAACAACTTATGCGAAGCCGAAATAGAGTTCTTCAACGAGTACTGCAGTAGCTTGGCAGAATTTCAAGCCGGTATCGGAGAAAACGGAGTGAACCTTCTATTGAGCACTCATCCTCCAAAGGCACTCTATGTCCAGGTTAGTCATGCTTATTTTTACCGACTGGGCTTCTTAGATGACCGTCTTCACTTGTCATGTAGATCGGGTTGTGGTTTTCGTTTGTTTCTTTTCTCGTCATAGTCGATAGGTCAGCTTCAGTTTGTTGCTTCTACTCCAAGGCATAGGAGCTTATGAGATGTGTTGAGTTTCTAGCTAAAAGGACAGATGGTTCACTCATCTGAGAGGAAGAGTGTAGACGGACCTTGTTGGAAGTCTGCCTCAGAAAGGCTGTATAGGCCGGGATACACTGCTGTGTTCTAATCCACCATTGGTCGGCATTCTTCTCCACTAGTTTGGTTGATGCTTCACCCTCGACACACTGTGCTTTGTCACGAATTGTAAATTCATTCCTCTTGAGTCGGATAAGCAAGTCAGTGTTGGTGTAGAGTTCATATGTTGCACTTCAGAAGGCATATCCTCTATGTGTGGTGGGTCTTTGGCGTGGTAGTATAATAGTATCGGCATAGCGGAGCCTCTCCAGTGCAAGAGGTGTTATCGTGTCGAAATCCTCAGTGGATTCGCCAAATGGTCTGTAACGCCTTGAAAAGTCTGCAGGCGCAGGCCTTGGGCGCCAATCTCTCTCATCCTTCACCTTTTTTTCGCATATTCATTAGGGGTGTTGTGGGAAACCAAATTTATCAGGTACGAAAGTGTCTCAACTTGTTTTGTCGCTATTATTCTGTATATCTGTATTCTGTATCTGTTGCTCCATGACTGCTTCAATGTGTTTTTGGGGCCGAATGTGTTTGCCAATTGGACTAATTATATATCCAAGGCTTGCAGAGCACTTAGGGTGCGCACTAGTGTCTTTGACGGCGTAGCTCCTAACCAAGTTTTATTTAATTATTGTTAGCGATTCAGTTCACAAATGGTGCTTCAGGTGCGTGTGCTGGAGAACTATGGAGAGTTCGAGACATCAGATGGAAACCTTGTGATGCTTCATGTCAACTCTACGGTAAGTGTTGGACAGCGTTCCTAATAGAATTCTTCTCAAAGCACTCTGACCGAGAACTACCTGAAGTGTAAGTCTGGATCACCGAAGCTATGCATTTGGGCAGAACTGCCTTCCTCTCAGAAGTAGCGAAATACTTGTATTTCAACCCCAATATAACAGAGCAGAGTTCCGGCTTGTAAAGTCTGCACCATGGAAGCGGAGGATTGAGGCATGAACACGGGTGATATGTTATCACTCTCGGGTTCACTGCTCTCTAGAAGCGAAGTGTCGACCAGTCGAACAAGTAGATAGCGTGGTCGACTCACTAGCCATCATGCTCAAGGGTTCCAATCTTGTGTGGAGCAGCCATACTTTGCGTTTTTGCAAAACTAATGTCTTGCAAAGGTAGTGCATGCATCGACAATGCAGACAAATCGTCAGTTCACGTGTTGTCCGTTGTTTTATAACATGAAACATGGACTTTCATGAAACCGATATTAGTCCCTGTACATGTTCTACACGAAGAGCCACCCGGCATAAGATGCGGTGACAGAGTATTGGAAACGGCTTGGTTAATGGTGACTTCAACTACACGTTGTCCATAGGTCTCCATCCCTTCTGATGCTTATGTAGTGATCTATTTTATTCTAGGCGGGACAGCTTATTGGGTTTTAAGGAAAGTCAGTGTCTCACATTATAAAACAACAGACATCATGTAAACCGATGGTTCGCCTGCATTGTTATCTCGGCACCACTTTCTGCAAAACAAGAATTTCGCAAAATTGCAAAAAGTACGGATGCTCCATACAGGATTGGGACCCTTTACCAAGACCGCTCATGAGTCGACTACGCTCTCAACTTGGCCGTCTGGTCAACGCATCGCTTCGAGGAAACAGTGAACGAACGAGTGAGCGCGATGGCATATTATATATCCTCTATTCCTTACCGTTTCGCTTCCATGGTGCAGCTTTCAGCTATCGCTACTCTGCGTAATGTTATATTAGGGTGGAGATACCAGCATTTCGTTACTTGTGAGAGGGAGGCCCTCCTTGTCAATGCGTGGCATCGGAAGGAGGAGGGGGGGGGGGGGGTTCAGATCTACACTTTACGTGATTCCTGATGAAACTCAACACAACATATGGCACGGCCAGGATAAGATGATATCTGTGGGTGTACTTCTGAACTTCTATTACACAATTGGATTAACTTCCCTTTTAAAGCGTCTAAGCGTCACACCGAGCTGGGCTTGGCTAAATCCAATTTATTTGGGACGACCTCAGATAATTAATGAAGCGCAACTTTTATCCTCAGCTTATAGGGAAGATACACGAATCAATAACCTCTTATTGACCTTTTTGAACTAGATTTCTCGTTCTCTACTCAAAGATTTGAGGGTTGTGTCGATCACTTGAGTAGCTGTTGATAACCAGTCACCCCTGTGTAAGCAAGTCATTTGTCACTTGCATTTGGGTTGGATGGATCAGTACACCTATATAGCACTATGCCTCCTATTAACGCTGTGTCATCCTTGAAAAATTTGCGAAATTATGTTCTGTTACGCTTGGTTCGAAGAAGAAACACGTTGATCCTGTTGAACACCTTGAATTACAACTCAAATTCAGCATTCACTACCACGCCACGACTGCGAGATGCTGATCAGGCAAGGGATCCTTGAGATTGCTAACTAGCTGCGATGTCTTGTCGTCAGTATGGGCTGCTTCTGCGGAAGTCGATTCGAGGCTAACCACGTGGTCAATGTACATATTTCCCGGTATTGACTAGTTCGAGAATGGTTGTGATGAGAATGAAATGCTTGAATTTCTGAGTTCAATTCTAAAGCGGTAATGTGTGCACGAAAGGCAAGAGAAGCACTGCTCTCTATTCGGATCATTTACTGATCAAAAAGAATTGGCATTGATTTTGTGATGGGGAGGAATCGTTACAATGTTTGGTTTCACACTTCTGCTCATACTTGAACAATTTACTGTTCTACGAAAAGGCTCGGTTATTCTTAACACTTCCAGTTATCTAACGCCTTGTGCTTTTTCAGATTTGTGGGCTGAATTAGGTTTGGATGAAGTAGAAGGCCTACCAACCGAAAGCGGGATCTGCTATACTGAAAAATTTCTGAAAAACGTTAGAAGAACATAGAGTGTTGCAAATATTGTTAGCTGTGAACATAATATGGGTGATGTGGTAGCTTGAAATATGCATGTGTTAGCTTGAAGTTAAATATTTATATTAGGTTGTAACGAAAGTATATGCAATTTTTTCAAATTTATTTCTCTCGTTCCATACATATGACAACTAATGAACTATGTACTATTATTATCTACAACATATTGCCACTTATCAAGCAATCAGTAGGTCCCGTTTCTATAGAACTCCTGGGGTTTTAGGGAAAAAGCTCAGCGAGACACTTCATGTTGCTCCCTGTCGTCAAGTTGTTTCTCCTGCAAAATGGTTCGACAAGGAAAGAAGCAGTAGTCCATTGGAGCAAGGTCCGGTGAATGCGGTGGGTGGGCCAAAGTATGCCATCAGAAACACCGCAGTTCTTTCTGTCTCCCTTGCAACGTGTGGACGCGCATTATCGTGAAGGAAAAAGATTTGTTTCCCACGAAAAGCTGCTTCAACGCGACCCAACTGCCTGCAGTAGACATCGCTAGTGACAGTAATGTTTGTAGGTAGCAGCTCCCAGTGAGTGACTCCTTTGCAATTCCGCCGAACCCTGAGCATTACCTTTTTTGGGTGAAGTTCCGGTCTTGGGGATTTGGGAGCGACAATTCTTGCTTCGCCGCGTTTCAGCCGCAGACGTTTCACGTGTGGGTAACGTAGACTATCCACTTTTCGTCGCCAATGACCAGGTTCTCGAGCCAAGGTCAAGAAGTTCATGCACGCATCCTGGCGCAGTTGTAGCGGTTGGCGGCTGGTAGTACGAACATAAGTTTTTCGCCGCACGCGCGACGAACCGCCATTGACGAATGGCTCCTAAATGGACTTTTATGTGAAAATTGAGCTTTAACAAACTCTCGAGGTATGCTCTATTGTATCTAGATATATTGCCTTTAGAAATGAAGCTTTTTGTCACAGAAATACCCTATATCATTTCACAATTGAAACAATTGTCTATTTCTTCGACTATCCCAATTCCCTTTCGAAATATCCATTTTCTTTGATTGTGTGCACCGAACGACTCTCAAATTGCTGAGCAGAGGCAGCAGAGGAGTTTTATGCAGTTACAAGAGCATTAAACCCCGTGACTGTAGCAACACACAGTATGTGGACGTCGCGCTGCCGCAGCAGTCGACGCCCACTTTCGTATGTTCAGCTTGTTCCACGCGGGTGGCCGATAAGCTCATGCTGTATACATGTACCATACCCGTATGTCTTCCCAAGGCCAGCAGGTGTTGAGCTATGGTGGTTTGACTGCTCTCTAGTTCCTCTGCCAGTTCACGGTGAAACGGCGGGGATCCTCCTGAAACAGCTCCAAAAGGCGCTCCTCATTCACTGCAACTGACCTTCCACATCGTGGTTGGTCCTCCAACCACGATGTGGAAGGTCAGTTGTGCTGCTTCGTTTTCGAACTCGTAAAGCAGAAGCGATCGAATTTGCTTGCAGTCGAGAACGATGTTCTCTGCCATAGTCGTAACGGAATATAACGACATTTGCTATGTTGGTCACAGTTCTGCTTATATATGCGTATACCAGCCGTCCGTGCGGCCTCTCGGCCGCACCGACGGCTTTTTGACGGCTTCGCCGTGGCAATAACTTCTCGTCATCAATTGTAGCTGACACCTTTTTTATGGTTCCTTCAGGAAGAACATCTTAACTACGTCGATTAGGGTAAGTTAGAAAAAAAGCGAAAAAATGGACGACATCCACAAAAACGCTTATTTGCCCAATATCGATTGATTGCGATCGGCAGTTCAAAAACGAACTTGAAATTCGTGTTCAGCGACCTCGATTACCCCCACGGCTAAAGTTTCGTGCCGCTTGAACGTCATCTTCAAAAAATCGATAATATCGATCGATATCGATTGGTCGACTTCAGATTCGTGTTCAGCGACCTCGATTACCCCCAGAGCTAAAGTTTCGTGCCGCTTGAACGTCATCCTCAAAAAATCGATAATATCGATCGATATCGATTGGTCGACTTCAGATTCGTGTTCAGCGACCTCGATTACCCCCAGGGCTGAAGTTTCGTGCCGCCTGAACAAAATCCTCAAAAAATCGATAATATCGATCTATATCGATTGGTCGACTTCAGATTCATGTTCAGCGACCTCGATTACCCCCGGGCTAAAGTTTCGTGCCGCCCGAACGACATCCACAAAAAGTCGATAATATCGATCGATATCGATTGCCTTCCCTGCTGTCAACGCCTCCCGTCGATGGTCATCTAAATGCCCAGGCACGTTTGCCGACGTGTTCGGCACGTCTACGGCTCGCCATGCACGGTCGCCGACGTGTTCGGCGCGTCGACGGCTCGCCATGCACGTTTGCCGACGTGTTCGGCACGTCTACGGCTCGCCATGCACGGTCGCCGACGTGTTCGGCACGTCGATGACTCGCCATGCACGGTCGCCGACGGGTTCGGCACGTCTACGGCTCGCCATGCACGTTTGCCGACGTGTTCGGCACGTCTACGGCTCGCCATGCACGGTCGCCGACGTGTTCGGCACGTCGATGACTCGCCATGCACGGTTGCCGACGTGCTCGGCACGGCTACGTTTCGCCATGCACGGTTGCCGACGTGTTCGGCACGTCTACGGCTCGCCATGCATGGTTGCCGACGTGTTCGGTACCTCTCCGGCTCGCCATGCACGGTTGCCGACGTGCTCGGCACGTCGGCGGCTCGCCATGCACGGTTGCCGACGTGTTCAGCTGCCGCGCCCCAACTCAAAGTGTGACGGACGGACAATGTGACGGTGTGACACACACACACACACACACGCTTGCTTTTTTATACCATTTTCAGTTCAAATTCAACGTTTTCGAAAGCAAATTCAATGTTTTCGAAATCAAATTCAATGTTTTCGAAAACGAATTCAACGTTTTCGAAATCAAATTCAACGTCTTCTTTGCAACGTTTCAATGTTTACTTCTTCTCAAAAAATTCAAACATTCAGAAAAGGCTATCCAACGAAAATTAGAAACAATTAGCAACTAAAGCAAGTCAGGCACTTCAGTAGTGATGCGACACAAGTACATAGTAGTGAGCAAACTAAGCGATACAACTATACAGTACGATAAACAATACAGCAATACAACAATAACTATTCAAAATAGCACAATGAGCAAGTGAAAGAAAGTCATGTACTGTTGAATCTTTGCCCTGCTGCAGCTGCTGTCATGTTTGCCATCATGTGGAGGGACGTAGTTTGCACATTCTTGCTGCGATTCTGAATGAACACCCTCTTCAATAACTTCGGCCATCGTCCTCTCCGCGACAGGATTACTTAGGAGGCGCCTCGCCGTGGCCTTCACTTTTGAAAAAACGTTTTCCGCAGGATTAAGCATGTAAGAGTATGGCGACAAAAACTTTAACTATTGTGAATAGTTATTGTTCCGTTGTATTGCTTTACGTTGTTCTGCTGTATTGCTTAACGTTTGTTGTAACGCCTGTAGCTGCATTGCTTAGTTTGCTCACTACTATGTACTTGTGTCACATCACTACTGAAGTGCCTGACTTGCTTTAGTTGCTAGTTGTTTCTAATTTTCGTTGGATAGCCTTTTCTGAATGCTTGAATTTTTTGAGAAGAAGTAAACATTGAAACGTACAGCTTGCAAAGAAGACGTTGAATTTGATTTCGAAAACAATGAATTTGATTTCGAAAACGTTGAATTCGTTTTCGAGAACATTGAATTTGATTTCGAGAACATTGAATTTGATTTCAAAAACGTTGAATTTGAGCTGAAAATGGTATATATACAGGGTGGCCCATAAGTCCTGCAACAAAATTAGGAGGCCTTGTTGGTTGTCTTTTTCCAATTGCAAAAAAACCGCATACCAACAGTTATGTAGCATATACTTAGTGCTATACTTCTGGAAAGTATCATGGTTGTAGCTGCTCTTATTACAAAGTAATGCGCTCTCACGTATAACTACCGAAAATTCTTCTCTGGCCCGTGGTGGGGCGCTTCCGTTCCGATGTGACTAAATTTCGGAAGATTGGTTGTTGAACATGCAGTATGATGGTATTGTGTAGGACAGTGCAAAGGCTTCTCAAGAGTGAACATTGGATGAACGGATCTGAACTACAGTAGAAGAACGCTATTAATTTTCTGATCATTCAGGATGCAGCAACCAGCTGGAACAAATTCAATATTCAGCCGTGTGCGTAATCTATTACTAAGCAATATGTTGTTTCTAGAAAACTACAAGGAAAGCTCTACAAGTCCACAAGTGAGATGAAGACTCAGCTATGCGGAGAAGAGAGTAGAAGGAAAAATTTGCAAGCGCAGTTGGAGGGCGTCGTTCGAAATGGGTATTCAGCCTCTGCCTCATTTGATGAAAAATTTCTCAAAGTTGAGCGATCCCAGAAAGGTCAAAATAATAGTGCGTTTAATGCTACCTTTGCGGGAACCTGATTATATAAAAACAACGGCCACGCATGGCAAGTTTTTGTCGTACACGATTTTCCAAAATGTCTCCCCGCACTCCATAGGTTTTTGTGTAAAAATAGTGAAAATCAATAAAAATATTCGTTTGATAGGAACGAAAACCTAACACCATATATTGGAGACTCAATCGCGCTGTTTAAAGGCAAAATGCACATTCTGGTAAAGCGATTCCTGTAACAGCAAAAGAAAAGGACGTTATAGCGTTTCTCAGTCCATCTGCAAAATATTGCACCTGCGAAAGACTAGCTGTGAAATTCCTGAATCTTGAGATTTTCAATCTTTGTTTATTAACCATTTTAAAGAAAATGTGTCTTGCTCTATAAAGCCTGGGAAAACTATTGTTCAATATCTTCTTTGGAACGAATAAGAAGTAAAACTCCGTAAGAGGGGCTGCGACATGAGTTGCAAAGCAGCCCACACGATCTGAAGGCTCTTATCAACCCAGGAGTGGTCCCTTATGAATAATACCGCTACACCATAATCTACAAACCATGGGCAAACAGGGTTTAAAAATGTACCAAATTTGGTGCATTCTTAGCCTTTTTATACGCCTATGTTTTTGTTGCAGGACTTATGGGCCACCCTGTATAGTAGGATATTGGGAGAAGGTTCCAGAACACTATTCAAAAATTTGGCGGAACGCCAAAGTAAGTGGCAGGGAATGATCCTTACAACCTGGTAGCGTCGCTAGTGTATTAGGAGCAACAAAAATGCGGATGTAGCCAGTAGCTTTATTGATAATCACAACTTCTGAAATATGTCTCCGTGAAGTCGAGGACATTATGTGCGACCAATCTGACTACCGATATTAGTGTTAGCAGACATCTATGTATTCTGTGTGCTTCAGATGCTCTGCTCCAACTATAATATGTGGTTTTCCTACTAAGCTGTAGATCACCGCTTTAAACCGCTTCATTCCGATAGACATTTCGGCGAGATTGTCTTCTTTGAAGCCTGGAAGAGTCAGTAGCAACGCTACTCACCCAAGATTAATTTCATCCTACAGTTGTTCTCAGGGGAAATAGAGACGGGATCAGTGAAGGAAACTGCAAGAGGAGACTGACCTTGCACGTAATGGTCGCAGAGTACCATCAGACCCCCAATGCTTTGTGTAACGAGTGTAGTTTGTCGGTACATATTTGTTGCTGATGATGGTGAGGTTCATTACACCAACAAGCTCCCTTTACCCCTGTGGACGACCTCTTCGTTTCCAATGCATAGCGCTTTGCAGAGTGGTATACAATAATTGCCGCCTTCCTGACGTTTAAAATGGTCTCTAATTCACTACTCTACTTCGAAAAAGAAGTAAAAGTAAAAGAAAAGAAAGTAGTAAAGTAAAAGAAGTAAAGAAAAAGAAGTTGTGAAATCTCAAATGCTATATTCGCGTTTTTGAGGCAGGTGGATTATGAATTTTCTATGAAAGTCATACCTAATTTTCTTTGGATAATTTTTTTAACCTTGAAGAGGATCGCCTTTAATCTAGAAGTCGCTCGTTTTGGTCTGGACGACGATTATTTGGCTGTCGAACTGCAGCTTGCTTAAAGAAGTGTTCAGTTTGCTTTGGGCAGTGATCGTTGTGTCACAAAGATGATATACCTTTGGCTTCTGAATGCTCAGAATTCTTGCTGACAACGACATCTACTGTTTATTGTATTATAAGGGAAGTTAAAGTTCTAAAGTATTGTTATGGAGCAAAATCTTTCGTTCAGTCCTTATATAGAATTTTCTACATAAAATCTGTACCGAAATGCTTTAATCGGTAGTTGTGGGAAGTTTTTTGCTCAGCTCCTTCTGCATTTGTCATGGTCGAATGCCAGTATGTTCCAGAAGACATTGGAAAAGTGTTGGGGCTATGCTTGCTTTTTTGATAAAGATAAAAGGAAGGGATAATGGACGGCGTTGGTCAATACCTCTTGGAATGCGCCACGCATTCTACTTCTACGGGATGTCGTGGAGGCGAGTTGAATGCGTAGTTAGCCATGCAATGACTTGCGGTGGCCAGCCGATGAACAAGTCAGCGCTCTATCCTTCCCAGACAAGTCTGGTACCAATTCACCGACCCCGGAGGGATGGAAGGCTTGGTTGGCCTGGGCGGGAAATCCGAACCAGGAACCTCGTGTTGAGTGCATGAAAGGGCCGGCACTTCCTCTGGCTGCGCTACACGCGCTCTGATCAAGATGAAGGATAGCGTAAATCAATCTCTTTATGGGATGCGTCACGTATTCTACTTCTATTGGTTATCCTAGAGAGAATTTGATTGCGTGTTTGGCTTATAGAATGACTTGCGGTGGCCAGCCTCTGCACAACTCAGTGGTTTATCCTTCCAAGACAGGTGAGGGACTAATTATCCAACCTGCAGGGATAGAAGGCTTGATTAGCCTGTACTGAGCGAAGACGCTAGAGTTGGGGAGCATGCTGCAAGAGGCGCCTTCTACGACTGTGCTACCACGCACTCTTGTGTTTTTACTCTATACACTATTCTTGTTTTTAATGCCATCGAGAAAACAAGAGACTAGACGCACACTTCGATAACATGTGTGCTATGTGGTTTTCTAACCATGTAATTGCTTAAGGGCAGACCGACATGGCAAAATGTCGTCGAGGGATCGCAGGTTGATCGGCGAGGTTCGGGGGATGGAAAGCGTAGCCGATTAGATCTTCTATGTCATCACTTACAAGGGACGTCTGTTAGCTTACTCCAACGATTCTCAACAAGGCATCTATGATCATGTAGGACATCTAACAGTGAGCGCAGCGGTTGAGTTCGTTTTTGCTTTTTGCACTGGATGGTCCGAAAATTGCAAAAAAATTTCGCTTACCAACTCATGGACAGGAGGTCGAGGCGAGGGCATGTATCCTCCGCACAACTAGTGCTGGTCCTTTTTGCCGCGCTCACTTTAAAGCCAATTCGTGTAGACTTTTAGCATTTAGTTTTAGCCCAAATGTGGGCCAGAATTTCTTTTGCAGTTGAGTTAACTTGGTGGTGCCTCCATTCCTCTCAAGCCAGCTGGAGGTCGAAATGGGTTTACTAGGCGACAATTTTTTGCTACTTTGAACCAGACTATGGCCCGCATCAGAAAAGAACTTCACCCCAACGCTCCCTGTTACATGCCCTACAAGACTACATAGGTCTCGTTGAATCGTGGGGACATGCTCACAGACGTCCCTTGTTAGTCCATCTTCATATTTATCCTTCATGTTCTTCATTCCAACTTCGGTAGTGTGCTGTTAACCATGTGTTCACGGTACTCAACCCATTTATGGAATGCTACGAGGTGAATTCTACCAGCTGTCGTGTACCGAAGCATGTCTTCTGGAAGTACGAAAGGGAGCTGACAGCTTAGGAAGCATGTGACTCGAGCCCTGTGGCCGCGGCCTATTCGAACGCTTCTCCTTCATCAAGATGGTCATCACTGTCGTTCTCAACGTAAATGTTCATTCAAATGATATGCACAGTGAACGGCAGTGGAAATTCATATACATATGTGGCACATTTCAATGGGAGAAAGTGATTTCAGCGGAAAGAATCTGCATTGAAAACACACCGGTACTCGAATAGACATGGCTCTCGTGGTGGCAGCCCGAAGCGGAATTCTGAGAACGGTCGAGTGCACACCAGCGCGATCACACGAAGGGCTGTCGCCAAATTTCAGACCAATTGAGCACAGAAATTGACTTCAAAGACACTCATTCACGTATTAATAGATTTCTGCTAGAATGAGTGAACAAATGAGAAGCACGGTTCCGAGTTGAAGGTGAACTCCTTCAGAGGAGGAATCGTCGATGGAGGACTGCGGGCCGAGTCGAATCGTTCGTGGGATGCTCAGTGGACCGACTCCTCCTGAGTTGTACCCAGCAACCTGAATTGAGGCACAGTAAGCTGCTGGAGTAAGCTTGAGGATAACTCAGAGCTCTATGCCATGGAGCTCTGGTGCTAATTGCTTGTGAGAAACATTCATTTGCATGGGCCTTAAAGTCGATCTCTCGAGCTAAGATTTGTGGATGCGAGACCTCAACGGAGCTAACACAGAATGTGGCTATAGTTCAGCTAGAGCGGCTTCAGCCAAATGATCAGTGCTGGGCTTGTGGCGAAAAAGCGTGTGGTTTCAAGGGACATATCGAGTACAGTCCTTTATGCAGCTACAGAAATATCTAAAGCGTAGCAAAAAAGATTCCAATAACTTGAGGACAAGGATCGTACCTGAATAGTGTACATGTACATGAGTCGAAGGCCGTCCAGTCGAGCGCTAGGTCGGTCTGGATTCGATAGTCGGACAATTGGCATCGTCAACACGACGGCTTCTGACGCTGTCTCGGACACGTAGACGAATATCTAAAGCAGAACTGTCCAGAATGGAGAGCATAAAAGCGGTTATTCTGAGAGATTAAGCTTCAGTGACGTATTAAAGGGAGTCATTAGAACACGCATTCTTCAAGCACTAGATTCTTTTTTTAGCGACACATAGGGGCGAGAGAAGATGCAATAAGGACGAGAAATGAAGGAGATTCAAAACCCTGAATACTATGGGTTGTTATACCGATACTTTTCTGCGATTAAAACTCGCACGTTTGTTCAAGCTGCACCGGTGGTGTAATGTCCTGATCGATACACTGGGGTTGCGGGTTCAAGTTCTGCAGGGTGTTAGAGTTTTGATAGTAACAAAATATCGTTATCACAGCTTACAGCCACTTGAGGTTTGAAGAAAATGACCTGAATGTGTGGGCCATCTTTGTCTCTACATCCGGTTTTTCTCCAAGAGACCTTGCGAAACGAAAACCAAACTCTACTTTCCGTTTTTTATTCAATATTTGAATTTACTACTAGAACACTGACTTTCCATGACCTTGACATCGTCTTCGCGGACAGGCCGAAGTTGGTGTCAAGGTGATGAAGAATCCGTGGTTCTGCAGCTGCACTCCTGTACTACGTGAATGGTGGGTCAATCGGTCTTTGATGAAAGCGAGCAGGCCGGAAGATGTGCCATGCATAAAATGGCACGCTTTATAATATCGTTCAATGCACATGCCTAGAATATTGACGAAATTCCGTGGCTTCACGAAGGGAGAAATATAGGGAGAGCTTGCATTAAAAAAATCGAAATTCATATACATCAGGAAAGGGACTTCACTTTTCGAGTATATCTGCACAAGTGAACACATCATCTTACTTGGCTTGAAAGATAAAATAATATTTAGAAACTACTGATGTCTTGTAAATGGCTTACTTTATAGCTCTTCTCTGGATCGGTTGTGTTGCCCTGAGGGAAAGGTATCGCAGACCACTCGATAACAGTGGTGTAGCCAAGGTCGCTTTCCTAAAACCAGTTCAAGTATGATAAGAATTAGGTAATGCCTTTGAGATGCACACTGAGCGAACTCATACCGTCGTCCTCAGAGACAGTTTGTTGATCGACGGCGCTTCCGAAGGCGGCTGCTGCTTCGTGGTGATCTCTATCGGACTACTGTAGTCGCCGTAGTTCTCCTGAAGTATTCATATTGAATCACCCAGCTGACAATAATTCCACACTGCTTTAAACAACACAGACCTCGCCATTCACTGCTCGGAGGACGCACTCGTAAATAGTGTTGGCGGATAGACCTCCGAGGATCCACTCGGAAAACTCGGCCGAAATAGTTACGGACAGCTGATCGTCTTCAGATGAGGTAGAAGTGCAAGTGAGCTGCAACAGTCAAAGGAGTTGATAATCCTAATGGGGTGGAAAGATGGCTTGAAACTGAGACGCCTCAAGACGCTGCCCGTACCTGCACGGCATGTGATCCTCCGCAATGGCTTGTCTTCTCCCATTCCCAAGAGAACGACGCATGAGATGAGTTGAGAACCGTGGCGTTCGTGAACGAAACTCTGCGTGGCTCGCCTGAAGCCAGCTGGTTCTTGTGTGAAGCACTCCAGCACTTTAGAATGAATTCAAATATTTGTCGCCGCTAAGCACAAACTTCATAGGAAGACCTGCTGAGCTTGACCTTTTCAAATAGCTTCTGCAGGGTGCTCCGAAGTTTTCAGACAAATGGAATAATCGATATAAAGTCGTATGCAACGAAGTGTCTTGAAATCCATTGTTTTTGTTTACAACCGGAAGTATGAACCACATTCAGGGCACGATATTCAGGGCATCATTGTGGGCGGGCGCGTGAAGCGCAGTCGGAGGAGGCGCCGACTGTCGCCTGCACCCGATACCAGGTTCCTGGTTCGGATTTCCCGCCCAGGCCAACCAAGCCTTCCATCCTTCTGGGGTCGGTGAATTGGTACCAGACGTGTCTGTCTGGGAAGGATAAAGCGCTGACTTGTTCATCGGCTGGGCACCGCAAGTCATTGTATGACCAAATACGCATTCAACTTGCCTCCACGACATCCCGTAGAAGTAGAATGCGTGGCGCATCCCAAAGGGATTGAATAACGCCGTCCTTTATCCTTTTATCCTTTATCCATTTAGGGCACTAAGTGGTATCAACCACATCTCGGAAAAGTACAATTGACTCACCCGTTGCCTGCTACGTTAACAGTGGAAGTCAGCAGTATCCACTAACCATTGAATAACAAAGAACTAGCTTAGACAACTTTTTAGGAACGCACCGCGCGTTATATTCCTTTGTGGCGTGATTTCCATTTAACAACAAAAATCGCTTCTATTCACTCGGAAGGACAAGACATCCATGTCATTTGAGAAGCTTCGCAGAACGCATTCCCGATCATAAAGCCATAAGGGACAAAAGGACAAAAGGTGAAGGAACAAAGGACAAAGCCAATCCCACTTTGCGCATTCTAGTTCCACGACATATCATGGAGCTAATTTGAACGTTAGCCGATAATCGCTTGAGGGCAAGTCAGCGTTCTCCCCTTCTCAGACAAGTCTGGTACTAATTCGCCCACTCCCAAAAGATAGACGGCTTGGTTGATCTTTGCGGAAGCCCGAACCATGGTTCAGGCTTCGAAAGATTGGGTGCACAGCCGGCGTCTCCTTCGACTGCGCTACCACGTGCCTCGACTGAATGCCGTCTTCCGCAAGGGTTTGCTTTGAGTGCGGCCGTTTCCATTAAAGTATTTTCTGTGGTGGACTAATTCATACTTGACTTGTTTGAAATGGGTCGAAGTCTCTGTTTAGCGAATCTCAAGTTAAGCCCTTTGTTATTGGTTTTCACTCCCTAATGAGCTTCACCCGCGAGTTTTTGGAAGAAAAGGAACTGAGATCACCAGACTTTCCCAAAGGATGCTAACTATGTACTGATGAAACCCCGCATGTCGCTGATTGGAGAGTTTGTGCTCAAACCTAGTAGTTCACTAACCTTGATGATTCATAAATGCCACCGTGTCGGTGCTAACAAGACTCGCTCCTTGGTCGTTGATGGGGCGTACCGAGAAGACCACCATCCGACATTCATTTGTAGCATTTAGGTGAACAACAGCTTGTGGTGTTTTAGTGTCTAAATTTCAGTAGATGACAGAAAAGGGAATCACCTCAAAGATTTTGTAGCGCTCGAAAATTCCATGTTCGCTTACCAACGTAATGAGGTAAAAATTTGCGCTCATGAGATGCAGCGTCCTGCTCAGCTTCCTTATCAAGAGACCATGAAAGACGATAGCGCAAGTGCTCGCCAGACTGATGACTCTGAAAATCCCACTGTTGACCGTGGAAGAATGTTTTCGCGAAGATTTATCGTACCGTCTCAATGGGCTCCCACTCGACTAGCAGCGTGGTGTTGTCGAGCGCCTTCCACTTCAGTCCTGCTACAGCCTCAGTCGGAGGAGCTGGAGGAGTCTTCACCCAGGTCGTGGGCGCGGACGGATCACCCATCGCTGTGGAGTCTACTGAGCGAACGCGGAACTGGAACTCAGATTTTCACGAAAACAGTGCCATTAAGGAGCCGTTGTGGCTTACCTGATACAAGGTGTTCGGGGCGAGGTCACTGAGAGTAACTCGTTGCGACTCACTCTCAGCGACAAGTTCTCGAGGAGCTGGTCGCCATTGTCGGTCCACCTTTGTTCGCAGTTCGACTAAATACCCTCCGGAGGTGTCTGCCTAAATAACGAAAAGACGCTTCTCAATGTCTTCATGACGTGGAATACGCACTGGGTTAGTGTGTAGGTTGTCAAGAAGGATTGGTGAAAGATGTAAATTATTCGAAAGAGGGATACGAATAGGTGGTAAAAGAGACCCTTCATCTTCTTGAGCGTTCTCTTGAACCGTTGAAGATTCATTTGAGTGGCTTACCTCTCCGCTGACAGCATGGTTCCTTATATCCCTGTGGGTGTTTGGCCTCCTCCAAGCAAGGCGGACTACGTTTTGATCTTGCTCGACCTTCAGAGCGAGAGGAGCGGGCACCGACGGACGTGGCATTACGTCCACACTGTCCTCACCGTAGAGAGAATAGCATGAAATCCTTTGCGGCTTGGAGATTTTTTCCGAGGCAGAGACCTAAAAAGAGGAACAATTATCCGGTGCGGTTTATGAGTTCTTTATTGGATGTTTGGCTTAGGTTTGCCTCTCAGAGGCTATGGGATTCAGAAAAGGGTAAAATGTCGGCGGTTGATGTTCTATTTTATGACAGCATTTGACAAATTCGGTAGTAAAGAAAGGATTCATCTTGGAGGTCTTCTGTAATGTTCATCTACATATTATTGCATACCTCTATAATTCACTCCAGCTATGTACGAGAACTACTTGAGGCAAAACTATTGACCCTTCGGTTAGCAGTTAAAATCTCGATAGGCAAAGTTAGCGAATAGAAATGTAAAAGAAGGTGTACTACCTGCAGGCCGACTTCTTGAACAACGTGGCGCCCTTGTTTCGATTGCCGCGTGTGCTCACGAAACTGAAGTTCAATACTGCGAAGTCGTACTCACGTGTATTGCCGTAGTCTTGGAAGCTTACCTTTGTCTTGACGCGAAGACCGGGTAGGCTGTTCAGCGAACGGTTGTCAAATGTCCACTTAAAGAATGCCTCGGGACACTCAGAGGCATTCCCACAATCGACCTCCACGGAGCATGAAATGTTCATCTCGTCGGGAGTCGCAGCGGAATCCGTTGATTCCACTCGAACTTGGGCTTTGTCTAAAATTTAGTGAATGAGACGAGTTAAAGTCATGCTGGAATGTTCCGAAGTCCTACCCACTACCACCAGTTCCACCTGGTAGTGCGCCTTTCCATGTCGATTGTGGGCAGTGCAGAAGAAGTACCCTGCATCGTCTGAAAGTGGTGTCCGCCTATGAATTTCTTCCAAGCTCACAACAGATAGCAGAATGAAAGAAGGCCCCTACCATGCAATATATTCTCTACGACGAGCACCCCATGCTGATCGCGAACTCGTCCTTTATGTGGCAGCTTAGCTCCACCCGCGTCCGCCCATCTGCTGTGTCCTCTAGGTGATGCGTGGTAGAGGCACGGGATCGACTGGAAGCATTAGCACCTAACGTCGCCCTTGTTCGGGGTTTCAAGCGGAACATACCACCGAGCTTCCATTGACCGCGAAAATCTTTCTCGGCATCGACTGCCGTGGAAAGGCTGGTGGCGAGTCCTGCACTTGCACGTAGGCAGACGAGTAAGCCAATCCGATCTCGTTGCTGACGACACACTGATACACTCCTGTATCAGAGGTGACCGTCGAGTTCACAAACAGTCTGAAATGGAAAGGAAGTAGTTGTTGCTTGCTCTATTTACGTCCTTCTGCTTAGAGGACTATCGTTGTTTTCTCATAAAACTTTAACCGAATACCTTTGCTCAATCACTGGGCAAAGATTAACCGCAGCTCACGCATGCGAGCACTACCGATATTCCAGAAATCCGGAATATTCTGGCATAAGCGTAGCAGCAAGGTTCTAGACTAAAGTTGCGAATTGACGCTGATGTGACAAAGATGCATTCGACTCATGGACACTTGCTTCAAAAACACGACCTTCCCAGCTCTACGTTTCATATGTATAAAATTGAAGTGTGCACTTAGCGGCGCGGATGGCAAAAATCCGAGAAAAAATTGCCAGGCTAGTGCATGAGCCTCAAGCTATCCCCAGCATCTTTCAACTAATCGTAAGTGCTCGGTTCCACTGTTCGTTCATATACTAATTTTGCAACAAAATAAAATGGGGAGAGAAGTAGGGAAAATGGTAAATCTAAAGGCGTGGCCCTATTAGAACTCTAAGTACAAGCTCTGTTAGCACTCTGTAAACAGCAAACAGTTGAGCTAAGATAGACAGACAGATAGACAAGGGCGCCGTTGTTAGTCTTCTTACGTTAGTGCTAAGCACACGTTAAAATAGTATGCCGACTCTACGATCCTTTGTTGTAACTGGCTTCTCAACAAGTGCCTGGGCTCTGTTGGATGCATTCACGCATAACTGTGTTCAACTTCTGAACCCCACACTGCAAGCACATATTGTGCACTCCCCTATCGCGCTTCACCCTTATCCGCATTCTCCACTTATGACACTTTTCGCTAGCTGATGGCCATAAAAGCGCTGTTATAGCCATCAGCTAACGATCAGTGTCACAAAGGGTTTTAAGAAGAACTTTCAAGGAAAAGAACTTCTCCAAAAGTTGATGTGAATAAATAAACTTACTTGGTCTGGTGAACATGGAAACGTCTTCTCTGATCGGATGGCATCAGAAGGGGAACGATCGGCTTTGCGTCCTGTAATGAGTGACGACATCAGCGTTTTTGCTTAATCGAGTGATCCGTGTAGGTCTTCCTATCCATTAGTTAACGGCCTTTTCATGAAAAGACTCTGAGTCATGACTTTTCAAACGCGCAGGGACATCCTTCAGCTGTAAAGTTGCGCACATACAAAATAGAGAACTCTCATCTCATTATATAGTATGGAACAAAATGCAGCTTCTGTTGGAAGTTGCATTCCATACTATATAGGGTGTCTCAAAAAATTTATACACTGTTTGAAAGGTGATAACCTTGCTCACTGTAAATGTACTGAAGAAGTTAAGAATTCGTGTGAAAGCTCAGGAAAATGGAAATTTTCTGACATGTGAGCGGTATGGATCGTGCCCTGCAGTCGTCTGAATTCTTGCATTTTACACTCGATTGATTGTTTTTCGCTCGAATACCTGTTAAAATTTCTCCACAAAGTGGTCGCATCGATAGATTTGTGGTTCTTTTGAGATTTAAAGCTTTAAAAAAACTACGGCTTGCGAAAAATACTGAGTATCTTTAAAAAATAAAGGAATTATTCAAAGGGCTCAATCATTGCAGTTGGTGAAGCTTTGGAATATGTTTGAAACCCCTGAAAAAGCACAGGGTAACGAGACTTTTGTTACGTGCAAATAAGTCAAGATTGCGCAATGCGCCTGTCTGAAACCTTGCATTTCAGACTCGATTGATTGTGCACGGGCTGAATGCTTGCCACAATCTTGTTACTACTCGGCCAGATTAACCTGTGCTGTGCTTCTTTTAACGTAAAGAACTTAACGATCACACGTGACAGACACGTGACATGCAAGCTTATTAATTGCACAAATTAAATTCCAGCAGGAGCCCCATTTTCCATAACGGATTCTGTGTTCTGATGAAGCAACATTCAAGCTGAATGGAAAAGTTAATCGGCATAATTGTAGCTACGGATAACGGAAAACGTTAAAAGGAGCAAAGCACTGGTTAATCTGGCCTAGTAGTAACAAGATTGTGACAAGCATTCAGCCCGTGCACAATTAATCGAGTCTGAAATGCGAGGTTTCAGGGTGGAACATGGCGCAATCTTAGCTATTTACAGGTACGAAAATTCCGTTACCCTGTGCTTTTATACGAGTCTCAAACCCAAATCTCTCAAGTCTTCAGAAGAATCACTAGCAGCAATGTTAGAGCCCTTCGAATAATATGTTCATTTTTAAAGATACCCAACATTTTTTGCGAGCCGTAGTTTTTTTTCGAGTTTTGGGTATCAAAAGAAACACATATCCATCGATACGACCACTTTTGGAGAAATTATAACAAGTATTCGAGCGAAAGTAATCAGTCAAGTGTGAAATGCAAGAAGATTTGCTTTTCAGATTCAGAGTGCCCGGCGCGATCCATACCACTCACATGTCAGAAAATTTCCATTTTTCTGTGCTTTCAGATTAATCCTTACCTTCTTCAGTACATCTAGAGTGAGCAAAGTTATCACCTTTCAAACAGTGTATACATTTTTTTGAGACACCCTGTATATTGAGACACTTCAGATATGTTAGCTGATAGCCGCAGTCACAATGCGAGCTAACACTCTGCCGGTGTGGTTTCTTCAGCTTAGCGATATCAGTCTATATGTGTAGTTAGAATATGCAGGAAACCAGTGGTGGTCTTGTTCAACAGTACCTTAAACCATTCGACGGTCGAATGCGAGTCCATCGTGGAAAGTGGACACTCGAGAGCGAATTCGGTATCTGAACCAACTAGGAGATCCGAAAGCGGAACCACGATCACTGGAGGAGCTGAAAAGAGAAAATTTGAAGCACTCTTGTAGTGGTTTTAGTTATAGATCTCTCTCATTAATTAAATGAAATCTATTCGTGCTTGGGAATTCAGAAGAGCGTGAATCTTGTCTCTTATGCAAGGTGTCCGAAAAATGTTATCACTCTTTGATTTGTCACAAAAGTCTATCCGCTTTAATTACGGCAATGTTTTATAGCCTATTCTGAAGAGTGTGAGAGCTAAAATCTCATAGTTATCTTAATCTTTTGGTATTGGTCAATATGAATAGAAGAGTCAGCCAGGTAGGGCGCAAATTCCCTTCATTCCTTAATGCCAAATTTCATTTCCATGTCGTTTAAACTGCCAATCAAGCAAATATCGCAATACGTACACATGTAAAGCGCAAGACACGTTTCCTACTAGAAACACACAATACGAATTTTGTTTTTCGTGCGCTTTAAAAATGAGCTATGGGCCTCTTGAGATCCTGAGGTAAATATTTACTGTTTTTTTCCATGGAGCGAAAATGTTTTGGGACGGCCTATATGCAACAGTACTTAAATGCATTAGCATGCGACTCACAAGGTAAGGGTCTGAAGCGTATGACTGAGCGGGGGGAGCGAGTCATATAGGGAGAATCCTCATCCCTCAATTGGTTTGAAAATGTGTTTATTTTTTGCCAAGTTGTTAAATCCAAGAAGTAGGGGGTCACAATGGGATTTGGCGCAGCACGCGTTTGTGGGTCTTGTACGATCACGATGCCTCCTCAACCAGTGGCTCGGAGCGCAATTGGGTAGAGGTTTGACTCACGTGAGAGAGGTCGGGGGTTTGGTTCCTCTGCGCTGCTGCATTTTTGCATTTCAATTGAGATTTGGAGGATTCTGACGTCTATACCATTTTCAGACGCTTTCTGCGCATTTTCCAGCTGTACGCTGTGGTATTCAACATGGTGATATATGTTGAGCACCATGATATACAGGTGCAAAGTGCTTGAAGCACCACGGGGCACCTTGCGGGTAGCGTATAAAGGCTACAGGCTCCTTATAGTCTGTTTCCATACATGGACCAAAGGCCTCGGGAAAAACCATCCTGCTCCGATTTTCAAAGGAGACCACGTTGTGACATCGGAGGTGGTACAAATAGAAACGAGGTGTGCGGATCCCGCAAATTAAGCTAAACAGCATCGATACACTCTTTCCCTCATGTCTGCCTGTCACCTGGAAATCAGAGATCTGCTGAAGGTTTACTAGAACCTAACACCAACAATGTCCGCCGACTGTCGAGTGGTGATCCACCTGCTCACGCTGAAGTGTGGGCCACCTTTAGACAAGGAATCTTCGAGGGAAGAAATCAAGCTGGCCGAACGGATGGCCAGCATACTCAAAGACTTCGAAGCACGTCAACTTGAAGTTGACGAAGACGAACAGCAGGAAGTGGTGGAAAAAGAAGAGGAAGATTGAGATGTGCAAGATGAATTGAAGGACGTGGAGAGGCAAGCAAGCAGAGGGCATATGATAACGTTTTCGGGTGGAACTCTTGTTTCGGAGGCAAGGGTACGTCTTCAATTGGATTTCGGTTGCGTGCTCATAACCATGGAGGAAGACACAGCGATTCACTAAACAGGCACTTTGTACCTGTGTATCACTGGTGCTGAACATTTATCTTCATGTTGAATACCACAGCGTACAGCTGGAAAAATGCGCAGAAAAGGTCTGAAAATGGCATAGACGTCAGAATCCCCAAAATCTCAACCAATCAGTTGAAATGCAAAAATGCAGCAGCGCAGAGGAACCAAGCCTCTGCGCTGCTACATTCCTCGCACGAGTCAACCCTCTACCCATCTGCGCTCCGACCCACCGCCTGCAGACGCATCGCGGGCGTACGCGTGCTGTGCCGTATCCCATTGTGACTCCCTACTCCTTGGGTTTAGCGACTTGGCAAAAAGTAAACACATTTTCAAATAAATTGAGGGGTGAGGGTTCCCCTATATGGCTCGCTCCCCGTTCAGGCATACGCTTCAGACCCTTCCCTTGTTAGTTTAGTCAATTACAGTTCTTTATCCAGAAAACCATAAAGGAGGGTTTCAGGACCATCAGTTAAACGCCGACTATTCCTTGTTTATTCCTTATTTCGTTTCATTTAATGTAGCAGGAAGAGCTATGTTCTTAATATTTATCTCTTTAACTGAAGTTGAAATTCCGCTGCAAGTTTCGAAGCGTCGTAGTCGCCATTACAAATAGAAGACTTTTAAGAGAAGAGGAGAGCAAAAGGAGACACTCCACGTATCCCCATGATCGGATTTACCCATACGTCCTTTAGTGTATTTGAGTCGTACCTCGTATGGAGAGTGTGACTTCTCTGACGGCCACACCCAGCGAGTTCCCCGCCGAGCACTTGTAGCGTCCAGTGTCGGTCACTTCAGCGTGGTCGAAACGAAGAATCCGTCCATGTTGCATCAACACGGCCTTCTTGCTCACCCGACGGCCGTCAACTCGCGTCCACTTATAGATCGGAATCGGACTGAAAAGCGGCCATGTTGCAGACGTAACTTCTGGCGTTATATTCCATAGGAGAACTGTCGACATTCAAATCTTCTCTATTTGTTGCATTCCTCCACTACTAAGCGCAGTCAACATGAAACATCCTAGAAACTCAACCAACGGCGAGGAAAAAGAGAAAAAGAGAAGAAGAAAAGGGAGATCCCAATAATTCAGTGAGCTTCAAAGATTCCTGAACAGAAGTTATGGGAAAGTGAAGGAAGGGTAAAACAACTGAGCTTACCCTTGTACCCAAGCTTTAACCGCGTCTTGTACCTTGCCCCCTTACCTCTACCTACGTCTACATACTAGAAGATGACGAGTAGAGCTAAGCGCGATATTTACTATTTCTTTAAGGCAACGTGAAGACAGGGAGATTAGCTACATCTGTAGATTTAAAAACCCACTTTCCATACGCGAAGCATTCCAAATATACAGTTGAGCCGATGACAGGATTCTCCGGGAAAACTTGTGGTTGATTCGAGTCGATTCGCGGAGCGAAGGGAGCTTCTTGAGAGACGGGCACGTTGAGTCGGAAAAATGGACCATAGTGACCGGACTGCGTGGAAGAGAGCGACAGGGAGCAGGCGTAGCTGGAAGTGGAACATACTTTGTTGAGGAGATCCTTAGAGGTGAGGTAGCATGGTTTGTCAAATCTGGTGAACACTCGGCGTTTGCATATCTCTTGTCCACACCTGGTGTTTCGTTCTTTCACATGAAATATAAGATCGAGAATATTGATCTATGCAATACGTATTCGAGTATTTGAGGCCTATCCTGTACATATCCCTACCATGGTGTGCTCAAGTAAAAAATGTCAAAATCTGCTGTGTCAAACTCTGGGTTGATAATGCGACAAGCTAAACCTGATATGTCATGGATTGCCTGATTCTGGAGGCTACGAATCCGCATAGGTCGTTTTCATAACTTGTGCACTAGTTAACTCTTATCTTGACTAAGAGGACAAGAAGATATTGAGGTGGTCTTTGCTTTTGGAAAGGTCTGTGTAGTATTGTAGAAGTACAAAATTTTCCATGCATAATTCGTCTAGACTTTGAAGAGCAAATTTCCAGACGTGGAATCGAGAAACGGATAAATAAAAAACGAAAAATTTTGAAGAGCTCCGGCCATACAGTGACCACAACCATTTATTGGGGACCAAATGTGTATAAAAGCGTTTGTAAAGCCGTTAGGTTGGCATATTGCATAGAGTGGTCACTGCTAAGATATAGTTAAAAGAAAGAATAAAGGATAACGGACGGCGTTATTCAATCCGTTTTGGAATGCGCCACGCATTCTACTTCCACGCCATCTTGTGGAGGCGATTTGAATGCGTATTTGGCCTATGCAATGACTTGCATTGGCCAGCCGGTGAACAAGTCAGCGCTTTATCCTTCCCAGACAAGCTTGGTACCAGTTCGGCGACTTCACAGGGATGTAGGGTTTGACTGGCATATGCGGGAATTCCGCATAAGGGACCTACATAGTTTCGGGTGCACGCGACAGCCGGCACCTCCTCCAACTGTGCTACATGTGAGAGTGGGAGAATAGCAGTAAAATCACTGAGAGGGAATTCTTCTGCTACTGAGTATTCTTCTTTTCTGTTCTGATCACGATTTAAAGCTTTTTCCCCTTCCATTCCCATCAAAATGCGCAAATTATATATGTATTGTACATTGTAGTTGGAAGCGCTCTTCCTGGTTTGTTCACTGGAGCTATTTATATTATATTCCATCATTATTTCTTCCATTATTAGGATTTACCATTATCATTTTCAGTCATTATTTTGTGGCTTGCCTATAACTGAAGAACTTGATTTTCTCCATGAAATTCCTGATGAAGTTGCTCCACGCCCAAGCTGCACCCGCAATTTAGTTAAGTTATCGGTTTCTGCGGTCTCGATCCGGTTAGTTATACCATCATTTTCGAAAGGGCAAATGATAAATGCAAAATCGACATTTTACGTCAGTAAAAAACGCTAAAAAATATGGAAACGTAAAATGTTTTCAGACAGTATATATCCACTGACAAGGAAATCGCGTTCTTAAAAAAACGCTTTCGCAGACGCACATGCAATTTTTGTGGTTTGGGCAGCTGAACATGGTATAGCTAGACTCAGACTTCTTTTGGACCAATTTAATATCTAACAAGACTTTGAGCCTCGGTCGCCGGTAGGAGATGGCGCATTCAAGCACTAGCGGTTTAGGTAGTACTTCACTTGCAGGAAGCTTTCCGTCCCAGTGAGATTCCCAAATTTGGACGAGACTATTTTGAGAACTGTGTCTCTCTACCAGCTGTGCTAGTCACAAACGCGTTGCTGGACTAAGCACACCTGCAAGCACTTAGTGGGACTCTCAACTTTGTTCACCTGGTTGCTAATGATGGCCCTTCTCTACAGTTTTAGTGAATACTGTTTTACGGGTAGACCTTCAAACACTAGCCTTACTCAAACATGAGGATTCTGTTATCTAAATACCATATCAAGCGCAATTTTTGGTGCGCACTGAAAGAGCCGATTGGTGGATCTGTTCTACAATGAAAAGTCAGAACTCTTCTTATAGTTCTACTTTCTCTCGTCATAGAACCTCGGCATTTGTATTACGTTTAGTATTCTAACGCTTGCACCACTCTCAGTCCTCTAAAGAAGACGAGCGGTTCGAACGTACGGCCTTTTGGAAACAAAGATCTAACATTACAACCGCGAGCGGGACATAGCATTTACTGTGAACTTGCTGTAGCAATAACGACCCCTATATCCTTGCTTCCATCCCACTTTCACATTCTGCATGCAGTAGTTGCTGAGAATTAACTGCATACAGGCTGTTCCGAGCTTTCTTTTTTGGTGTCACATTACCACAAGGAACGAACTACATCGTGCATTTGGTGGTCTTTCTTTCGTTACGCCGTGAAGCCGAGTTCATCAGCCCCGAAATGCGATATGCTGTCAGAACTGGGTCGCCGACGATCACAACTGCTCGTGCATCATTAGAACGGCCGCGAAAACAGAAAACAAGACAGAAGAGCAGCAGCACGAGACAGGCAGCGTTTTTAGCCACGAATAGCTGGCAGTGTGGCTCTTTTAAACGGGCCACCACCCTTTCGATTCAGTTATCAAGCCAGGAAGAAATTTTAGACACAAAATGCTCTGCTTTCCGTATTCAAAGTGCTATGGAAAACATAGATGAAAGTGAAATAAAGGAGAAAATCCTGAATATGTCTGCTTGCTACGATCAAATATGAACGCGAGTAAAAATGAGGCTGGACGAAGAGATGTAAAGCGATGTATCATCTAGGGTTTTCGTTTGCACCTGCAACTCAGAATCTGTAGTATATCTTTGTCTTAAGATCTAAATGAAAAAATGCTTTTGAGAGTGAAAATTTATGGACTACGAAACAGAAGAGAAGTTCTCTTCAACTTCCAACGATATCACCGATCGTTTTTCGAAACGTCATCAAGTGTTCGAGGAGACCGGCATGAGTAGCTTTGAAAAAAATCTCAAAAATTTTATAGGAATGTAAGTATGAAAGTTAGGATGCTGATTAAAAACATTCATACACGAAATGGAAGGGATTATTTTTTCTAGATTTTCTTCCGAAAAGGCAGAAAAATGTACTGTTGTGAATAACGCACGACATTACTAATCTTAAAGTCGACGAAAGATCTTGAGTAAATCACGTTTCCCGTTTCATTCTATAGTGCCTAAATTAATTTCAATTTTATTTTTAACTGGCGCATGCAGCAGTTGGAGAACGGGAACCTCATGTTCTTCTGAAGTGTTTGTGTTTCGGAACCCGCTCTGATGTCAAGCGCTCCTTGGCGCTCAGTTAATTTTTTTTTACCAAACTTGCTCGGGAAAGGCCAAACAGAGGCTTCTCCAACGTCTCACCAGCGCAAGTCGTTGTGAATCTCCAACCACAAATGCATTCAGGTCATTTTCACCCTATCCTGACAGTAGCAGAATGCCTCCCACAGATAACTGATTACCGCAGACACTTATACTTTGTACCCGTGCCTTTAAAGCTGTTTCTTCAAAAGCGGAAAATAACTAATTATAGGCTTGCATCGTTTCCTTCAGAATATGTACATAGTGATTGTAAAACGTTTAGATTTATTTCATCAGATTGGGTGTATTTCCTGCCCTTCAAACAGTCCCCGGCAGCTAGATGCAGCGTCACGGAAAGCTCACCTTGTTTCGTCTTCTTTCGTGACGTAGGAAAAGTACAGTGTGCCATCGAGAGAGACTAGTGTTCGTTCCGAACTCGGCAGTATGCGGTCTGTAGACGAGTCGTACAGCCAAAGAAACGAGTGCGACTCTGAAACATTTTCACTGAAACAAAAGACGGCAGATGAGTAGTACAGGAATTCTTCTCTTACCTTCGGTGACTACTTCATACTGATTTGGTTTTGTTTACACTTTGGAATGCTGGGGTTTTGTTTGTGAACGGGACGAGAACAGATAGGTCTAGCATTCAAGCGTGAGTGAAAGCGTGCCGCTAAACGTCGTTCACCGAACCGGGAACAGAGGTGAGGAGAGCTACGCTACTGACAGCAGCTCTGGGCACACGCAGACCGAACGCAAGGAGGAGATGCTCTAAGAGCACGTGGTGTGTGCATCTTGTAAGGAAGCGGAAGTGAACAGAGAGCGACGAGAGGACGGACGACTGGCAGTGCGAGTGCTCTGTAGCAGCTGTGGGCGGAATTCACTTGCTGGACGGCCGGAAATCGAATTCTGGGACGGACAGTCATCCGGTGACCTCGGTCTCCTGAACTTCTCAAGAGAAGTGAATTCCGCCCAGTTGCACACTACGTGGTGATATGTGCTGGTGCGATGTTGTGGAATCAGTGAGTGCTGTGAAGAACGAGAGGAAGAATGCGCAGAGCATCGAACTGCATACTGTCATCGTATCAATGTTAAGTTTCTCCTTCGCTTCCCCCTTTTATTTTGACTTTTGCCATTTTAGTCTCCGTCCCAAAAAGTTTCGCTCACACCTTATAATTCTGTGAGTATTTTACTGTATGGAAAACAAAAAGCAGGGCATAGAAAGAAATACAAAAGGAGAGTAAGGCATATTTGGTTATGCTGTTAAACCTACGAGCACTGAGCAGACTAAAACAGGTGCAAATTCATTGCTGTTCAGTAATTAGAATTGATCCACACATTAGAAAGATTGGATTAGAATGGATCTGCCCCAAATGACGCTAAGGTATAGCATCTAAGATTGGTTTTCAGCCTTCCCCATACCTCAACCTATTCATGGTTGAGACGGTCAGAGTCGCATCAAGGTAGAGCGCTGAATTAAGTGGCAGCCTTTCTTTCCACTTATTGACCTGTTCTGGTTTGAATACTGTCGTTACACTGAAGTGTACCGAACAGCAGATTATCCCAGCAATGATATCAGAACTTCAGCGCTTTCGAGGAAATCTCTGCTAACAGTCAGACTACTGAAACCGCGGCGATAATTAAATCAGCGTCGAATATACGACCGATCATTTTGGTCGCTATTTGAATAGATTTTTTCACAAAAATTCTCTAAGGCGCGCAGAGATCACCATCTGCTTTTGAGCTCAACGAAAATTGCAGAACGAGCTAAAGTTGAGGCTAAAGAAGATCGCAAGGGCCAATTGCTGTTTGCTCACCTATAAGAACTGTAGATATTTAGTGAGGCGGAGTGCGAGTGCTGAAGAGTGCTGATGCGAGTGCAGTGCTTGTGTATGGACGTCGACATAAAAACGAAAGAGGAAATGCGACAAATATAGAAGCGACACCTATAGCGAGACTCTTGGTGCGAGTGCCGATTTACGTGGATTAGCGACTAGGATTCAAGGATTAATTACACTGAACAGCGGCTGCAAGAGCTCCCAGCACATAGGAACACATTCTGGCTGACGACACCACGCTACATAGGTTGCTTCCCCGTGGTGAAGATCAGCTACAGATCCACAGATAGTGCGAATAGACGAAGGTATCTGGCAAGGTCGAAGTCATTGAGACGAAACGGCTAAATCAACAGAATCTCCCGAATGAATGAAAGCGAATGCGAGATTGGCGAAAGCACAAGGGCGAGTGAATCGCGGAGGACATGAGCGAGGGCGAGACGACGGCGGCGACGTGGAGCTGGGCGAGGAGGAGAGGACGTACGAGGGCGCAGGAGAGACTGCACCAAGAGCTCAAATAGAGACGATACAGTCCCGCTTTGGTTGCTCGACTGCACTGTATAGGCGCGGCGGATATGTGGACGCTAGACCAACAAGGCAGATTTCGAGGAGCTCGAGTTCACAGACAGAATGTGGCCAGAAGTACTGAGAATCACTGCAGCAATCATAGATTTCTAGAGACTCAAGAGAGTGTGTTCAATCTTCACTAAGGGGAAGTTTTCATAGAGAAGTCATAAAAGGGTCAGCCACTAGCGGAGAGCCCAGAAGAACGGTGACTTGACGGAGAACAGTTAACCCGCATACTTTCGATTTTCCGTGCAACCGTTCACGTCTGGTTATCTTCCATTCCAAGGACGAGACTACTAGAGGAACGTCTGCTATATCAGCCGTAAACCATCTTAAGATAGGAAGGCGATAACATGACCACAATTCAGATAAAATTCCTGTCTTATGGTTAGCCAAAGAATTGTTTTGCCGACTCAAAAAAGTAATTAAATTATGGGTGCGTGTAGCGCAGTCGGAGGAGGCGCCGACTGTCGCGTGCACCCGATACCAGGTTCCTGGTTCAGATTTCCCGCCTAGGCCAACCAAGCCTTCCATCCCTCGCAGTCGGTAAATTGGTACCAGACCTGTCTGGGAAGGATAGAGCGCTGACTTGTTCATCGACTGACCGCCGCAAGTCATTCTGGGGCCAAATACGCATTCAAATCGCTTCCACGATATCCCGTAGAAGTGGAATGCGTGGCGCATCCCAAAAGAGATTGAGTAACGCCGTCCTTTATCCTTTATCCTTAATTAAATTACACGTTGAACCACGGTGCGCCTCAAAACAGTATTTCTCCTTAAAAGGTTGTTTGAATTTACGGGGAAAAAGAGCAGAGTCAAGGTGAGGACTACATGTTTTTGTCAGTAGGCTCAGTTCATGAATTTCGGTTTTCAACTCCACTCCATTCCTTCAGTTAGCATAGGTCTCAGAGACCTGGGCCATACGAAAGCAGGATGAACACGCGATCAGCGTAGAATAGAGAGGACGATGCTCGGAGTGACATGATTCATGAAGCAAGGGAAGACCTCCGGGGTTGCGAGCAGCGCCGATGTTCGAGAATCAGGTACGCTATGGGGCATGACGTCGAAAGTTAGGTGGAATGGCCACGTAATACGCGTCGTAGACACTTGTTGGACGTGACGTGACGTAGCCGGCTGGATTCTACGTCATTCGCTGTCAAAGGAACAGCAATGCCAAACCACCGCGTTAGTAGGCTTTTTTCTAAGAGACCCTGAACGAACGGGCTTCGTACCCATTGGAGCACTTTGGCACGCGACGGGAACGAATGGAGCCGTTTCTGGCGTCCACTCGAGTAAATTTACGGCCAACGGGGAGGCAGATAATGCCCACGAAAGGATTTGATTCGTAACTTTCTCAGAAGGTAGTACCCGCAGTGAAGTGATGTTTAAACCTCGCTGCAACACTTTAAAAAACATATTATGTACTTGGTCGCCAGTCAGGTACATAGAGTACCCGGTGCCATCGAATGGTCGCGGAAACTAACCGTTCTCGAAGGGATTACAGCAGTAAACCAAGGAGCCGTTTTTATTGCTTGGGTTCTTTCGGAGACTCCGTCAAACACTGCTATCGTGGAAGCGTTCCAGTTAGCGCACAGTGCTAAGGTGTCATGAAGAGCGGGCACGGCGTAATGCGTGAAAACTTCTCGGACGTTGTCCCGAAGGCCGGGTCATGAAAGGCTGAGTAACGTGGGTAAATTACTGGATAACCAGCTGCGTCGAAAGGATGCAGCTGGAGACTTAGCAATGGAGGGTTAAGTGTAAGTCCTTAGCTGGGCATTTGAGTAATGCGTGTCAAAAGAGCAGTCTTCTGGTCATTTTGGGCGCCGAGAAAATGTATCACTCGAAGGGCGACACGGGCGAATGTTTTGTGAGCAAAATCCAGAGTATATGCGGTTCACGATGTTCTTAAAAGCGGTCAGTAAATTTCAAGAAATGAGTGGTTTCACCGAAGACTTCTCCCGTAGCGGGCGAAGAATTTACACCGATTGTAGGAAAATGAGGTGCGCATCATAATCACAGGCCACTTTGTCTTCAACTTTTCAGACTTCTCACCGGAATCAGTACAACTGTCGTGCAGAAAACAGCTCTAGTTTACGTAATAGAAGTGCATATGGACTTTTGTGTTTTTTGTTTTTGGCATTCCTTTGTGAATACTGACAATCCTGAATATTATATTTTTACCGAACCATAATTATAGATCCACCTGGAAGAAATTTCCCTTGCTTGAGCAAAGGCACTAATAGTCGAGCGTTAAAGCAACTTAATAACCACTACAAACGAATGTAGTTCAAGAACTTCGGAAGCTTTCCGGGTAGACTATCTGCCTGTTTATAAATTATAATGACAAACTACATACAAACTGATATATAAAATAAAGTACTCTTTTTCATGTTTGATCAATATAGCTTGTTGATATAGGTCTTTTTTCTTCCTATTTTAGTTGTCCGTTGGCGTCCGATAGAAATCTGCTCACTGGAGCAGATTAACTTTTAGAAAAACTTGAACATTTAGTGAAAAATGCAGTGAAAGGTCGAACTACTAATGAGAATTCCCCACTCAAAATCTCACTATTAATGACGGATACCGCTTGAGAAGATGTTTTTCGAGCATTCTTTACAGGTCATCCGATTTCACTGCCTAGACAATGACACTTAAGTGCTGACACAACCGGATCGAATGTTCTTCACCACATCTGAACCGCCTCTGAAGCTGTCACGGCCAAAAACCATGGGATCCCCACAAACCCTTTCCAGTTCACTAGCCACTCACTGGACCGGCGCGATGCACCTGCCTTCTTAGATGGGGGTAACTTTCAAAGTTTAGGAAGTTCAGAGCGAAACGCAATGACCATTGGGTGATCGCTCTAATTTGTGACGAGGCTTATGAGTGGAAATCTGATGGCGTTCTAGAAAGGCTGGTGCAGTACTGCAGCGCGCCTTCACGTCCTTCGGAGGGTTGTTTTTGTGCGGTTCGTCAGTATTCTATGAAAGTATATTGCTGACACACAATGACACCATCAACCAGATGCCGTTGCGGCTCATGCGTAGTAGACTTTCATGTATCAAATGGCTTACTATTTTTGACCTATGTGCCTTCATCCCTTTCAAAATTGATGCCCCAGTCACAGGAAGCAGGATTCAATATAGGATTAGCAGAGGCGCTACCGGATCTAATAGGCCCTAGCATATTTATTTGAATATTTTTTTGAACTTTTTCTTCATCACTTGTTAAACTGCTCTGATTGAACTAGATACAGTATTCGGTTCTATGACCCTTCTACTATATAAATTGTTAATCTTAACTAGTTATCTCAATAGCAGTTTTGCAAAATGAGCAACAACCCGTTTTACAGTCGTGAAATTCATGACCGTTGGAGAGAGCTGAGAAACTGAAGACAATGTTGGTCGTTTATTCTGCAACAGCGAATCAGACTCATAAATCGTTTTCAAAGCAGTACCAGCTAGGCGATGACCGAGAAAGGAATTAGCCCTGCAAAGGAAGAACGTGTTCAGCCGAGTCGACGTAGCCTAAATGGGTAGCACGGAAGGGCGACTTTTCACCGGGTTGGCGAGGATTTGCATATTAACCAGCCGACGACCACGACAAACAGAAATTCTGAGCAGAGCGGGTAGCGAGGTTCGCGGAGCAATGCCCCGGGGGAAGTTTTGCTCTTCTGAATCGCATCGCAAGGCATTAGGATGACGGGACGAGACGAGGAACGGGGTGACGGGGTCGATCGCGCTGCTGATTGGCCAAATTCGGACGGATTCTGCCGCTCGCCAGTCCGTCCTCTACCAAACAGGACGGCCCTAATCAGCCGTCATCCTCGCCGCAGAAGAAGTAGCATCGCAGATGATGCGTCTTCTGCTGTCCGGCCCTCTGGGAAGACGTCGTCTCGAGTCTCTGGGGAGGACGTGGTGACGAGTCAGATGCTCAAGCGGCTAGGGCGGCCTCGGTCAGCTCATCCGAAGAAACATGTGTTGTTTACAACATACAGCCAGGAGCAGCACATACAAAAACAAGTATCCCAACAGCGAACTGCCTCGACTGCCATCTTCGATTTAATGTTGAGCAAACTACGCCGTAAACACTTGTTTCTCCATCACGGCGTGACTAACAATTTATTTGTACCGTGCCTTAAGGTCTGGAAGGAGGCTACGGTAATACATAAATCAAAACGCACCCCATTCGCTCAGTATTCATTCTGTGAAAGCTGCCACGAAAATTGAAAAAAAAGCTCTTTGACGAAGCAGTTTTGCAAACGCTTTTGGATGCATTCAGTTTACGAAGAAGGAGATATCTTCGAAATGTTAGCTGAATGAAGGAGTTATATAAATCTTGTCCTAGCTCAATACTTACAGCAGCGAATTGAAGCAATTCCTGAAACGGCACTACTGTACTTTCACGACTCCAGAGGATGAAGAGAGGTCGAGAAGCTTTTCGACGAAACTTGCGCAGGGGTTATTTGGGGTGCTGGCAACGAATCTGATATCCGTACCAGTATTACGGTGCAGTACGATCGGTACGTGTGGGCAAACAATGCTGCGGAATGATTAGATCAGAGATCGGCAGAGGTCGCACCATAATACTAAAAACGGGTGTGAATTTCGTGACCAGTACTCCAACTAAGCCCTATATCCGAGGAATGGGCAAATTATGTATGATCCGGACAGCTTTACTCACCCTACCGTAACCTACAATTTTCCAGTGTAGCAATCAAAACGGATATCAGATTCGTAATTAGCACCCCTTAGGCGAATTTTGGGAGAAAAGTTTTCTCCATCACTACGGTACTTCTAGAGCCGTGAAAGTATAGCAGTGCCAACAAAACTTCTGTAATAGTGCGTGGTAATAGCTTATGCCAGAGAAATAGGCCGCACATCATAGAACAAACCACAATCGTCCTTTCATTGTTCATTCGGAAATTGTGAATGGCAGCCTATCTCCACCAAGCATGAGTAGTGGTGGGATGGTCTATGTGGTAGGAAGATGATACTCTTGGAGGGTTAAAGTTTTCCACCCAGACTGAAATTCTGGGAGGACAGACCTACCTGAATTACGCAGCTAAATTAGCGGACAAGCTAGTGTCGGAAATGGTCGACAAGATGACAGCGGTCGAGGAGGAGTGGAGAAAGAAGTTGGAAGCGCGCAATTAGCGATGAAATACACGCAAAAAATAAGGATAAGGGTAAGGATAAAGGACGACGTTACTCAATCCCTTTTTGGGATGCGCCAGCGCATTCTACTTCTACGGGATGTCGTGGAGGCGACATGAATGCGTATTTGGCCATACAATGACTTGCGGTGGCCAGCCGATGAACAAGTCAGCGCTTTATCCTTCCCAGATAAGTCTGGTACCAATTCACCGACCCCGGAGGGATGGATGGCTTGGTTGGCCTGGGCGGGAAATCCGAACCAGGAACCTGGTATCGGGTGCACGCGACAGTCGCGCCTCCTCCGACTGCGCTACACGCGCCCTACACGCAAAAAATACATAGGAAAATAAGTGCGGAGAAGGTGATGTTTCCAGTTCCACAGTTGTGCAGTTCACACAAGAGATCCAGGCCTCCGAACTTCATCAATGTTTGGAAAACAAGGTTGAAGCCTAGTATCGAAAGCGACGGATACGTTTTGGCGACAGACTTTGAAAGGGGCCATAGCTGAGTGCATTGTTGATGATGTCGGAGGGAGCTCCAGGGAACTCGCAAACAGGTTAGTCGATCTTTTTAGAGAAACCCTCGAGCGGCTTTTTCGACTCTTTTCGTGTTCCGCGAGCGAGAAAGACTCATTGGCCTGTTCCGGCATGTGGAAATGAAGACAGCTCCCGCACTCGTTTGAATTAATGGACGTTCACAAACCGTCGGGATGACGGATGATGGTGGTGGGATGCTACCGAGATGCAAAGTGCTGCTAAGCAGTCTCGGAGAAGCGGAACTTCTCGCTGTTCAACGCAAAGAATAACGTGCGGAGTGATAGAGTGCACAAAAAACCATTGTGATGGCAGACGACAATTGCAAAACTTGCAAACCAAATTAAGATCATTGGAGTGAAAATGACTTCCGATGTCGCATTCAGGCTCAACAGAACGAAATTCTGGAGAGCAGTGTTAGCTGGATACCAGCAGGATAATATGGAGGAAATCTTGGATATGGGATCACTTTGCCTCCAAAAATACGTTAAATTCCCGGTCGAATGCACAAGCAAAGTGGGCACTTTACCCTACTTGCGATGCATTCAAGACGAGAACACCGAACACTTTGAGCAGCTGTAAACGCAAAAAAGATATGTATCTAACAGCCATCAAGATCAGCTTTGTGAGGGTTTCCAAACCTCTAACATTTCCGTTTCTTTAAACAACTGCAGAAAATAAGCTCCTTTGAAAATCAGTGGCGCAAAAACTCGCAAAAGCACAAAAATTGACAGTTGGGAAGGCCTTCTGAAAACCAGGGCATCACGCTCGATCGCAGGCTGCGCTGAGCCTGCAAGTGCAGAGGATCTCTGGGTCGAGGTGTTCAATCATCGTTGAGCTGGGCAGCTGATGGGAGAGAGCTTCCGGAGCCGAGGGCAGTTGTGAGGTCCTGGCAGAGCACGAGGTGCAGCAAAACAGAAGCCTAAGCACGTGTGGAGATGTCGACGAGATTAAGGAGGCGGTGGAAGAGCACAGGCAATCTAGGACGTTCTTTCCGTCAACATGGCGAATCCGACGCGGGACAAGCTGTTGCTTACAACGTCCATTAATCATCGGCGACGGCTTGAAGGGCGTATCGTGGCGCATCATCGTGTCCGTGTCCACTAGCCGAAATTGAACAGCCCACTACTGCCCTCCCTCTCAGAAGGTGCCGTCCGAGCTGAACTATGCCCAACTCATCCGCACTATGCGTGAGCTGCGACCAGTGCTGCAGGGATGGATTGAAAAAATGCCAGTACTGCGATGCGACAAAACAATATGGAGAAAATCGAGGTTGGAAAGCAGCCCCAAACCAGTCGTAGAAATGTAAAAAAAAAATCTAAGTACATACTACCGCAGCTTTTGAAATGGGCTCGAGAATTAGCAGCTTTGAAACAGAGAAGATGAGAGAAACTACGATCTCCAACCCGCTAACAACCGAAACGTCTACTCGGTCTCGTTCTTGAGAATGCAGATGCTAACATTTACTCTCTGCTTGATTTGAAACGGAGGAGATGAAGCTGCACAACAAACACGCGCGGTTACAAGTGATGTCTTCAAAGTGACACTTCTAGCCGCTAATGTGCCCCTGACGGCCACCAGGAACCGATTCGCATACGAAGATAGGGCCAGCCACGGCTTTCGCTGATGCCTACACTTCAGACTGACCTGAGGCTATGCGAGAAGTTGACGTGAAAGGAGTCTGCTGAAGCCTCCACAGCTGCCATCGAGCGTTTTTCTAAGCCAGACTTCTATGTAAACTGGCTTGGCTTAGTGAACAGCAGGCTAACTAAGACAATCCAGAAGAACCGTTGAAGCTGGGAGGACTCCTTGGATTCCACATGCGCACTTCAGTTTATAAGAAGGAATTTCACAAAGCGCGACCACTGCCTCCAATAAACACCCATTTCGGAAGTAACTACGAGCGAAGCAGTCAGTGTGGCATGTTCCATTCACATTAGACAGTCGCATTGCATGCTTTCCCGCTCCGAAGACGATAGAGCTTAAGACGAAGGAGCAACTCCAACAGAGAAATACAGTCCAAGATTGTTACACACTATTGAGTTACCGTGTTGTTTTCTTTGATGAAATGCGGCTTTGGCCAAATGAACTTCTAGCGATCAGAACACTGTGAACTCCTTATCAGAAACGGTCCTATGCTGTCAGAATCACAGCTCAAACCATAACGAAAGCTAGATACTGGGCAGAAACATGGAATTGAGAAGACCGTTTCCTTATGATCGTTCCCAAAACTCTACTCAGAATGCGCGATATTATATTATTAGCGCTCGGATTTTCGAAAACGTTGATGAAGTTTGAGATCGAGGCCATATAGTAAAAAATGACATGTTCTTTTTCCAAACATTGCGACTTTTAGTAAAAACTGCCTGCCACCACATATATAACTTTTTTTTAGGGAAAATCTACCTTCCGAGAAGTTTACATACGTGGTTTCGAAGGCTGTGCTCATATATAATGGAACGTTGGGCATTAGATCTTCTATACAGTGCTGCTTCTGTTGCTTCTGGAATGCGTTTTCAGATGGTACGGATTCTACTTTATAAGAAGCGACAAAGACGTCTGTCCGGAGCGTCGGCCTGTCTGCCGAAGTAACCTAAGGGGGTGGGTGGTGACAGAGATTCTGGAAGTATATATTCGTCCGAATAAATACCAATTCAGTCATTTCCAAGTGCAAAGGATGGAAGTATCTGTCGCTTTCGTCAGTCGTCAGATCAAGCTCAATAATCTACGGATCTTTCAGCGAACGACATCATTTATTAGCTGCAAGCTGTCATGAAATTGTGGAACCAGGATTGTTAATCACGACGGCCGACATTCCGGTCTAACAGCCTTCTTCTTTAGAGCCTGGAATGGACATGAGAAATTTAAGAAATTACTCTTTCCAGGTCGATTTGAAATTTCAATAGTCTCGAAACCTGATGGGTGAATGAGGAAACGAGAAGAACCCAGGCGACTTTATGGAAACACCCAAAAAGCTGGAAAATCATCTGCGAATAGAGACAAAGTGAGGCTCTCTTCATGGGTTAGGACCTCCACAGCTCTGTTAAGGTTCAATCATTTCCCTTGAAGTTTCAAGGTGCTTTAGCTCTTAACGATCGTAAGCGGATTTGGTTGTGTTTTGGTTCATACGATGACCAGGAGGATGAATGGTGCTCAGCGTAAAGGCTGAGGAGAGCTCGAGAACTGAGCTATTATCATGCACAGTATTCCTACGTGATTTGCTTTAAGGACTTTTAGGGAATACATTCCGACCCTAGGATAATATATAAATATCTTAGTGAATTACACAGTTTTCGTTAAGGCCAACGATGATTTTGCAAAAGTTGCTAAGCATACGCAATGACTTCTTTAGAGGATTGGGGACATCCAGCTTAAGCGCAAATTCTGCGACAAGTCTGGCTAGCGGCAAGGAACACACTATGTGACACAGTTTCAGAAAATATGCGGGGATATGACTGTGTCTGACACCCATCAAGAAGAGACAGAAAGCACAGGTCTAAGCTATTATATGTCTGTGCCAGGAAAGGAAGACGTCCGAGTAACTGGATGCGTGGAAGGGAAGTGTGAGATAACGGGGATGCGATTCGGGCAATATGGCAACTCCAGAGGGCAATGTGGAATTAGAGCCGCGGACGGAGGCATCGGCGGCTGCGAATGTGTGGGGTGAGTGATACGGGGACTAGTTTGTCTGGGGGGAATTGAGTGAGGCGGCAGAGGGGAGTGAAGGCAGATTCCGTTCGAGACGTACCCCAAATAGCATTAGGGCTTGCTCAGCTAGAGACCTGATGGAATTGGCATGCAATGGATCGCGCGGAAGGCTTCCATTAAAGGCGGCTCGACGTCGGCAAACAAACGTTGACGCCTTTTCCATTAGAATCATCAATATAACACCAACGCAGAAGGAACTAAAGCAGCACATTAGTGGAGATGGAGGAACGGGGATAGGCAAGCTGTGACGGGCTAGAAGATCTACCCTGATGGTGGAAGCGCCTTGAGAAAATGCAGCTTCACATACAGCTCAGGTCGACATTGTTGTCAATGTCTTTATACAGACGGAATATAATGTGAGACAGCGCAGCGCAACAAATGCTGCGAAATCGGCGGAAACATCTCGGCTCTGAGTCTGTGGCGCTGAAAACGTCGCTGATTTCCAGACGGAAATCGCTCGCCGCGAACAAAGATTTTATCTCTCCTTATGAGATCGGTCATGCGTTTTTAGCGGTGGAGTGAATTAGCGGGGAACACACTGTCAACCAGTTTCCAGGGTGTCCCATAAATAAAGCAACAAAAATGAAGCCGTACAAATATGGTAGGAATTCAACAGATTTGACGCACCGACTAGAGGACTTTGCAACTATGGCCAGTCTGCCAAAGCACACTAAGAACTAGACTCTCAACCCATGACCACTGTTTTTCTCATACAAAACATGTAACTTCAACTGCGCCTGAACAACTTAAACTGAAACCGAACACATTCAAACGAAACTGTAAACCGCTAGGATCCTGTTTTCCAGAGGAAAGGTTGTTGTAAGCCACTACAAACTCCAACCGCTATTCTGCAACCACTGAAAAGATACTACCTAGAACCGTCTTCTATTTTCCATTTTTAGAAATACATAGCAGATGTGAAAAAGTTGTTTGTTGTTGTTCTTCTTTTTCACATAGCTAACATATTACCAGTCTGCCTCCAAATGGCAATAGCTTACTCACTCTTAGAGGCTTAATTTCTACTGTTTTATAACATTAATATTAGCTCTGCATAAAAACAAAAAATCGAAAAAAATCGGAACAACAACAAACAAACATGAAAAACAAACATGAACATGAAAAATATTAAACAATACGACAGCGGTTGGATATTCCAGTCTCTTAAAGAAGTCATTTTTCTATAAGTTGTCATTTCATGATAAGGTACACACTAGCGGTTTTTATAATAAACGCATTCGGTGAGTCACTCTTTTGACGACACAGCTAATGTGCGTAATCCTTAGGTTAGAAGAATTCGTCAGACTTTTATGGAGTCAATTAACTGAGTCCCCTTAAATAGGCGCTTGAATGAGTGAAGAGCGAGAGGATCATTCAGTTCATCGTTTGTTCCGCCTTTTTAGCCGTTCTTTAACTTTTATGGGAACATTCGAAGCGGTTCGGCAATCACTGAGACGATCTATTAGAAGAATGACCAGCCGCTTGAGGAACAGAAAGTGTCGTTTTCAAGCAGCACGACAATTCCACTTCTGAACACGTAATTTGAAGGCGCTCCCCAAGCGTCTGCAAGTCATTCTCCAAATGTTCGACAACCGAGGAAGAATTTTCGATTTTCTCAAGAGAGGAGGAAGAAAGAATGAGGAAGACGACAGAACAAAGTCCCGAAAAATAAATGTGCTGGCAGTATGGTTTCGAACAAACAAAGCAGAGCAACCGTCAGCTGGACTGCTGTCCGAGACGTCTCGAAGTCGTGTTAATGAGGCAATTTCGCGCTCCGCGTCCTTTTAGGACCATCAGGGAGACGGAGCGAGCGACGCATCCAAATGCTTCACTCCAGTGATGCTCGAAGTGACAGGCCGAGTTTGCCAGATGGAAGCGACGCCATACTGCTCGACGCGACAACCGACGCGGGCCCCTGATAAGGAGGTGCTCGCCTTGCACCACAGAATGCGTCCAGAATAGCATTGACCGCCTACACTGAGCCACAGCTTGCAACTAGAGGCAGCCATGGTAGCTGAATGCCAGACGTTGGAATGCCTACAGAACAGCCTACAGCCTATAGAACAAAGGCACACTTTGTCTTAGAAGACAGTCTCTTAAAAACGCTTGAGCTTAGCCAATCTCACGATCAGTCATACCCTCACGTTCAATTTTTGCGTCCACAGATCGGTGTCAGAATTGTTCATAGGAAACCGCACAACTACTGCTTTTATATAAGAAAAGTAATAGTCGCCATTCCAAAGACCCACCCATCTATTCACCACTATATAATTGAGCTTCTCCGTAACCAACGCTTAGGTATTAATAAGAAGATGTGGCGTATTCCATCCGGTTGCTGCCTAGAGGATTATCGTGAGGTTTATCATGATCGTGAGGGCACCACTGAATTGACAAGCGTTCACCCGTATTCGACACGAATAGGCAGTCTCACCTCTTAATACACCAGCACCGCACGAACCGTATTTGAGAACACAGTAAGGGCAACAAGTGCATACTGCCGAGTGCTTCAACTGAGCGTTCTGAAGAGTAGTTCCAGCCAGATCGCTAACTAAGGTTAGGAATAACTTTTTGAGAACCGACCAAAAATGGAATCAGGAAGGGAATAGCAGCGAAACCTCTCAAAGGAGAACTCTTGCCGAGCAAAGAAAAACTACGGAAGTGCTGAACAACGTGGTGTCAAGAAGACATAACCATTCGTTCTCAGTATGCCTAAACTTCGAGCGCCGGGGCTGTCTAAGGCATCCGAGAAGAGATAGAATGTTCTTCACAATGACTACTGAGAGCGAGCTCATGTGATCGGCACCAAATGAGTCTCAAGACCGAGCCCGCTAAGACTGAAGATAACAGGACTACAACAAGCATAAGGCCTACCAAAATCCTCCAGCAAACCTCATTTTTGGATGCTTCTCGAATAAGTTTTCGAGGACTACGCTAATCGCGCATGAGAAAGAGCTATCTGTATAGTACGAGTCTGCTTGAAGGGCTTGAAAATATCAGCTTCAGAGTGATGAGTTTTCTTGCTCAACAAACGAATGATGGTTTTATCTATTTATTCAAATACAAGAGATTTTAAAAGGTTTTAACCCAACTGAACCAAATGCTTGACCTACAAACAACGTAGGAGTCTATATCTAGAATTATGCTGGTGGGAAAAGCAGGTAGGAATTAAGTTCACTTTAGAACAGTATGGCAGGTAGTCGTCGAGCTGTCGTGCCAAGATTGATATCGAACGTTTATTCGGCTTACGTTTCGGCGTAACCGCCTTCTTCAGAGCCTGGAAAAGACAAGGGGAGTTAGAGAAATTACCCGTCCAAGAGTCATTTCAAGTTTCAGCCATCTCAAAAGCTAATGGGAGAAAGAGACGAACCACGAGGGAGACAGCCCAACTGACCTTATGTAAACAGCCGAAGGCTGTGGAGTCACCCTTCAGACTTCACAGCCTTCGGCTGTTCAGTCTTTCTTTTTTTCCCTTCACTCTTTCCAGGCTCTGAAGAAGGCGGTTACGCCGAAACGTAAGCCGAATAAACGTTCGATATCAATCTTGGCACGACAGCTCGACGACTACCTGCCATACTGTTCTAAGACATGCCGAGATTCAAGGACAGTCGCACATGGAATATCTTAAGTTCACTTTACTATCAGGAAAATGAATAAGGAGCTCGCTTTGCAGACTAAACAGTCAAATCTAAGAATAAGGCGCACTATGGGGGCAGTATAAGAAAATTTCTGGAAGCTTCCTTCTATTCTCAAGAGCAGAATTGTGTAGAATTAGAGCTATCCGTTTTTACAATCTCGCTCAAAATTTTCGAACTAAAACAAGACTCTTTCGATTCCATAGATTCCCGTGATGTTGAAGTAAACCAAAGAGACGGGCTGTTTTGCTATTGCAAGCCATTTTTTATAAACAGTGAATTTCCGAAAACGTTTTAGGAATAGGAAGAGGAATAGCACGGGAGCGTGATGGGCGTGACGCAGCTTCCGCTGCACTCATCACTTGTGCTCTGCAAATTTTCGAATTTAAGGACTATCTCCCCTCTTTCTATTGCTAGAGGGGCTAAAAGCTAACTTAAATCAAAATTTCGAAATTCAAGATGCTTGATAGCATATTAATTCTGTCCACTGAAGTTGTGTTTTAGTCCGGAGAAGTGCGCAAGACAGGATCCTTACCGAAGCAGCAGGTATCTTTGAGAGCTTTGTGCAAGGAAGGAGGTCCGAACCTGTTCTCTATGCTAATCACTTATCCGGTGTCCTATTGAGTGAACACAATAACTGGCGAGGCTCACAATCGGCAGAAATAATACAACGATAATAATAATTATTTTTATGATTCAAAAACAGTTTTTTGCATGTAGGGAAATGTGGGATGCATGCAATAATTTCATAGAGGGTTTTCGGGTTGCTTTCTTATAGATCTACTAAGTGGTTTGTCTTAATGTGTTATCAAATAGTACTAGAAAACAAGGAACGGAAACTGTTGATCAGCAGTTTTACAAATGGGGTCGTACTCACGATGGAATGGGGAGACTCAGCTTTGTTGGGTCAAGCTATCTTTAGGCAACTCGAAGTCGGGAAAATGCGGATTGTCATGTTATCAGTGGCGCTCAATTGGAAGAAACGCAAGGATGTGTAAAATCTCACTCGGCTGGTGATTTGGCGCCTCACATTCGAGCTTGGCCCCTCCATTGTAGAGAGGAACGACGCTGCCGCGATGAGTACGAAACGACTCCAAAAATGCCGGTTTGAGGATCGTCGAAGGACCCCTGAAAGCACTCACACAGATTGGAAAAATTATGGGGCTCGTTGTTTATTACCGAGCCAGCTAGAGCATTGAAAAATGTCTGACCCTAAACGCCGTTACCATAAGCCTTGCGATACACTCGATGGGAGCGCCTCTTGAAAATCTTGAAATTGAAAACAATAAAAATCCTCTTTCATGTTCTCAAGCTATAGGGTATAGGTATAGGTTACCAGCAGGAGTGAAAATAACATTTTCTGGAACGTCTATTCAGTAAAATAACATTTCCGCAGTATTTTGGAAACAGACACAATCTGGTTTTCTGAGAATACATCATTATGTGGGCATTTGCAGAACTTGGAAAACAAAAGCTTATGAGGAGAGGGGTCTAGGAGAAGTGGCGGCCAACAACTGCAAGCCGTATCCAATCTCTGTAACATCCATACTGATTTAATATGGGGGCAGGGTAGCGCAGTGGAAAAAGGGGCAGGTTGTCGTAGGCATCCTGAATCGCGGCTCTTAGATCGGGTTTCCCATCCAGGTAAACTATGTCATATATTTCTCCGGAAACGGCTAATTGGTACCAAAATAAACTATGTTATATATTCCTCCGGAAACGGCTAATTGGTACCAAGATATCCAGAAAGAAACGAACTCCGACTTGTCCATCGGCTGGCTACTGCATGTCAATGATCAGATAAACACATTCAAATTGCCTCTGCGATATCCCGCAGAAGTAGAATGCGCAGCACATCCCACAAAGGGATTGATTAACGTCATCATTTGCACTTTTAGCATTTAATCTTCGAACACACTAATTAGCTTGTTAGAATATAGCTGAGGTGCAATAATGTCCACGGAAGCTTGGCCTAGGATGTAAACGCATGGGGATCCTGAGGATCAGTTCGCGGTTCGCCCTCCCCCCCCCCCTCCCCCACCCCACCCAGCAAGTCTGGAGAAGCGGGTCTAAGGTTAATTCGCATGGCGCGCAGATGAACACGGTGTGCAATAAGTCTCCAATCTCCGTGTCACAGAGGGACCCCGGGTTCGGCTCGTTGTTGGCTGATGCTGCAACTCACATGCGACCGGAATGTCACCAAAAAGGGTTCGCAGGACATTTAATAAGGTGCGTGTACAAGCTCATCGAATATGAAAAATGGGGAGCCCAGTCTCCTATCACCCTTACCCTTGAGCCACCCCGTCCGATCCGACATTTACCCAGTGCTGCTGGCGGTAACTGTGAGACTGAGAACGTTGTCTTGCTGAATTCTGCGGCCAACGGTCGCCGGTCAGCGGATGCTCCGTGCGACGGCGCTTGCCATGCATTGGGTGGGGATTCGGAGAATGGACACTGCGTTCGATCTCCCATATTTGCTGTTAAATCTGAAGACCATATGAAGAATTGAAGCAGCAGTGATCCGTATTTCTAATGGTTGACATTGGCCTGAACTATATCATGAGTAGAGGATTCTCCGTAATAAAAGCATCGAATAGTTTGCCGAAATCGTTCAGAATCCCTATTAGTTAGGAAGCACAGGGTTTCCTCAGTTCATTCTTCTGTTCAATACAGATTTCCCTAGTTAGAATTAATTATAATTATATGCATGTACACTACTCCGCAAGTCAGGGAAAACTTTCCGGAGCTTGCTGCTCTTCTTATAGAATTTTAAAGCGCCAATAAGGGGAATACATTTCAATGAAAACAGTTGTCCGTTGCAGGGCAGCATTAAACTTGTTCTCGGGTACTGCTAAGCCTCCTTCCCTTTCACCTGTATCACCTGCCGTCCCGTTGATCATCGACTTGCTCGAGCGGGCGCCAGCAGCGTCTCCATTCGTCCCTGTCGTGTGTCAGAGTGCTCCAATGGATCCTCTCGCTCCAGGGACACAAAGAGCGTCATATCGGTCGTTCAGGGCTTTCACGAAGAAGTCCGACCAACGCATTGGTGGGCGTCCTGGTGTTCTCTTGACATCGCGCGGAATACAGTCCGTGACAGCTCTCGTCCAGCGGGTGTCTGCGAAGCGCGCTACGTGGCAGGTCCACCTAGTTATCGATAACTTGACCCACGTGACAGCGTCTCTGATCTTCGAACGTCGGCGAAGCCGGAACCCCGGAGGTCTTCTCTCACTTGCGTGAGTCGTGTCACTCCGAGCATCTTGATCTTGATCTTGTTCAGATGTGTGGGAACCTGGTTATCCTATAGGTTACGTATCGAATGAAGGGTAGGTCGCATTCCCATGGATCCTCAAACGGTGCGAAATCTCCTACGGACAAAACGGTACAACGAAGAAGTGAAGAATTGTCGTTGTTCTACATCTAATTTCATCTAAACCTTTCTCTGCAGGGCTAATGAACCACACACTGCAATAGAGCCGCTACAGCGCGGCTATTTGACGCCACACAAAAAGGAAGCTTGGATGAACTTGACGAACCTGACTTCGCCATAGTGGTTTTTTGCAGTGCAGTGGAACGAGGAGTAGGCGAGCGATGGATCGGCTGGAACTAGAAGAGATCCGCCTGAGAGCAGATACGGAACGCTGGAACCGGAAGGCGTCACCTGAAAAACGTCACAGATCGCGACTGCAAGGCCTTCTTACGCACCCTCCCTCCAGCCGAGCGTGAAGTTACGACGTGCAGGTTTCCTAGAGGGAGACGAGCTTATTGGACAGTTCGCCGGAGTGTCCGACAAATGGCTGGAGGGACTACGACGGCTGTAGCCTAGGGTTCCATAGGTACTACAACGTATAGCAGCGAGTACGTCGCTGATGCTGCGTGCGATCAAACAACGCGGGTGATGTGACAGAGTAGCATCTCGCCCGGAAAGCAGAGGATGCGGATTCGAGACCTAATTGGCGCAAAAATTTGGTAAACAAAGTATTCTCTAACTGGTACTCCAACCCTACCTCAGGTAAGAAGAAATGCAAAAGAGCAATTGTCATAGCAAGCAAAATTCGGATGGCAACGAATATCTATGAGAAGAAACAGAAACAGAAACATCGGCCGTTTTTATATGATGCACGTAAACTTTTAAAGGTCAGGTACTGTCTGCCAATTGATAAACATGACGCAAGCAAAACGACTTGGGGTTCCAAAACTCACCACGTCGATGTTGTTTCTGAACCAGGTGATCTCAGGTGTAGGATTACCCTCTGCGGAACATGGTAGCACTACGTAGTCAGCATCGTCACGCGAGTGGAAGAACACTTCAGGAGGAGCAGACGAGACTAATCGAGGGGCTCCTGAATGACGAGACTCATTTTCTTACTTGTTCTCCATTACGCTTTCATATTTCTGAGTACATCGGCATTCTTATTTTTTCACTATCCCATTCTGTGGGTACTTATGAAACCTTATCACTCGCCACCTACATATTTCCATAAGAGAGCATTGCAGCCAAAGATTCATGGTGAATCGAATCTAAAAAAACAATTAAGGTTTAAGACAACTAAAGGCTACAACTGAGCAACAGTGGCCGGTAGCTTCCGGCTGTGGAGTACCCTACTGAATATCAGAAGCTGCAATGAATGCAGAAACACGTTTCGAGTGAATTAAATCGAGTAAAACATTAGCCGATCTTAGCGCGCTTTATTCATCCAGATTTCGCTTGTTCTGCAGAGATTACTTAATCATTTCGTGCAGATACCCTTGTTTCTCAGACTCATTCAGGATCAATTGGGAAAACTTTTTCAAGTAACATCGTTTTTTCTTCTCCTTCTTCTTCCTCGAAAGCCTCAGGAAAGAGGCAACAAATGTTTTACGGCAGAGAAGTAGCGTCGTGATCCAATTCTCAAGTTCTCGTTAGAGCATTAATTCTCAAGTTCTCGTTAGAGCATTAATTGAAGCTCAGTTTTGTGCCAACCTTAAGTAATCAATGTTGTTGTTCAGGATGAAGATTTAGCTAATCTGAAGACATGATGCTTTTCGTTCTCCAACTGCAAAACTTAATATGTATGGTTTTTGCAAGACTATTCAGTTAAACATTGCGACTCTAGGGTTATGTATAATTCGTAGTCTCGATGGGTAACACGCACAATGATTTTTGGTTTCCCATTCTTCAAAATAGGTGCATAACTTCATTATCACTTAAAAGATGGAAATTTTAAAATTGTATAAACAATGATATCCTTATTGGGACTTCTGCAGAGGGACGTGGTTGAGTGCGCGTGACGTTGCATTGTATCACATTTACAAGGGAAGGGTCTGAAGCGTATGTCTGACCAGGGGAGCGACTCATATAGGGAGAATCCTCACCCCCAATTAGAATGAAAATGTGTTATTTTTTGCCAAGTCGTTAAACCCAAGGACTAGGGGTCATAATAGGATACGGCGCATCACGAGTTTGGGGGTCTTGTACGCCCGCGATGCCCCTACCAGCAAGCGGCTTGGAGCCCAGTGGGGAATGCGGTTGCTCGTGCGAGGAAGATCGGAGGTTCGATTCCACTGCTCTGCCGCATTTTTGCACTTCAACTGACTGGTTGAGATTTGGAGGATTCCGACGTCCATACCATTTTCAGACGTTTTCTGCGCATTTCCCAGCTGTACGCTGTGGCATTCAACATGGTGATGTAAAAATGTTCAACATCAGTGATACACAGGTACAAAGTGCATGAAGAAGCACTGGGCACAATACGGGGAGCATATGAACAGGTTCTCACAGTTTGTTTCTACACATGATCCAATGACCTCAAGAAAAACCATCCTGCTCGGATTTTCAAAAAAGACCAGGATGTGACGTCGGAGGCGGTTAAAATGAGAAACGAGGTGTGTGGGTCCCGCAAATTAACCTAAACGGCATCGATACACTCTCTCCCTCATCTTTGCCTGTCACCTAGAAATCAGCGCTCTGCTGAAGGCTCTCTTAAACCTAACACCAACAATGTCCGTCGATGCTCGAGAGGGGACAAACTGCTCACGCTGAAGTGTGGCCCGCCTTTAGACAAGGAACCTTCGAGGGAAGAAATCAAGCTGGCAGAGCGGATTGGCAGAAGCACGTCAACATGAAGTTGACGAAGACGAACAGCTGGAAGTGGTGGAAGAACAAAAAGAAGGTTGAGATCCTCAAGATGAACTGATGGACGTGGAGAGGCAAGCAAGCAGAGGGCATATAACGGGTAGATTGGATTTCGGTTGCATGCTCATGACCGAGAAATCATGTCGTCGTCGCAGGTTACTCCCATATCATGACGGCAAACCGTGCTCTCCTTCTTTGAGCATGTCTTCGTCCCGCAGATGCCCGATAACTGTACTGTTATTCGGACTCATGGGCCGGCTTCTCGAATCACGTGGCGATCCAAGCTACTACATATACCCCCGAGGGAAGACGTTCAGCATTTGGAGTTCCGGCCAGATTCAGCCAACCGACATGGGCTTTTCAGTTACATGAAGTCCTTATAAAGCGATTTCACTCCCACGTTATTGTGCACGACCTTCCTTTTGATCTGCAAAAAAGGGACAACATCCTCTCCACGGCGTTCAGCTGGAAAATGCGCAGAAAATCTGAAAATGGTATAAACATCAGAATCCCCAAATCTCAGCCAGTCAGTTGAAATGCAAAAATGAAGCAGCGCAGAGGAACCAAACCCCGAACTTCGCACGAAGCAACCGCATTTCCACTGCGCTCCGAGCCACTGGCTGCAGACGCATCCGTCTGAGACCCCCAAACGCGTGCTGCTCCGTATCCCATTGTGACCCCCTACTCACTGGATTTTACGACTTGGCAAGAAAATAAACACATTTTCATACTAATCGAGGAGTGGGGATTCTCCCTATATGAATCGCTGTCCTGTTCAGACATACGCTTCAGAGCCTTCCCTTGTTAGAGAGCTATTACTTTGCAGGCTGAACTGTCCGCTTCATAGGCACGAGCATGGATGGTACAGCTGTGGAATTTGTGAGCGAAAGCTGGCACTGCAGAAGTGTTGAGAGAAGGGAATTTAAGATTGCCACTGTCTGTTGGGAAATTAAGCTGTGATTCTTGTAAACACGTGAATTTCCAAACAAACGCGCACCGTGCATACCTTATTGAATACAAAGGTGGACCTAGCATTAAGTAGGTATTAAGAACTGTACATTATGCGGATTAGGGGACAGGGCTCCCTCATAGTCACGGCTTTCTTCAATGTATAGCTCAGGGCAGGACATTGTGTTGTGGCCTGGTTTAACCCTGCACACTGGATTATGAAACTCTAGCAAGAAAACGGAATGAGAAAAGATGGCATCACCACAGTGCAGCCTTCTGCCAGGAACCCTTGGTTATCGTATTCTTCACCTGTATTCACTGCTTTCATAATTCTCGATTATATAGGTTTCCGCACTGTCACATAGTTTTTATCACACAAACGACTCGTTGCTCGACACGCACACCCAAATAAAACTCGCTTTCTACAAGTGTTCGCGAAAAGGAGTTAAGGTACGAACTAAATAAAAGGATAAAGGACGGCGTTGCTTAATCCCTTTTTGGTATGTGCCACGCAGACTACCTCCACTGAATATCGTGGAGGCTATTTGAATGCGTATTTGGCCCCAGAATGACTTGCGGCGGTCAGTCGATGAACAAGTCAGCGCATTGTCCTTCTCACATCAGACAAGTCAAGTACCAATTCACCCCAGACGGTTGGAAGGCTTGTTTGGCCTGGACGGGAAACCCGAACTTAGTATCGGGTGCACAAGACAGCCAGACCTCTCCGATTGCGCTACACGCGCCCAAAATCAAACTGTTGTCTGAAAATGTAGGTTGTAGGTTAGGTTGTCCCATAAGTCCCCGCCGTTTTTTTCAACGATTCACTGCAGATTTCGCCGGCGGTCTCTTGCATAGCGCTGCACAGCTTTCGAAAGAGAATTATTTGCTCTATCAGAAAATGTGTTGCATTTCTTTTTTCATCATGAATTTTGTCAATTTTTAGGTAGTTGAAATGAAAAGTGAAAAAGTAGCCATTTGCGCACTTGTTCTCTCCGCTTAGGTTTGTAATTTCTTGCGCAGTTTTTTACAGCACTTGGAAGACAATGTTCTGTACTACAAGAATTTGTGTTGGTCCTATTTTCTCACTTGCCCTTTATTGATTTTTAGGCCATCAAATTGGGAATTCCGACTTTTCCGTCCGAATTTTTACCAAAACTCCGGTTCTGTGGTTGGACTTTTTTGCTTGGTGTTATATGTCGTTTGGAAGAGGATGTCTTGCTCAGTAAGAATTTGTGTCGCGTTTATTGGCTCACGCTGATTTCTGTCGAATATCAACAACTGAAGAAGGAGAAGGAGCTGTTGGTGAAGACGATTTTTCTCTTTTTGGCATTTCGCTGATATTCAATAGAAATCAATAAACGCGACATATATTCTTATAGAGCAAGACATTCTCTTTCGAATGACATATAACACCAACCCAAAAAGTCCAACCACAGAGCAGGAGCTGTCGGCAAAAATAACCATCCTCCTTCGGATGTCCCAATTTGATGACCTAAAAATCAATAAAATACAAATGAGCAAATAGCACTAACACATATTCTTGTGGTACCGAACACTGTCTTTCAAGAGCTATGAAAAACTACGCAAAAAATTACAAAACTAAGCGGAGAGAACAAGTGCGCAGATGGCCACTTTTTCACTTTTCACTTCAACGACCTAAAAATTGACAAATTCACGATGAAAAAGAAGTGCAATACATTTTCTGATAGAGGAAATAATTCCCTTTCGAAAGCTATGCAGCGCTATGCAAGAGACCGCCGGCGAAATCTGCAGTGAATCGTTGAATAAAACGGCGAAGACTTATGGGACAACCTAATAGTATGATCTGATGATGAGGTACGCGAGTGTCGTATTCAACTCCATCGCTAAACGCTAAACGAAGGGTGTTGTGTGTAGACCTTCAGGCATGTTAACATGTTATCATGTCAGCTTCATTCGAATTCCGGAGAGAAATGCAGTGGACGCCTAATGTTGTAATGCAAGGACTGCATATTTTAAAAAGTAGAGGAGCGGCTTCAGGTCACTCGGTGTGCCATTTTTATCCATTACCGAACCATAATGTGTAGTAGAGAGAAAACAAAAAAATCAGTGACAATACCTGTGCTGAGTAGCATCTGTTGGATAAGCAGCGACCGTCTGCCTATACGACTTAAAGAGCACACGAACGGGAAAGCCGCTGACGACGGCACATCAATACTGAAAAATTTGAGACTATTCATAGAATTAGAATGTGTTTATGCAGCGTACCAAGACAAAGCGAAACAAGACATTTTCACTGCTACTTTATTAAGCGGAAGTTGAAGAATGTGCATTCCCTTTCAAATTGCATCGGGCCTTCAGACTTTTCTCTTGGAGACGGGCTTCGCTGAATCATACTCTTGGTTTGTTTTCCAAGCATGAGGTTGTTGGTTATTGCGGGCCCACGATTCGACACAGGTTGTATTTCTCAAATGGCTGAAAAAATTTCGAAACTTTAGACCACGCACCCATTTCGTCAGCTTGTGCTAGAAGCCTGCATTACACTATCATTTAAAAATATGTAGTTAGCTATGTATTTTTCTCGTCCATAGACTTTTTTTAGCTTTTTGACTCCGTGCTGTGTGGAAATTTCGTCACTCTTGTAATTCTTGAAGTAGTGTACTCAGTAAAGAATAAATATTCAGACTCCCTTTTCGAATTTGCTCTTGTATACACGCTTCCTCGAGGTGATAGAATTACCCTAAACATCGCTGCTTCTGAAAGACCTTCAGTACGTCATAGTAGTTACTTCAGATCCTGGCACCTCAGCATTTCAAAAATGTCCAACAATACGATTAAACGAGCAGCAGGCATGTGTAGGGTCGGTTTCACTTTCAGTCGTAGGAAATCATCACAAAGTGCTCCTCTAAAGAGAAAATGCGCAGCATTAAGGTCCCATAATCTAATGTTCCCTCGTAATACGCACGTGCTGTGTCAGAACTCACCATCAGTTGCTGGGTGAGGCGTGTGCGGACGCGACCAACATTATGCATTTTTCATACAAAATCGCATGCAGCCACGAGTGTTTTCGCAGCGGTCAAAGGAAGACTTTGAAAGCAACTGCACATCGTGGCTGACCACGCAAGGACACCAGGATGCCGAGCAGCTTTGTGCTGGGTAGTTCAAGGTGTAGTCTTCGGTTTGAGCCATGCGCACAACAGTAGAGCAATTTGGATGCGTTGACACCCACACGTGTTAGCGTAACCATCCTCTTTCTGTAGCTTCGACTACATGGAATGAGTCGTTTACTGGGCTGATAAAATTCAAAAAAGTTCTCTGGAGCTTTGACGCTCCGATAGATTGATACATCGGATAATTCAAGTGAACAACACTTCTTCCGCATCATTTGGTCTCCATTTTGTTAGACGCACTAGTGGCCATCTTTCCTATTTCGAAAATATTCTCGTGTGAAAAAAGCCATATATCAGTAACTGGTGGATGTTTATAATATCTGATTTTTAACCGCAAGGCAGATGCCATGAAGTTTACGCGAAGAAGAGCGGGTCTAAAACAAAATCCAAATTATGAAAAAGTAACGGTATATATTCCTCGGCAAACCACTCAAGCTATTCTCAAAAGAACATCTCGTCGAGGTCAGGTCAACTCATAAGCGAGGACGTGGTGGGTACAGCCAAGCGCATGCCCCTTACAAGAATAGATTATTGGAGGATTGAACAATTTCACGCTAGTACCCCTGATTTCCTGCAGTGCGCTAGACATTGCTGGAGGACGTTCTATGCTATGTTAAAGCTAGCCCTCCATCAATTCTTTATGGGGTAAATATAGTCTTTCCCCCTATGTATGTTTGCCAAATGGGTAGCACAGTCGGAGTAGACTGCTCAATCATCTGATGATTGAGCAGTTTCCGCTCATGCCAACCTAGGCTTCATCCCTCTGGGGTTCGTAATTTGAACGCACACCTGTCTTTTAAGGATAGAACACCGTACTCTCCATCGGCTGGCCATCTTATCCTCTGTTTGCGCTAAAAACCCTTTCAAATTGCCTCCACGACATCCCGTGAAGGAAGAACACGTGGAACCTCTCAGAAATGATTGATTACCGCCGTCCTTCACCTTTTTTGTCCTTTGCGTTTGCAAACGTTTAGACGAGATTCCCGAATAAATTAAGCATCACCGTAATGCGTATACTTTAAAGACACATGGATGTCATCATTTAGATTGCAAAGCGACTGGGCACGCGTAAAATACGAAATTTTATCTTCAGATTGCTGTAGTTAAAACTGATTTTCCACTTACAGTTTGTATTTGTCGCCTTCAACTCTGGCTATTGCTCTCGGGGCCTCGCCTCCTCGCCTTGATACAAGCCAAGTGCTCTCCAACAGTCCCTTGTCGAAAAGACCCTTAAAGGAGGACGTAGACGAAGGGAAAATCGGAAAGCGAGAACCCTTCATGGGCTTTTTGATAGGATCGCGTCGCGTATGATTCCGAAGAGGTTCTTACTTTCAATATTTCTGTAACGTCGTCCACTATTCCAGGACGATCGCAATCCAACAGAATGCCTCCTTCGGAAGTGCATTTGTGCTGAAAAAGAGAGCTATAGAAAACGAAGCACCTATGTAGGAACCGTGTGCGAGGCAAGTGCTTAGCTCATCTGTTATGCAAAGGCCAACAGAATTTTTAATTCAAGATCACTTTTTTGTCCCTTACGTGGACGGCAGTGTAAAAGTGATGGACCTCAGTCAATCACAGAGGTAATGGATTAAAATTGAATCAAAGTAAATTAAAAATTGATAAAAGAGTGGTTAAAAGTAAATTACGAATTAAAAATAAAAAATTAAAATAAAACGACGAAAAGTGCCGAAAACTGTGAACTGTGAAGCGAAGGGAGGCTTTATGCACATGAGTAGCTATTTATAGCAACCAATGTAAATGAATTGTTATAGATAACGAAAATTTCGAAAGCGCAATCACAGGTGAAACAAAAAGAGAAATGTCCATGTAAGGAACATGGCTCCACCAACGCAATATATTGGAATACCTCCATCAAACATTAAAAAATAGCCATAAAACTCGTTGGGTGGAAAGGTAGGGTCCGCTACCATTTTAACTTCTCTCGACGCATTTTTTCAAATGGAAGGTTTTGTGGAGAGCCTTTACACAAATAACCTCGTCAGTGTTTCTCTTTTTTCTTTTTTCTCAAAACTGTAAGTGGAAGTATCAGTCAGAAAAAATGAAGAGAATGAAAAAAATATATAGAGAAAAATCGTAATATAAAAACAGGAGAAGGATTGTAGATTACTTTGCCAAAGCTTTCTGTCTTAGAATATAGTGTTTTCCTGTAGCATCAGTGGTGCCTACTGCACCAACGTCGCTGAGAAAGTGGAACTAATCATCTAGAAGAGCAAAACCACCTCCCACACTGACCTGGGACTCGATCGATGTCAGTGGTCGAATGAAGAGCTTGATACAAGCGTCTCCTGAGGAGATCCATGACTTGGGGCAGTGCGATTCGTCTGCAAATAATGTTCATAGAGTCGACGTACACGCCCTTTCTCTTAGGTGTCTACTAAGGAGCAACCGCTCCGTATCCTACTGCTTTCACATGCAGATCCATGAAGCGGAACCACCACCATATAAAGCATCGAGGTCCGACTTTAGCTCGGTTGCTGGCCACGGCTATTATGAGCGTTTATCGCATTACGACGAGGTCATCAACTGGATCGGCCACCACGAACATCATTCAACGCGCTTAAGTCTATTACAAGCAACCTGCAATTAAGCGGTCATTACCGCACCGACAGACACTAATTAAGACGAGGAGGCACTGTCTGCCCCAGGGATTCCCCGAGAAGGATCGATCGACGGCATGCGTTGATCCCGAGAGGCACGGTTTCGAGTTGATTTGATCAGTGAAGCGGAGGGGTTCGGCCCGTGTAGCCGACAAAGGTCAAAAGCTCACACTCGACCGTCGAAGAGCTGTTGACAGAAGGCGCGCACCCAGATGACCAACGAAAACCTTCGATGGGCATCATCAGCGCTTAGGTAAACATCGGAACATCATCTACACAGGTAACCGGCTGAAAGTGGCACCAATTCTGGAGAGGATTCAGCTGATCGTATAGCCTGCACGATATCTTGTAGAAGGATAATATGTGACGTAGCCCGATAGACGAGATTAGAGCCGTCCTTTACCCTCACTTATGCTCATTACCGGTTTTATATTTTAGACTGGAGGGTTAAGCAGTGGGAGAGCAAAGTGGAACCCTGACTTCAAAAGATTCATGAAGAAAGGTAATCTCTCTGAAATTTTTTTTAGCATTTTCGCGTCAAATTGAACACACTTCTGTACAAAATTGATGCTTCTAAAATTAAAGTGAACGTCTTTCATAACAACACGAGCTTCTTACAGGTTAAACTACAGACTCTCCATGATGGTTTGAACAATATCTGTTCAAGGAAAACTTGGTATTATTCTCTTTGAAATTTTTAAGCTTAGCTGTCATAATGAGTGCAACAATTTTACAAATAATTTATTAAAAAAACAAATTAAATTTTTGTTGTATCGTTTGCATACGTAATACTCCATGCAAACAGAAATTTTGCCAGACATCGAATAGAAATCGTGCTGCCCTGAGCATGGCACAGTCTCTTCTTTTGGCCCGAAGAATGGTTGTTTCCTGCTGTTTAAAACAAAATGCAAAGCATTGTTTTTCCTCAAAAAAGTGCGAATTTTACCAAATTTCAAACAATGTGTTCAATTATTGAGTAGATGAATTAAAACCTCAAAGAAAGTCAAGCCAAAATTTTCCTTGAGCAAAAAACTATCCTAACCTTTTTAAAGAGTCTCTATGTAGTTTAGTGTAAAAGAAGCTCGCTATGCTTTGGAGAAGGTTCAACACGATTTCAAAAGCTTTAGGCTTGTTTAGAAGGGTGTACAATTTGATGTGAAAGTGGTATGTGTTAGTGCTCTGACTACAGATGTTATACATGACAGGAGCACCGAACCAAGAAAAAGCTTCTAGAAATTGATAGTCCAGAGGTAACCTTACACGAAATGTAGGTCACATAATACTATTAAATATTCAAGACGACGAAACGCACTTGTGTTGCTTAGACTTAGACTAAGGATATTCTCTATGCCTGATGTGGCATTACACCGCTGTATAATTACGTTTGTCTGTCCCTGACGATTGGGCCTTAAATAATTGCCACGGCGTATGGCAGCCGGTTCTGTTCAAGAAGTTTGTCATGAGGTGCTTTCACGAAGTTTAACTACATGCGGTGTACTGCAAATTTCACTGTGTACGAAAACTACTGTGATAATCGAGGACTGCCGTAGGGGCTGAGGTATATCAAACGAAGTCCGGACCAAGATGTTTCGGCCAACCTTATCTTTCTTTCGCTCAGCAGTTGAGTCTTTCTTAAAATTACACTTATCTCAGACAAGAAAGAGCAAACTGTGAGAACCCTACGCAACCCCGAAAGGGGCATGCGCGAGAAACTGCTTTAGGCGTGCCGAAGGACTTGCAGGACTGAGAAATAAATATGTTGGATGTGCCAGTAAGGTTTTTAATGTGGGTGTTCTCCTACAAACTTGACATTGGAGAACTTTAATGGGAGTTTGCCTCTTCGAAATATGTTAGGCAACATAGAGAGTTTCATTATAAATTAGTTAGGACTAGCCAATTCTAAGGGATAGGAAGACTCCATACGACTGAGCTTATCTATTCCGAGCTTTCTGTCCACGGGAGGTTGCAGCCGTGGTGAGATGTGGATTTGTCAGCTTCGGACTTCTTAGGACCCGTGGAAATGATTAATCGCAGCTGGCAGCGCATTACAACGATCATTTGCACTAGGTCGTCAGCGGTGGCGACCCTTGTCACCTTGGGTGACAAGCTGGTGACATGGCTCTGACCGCTGCGCTAACGTTGAACTGACGACGCACCTCACAATGACTGATTAGAGCAGCCGTTCCTGGACACCCTCGAAATGTCGAGTCGTCGAGAAGCGCCCCTTTAATCGTTTTGTGGACTGCCTTTGTGAAGCGGAGAGAAAGGCACTCAACTGAGGAGGAAGCCTCGTTAGCTGATTTTCGTCGTTACTGAGCATTCTGCGGGGAAAGCTGTGAGATCGAGTAATTGTATAAAGCGAATGGAATTTCGAGTCGACAGCTTTAAGGAAGACAACGACCTGCACTTACCAATGAAGCACAGCGAAGTATCTGTGAATAACAGAAGAACGAAGGCGAGACTGACGTGCGCGATTACGGTCATCGCATCGCTCAACGGGATGTTCAGCGATGTTCGTTCCTGTGGACGCCGGCAGAATCGCCAGTGTGCCGCAGCTGATGCTCGGTACTCTCTTCCACTGAACTCGCTTCCACACTGGAAAACAGGATGCTTGTCGTCAGCATAATTTCTGCCGCCTCGCTGCCTCATCCCTTGCGAGCAACAGATACTACATAGCAGCGAAGGCGAGAAAAAGCGAAGTCATCGGATACATTCAGCAGGAAAGAGAGGCGCTCATCTCAGAGGAGAGTTCGTGAGAAACGGCGATAAAAGCATTCAGGCAGAGAACAATTGGAAAAGCCGCAGTTGCAGAAACTAAAAGTAGGTAAAATAGAAGAAGCTATTAGACAAACTCACAAGTAAAGAAACACCTTCGAATTTTTTGTTTGTATTGGTTTGGAGCAATGCTAAAAACTACATTGTATTGCAAAGTGCGGGATTGTTACAAGATAGCACTCCATGGTATAAAAGGTCCCATTTTGGATTTTGTGATTTTCAAGAAAAGTAGTTGGACTGCTTCACCACTAGGCTCGAGCGCAAGTTGTTCCAGCGACGCTCCTTAAGTCGAAGAATCTCGGCTTAATGACAATCCCACATTCACTGTATTTCACTGATATGGCACCCCAGGATTATCACCTTTTCAGTGGGATGAGGTCACTCCTGTCAGGCATGCACCTTGAAAAGCAGGAACTCAGCCAATCGTTTGAAATCAGCACAATTGCTTTCCTCAAGTTACGGGATCTCATCATTTCCTCTTCACTGGGTTGATTTTATTGAACGTGATGTGTGCATATTTTGGAGCCAAACTGATTAATAAACAAGGTAATGACAAATAACACAGTAGGTGGTACACCTTTTCTTAATAGACAACCGAATAGGAAAGGAAGCCCCAGTTTTTTTGGGCAAAGAATATGTAATTGGTGATGCTCATCTCGATTCCGTTAAAAAAAAGAGTTGGTGGGTAGAACAAAATGAATTATCTCGCACTGAAATATTTGACTTAGGCAGCCCTTTAATACTGTCGTCTTCTCACTTAAAAAGTTTATAACATCCTTTAATAATAATAATTTGTTAAGACGTATAAGACAGTCGTGAGAGAAGTGAACAATGAAACAAAAACAATGAAACACAAACCTGAGAAAAGGAAAACGGTTACATGTACTATCGCTTTAAGTATCAAAAAAACAGATAGTCAAAGTTGTGAAGTAGATGATACACGAGAAGTAGACTTTAAAAATTAAGGATACTTTTCAAGGAGAGTCGCTTGAAAGCAACAAAATTGGCTGAGGAGCGGCTTATCCCAGATCTTAGGGAGATAAATGTTTTTTGTTGTATTTTGCAAAATAATTATGCAAAATCGAAGTAAATCACATCATAGGCCTTTTTATCATCCACAAACGCGTCCAATGTTTTTATATATTTTTTTATATTTTTCTTTGAATATTTTTTACTTGTTGTCGTTTCCACGGTTAAATCTTATCCACAGCAGTTCTAACTTACAAGGTAGATGCAAATGTGGAATAATTTTGCGGAAAGTTGAAGTTATATTATTCTGTTGTATGCCTAGGCGGGCCTGCGAACAACCTCAAAATGGCACCATTCAGTGGAAATAGGGAAAATTGGATGAAGTAGGAAACTGTTGGCTAAAACTCAAATAAATTCAAGAGTACAAGAGCATGTGGTAGACAGGCCATTCAACGCTTTAGGGAGTAGGAGAGGAATGAACGGATTGCTGTTTACTTTAGTCTTCTATAGGGAGGTTCCAAACACACCGGCGCAGCAGGGTTGTTTTCTACACATTTTCCAGCCGTTCCTTTCTATAGCCTTCTTTGCACTGTATATTCAGTTCGCAAATACCCTGCAAAAAGGACAGCTAAGCATTACCGCGAGTAATTTCCATGACAAATTTTGCTGTTCAAAAATAATTGAGCAGGAACGTAGGAGTTGAGTCAGAAATATTGATTATCATTCGGCAGACAACTGTTTTAGCTCAAAGGAACTACTTCAGAGTTCGTTCTGCGGCATCCACCAAGAGAAAAAAAACTGGATTTGATGCAAATAAGAGGAGAAAACTCAATGTTGCATTAGAAAAAGGAAAAGGCAAGCATTGTTCCGTGCTGACAGTGCTGTTCTACTCCTGCCTTTATCGTCAGACCAGTGACGACTTTGAGAAATCCTATGGAAAAAAAGTAGAAGTTGAAGTTGAAGTTAAAGTGAACCAATCATAATAAACTGGAAAGCAGCTGATTACTTGTTAACCTTGCATGCTCTTAAAAACATATGCACGAAAAACATGAACATCATCTAACACCAAGATGCGCGAACACCAAAAATTTGAAAAAAACTGCGAGATTTAGAAAAAGAATTGGAAAACGCTTAAGTACATAGAGCCTCCAAAAAACCAAGAATTTTACGGCAAAAACATTATTTTCGTTGCTTTCGTTCATCTTTTTTCGCAGAGCGTGCAGTAAGAGGAAAGGGATGGCGAATATTGAGTACAATAATAAAAACACTGCTGGAGAAAAAACTAATTGACCTTTTCGTAATCCGCAAAATTCGTAGGGAAAATTGTATATCAAACCAACAAAATTCTTTGCAACGAATCTTGAAGAAATAGAAAAGGAATAGGTTGCTACACATACCGTTAGCTACAACGCAGACAAGACAAGGCTGAACCATCAATTACAGATTTTATTTCTACGTTATTTTATTTTCCAATACACAATACAACAAGTGCGCCATAAAGCGCACAAATACGCAGGAGGAGAAAAAGAGGAAAACGAAAGGCTTGCATTCTTCTTTTTTTCAGTGTTGATGCGTGAGTTCGTGCTCGCTGTAAAGAAATGAATATCAACGTTACGTCCTCGCTAGGATGCATTTTACGACTGCGTAGACATCTTGCTAAGGCGGTTAAGCGATTATTATAGCTTTTTTAAAACAAGTTCCAATCAAGAAATTTCATTGATTTATCCATCAATTCGCTGGTCCACCCGTGACCGAAGCATTCTGCTGAGAACCAATATACAGCAGGGAACAATAACAAGAACACAAAATAAGACGCGATTTTTTCAGACAGTGGTCTATAATATTGCTGTAAGCGCAGAAGCTGGTCATAGGCTGAGAATCACCGCTGGTAGGATCACAGTTTCTTTGAGGTGTTCGTCTCCAAAATTTGGTAAAGAATGTGTTAACGGGTAGAAAAAAGAACAACTTGTAGGGCAGCGTTGAATGGCATCGAATGTAATAGCTAACCCCGAAGGGAATAGATTGAATATATGAGAAACATGGAGTGGAAGCTGGCGCTAAAAAACTAGGTGTGTGTGGGGTGCCATAATATTCGAGCACGAGCTAATTGGAAGTGACGAAGGCGACCTAGCGGAGGGCTGTTTTACTGTCAAACGTTATGAACACGCACGACGCATAAATTCCATCGCTTTCTTTGATCATACAACTTGCAGTGAATGAAGGCCTTGCTTGTGTACGTCTAAGGCCGTTTCAACCGGCCTCCTCATCGCTCGAAGGTGAATTAAATTTGCGATCCTATTGCGATGAGTGAATTGGCATCAAACTTTGTCGAGGAATATGAACATTGAGCTCTCTTACCGCAGCTTAGGCTTTTCAGATAATCTTTCACAGTGGGCAAAGATGTTTAGTTTGCTTGACACGCCCAATAGGTTCCCTTCAACCTTTGTGATAGTGCTCCATGTCTGACTAATAATGTCGGTAACAATTCTCATACCGACATTGTCCCATGTTTTACAAGGCTTCTTCTTTGATAATCAGACATTAGAGCTCTCACACATGTGCAAACCTTTCACATGTAAAAAATGGCTTGATCAATCCTACATAGTCAAGATATCGTACAGCTAGTAATATTTTCAGTTAAAATGGCAAAATCACAATACGGTCTATAACATCGGCGTTTACTGAAGAGCAGGGTTTGGTAAATAATAAACAATTATAATATTTAGGCGTCTCTATTCCATTTTATGATGGAACCACGAAGGTGGATATGTAGTTCAAATTGTGTATAGATCAACCGACTCTTATTAAAAGACTTGCCATTGTTGATACGGCTGGGGGTTACCTCCTAGTACAGACTTTAACTGGCAGGTTTGTTTTTGTTTTTGTGCCAGTTATTAAGGAAATAATGCTCCTTACCAAGAGTTACTTACTCGAAAGGTTTTGAACAATTTTCAACTTCATAAAAGGAAAACTGGTCGAAGCGCTAACCGCATTAGAGACTCTCCACAAAAATCTGGGTAGGTAAAAAAAGAACGAGTGCATGTATGCATCAAACTGTGTTCATGTTTGAAGAATTTGAATTCGAAGACGATCGAAGTTCCCAGAAACTTCGTTTAAATATTAGCCAAAGTCCGAACCTTGTTCTTCGATGCTATTGTTTTTATTAGTTCGGCTCTCAACGCACATAATAGAGAACTTAAAACTATGAGCATTAAGAAAAGAGCTTTCCGTCAATATTTAAAAGAAAAAAGTTTAAATTCGCTTTAGGCAAAAAGTATGATTTGAAAAACGGCACGTTTTTTGCTTGTTGCAAACGTCCCTTATCAAGCCGCAGTTTTTATTTTGTATATGCATTCAGCACCAGCTGCTTAAAGAAAATTAGCTCCGATTCATAAAACACAAGCACGAATGAATAGTTTAGATAAAGGCTTGAACAAAGGAAAATCAGTTTTTCAGAACACAGAAGGGTTCAAAACCCGTAGAAAAATAATAGTGCCGACTTTAGCTGAAGCAGCCACCCGTAAACCGTTGCATTTACGCTGATAACCATGAGAATAAAAGAGGCTTTGCTCGGTTTAGTGGCATCTCAGAAGGGAATTGAGAAGGAGGGTGGGTGTGATGCTCGTTGGTAGTATGTCGTCGCAGCACTAATCCTTTCCCTGAGCACGAATAGTCCCGGCGCTAAGCGTGGGGATTAAGGAGCAATATAAATCAAAAAGGGACAACGAGCAGCAGCATCCGCTGAGGACCACTCGAGGACAAGAGATCACCGGACTAGCACAACTGGCGCGCCACGGACACAACCAGATGCAGTAGCCGTGAGAAGGCCGGGACCGTGCGGCTGGCGGTCAGCGGCGGCCATGTGGGCGCTCCGCCCTCACGCCCTGGACCACCGGACCCGAAAGGCAGCGGCTTCATCCTGACGAAGCTCCGTAGAAACTTTGTGGATGGAAGACGATCGAATGGACGGCGAGGTCGACAAGGAAGGTGGCGGAAAAGACTCGTCAGACACATACGCGGGACTGATTAGGGCCAAATATGAGGGCAGGGATCCTCACAAATGGCTGCCATCAAAGGGCGATTCGATGGAATGGCAGTGTGCCCCATTAAGCTTTCGTGAATTATCCCCCAGTCCCTCATCTGGTACTCGTATAATTCAAACAAACCGTTTTTGAAGGGGTTTCCCAACGTTGTTTGGTACAATTTGGTGTTTGTAAATTGAAAGAAATTGTTTATCGACGGTTTACTACACACGAATGAATTTTCTTTCGAAGGGGTCAGGTCAACCAAAAGCCATCCATCATCCATCGAAGCGGTAGCAGACCCGTTTGGAAAGAATAAAATATTAACTTAACTTAATTTTACATTTTCCATTTGTACATTTTACATTTTTTGAATTTTACATTTTTACAATTTTTTGTATCGCAATGAAAAAAAAAGAGAACTTTTCAAATGAATAGTTGTTGTTTTATATATAAAATTGTGGGAAACATGGTGTGCTTTTTTATTTTCGTTTATAACATTTAGTTGTTAGTATTAGCTTGCTGAAAAGGTCTTGCACCAAAAATTTGGAGAATTTTTCAAGATTTAACAGTAACTTCCAAGGACTGTTTGGTGCCGCCTAGTTGTAGCAGAAACACTTCAGAATATTTCGCATGCGTGGCAATTTGCTTCTGAGAACATATAAATACTACGACTGCAGTGAAGACTGACTCCGAGACTCGGGCACGCGACTAACTATCGCTTGTTCGTCTTCATAATAAGGACTTTCTCGAGAATGTCGTCACGGGAGGTGAATCCTGGGTCTTCCCCGTTAACCATACTCGGAGGACCCAGTGGCTCCCTCAAGGAGAACCACAACCTCAAGGCGGAAATCCGCCAGAGAAAGGTAATGCTGTGTTGTTGATGGGATTCTCAAGGAGTACTCTATCATGAGCTCCTTGACGACGGCACTGAAGTAACAGTGAACATCTACATTACACAGCTGCAGAAGCTGAGCGAGACCATGTCTCGCAAACGGCAAGGGCGGAGGAATGCTTACCTTCTTCACAACAATGGTCGCCCCCACGTTGCAAGGTTGTCTCGCCAGAAGTTGCAAGAACTTAGGTGGGGAGATCTCTCTCCGTATTCACCAGGTCTTGCGCCATCGGACCACCACCTCTTTCTATCTTTAAAGCAACATCTGCTTCCACGACCGAACCGAACTGGAATTCGAGGTGGTGCAATCCTTCGAGTCACAGCCGACTTCATTTTGAAAGAAAGAATTTCGTGATCTCCCCATCAGTTGGCAGAAGGTTGTAGATGTAAATGGTGGTTACTTTGTAGATTGAAGTCGCTCACAAAAGAAGCACTGAACTTTTGAAAAAAATTCTGTGGTCTGGTCGCTGTGGTGCAAGACTTTTTCACCAACCTAATACATAAGTAAAAACACAATAGTATTTTACCCTGAACTGTTCGAAGGACTAGTTTAATTAGTTACCTTCTTCACTGATGAGTATCCGGGTAAATAATTTGAAACATGTTTTGAATGAAGGTACATACAGATAAAATAAAACATGCCTAATGTTGTTGTTAGTCATCACTGTTTTTTGCTTTTGGTTGGTATTGTCTTCTGGTTGTTGTGGCATTGAGTTTTATGCTGTTGAAGAACTGTGTGATTTTGTTTGCGCCTGATTCTATTTTTCTGACCACCGCGAGCCATTGTAGGAGCCAAATACAGGTGCAGATTTTGCCTCCTCTACACACACCCCGTAGAAGTGGAATGCATGGCACATTCCCGAAAGGTATTGATTAACGGCGTCCTTTATCCTTCTCATCTCAGCGTTGCAACGACTGCCTTTTCCCCTCACGCTACCGATAATTCCATCCTAGTTGTCGCAACGATACGGGAGCATTCGCTATCCAGGCCGTAGGCGAGGAGGTGAGAAAAATGAGTTGCACTCGAGGCTTGAAGTCCTGCATCTAATTCGACAGAATCAGGGACTTTTGTGCATGATCCGAAACAGATGCTTTTACGAAGAAGTCATGCAGCTACGCTGTGCAAAGATGATATGGTTCTTGCTCCACAAAAATCAATCTCATTTTGCCGTTGGGTTTGTATGAAAATAAAAGCGTTCTTTCAATGTGCAGTGTTCTGCTTAAAGCTTTCTTTCTTCTTTGCTTACCTCCTTATTTCTTTCTATTCGCGTGCATCTCCTCGTACCGTTTTGCAACTTTGTTATCTTTCATTTTTATCACTGTGCGGCATTATGTTTTTGCTTCTAATTCTCCTTTCTCTATGTATTATTTTCTCTTCTCTTCTTCAATGAAGAGCCGCGAAAAGAGCATAAAACCGGGGTTCGTCTAAGTAGAGTAGCAAAGCGAAAGTTTTGCTTCTTAGATATTCAAAGCAAATTTTCTTTTCATCTTCAGATATCTAAGACTTTTCTTTTTCTCTTAGATTGTAACGAAATGCCATGTCCTATGAAGCGGAGAAAGTTTTAGCTTTTCATCAATTTACGCAATTGTGGATTGGTCCAGAACGTTACGTGGGACATCTACCGTACACAGACGCAGTACATTTTGCAATATTTTCAACCTTCGTTCATTTTAACGCACGTTTTTTGACTAGAAATTTTGCGCAGCCCGGTCAAATTGGAAGCTAACCCGGTCAAATTCCTTTGAAAATTAACCGATATGTGCTTGAGAATGACCAATACAATTCGTCTGTTTGATACTTCCGCGCTTCGTAGAATTTGCAATACAGTATAAAAGGGCTGCGATTCAAGAACTTCAGTATGACGGATCGAAAGCATTTGTGTTCGTTGCGAGAGTAGAGCTTTTGTGTTACCATCCGCCCGCCTTATCTGGGGATGATGAGTTTCTCTGGATTAGTGGACAATCTTGATCTCTACAAACTTCCACTGTTAGCTAGTCCTTCAGAGTTAATTGTAGTCTTCGCGATCAACTCCCTGGGTTCGAAAAAGCGTGGATGGCGAGCTATGTGCTTGACCCGCTGACTGCAGGATAGGCAAACAATCCGGAAAAGCCCACGACAGCCGCTCGTCCTCGCCCATGCCTAAGACCCCAGCGGATTTATGTGAGACCGGCGTAATCCAGGAAGGGTAGTGGCCGGTATTGAGTGACAGTTTCGGCGCCCGGCGCCAGAGATAAAAGCAGCTCCAGATGGCTGCCTCTCCTCGACCGCATGGGCTTGCGTCAGCGCTGTTATCCCGCCGAAGGGTGGAGGTGGATGCCAAAGACGAGACAAATCTCCTTGGAAAGACAGCTGTCTGTCAAAAGGCGGCTGAGAGGCTCCAGAAGGACAAGGATTGAACGAATTTCTAGAAAAGCACAGTATCTAAGCTAACCGTTACAAGAATTTCGGAAATCTACTGATTACTATGTCCACTCATATTTCAAGTCGTTTTGTCGACAAAAATTGTAAGATGGGAGAAATTTAGGGATCGTCTGGCAGAAAATTTCTCTTCTATCTACCATAATACTGTAACAATTGATGGAATTCGAAGCGCAAGATGCCGGGATAAAGCTACTGTAAGTTCATATCACGAATTTTTTAAACACGGAATTCAAATTCGAAAAAAGATGCATGTATGGAACGGGTGCACTGCTAGCAAAGAGCGTGTCAATTGTGGGAGCTAATGAGTATCCTCTGTATCCCATTTCGAAAAGACCAAGACCATTAGAAATCTACTGCCTCTATATTGAAGTTCACCAATCATAACCTTTTCACCCATCGAGGATGAGATGCTCCCATTGTGGCTAACCATCAGAAAGGTCATTTGGAAGACCTATTTTTGCTCTCCTCGGTCAGTCGGAGGCATGCGTGTTCTTGAGTATGCGGATCGCGTGTCGAATGAGTTTGGCGTGGAAAACTGTGGTCTCTCACCCGAGCGAACCGCTCTACCCCAGTGAGCAGTTTGTTACTAAGATCCAAAGGCCTAAAAATAAGTTTTTCAAATAGCCCAGGTGGCCTTCAAAAATGAACACAATATCGGCGGAGCTCTCTCTGATGTACTCGAAAGCCTGTCACTCATGCCGCGAATATTCTGCACTTTATCTCAGTTCTCAAAACATCGGTGAGCTTTGTCAGCGTTCTCCTCAATGTGGGATGTAGATTCCTAGTTGAGAGGCCTAAAAATAACCCTTTCTGTTTCGATGTATTTAAGTTTCAGCACAACATATTAAAAAGCCGTTTAGCGGATTTTAATATGTAGCAGTTTGTGTCAGAGCACTAAGGAAGCAACTTGCTCAACGGAGCGAAATTCTGCTATATAGAATATTCGGACAGACATTCGCAAACACATTTGCGCTATGTTTGTTTGTGAATGTTTTCATTTTCTGATGTACCTTGCTGATTGAAGAGGGCCGAGCAAGACTGTATCTCGCGAATAGTATCGATACCAAATCATCCAGGTGATCGGAAAACATTATTAGCAGAAAGGCAAGATCCATTTTATCCTTCAGACCCCACCTCTCATAGGGATGATCGACTCAAAATGCGGTTCTAAAATCACAAATGATTATCATCTACAGGGAGTTCGAGTTTTTTGAAAAAGACCTTGCTAATAGGAAGACGAACTATGGCCTGAAGCCGACTACGTTGGATAAAAATTTAGTATTTTCTGCAGAGCTCCGATAAGTATTTTAGCGCAGAGAGAACCTACCATTACATGAACTGGAGAGGACATGCAGAGAAAAAGGCTTTTACCACAGAGATATGGGGATTAGAGAACTAGACCCAGACATACAAATGCGCTGATACTTGTACATAAGTATGAACGAGCCTAAAAAGTTGTATGCAGTCAGGAAGCGAATTTATCCTTTTGCAAGTATCAGAAACGTAATGTAAGGCATCCAGAAGGTTTGTGGCTTTCAAGCAAGTACCAGCCTCGAGCACAATGAAACGTGGTGATTTCAATGGGACAGAATGGGTCTTCCGTTGAGGTGAGCTGATGGAGCACCTCTACGTGATCGAAAACACTGCTGAACGTTAAGCGCAGACACTCGGTGATTATGCGCAACCCCACACAGAATAGCCTTAGGTTGCAGTTGAAATTTCCACAATGACAGCGATCTTAAGTAAGTAATTCAAGGGGAACCAATAATGGGTGTAGGCGCGACAACGATGTAGACATATATAGCATTCGAAATCTTGGAAGTCAGTTAACATAAACACCCTCGTTGCCAGCCGATGAAAAAGTCAGCGTTTTGTTCTTTCAAGGCAACCCTGCTACCAATTCTCAGACCTCGGAGTGATGAAACACACGTTTTGCCTGGATAGGAATCCCGAAAACCCTCAGTTAGGACAGCTGACAGCGCCGCACATTCCCCGATTGCTCAAAATTAAACATAAAGAGAAAAATTTTAAAATTATTGGTCAGGAAATTGAAAAGAATGGAGTTTAATTGCTTAAGAAGTGATGTAGGGCATTCAATCCTTGTACTATTTGGTTATATTTCTGTTGAGTTGTTAAGAAAAGGCAGGGCTCCACAAAAATGTTTTTGAGTATGGCGGATGTTACTGAAAGTACATGTTTCTTTTTCTTTTTCATCCCACTTGAAGAAAAGTCAGACTAGAACGCCGAAACAAAAGGAATAATGGAACAGCACGTTGGATGCAAAGCGGACGTTTAATTTATTGTTCTCGAGCTATTCGTACGGCTTTCATCAGAGTGCGCAAGACGAGAGTTTGTACATTAGGGAGCTCCAGTAAAAGTCCACCTAATTAGGTTAATTCAAAAGCAATAGATGCACCAAAACCACATTATCGCTGAGGTGACAGCAAGCAAGTGTCTTCAGAGCTGGACGAACCATGACGGTTTCCACGGGAAGTGCACAGTAATGTCAAGGAATGGCATTCAAAGACAAGGTGCTAGATATATTGGCATTTATGTTCGCATTCATATCATCTCCACTCGCTGATGCAGATGTACATAAGTATGACTGCGTAAGGGACGTGAGATGGATCACTCACAAGAACTGCGGCTCGGTTGCACATTCGACGAAAGCCTACGTTACCGAGGTAGATCAGCTGGTTCATTTATTTGTAAATACAAGATAATATGCGATTAATGAAAGGGATGAGAGACATTTATTGATGATTGTACATGGCTGCATGCAGACGGTGAATCAACGCAGTCATAGCGGTTCCCGCCCAACCAAACCAACCCACACGGAATCGGTCAATCGGAACCAGACCTGTCTGGAAAGGATGAAAGACTGATTGTCCATATGCTGTCCACCCTAATTCATTCTGTAGGCATTGTGTGTAGAATACGCTTTCAAATTTTCTTCGCGACGTCTCGTGGATACAGAATGCGTGACGCGTCCCAAAATGGACTGAATACGTCATCTTTTATTCTTATCCTTGTGATGCGCTACATATCATGAAATGTTGTATCAAAGAGATTTTCCTTAAAATGGGAGGCAACGTGTCCATGAAAATCAAAAAAAATATAGGATTAATATTTTTAGTTTATTTGTCAAGTAACGAAATAGAATAAAGCTGCCTACCAAGGCAGATCTGCAGAGCAGATCAGATTGAAGGTCTGTATGTGATACCCGCACGTCCCTCTCGACAGGACATATCGTTACTTCGTTATAGTGTCGTTTCCATACAATTTTATGTGTACCACTTAACTGCTACATCGGCGCTGATATTAGTGTCAGTAGGATATTCCAGTGAATTTATACTTGACAAAACAGCAAATTTAACGGATGCTTAAGATCAGAAGGAATTTGGCTTGTCCCTTCAAATCGTCTTTTTCGTCAATGTTATGAACATGAAAAAAGTGGAAAGCTCCCCACTATACCACGGGGAAAGGCCGTAGAGGCTGCTCTGGAAACTAATACGTGCTGGAGCAGTGGCAGTGGCAGCAGCAGCAGCAGTCAGCTCTGCTAAGCAGACGTTGACATAATTATGTACTCGCTGAGCGATGTGCCCTTTAATATTCGGCTTTATGCTCTCGCCGCTACTCATAGAGAGTGGGCGTGGACGGGGAAAATAGCCGTCAGCGCCCGCTACGTCAAGCGTGTTTCGGAACGGAAAAACGTGCTGAATTGTGAAAGAAAAAATGACGGAAATTTTAACGGTTTTTCAGTGAGCTTGGCAAATAATTCCAGTCGGACAATTTGTTTTTTAGGTGGCTGGGTGCACATCTGCCTTTGCATGCGCTCGGACAAAGAGGCTTTGTGTGGATCCATGCCGCGTATTTGGCATTCCAGGCTATTACGACAGAAGGCACGTACCGTCTAAAGGAGATGCGTTTCGGAAAATCTCTGTAAGCAATGCGTTAAAATAGTGAGCGAAGAGGTATCGTATCTGCTAAAAGTGAAGTGAAGTTATTTTAGATGGATGTTTAGCTGCTCTTGCGCCAGGCGAAGGAAAGGTGAAATAAACTTGCTGAGGCGGTGCCCGATCATGCCTTCCCCCTTTGGCCGAAGCACTGATTTCCACTGCAGACGGCGTTATTCAATCTCTTTTGGTATTTTTTCTTTTGGGAAGGATGCAGGAAAATGAATGGAGTTTTTAAGAGAAGCAAGACTTGAAGCAATCATTAAGCATAAGTATGAAAGATAGCGGACGGAAAGTTTAAGAGATAACGGAAGAGTAAATCTTTTAGGGAGCGTCATGTATTTTACTTCTACGTTTTATCGTAGGGACCATTTGAATGACTATCAGGCCTATACAATGTCTTTTGAAACTAAATTGATGGCTGTAGAACATGATAGAACAGTCGGTGTTTTATTGTGTTGAGACGTCTGGTACCGACTCCCGATCCCAGAGAGATAGACGACTTGGTTGGCCCGGCCAAACTTGGAATCGGGTCACGCGACAGCCGGCGCGTCTTCCTCCTGCCCTACCACGTGCCTATCGAAAAGGCATTGCAGAAATAAAAGGGCATTTTTTCCACATTGGTACTTTATTTTGTGCCCTACGATAACTATTCGCAACATTTCTGGCACAAAAATAGATTCGCACAATGATTATCTCTGATGAACATAAAGGATAAGGATAAAGGACGGCGTCACTCAATCCTTTCTGGGATGCGCCAGCGCATTCTACTTCTACGGGATGTCGTGGAGGCGACATGAATGCCTATTTGGCCATACAATGACTTGCGGTGGCCAGCCGATGAACAAGTCAGCGCGCTGTCCTTCCCAGACAAGTCTGGTACCAATTCACCGACCCCGGAGGGATGGAAGGCTTGGTTGGCCTGGGCGGGAAATCCGAACCAGGAACCTGGTATCGGGTGCACGCGACAGTCGCGCCTCCTCCGACTGCGCTACACGCGCCCTCTCTGATGAACATACACTACGAAAACACTGTGCAAAGTGAGTTTGGGTAAAAGCGAATTGGGACAGGAATACAAGCTATGAAAAAAGAGCATTTGGCTCATATTTAATGCTTTTCAAGCTTGAGCTATAGCTTTAGTCTAACTCATCAAAAATATCGACAAACTAATTTGCAAAAATCAAAAAGGTAAAAAATCTAAGGGCTGGTTAGACAACAGAGCACTTCATTTGCGTCGTGTTCAGCAGACGAAGTCTGATGCAGGAAAAGCCGAGCGCGACATGGCTTCTCGGAGTTCGTCGGAACTTTGGCTCAGAAGGCGCAGTGCGTCGCTAATAAAGTTATGGGGAGTATTAATTGACTTTGGGAGGAGAGTGTCGTCGACAAAGCTGCGCGGCTGTTTGCGCTCTTGCCTAACGCTGTGAAACAAAGGCGCGAATGTAACGCGGTATTGCCGAGTGATCTGTTTGACTTGGATGCCGGTGGATGAATGGGGCACAGAGCTACTCTTCCTCTGAGAGCGAGAGGAATGCGGAAGAGGGGGCCTGGCAACAGTCCAGTGAGTGAGAAAGTGTGCAAAATGGCGTTTTAACAAAACAGACTCCAAGTCGAAAGGAATATCAACACATTAAGGTAGGATAGGGTCACGGCATCCTCTTTATTGTCTTTCAAGGGAGCAAAAACCTTCTAGCACAACAACTGAAGCGGAACTTGTCAAGACTGCTTGGGACCGAGGAATGGAAAAGAAATTGCTTCAATTCAATCGTGTTTTTCGAATCAGTCTTCATATGTAGTGCCAATTTACAACTAGTATAAGCAGTGGTATACTTACAAGTTATTATTAGGTTATAGGAACCATCTCTATCTGAAGATTATCTTCCATTCGAAGACAAGGATATCAAATTTACTTCGGAAGTTGCTAAATAAACATTACGTGCTCTACGCACCATACGCATATGATTTGGTCACTTTTTCCACCTTGCACATCCTTACGACTCTATTATCCCGAAATCTCTCACATATACATAATGGCACAAAAATGATTTTTTACCAAGAAAACAAGAGTTTATTCAACTGCCCTTTGGTACACTTCTTCCCAAACATGCATATTCGTCTAAGATCTCTTACCTCCTATTAAGGTTTCGAATGGTTCAAAGGACTATCAAGGCCTGCTGACGGAAATGCTTCTGAAGGATACTTGGGCAGACATCGGCACTCAATCGCAGGTGACTCTCCAAGCCATTGTTTGTTTTTCATTACGATCACTTATACTGCCACGAAATTCGAGTACACCCGTTGAAGTTGCAGGCATCCTCACGCTGCGCTTCACAACCACGTATATGTTATGACTTTAAAGTTCCTATTGCTTTAAAGGGTTTTTCTCAGCATTCAGTCAGGATATGTATTTTATGCTCTGCAGAATTCCAGCCTACAACTTGTGTTGTGCTACCAAGATAGTGCAAAGAGCAAATCAGACCTTGTTTCTATGAGAAACAAGGCATTGTTTCTTACGACTGCATAAGATAATGCGGTTTAAAGTGTAAGATTTATCATGGGGAGTTCACAAGTGCTTAGAAACTGATGAGCTGACCTGATGTGATTTGCTGAGCGCTATGAAAAAAAATCTAATTGCTGGGAATGATTTCCATATAGTTCATAGAGCTCTCCGCTATGTGTGGTTTCGATTGGAATTTCGTTGACTTCTTTAGTGTGAGAAAGTCTTTAAAAAAGAAGAATAACTTTCGTTCAGGAGCACGTTCGCTCCCTTATATAAGAAGTCAGCTCTAACTACGTTCCTAAGAAAGGTTGTTGAGCCCGAAACTTCGACTCTACAAAAAAGTAAACTTCATGATTACCCTTGCCGTCTATCGCTACTGTGTACTAGAAAGACCTGGACTACGTTGCTTAATCGAACAATAAATTCGCTTTTAATATCGACAACTCTTTTCAGATTTCACGCCACTGCTACCGTACTGCTCTTTGAAAAGCAAACGTTGACAAAATGTGCGACAGTTGACAAGTGCGCAAGCCGCGGAAGAGCTAACAAAGGACCCACCGTGTCAACGAGATTACCATTGAATTTACCTGGATGACTGTTTGCTGAGCAGCGGGCAGCGATGCAGCGCCATTGGGAATGTGGCCGCTGTCCACAGTTTTTTGACTGCTTGACTGGGAAGAAAGGAAGGATGAACGACAGTTTTATTGAATCCGTTCACGGGTGCGCCACGTGGGTATATGGCCATGCCATACAGTTCCCAGTCCAAACGAAAACAAAAAACGTTGTCCGAGAAGAAGAAAATGTGAAGATTTCAGGGTTTTTCATTCCGACCAACAGCTACCTGCACGCTGACTCCAGAGCGACGAAAGGTTTGGTTACCGGGTGGGATCCGCACGAAATGCAGTCTCCTCTCATTGTGTCTTGCCTTAGGATAAAACGCAACCCCTGATTAGAAAGCTAAATTTTTTCGAGAATGAAGCAACCTACCTTTACCTCAAAGCAAACACATTTCTATTAGAATATTTTTTTGATGTGGAACCGCTAAGAGTATAGTCAGATTCGGAAAGGACCTTTAAGTTAAAAATGACTTCTAAGGATCTGTCCTAGTCGGAAGGGAGCAACCGTAAAGTGTCAGTTCAGTATACCATTCGATGCCACACAACCGGGTCCACTGAGTTTGAATGAAAGCTTTCTATTTATCATGTGAAAGCAGATGAAACTCTCGTAGAAACTCAAGCAAGGGAATGGAGAGGCAAATCACTATAGTCTCCCACTGATTAGGATGCATCCGACTTTTGATACTATAGCGCGTCCTGCGCTCAGTTGCGTTTCGTTATGATACAAATCCTTCTCTAACTTCGAGCATAGTCACTAGAGGTGCGACCGGCTATGAGTTAGGTGTATACCGACTTTTTCACTTACATAAAGCTCTCAAAAGTGCTCATAGTCGGCCATCTGCATTTCGAGGACAACCAAAAAGACTCGAAACTCAATAGAGAATGCCCTAAGTGAGATTTTTCTTCTATCAAGAGGAACAGAAGGAGTCTGTGCGAACTGAGATTATCAGCTTTTCGTTTGAGCGTATCTGACTAACCTCTAGTACTCGTTATGCATATAGCAGCTTTATCGTAACTATGCCAATGATCGAGAGCATTCTTCGAGACAGCTGCAGAAATATTTCTATTCAAAAGGGTTGTCTTTGTTGTCACACTGTTTCCATGGTCTTTATATTACTTAGACTTTAGGCAAGTCTGTGCACAAAAGAAAATAAAAAGCGCAGCACCGGTTGGGCGAGAGCTCCATAATAAAGGAGATCTTCTCCAGTTCCTCCAAATCGAGACATCAAACTCTACGTCGATTCGGAGAAAACGCTACACCGAGATCTCACCACCACGCGCTCGTCTCTATACATATATGTATCACACAGATACTGACAAAATAGATGAGTAGCAGTTCAGTAGAGAACAGTTCTCGTAGGATTCTCTTCGGCGAATGCGCTAGCGTCCAAGATCAACACAATGGATCTCTAATAGTTGGAATAAATGAAGTCAAAGAAAATATGTGATATCCACGACGAGAAACATAAAGAGAACGAAACATAAAGAGAACCATTCATTTCCTCGAAAAATTCCCTAAAACGCCTTCTGTTGGGATAGCTACAAAAAATTTGGCCGCAAGAATAAACGAGTTGTGTCCGAGTCAGTGAAAAAAAAGTTTCCAAAACCAACATTGTGCTCCGCAGAAGTAAATGGTGGAAGCTATGGGTGCTGATGCAGAATAAGCCTTCATTCCTATTCAGGATGACTTTCTATGAATCTTGGAATGTTTGCTTCTGAGACAAGAGTTCTTCCAAGCTGTTCATCTCGCTGAAGCCAGAACTTCGTTAAGGTTTTTCAATGCTCTTGCATTCTTTAAAATCCGAAAAAGTCGATGAATTAGAAGGGGAACAGTTTGAGGGAGACTCTTATCAGCCTGATTTTTCACATCCTTCTAAATCTTCACATCTTCTGTTGTTGCCGTAGTCTTTTGATTTACTAGCAGATTATATATGGGCGAAATTCTTTCTAGCAGTTATTTCACTCAGAGGAGAAGAGTCGCTATAGCTCTGCAAAGTACGTCTAGGTAATCACTTGAACACGAAGGAGAGTCTCTTTGGAAGCGTCCAGGTGATACAACCACGGCGGCCAAGCTGGATATAATTGGCGGTGGCTGGGCTCATTTATTTATAGGTGTAGGTAGTGGAGGTGAGGTAATAAAGCGCTCGTTACCGGTGACAGGAGGTCTAATTCGCGGTCTCCGTGGCGGAGTCCGACCGCGCACAGGAGCCGTCGACTCGGTCATACATCAAACTGTATGCAATTAATGAGAATTAAGCGCAACCTCGTCGGCAGAAATTGTGACAGCCAGCCAGCGCAGATGTGGCACCCGTCGGCTGAGCAGCAGAACGAGCACGTGGACTGAATGGCCGACTTCGTCGTCACAATCGCTTCACTCTGAAACATGCTGAACAAACAGCAGCGGAACCGGGACATCCGCCATCCGAGAGCGCGACAATCGACGGCAGATACTTGGCAGCCACACTCGATACAGCGACTGCATGTTCAGAGGCTTCCGGTGGTCTTTGGTTAGCTACGTACACTTGGAAGAGATTTTATGTTTAAGGTCTCAAATCTCAGGATTCCCTCGAATTATGTTCCTCCTCATCATTACTCTTGAATCGGCACATTTTTTTTCGCTTGAACAAAATACAAAATGAATCTTGGAGTGTTTGCTCCTGATGCACTAGTTTTTTCCAAGCTGATTGCCAGGACTGAAACAGCTTTATCAAGGCTTTTATAATAGTTGCTAGGGCGCGTGTAGCGCAGTCAGAGGAGGCGCCGACTGTCGACTGCACCCGATACCAGGTTGCCGGTTCGGATTTCCCTCCCAGGCCAACCAAGCCTTCCATCACTCCGGAGGCGGTGAAATGGCATCAGATTTAAGCTGTTACAACGTTGTTTTGTTGCGATCAAAATTTCTAGCGCCAGGCGGGACTCGAACCCGCACTTTCCTCTGACCGGGCGGGAATGCTCTACGGCATTACACCACCCGCGCTGTTTGATCGAACGCAACATCCACACCTCGTGGGACCCATCAGCACTCACCCGTATATCGGGATGAGCCGGCCGCTGATATCAGCATGGAACCAGTTAAGTTGTAGGTCTAGATAGAAATTATTCAAATCAGTTTTCTCAGATTATCAGATTTGTTTGGGAAGGGCAAAGCACTGACTTGTTCGTCGGCTGGCCGCCGCAAGTCATTGTACGGCCAAATACGCATTCAAATCGCCTCCACGACATCCCGTAGAAGTAGAACGTGTGGCGCATCCCAAATGGGATAGAATAACGCCGTTCTTATTATTTTTATTCCTTAATAGGTGCAACACCCTCCTTGAGATCCCGAAAAAGTCGAAGAGATACGGGGTAAAAAGTTTGCGGGAAATCCTTGTCATCAGAAGTCCTCAGACCTTTCTAGTTTGTGTTATTGTGGCCTTCTCAAACACCTGGATGTTTACACTAACGTTTTTCCCATGCAGATAGCTTTGTGGGGACCACCTTAGTGCTCTGCCTTTCCATATATCATTTACGATCACGTCCAAAAGCTAATCGAAGACATCGATGTATTTTAAAAGTGAAATTTACATCTTGCTTGATGGCTCCTCTAGATCTGTTGCCGAATGGGTCTCATTAGTCAGATATGAAATAGTAAGAACAACAAGACGGTTACAGCCTTGAAAATTCACGGCAGGGAATCACCGTGGTAAGATCACTGTTAGCTGCTTCCCATGCTTCTCAAAGAGAAGGCAAAAGGTGAACGAATGTTTCCTCTCGATGTTGAGCGAGGCTTGTCACTTTGTAAAAAGCCCTATTTTTTACACTGCTTGGGGAATTGATGATGCAAAGGCTGCACGCAGTGACTTTGCAGTTCTCCTACTCGACTTACTGTGTTTTGCTATGGTGCAACTTCTTCTAGTGCATACTAGTCAGCATATCGCTCTCCCTTAATGCAGTGGCAAACCACTTTAACGAAAGTTTCAGCACTATTCTGTGACGTGGAATGGGAAGGAATAAAATGAGAGTTTTACGTAGCGACGTCCTACGCTATTTGAAAGAGGTAGAGTTAGAAACCTCCCGATTTTATCCATTTTTCATGGTTTGATTGCTTTTAATCACATGTGACCTTTATCAGGCCTTAATTTATTAGGTTGGCAACTAAATTCGTGGACTCTCAAGCGCCTTCAACAAAAGTGTTCATAAACAAATGACAAATAACAGTTTTCAACCAAAGCAATATCTGTTGGAACCAGGGACTGCTTCCCATTTATCAGCTACCTTGCCCATCCCATAGCTGTAGAATTCTTGTGCTTTTGAAGGCAGGAATCCTTGGAGGTGCATTTTGAAATGGTCCACATTAATAAATCGTCCTCCAACTAAGAAGTGCTGCGGCGTGCTATAAAGGTGCTAGTCATTTAGCGCACAGCCTGTGCTGTAAGGTGGGTGAGTTAGACGCTCCCAGCTAAGGTCTTCGATTTTTTTAAGCTCCCGATTCGTGACGTGTGATCTGGCGTTATCTTGCTGATAGATAATTCCGCTCCTGAAAATCTGTCTGAACCGATTCCAGCGGAGTTCAGCCTGCGCGCGGCCAGGTTGAAAAGAGTAGATTACAGCATTAATGCTGGAACCGTTCTTGACGAGCTGCCAGAAGTTAATACCTTCTTGACACCACCAAACGGAGGGAACGTAGCTAACCGGACGCCTCAAAAAATAGAAGACCTTGACTGGGAGCGTCAAACTCATACACCTTACAGCACAGACCTTGCGCCGAGTGACTACCACATCTTTAGTTCGGTGCAGTACTTCTTGGTTGGAAGACGATTTAATAATGTGGACTGGGTCAAAATGCACCTCCAAAGATTCTTGGCCTTAAAAGCACGATAACTCTATGGCCGTGGGATAGACCAGCTACCTGATATATGGGAAGCAATTCTACGTTCTGAGGGATCTTATTTTAATCAAAGATTGTCATTAGTTATTTGTTAATAAATTCTTTTGCTGAAGATTCTTGAGAGTCCACGAAGTTAGTTGCCAACCTAATAATTACCTTTTTTGATCGATGGACTCATTTATTTAGCAATAAGACTTGTATTTGCCCTGGGACGCACTCTTTGTAGTGTGCAAAAAAAAAAAAATACGTGAAGGAGCGCTAGCAAACTAAAGAAAACAGAAAATAAACAGAAAATACGAGAGTGTTAGAGAAACACCAAGAAGCACAAGTGATCACTTAAGAAATAATTAAATTGCGTTTAATGCGCAGTCTCAATTCAAATAAAAAGTTGGTCTATTTCCCGTCATTTTTTGCTTATTCATATAATATCAAACGCCTACTTTTTCAACAGAAATGTTTATTGGTCACATAACCTTAAATTTTTGCGGGCCGTGTAGTGGATTGCCTGCACTTTCATGGTTGAGAAATAGGCCTCAGCCGAAACGCGAAATACACGGAGAGGACGAAGATGACAAATGACCACGCAGAGGACCCTAATGATGTCGTGAATCGGGCTTCCAGCCGTACTTCCATATTTAATCCAACTCCAGTTAAGACCAACAACCTCCTTTGCAAGGGCTGCACGGAGGGTGTGTGGGGAACGTTCAAGGCTTGCATGACTCGGGCAGTTTGCTATTGCCTTTAATATTTGACCCACATAAACCCGCCGAGGCCGTAATTGACTTCTTCTTTCCAGAGAAGTGTGACAATGTTGCAAAGAATTCGGGAGATGTTGTATAGGAAATTGGGGAACTGGATGTGGTGTTGACAAGATCGTTGATACCTGCCCGGTGAGTCGTAGTTCAACCACGTGGTGGCCCATAAATACTGCAACAAACGACCAAATTCTATACATTTCAAGTTGTGCCTGCCGGTTTTGATGCGCCATAGATCACGCGTTATTATTCATAAAGGCCCACTCCTGGCTTCATGAGAGCACTAAGATCGTGTAAGAAGCATTACAGGCCGGGCATAAGTTGGGAAGATAGGCAAGAAACAACTTTTTAAATTTTTTTGTCGGCCGCTCGTCGCTTTACCAGAATTTGTTTTTTGCTCTTAAATATCGGAGCTCGATGAAGAAAATATGGTGCTATAGTTTTGTTCTTACAGTGCGAAGCATTCTTTTCATATGACTTTTTCTCTTTTCTCACTTTTTTCACACAAAAACATAGTGCGAGGAAGGCTTTAGAAAATCGTTGAAATTATGCGCAGCAGCTCATTGCGCGGATTCTTTTGAGGAGATTCTTCGCATCCGATTATATTGGCTCAGCTATCTGAGCTTTTTTTAATAATAAAAAAAACGCCGTTGCTGAATAACCTGCAAGTGCGGCGCGCTCCAGGTATGCCAATGCATCCTTGCATAGAATTGTAGAGCTCTTCCAATAGTTTCTTTTAAAAACGGCTCACTACACCATGATGGCACCTGACGAACACGGCCAAACGGTGAATTTGTTCCATTTCATTGCACGTGGTCGGTAAACTGACGGCGTTTTTGAACTGAAGCGCAATTGACCTCCTTGTTGTTCACCTTATAGAAAGCCTTAAAATGCCTTACACACTGCAGTGATACAGATTTTTCCTCATGAACCTTATGCAATCTGGATAGTTGGAGTTAGAGTGCTCCTATGTGGACAAAGATAGCCGGTCCTTTTAAATGAGAGCACACTGCTTTCTTTTCCGAGAAGCCACAACTATAGTGATTGTAAGGAGCACAATACTAAGAATATGCTACAAAAATGTATATATTATAGCAGTTTTTTATGTCTCTACGATATATAGACAAGTTCCTCTAACAATGTACGTAGCCTATTTTTGTTTTGCAGAACTTGGGCTGACTTACAGATCTACTGTGACACGCTTCTCTTCAACATGAGAGTTTCGCGACTTTCGTCAATGGTTGTTTCTGTGTCAAAGACAGCGGCATATAAACGGTCGCAATTCCTGAGCAAAGTTTTAACAGCTGTCGATGTTTTTGCATTGAACAACATGCCCTGTTCCAATGAGTTTTTGGATACACGCCGGAAAGGAACCATTGTCATTTCTATAACTTTAATTTTAGAGCAAAGCAGGGTGGAGAGTATGCTGCTTAAACACACTTCTATTCACTTATATCTGAATTAAACTGTCCACTGGTGAAGGAAGAAGTGGCTTATTACGTCAACATTGCTGATACTTGGTAACCAAAACGAAAAGGTAAAGACCTCCTTCGTGGACTCAACACCAGCAACTGGCTATCCTAGTGTGAGAAGCGGAGGAAGCGCTAAGTTGAATAGACCGAGTCCAGTCTGACGCGAAAATGTCTGTTGCAGCGAACATCGTTACAACGTACAACGCTTTCCACTGTAAGCTAACCTAAAAAGGGAAGAAATAGGATATAACAACTGATGTTGACTGAATGATATGTAGTAATAGCTGATTGAAAGAAAAGTATTGAAGCAAATTCTGGAGGATTCCCGAAGCAATTCCTCTACAAAAAATGGGACAACAAGTGCGAAGCAAGTGAAGTGAGATCATATGGGGCGGATTATGAGCCCGATGAGGGCAGATAATTGCGCCTGCGATCAGCACGAGGTGTTCGGGCATGGCTGAGCTGGTACAAAAGCCGTCGAATATTGCATGAGAACACGTACTAATCATATAGAATTTCTGCGATTAGCGATGCAGTCAGCACACATGCACAGCGAGGTGTTGCTGCCATTCATAGGATTGCTGCTGCAGCATTGCGCTCCTTGCTCCATCCATTGGCTTCACTACTGCTACATATGTAGACGGAAATCGAAGCATGGTGGTGGCCATTTTAATGCTATCAAACCAACACAGGGTCCGAAATAATGAAATGTTGTCAAGTTTGCGAAAGAATACTGTGGGGTTTTGTTTTTCTTGCTCGATTGCAATTCTACGAAGTGTGTGTGTGTGTGTGTGTGTGTGTGTGTGTGTGTGTGTGTGTGTGTGTGTGTGTGTGTGTGTGTGTGAATGAGTGTGTGTGCAGTGTACGTACGGAGAAATGAGCTGCCGCGTGCACTCGTTTATACAGCATGGATATTTCTATGGAAAAACGAGAGATATACAATTATTTAAAAGCGCAAAATTAACTCAAGCAGAATAATGCACAGAATAAAAAATTTCTCTAAAACAAACCCCCCAAATTTTTGGAGCGAGTGTAGCGCAGTCGGAGGAGGTACCGGCTGTCGCATGCACCCGATGCCAGGTTCCTGATTCGAATTTTCCGCCTACGCCAACCAAGCCTTCCACCTTGCCGGGGTCGGCGACTTTGTACCAGTTTTGTCTGGGAAGGATCTGGCCACCGCAACCCATCATCATCATCACCATCATCTTCTTCAGCATTTGTCCTGTCATGGCATCCACTCTTCTGTTGTCATGATACCACCTTTCCCGGTCTTGCGTTTGATCAGGGTGGACGCCAGTTACTTTCATGTCCATGTGTAACGTATCCGACCAACGCTGCTTCGGGCGTCCTCTAGGCCGTTTTTCTGACACTTCCAACTCAAGTCCTATCTTGCGGACGCTGTCTTCCTTTCCACGCAGAACGTGGCCGTACCATCGTAAAGGCCCCCACACACTTCTTCGGCAACGCCGCGGCCCTATCCTTGAGCATAGGGCAGGGACGCAGAGCTCGCCGCTGGCGGCTACCCTGCCCTATCCTTAACCATAGCGGCGAGCGGTGTTGCCCCATAAGTGTGTGGATGCCTTAAGCGAGCTTTGCGCATTTTGTCCGCTATCGGCGCGACAAAACATCTGCCGAATAGCACCATTTCTGATGCGGTCCATGCGGGTGACTCCAGCCGTCCAGCGCAGCATCTTCGTCTCCATGACGCTGAGGCGCATTTCAACTTCCTTGGTCGCTGGTCAACACTCAGCGCCGTACATCGCTATATATTTTCGACTTCAAGCGCTCCGGTATCTTCCTAGAGCGCCCCAGTCAACGAACGCCACTTGGACCAAGCTGCACTCACGCGTGGGTTCACTTCAACCATCAGACCGCCGTCGGACGCTATTGCTGATCCCAGATATTCAAACATCGAAGTGCGTGCAAGCTCAGTACCGTTAATCTTAATGGAGCCAGACTCGTTTACGTCAGTCGTTAGGTACTCGGTTTTCTTGAAGTTCAATTTGAGTCCGAATCTCGCCAGACGGTCGCACCAAGCTTGCACATGCCGCTCGAGATCGTGCAATGTCCATGGGACAGGCTTCTGAAGATCTCTCGTAATGGCATCCACGACGACAACAAAGAGGAGTGGAGAAAGCGCAGAACCTTGGTGCACCCCAACAGAGATGGGGAAACTCCATTGAAGTTCCAGCTGCAGCTTGCACTCAAGGAGTACCATATAACCTCACGCGGTACGCAGTCGAAGGCCTTCTCCAGGTCGAGAATGGCGATATGCACTGGCTTCTGTTTCTCGCGATGCTTCTCCACGAGGAGGCATCAATGGTCCCACAACCAGACACAAAGCCGCACTGGTTGACGGAGAGCCTGACGATTTCACGAATTCGTCTATCGAGGATTCGCTCGAAGATCTTCATGCTGTGCGAAAGCAAGCGAATCGGACGGTAATTGGAACAGTCCGCAGGGCTGCCTTTCTTCTTCCAAATCGGAATCGTCGTACTGTTGTGCCAACACTCCGGTACTTTCTTCTCCTTTACTACCTGGTTGAAGAATTCAGCCAACCACTCAGCAGGATACCAGAGCTTCGACTTCCAAACATCGGCTGCCAGATCATCCGGCCCTGTCACCTTGCATGGCTTCATCTTCTTCAGAGCCGCTTTTGTTTCCTCCACGGTGATCTTGTGAACGGGACCGTGAACAGAACCCACAGAAGGGGTGGCCGGGTGAGGAAATTCCATAGTGGAGATTTCCTCAAAGTAATCACGCCATCGCTTTAGCGCCTTTTGCGATCTTTCAGAAGATGGCTGCTCTCATCATTGTTGCCAAAGAACTTTTCAATATCCTCGGCGGGTCTTAGCAAGTCGGTACAAATACCGCTCACCATCGCGCGACTCGAGCTTTTGGTTGGCATTTCCATAATGAGTGGCTTCCGCAACAGCCACGGCTTTCTTTGCAGCCTTATACGCCTTCTGGTACTTCTGCCAGTTGTCGGCTGTTTTATCGCTGAGAAACACATGATACAGCGGTTTCTTCTCCTGAACCTTCGCTTTCACATCGTCTGTCCACAGCTATGCCTGCTTGTCGACTTTGCGTCGTCCAGGCTTCGTAGTGCCGAGTTCCAACCTTGCAGCTTGGCGTATCGCGTCGCTTGCTTTCTTCCAAGTTTCATCAACAGTCGTGACTGTCGGCAATCGCACACGGGTAATCACAGCTGCTTCCTTCTCTTTCATTCGCCACCACTTGATTCTAGCTGCACCGCATCGCTCGATCTGCTTCAGCCTCGGAGGGGCGATCTTTAGGGTGCAAATCAGCGGTCGATGCTGTGGGGCGACCGTCTCATACGGCACGATCTTCGCGTCTGTGACAATGCTCCTGTCACGATCCTTCACAAGCACAAAGTATATCTGAGACTTGGAGCTCCCACTATAATATGAGATGAGGTGGGAGTGGCGTTTTCGGAAAACGGTGTTCACAATGGTGAGGCTATGCGATTCCGCATGCTCAAGAACACGCTCACCATCGGCGTTACGAGACCCGTATCCGAAACCACCATGACAGCTGTACCCGTCCTTCGCAGCACCTACGTGCCCATTAAGATCACGACTATGTTGACATTTTTCGGCGGTACCTCTGCTGTCTTCTCATCAAGCAGGCTCCAAAACTCATTCATCGTTCGGAGACGATTATTCCGACACCACTGATGGCCCTGGGACTTCCACATAGAACGGCCTTGCAGCCACGTCCTATGTCCCTTGACTTGCTGCAGGACCACTTCGTCTCCTGCACCGCACAGAAATCGTTACGGGACTTTCGGACTAGCTCAGTTGCCCCCCGATGCCGTCCTCGCATCAGGGACCCTCGCATACTTTCCACACTCGCCAGCCTCTGCGAGTGCGCGTCGGCTCCCGCGGACCCCGTAGCACAATCTCGAAAAACATGACTCATCATACACCATGTGACGTGACATGGGTCTTTGTAGCCCGCCCTTTCACAAGGACCTGCCGCCTGCATTCGAGTGTCCATGCTTAGCTTAGCTCAAAAAATGAACAGTTTCCAGTGGCACCACGTGGAGGAACGGACATCGTCACCGGCCAGCTCAACTCATGTGTGGCCAAATACGCATTCAAATCGCCTCCACGACATCCCGTAGAAGTAAAATGCATGACGCACTTCAAAAAGGATTGAGTAACACCGTCCTTTGTCCTTTTTCCTTTAATTTTTACAGGATTATTTCTGCCGTAAAATTATGAGTTTACAAGGTTTTTATAAAATCAAAAGAGGAATGTAACTACGGAGAGAACTAAAATAACCAAATGCACAAACGAGCTGTTCTGTACTAACTATTCGCAATAAATATTTCAAGAAGGAAATCACAGTTCTCAACTACAGAAGAGGCGCAAATCGGTGGCATGTGCAAGAAGTGGAACGAATGGAGTCTAGAAATGAAACAGTACAAGGAAATGGATTTCGAATTCATATAAACACTGAGTTTACTTAGAAATAAAGGAAGGGAGAAGGCCTTCATTACTGAGAGCTTAACAACAATCCATGTATGATAAGTGAAGAACACTGAGTAGGAGTAGACATTCGCACACGATCCTCTTAGCAGCAAGGAGTCATTTTTCAGCCGAACAGGGATCCGTTAGCGATAGTGGAAGTATAGATCGATCACGACGTCATTCTTGAACTAAAAAACTTCTTAAGCTTAAACTAACAAGGGCAAGAAATTATTAAGAAAAACCTTCTTTCTACGGTCCACCACTGAAAATGTTCCCTTATTGTGGTCGACTCGAAGAGAAATAAATCACGCAATCACCTAAATTGCAATGGAGCGTACTGGACAAAAGTAAGCTTTACCGCTACTTTTACTGCAGACTGGAGAGCAGCTACGCTGTCCTTCACCGCAAGCTTAGCTGATTTGTCTAGCTGAGGTGGTAAGAATTCTACTGCCTTCAAAACAGTGCATAAATTAGTTGAAACATGTTGGCTCATCGAGTTCCATTTAACATACTGTACCACATTAGCTATTGCATTGCTAAAAATCAATGTGGAGAACAGCGCAATCACATGTTGTATAATACGAAGTTCGAGACAAGTTTGGCAAACTTTCTAGGTCAAGATATAGTATGACAGAACAACAAAAATGAAAAATACACTGAGAACCGCCCCAGAACTTCGTAAAGCAAATAGCAGAACAAAGCCAAGAGTAGCTTTGCCTCTTGATTCGTTTATGTTGTAGAATTATTTTTGAATCGGCTTTCATTCCCAGTAAATGGTTTTAACTGTAAAGCGTTCTTTTGTCTTCATCAAATGTCGTACAAACGGAGCTTCAAAGTGTTTGTAATCCAAGATGTTTGGATATTGAACCAGTTTACTATTCTTACATAACACTAGAGTAAATACTAATTCACAGACAGATGACGTGGAAGATCTTTCTCCTGTAATGAAAGTTTTAGCTTTCATATTTTTGCTTACTTTTAATTAAATGTTCTACAGCACTTCAACCGTCTATACGGTCTTTTGCATGTTGTTCTATCCTATACAGCATACTACTACATCGATGTTATCTATTTCTGCTACATACTACTATACTACTTATTATATTATACTTATACTAAATATTCTAATATCGCTGGATATGTATTCGGTGGCTTTCACGACTGCTCCATGAACAGCAACCAATTATAAGGATAACAACATAAATAAATAAATATTGGTTATCCACTATGTTAGCAGCCTTCAATTAAGTTTATTAAAGTGATTATTTAAGGAGAAAGTGATATTAAGTTTGTATCCAAATACGCTCGCGTCATAGTAACGTCATGACGAAGGAACCGTCTGAAAAAATGCAATTACCGGTTGCATCGACTTTGACGCAAGAAGGTATGTAGTTATTCGGATAAGCTGACTATTGAAAACTGTAGCAACAATCCACAAAATCCTCTTGTTTAGCCTGGTATTTAGTGCTTATCATGCCAACGTAACTTTGCCTAAGTTCAAAGATAGATAACGTACGGTATTGCTTTGCGTTCCTACAATCTTTAAAGCTCAAGAATTTCAAGAGTTTTCATAAAAGCATTACTAACTGATGGTTCTTGTGGATCCCGATTGTGTTGCCAAGATTTAAACACGGGCCTCATATGATTCTGGTTCTGATTTTGAATTGTGTACATATTGTCTTTAAAGAGGTTAAGCGTCCACCCACCTCTGCCGAATGGAACGTGTTATGCAATGCGCAGAAACGGGGAAATTCTGAATCTGCGAGATTCACTCGAGACTTATCATTTCAAAAGCTTTCCGCGTTTTCGGAAGTTAATTTACTGCAACCTTTTCAAGTGCTTTAAAACCTTTTACTAAAAAGGATTTGGAAAGGAAAAGGATTTGCCCGACCCAGTTCTCATCACTCAGACAGAACTCGAAAGAGCAATAAAGTAGTCAGTGCTGAATCTACACAACGCCTTCGTTTTGCAATGAACTCCCACCGTTAGCAGGTTTTCCTTTCTTAAATCTAAATACTCAAGTGGAGTCGATTATTTTTTGCCTGCTCTAAAGATGGATTTGATTTGCTTAAGACACGACTTGGTGTTTTTGAAACTAGCGAATAGTAGCCTCTTTAAATAAATAAATACTGTCGTATGTGCCACAATCCATAGTGATGGTGGTCTTTGGCCTTGGCCTACCAGCAACCAGGGCTTCTTTCCCGAAAGTCAGTAAGCAGGTGCTCAGTAAAAGAAAATACTCATGGGGAACCTGCGGCAGCGTTCGGCGAAGAGCAGAAAAATTTCATCGTCATATGAAATTCGCGATTGCAGACAATTCTTCTTTTGAGCAAACAAGCTCAACACTTGAAAACATCCTATTAATGTGGCGCTGCCTTTTGGCAAACTTTCAATTAAACAGTCATTAGGATAGTAGCACCGAGATGTCATTGCAACAGCCATGGTACGAGACAAAGGAACTAATTGTCCTACAATCAAAACACTTCCTCGGACCCTGTGCCCAATATCTCCAGTCCCTGGTCTTCAGCAGCAAAAGGAGAAGATGATCGGGTAACGAGGACAGTTGCTCTGTAGCGCTTCTAGGGCTCCAAAGCACTGAGGCGCTAGGCAAAAGCCACCAGAGAGTGGAGGAGTGGCAGAGCTCAGCGCAGCGCTTAGCTGTACTAGCGATACTTAGGGGGCGATTCAAGTGCTTGTCAAGTGCTCGCATATGAGGATGCCTGACAATACACACAACACGGCGGCCATCCACCAGCTAACGAGCCGACCGCCGCACAACCATCGCCGATTACGACGGAACCATGGGGCTCGACCATGCACTGCTCGGCATACCAGTGGAGCCAATGAATCACTTTAGGGACTTAGCTCAATCTCCTATCAAGAAACGTTTGATTACTGTGGACGAAGGAGACCCCTGCGGGGGTCCTGTATTCATTCTTGAAGGAAATGAATTGCTCACAGGCTTCGCCTATTTCTTTGCTCCAGGATCACTTTTTAGGACCCTTTTTGCGAGCTGGCACCCACGAGCAGTATTCTTTGCTTCTCTAACCTTCCACGTGCTTCTGTTTGAAAGTTTTCTATCACTTTCAGGATATCACAATCATTGTTAATCATTTAACAAACTTCAATAAAATCACAATGATGTTGACAATGATATTGACATCTTGAAAGTGATAGAGAAATTGAAAATATTAGGTTGTCCCATAAGTCCCCGCCGTTTTTTTCAACGATTCACTGCAGATTTCGCCGGCAGTCTCTTGCATAGCGCTGCATAGCTTTCGAAAGAAAATGATTTGCTCTATCAGATCGTGTATTGAATTTCTTTTTTCATCATGAATTTTGTCAATTTTTAAGTCGTTGAAGTGAAAAGTGAAAAGGTGAAAAAGTAGCCATTTGCGCACTTGTTCTCTCCGCTTAGGTTTGTAATTTTTTGCGCAGTTCTTTGTAGCACTTGAAAGACAATGTTCTGTATTACAAGAATATGTGTTGGTCCTATTTTCTCACTTGCCCTTTATTGATTTTTAGGGCATCAAATTGGGATTTGATACGCGCTAAGAAGTCGAATACGTCGGCACGGAGTCGGATGTTCTTCGTCTGAGATCCTGGTCGTGAATCCACTGTACAGCTCTCGAAGTACTCTAATGTACTGAGTAGGAACGCCCTCAGTGCGCACAGCTTCGATGACCACTTTAGTTTCGAGTCGAATGCCTTCTTCAGGTCGATGAAAGTAAGGCACAGCGGCAGCTTGTACTCTCGCGACACTTCGATGAGATTCGTAACGATGTGCATGTGGTGAATCCTCTCCGAAATCCTGCTTGTTCGCATGGCTGTCCTTCGTCTAGCGTTTTGCTGATCCTGTTCAGGATGACTCGAGTGAACAGCTTGTAGACTGCGGACAGCAGGCAGATCGAGCGATAGTTGCCAAAGTCGCACTCGTCTCCCTTCTTGTACAGCAAGAAGGCTCTACTGCTCTTCCACTGAGATGTAATATGATATGTGGATATAAGAAGAAATAATAATATGATGGAGACGGTATATGCTTGACTCTATTCAATGTATAATTTCTATGCATTCAAGGAGGCATTTTCACTCAAAAACTCTTGCGCTGACAGCCCATTCAGTTACAGTTTCGTGTTGTTCTATGAAATATCAAGTAAGTACACAACATCTTTAATCGTCTAAGGAGTAACTAGATGTTGTAAATGGCATTGGTGAGTTGTTCTGAAGATTTTCAGCTACGCGGAAACTAGGTCACCTACAAGGAAAGGTATTCTCGAAGAATAAGACGAAATAGGAATATAGATTCTAGCGGAGCCAGTAATACTCAACGAATCTCTGAACAGCTCTAGAATATGTTGCGAGATTGTTTATAAATTCAACCAATGGAGCTGAAACATGCAAACGGTGGTAAATGAAGCTTAATCGTGTTCGATACTCTGAAAGACCAGTTTCTTACTAGTGAGGCCATTAATTTGGGCGTTAGTTGTGAAGCGGAGCAGTTGAGTAATGTTGCGTACTTCAAAGTTGAGATTCCTAGGATCTACCAGTCAAGATTTCACAGAGCGTCACGTAGGCAAGAGTAACTTTTGCCATATTGACTCCCACCATGCTGCGTAAGAGCAATCAGCACGCTTTGCAGGATGTTGTATCGAATCGGTGGCATCATCTGCGTAAAGCCTACAGGATAGGTGTGCGTTCACGAGGTGCTCACCGCAAGAAAATATCACTCTCTGTGAGCGTGCAGCGTGATCCTCTGAAGTACTCTGCGTACGCGTGCGCAGCTGGCAAGTCATGGCTGGCTTCGCAGAATAAACAAGTCTTATTGCTTATTTGGTATACGGCAGTCTTATTGCGGCTCAGAGGTCCGTCCTGAGGGTGTCTCACACCCGACGACCATTGCCCGTCCTTGGCTGACGACTCTACCCTTAACCACGACTTAACGGCTCATTAACACTAGCTCGATATGTCCCATGTGGACAGCCGCAGCCAGAAGAATGGCCACGCTGTGTAAGCGGGGAGCTAGAGGTGGGTCGGTGAGCTGTGTGGGTCCTACGCGCACCGTTACGATACTGAGGAAGACGGCAGCGGCGTGATTGCTTCGTACCGTCATTACCGCAGCGAAGCGGCCCATAGTGTGCACTATGGGCCGCCTCGCTGCGGTAAGGACGGTGGCGCCCACTGTGCATATGGTCATTACAGCATGCTATGCGGTGGGTACGGCAGCAGCACCAGACTCCGGAGTTGAACGAATAGCGGGAAGACGTGAAGGAACGCATAGTCGCTGAGATGCTCAGTCTAAAGAATTACCTTATCTTTAAGGCCTTTGTTGTACCATCGCTCACCCCGAGCGATTCCCAGTGATATGCTCCCATAACGGTCGTGCTCCGCGACGCGATCGATATGGAACCATCCCTCCGGGTGAGCGGTGGTATAAGAAAGCCCTAAGGCAAATGAGATAACCATAATGGTCGCAATCGTATGTGAGCTAACGTGTCCTAAACTAATCAGGAGGAGCATCGAAGGAGAAGATTGTAAGTTAATACTGAAATGTGGATGTAACTGTGTAACTAAATACAGGGCCCGCCCTGGGATCGTGCGCATAGAAGGTCGTAGACCAAGCGCATTACGCTCATGAGCCATATGTCTTTACGGTAGGTTTTTGTTTTCGCGTTCTTTGAAAGCAGCATAGGCATAATTCTTCTTTTGCTAAATATGTATGTGCTGGGCTAGTCTTTCGACAAAGCTAGGTGCCAGTCCCTCGTTTAATTTGTTTTTAATTTTCAAATTCAGAGCTGCAATAGATGTTTTTATGTAATGTAAATGGTGGATACGTGCAGCAGGGATACTAGAATTTTTAAGAGACCAAGTTGTGTGGTGACCAAAGTTTCATGGCGTTCACAAATTCTGAAACCATAGTGAGACCACTCTGGACTCCTCGACTTCCAGTTTCCTCCTTGCGCTTTTCTTCCTTCTAAAATTGATGGATGTGTGTTCTTGTTTTTCGACTGCACTTTTATCGACTAATTTTCAGTAGTTTTTTTTGCGTTAGTTGCTGTTTTGACATTTTGCTAGTGTATGCCTACTATATTTGCTACTGTGTCTGAGCGCGTCCTATGACGTATATAATAAATAAATAAATAAATAAATAAATAAATAAATAAATAAATAAATAAATAAATGTAAAAAGTTAAAGTTGCAATCTAAATAGTGATTATGTAGTATGTTGTTATATCGTGTAATGTACGCACATTACTGGACGTCTCGCTCCGTCCAACAAGCAAAAGCGGCGCGAAAGATGAAGAGCGGAAAATGCGCCGGTAAGCGCAATTTTCTGCAGCGCCACGCGTCGCGTCTAACTCAAGTCGCTTTAGGGCGCGGCATCCTCAACTTCTAGACGTTGCGCTTAACTGTCAGTCATTCGCCAACTTATTTGTTGCGTAGAAGAGCATGGCCTATTTCTTGGAACTGACAGCCGCCATGGCGCGCTCTGTGAACAATGCATATAGGTCAGGCAGGATCAATCGAGTGTGCGCAGCTGCCCGAAGAGTGACGTTAGATTGACGGAGGGAGCTTATCTAAATGCACAAAAAGTATAGGAAACCAATTAGTTTCTGCTAAAGTTTGTGGGTTTTATAGACAGTAAGGACAATTAGAGCCTTGTGTCTTGTGGTACACGATTTTTTTCCGATTTCAGTCGACATCACAAAAAGCTCTTTCGAATGGTTAACTGGCTGACTATGGATAGGTACCAAATTCAGTGCTGATCGCCGAATTTATCGCATGTCTAATTTGATAACGTAACACAATACAACACTATTCGCTATCGAATCGAAATGGATCATGTGCATGTTCCCTTTGGTTATCCTTACTGGTCACGGCCGAGCTGCTTCGACGTCTGCGGGCTCTCGAATCCAAAAATCTCTCATTGTTTTCCACGTTGTCATTGCTTCAACTTCGATTTCGTAAAACATAAAGACGCACTGAAAACTGAACTTTTTGTTAAAATATTACGGTCAATGAGCCGTATAAACTATCCTTACCTCCTTTATGAACTCCACTTCATCAACAGATTCAAGTCTTCTTTCCAAGATCTTGTTCAGTTCTTAGGTCCCAATTAATAAAGAACGCTTGCAAACATTTCCCAAATTTCTTAATGCCATCTACGCGCACCGTCCTAATTTTTGCAACTTGCTCTCTTCTCCTAAGTTCAATGTTTGGACCTAAATGACAGTCAACGGGATAACTTCATTTTAAACCTGATTTGGCAAGCTTACCACAGTGCGTTGCCCTGGGCATCGTGGCATATAACCGCGTTATATGAACGTTGGTCTCCTCCACTTTGATCTTTAACTTTTCTAGAGAGAAGCGTGTCTCTCTTTTAAAAAATTTCAATACAGTACTGACTTCGAGGTGCTCCAACCTAGTATTATTCAGTGTTTCATCCAATCCAGTATTTCATCCAATTTCTGGCCATTTGTTCCTGCGCAAACGAACAGGTGCAAGCTAATCCAACTTTAACAGTTATAGTGACACGTTGCTGTATTGAAGACTCATCAATTATTATTACTGGCACTGTCTTCATTGAGAATACCAGGCGATTCATCGATAGATGGTGATCTCCTATCCACCTCGAATGATAGCGTCTCGTTTATATATAAGGTCAGTTGTGACCTACATCGCCTTTTCCTCGCACGCCATTCGTTCCACGGGAAAAACGGGAATCTGGACGGGGCCTCGCTGACGCTACAGATAGACATCTACCCACCCACCTTCGCGTTGTATGCACTGTCTCTCTACGTGACCTTTTTCTCTCTTGACTATTTCACGATGGACAGCTGTTGATCGAAGAACATTTACCGTCTTTGTGCGCGGGAAGAACGCAAAAATCCACAAATGAGTCATTTCTGAATAACACAATGCGTTTGGTCAACAGTGTAAAAAGCAGTAGCGATATCAATAACAAAGGCATTTCATAACATTTCGAAGCGATCTTTAAAATTTTTTGACTTCGACGTCTTAGAATGAACGCGCAGTCAAGCGATCCATCTTGCTTTGTTTCCACGATGTCGTCGTCATTCGCTTCGATAAGTCTGTCTATTCTCTACTAGATGCCGCTTATCTACCTCTTGCACTCAGTCACAACGTTCTCCAAAAAGTTTTTGCTGCTTCTTTTATCCTTTCCAGGGCCATCACTTTTGCTCCATGAACGAATGAGGTAGAAAGCAGACCCAATGTCAATATAAAAGATTCCGAATCTTTATGTATTGTTTCATGTTACCTCAAACCAATTCAACTGGATTCAAATCCGGTGATTCTGGAGGCCACTCCAAAGGTTTCATCCCTTCTCTTGCAGCCAGTGCTTAGTGTAGGCACTCTTGTGAGCTGAGGCGTTGTCGTGAACAAACCGTGAGAAGTTTAGAACAGGCAAGCGTTTCGATAAAAAAGTGGAGAAAATTCGTACTGCGCCGGACGTTCTGTCAACTAATCCTTCGAATATGGCGGGTGTGCAGGGCAGGGGAAGCAATATGGTAGATGAAGATGGAGCACTTATAAAAAGAGATAGAAACACGAGAAAAGAAGCTGAAAAGAAATGAGTTACCTGCAGTAGCAACGGAGCCGTCTATAGCGTCCAGCGTTCCAGTAAAAGCTTAAGCTAAATATGCGAAATAGCCAGTTTGCACCGCTTTTCATCTTTAGCGCCGCTTTGCTTGTAGGACGGAGCAGCACCAACATGTAAAATGTTTAATATGTAATATGTTTATTTGACTGCGAAGCTGTTCAACAAGCTTCCCTGGGATAAGTATCCTACTGTATAACACAAATGAAACAAAGAGGCGCTGTGGGCGTGATGACTATGAGCAAAACAAAAAACGTCAAGAGTAAACAAATCACAAAAGGAAAAAATAGGTGTACCTAACTAGCATTGCATTTGAATGGTTGTTCGTTGCGACCACTTGAGTTCCTGCGTTGAAAAATCTGTATGATGGATGTGGAATCGTCGCAGTAGAAGGGACGACTCATCGCCCTCTGCGGTTTCCCAAGATTTCGAAACTGGTCGAGGCGCTGGGTTCGCGGCGAGACCAGTGGCGGCGGGGTGCGACGTTATGTCCGGTTCCCGTAGTCACCTCAGCTAGGGCCTGCTGTCTGGACAGATGAGTTGTCGCCATTCTTGCCTGTAAGATGATCTGCTCGCTTTTATTGCCGTTGGAATTTTATCTCCCCTTCTGTTTTAATTTTATTAAGTCTTCATCTTTTTGTGGAATTATCACCGTACTCAACTTCAATACCTCATCTTTTACGTGGAATTGTGATATATTTTGAAAGTCATAGATTCATATAGTTGCGTTGTTGCCCTCTGCGGTCACCGGATGCCGTGGCCTGTTGCGCTCCTCGCATTTTTTTTAGTTTACTTCACACCTACGTTGGCTGCCTTGAAGACATGCTTTGCCAGGGACACCTTGGAAAAACGTATGCTCACCACTTAAAGCTAGTTATAGCTGCCTAACACTTGTCTCCTTTCATCTAGTTTTTGTTTTTTGGTATCCTGATGTGGCAGCGTGGTAGAAAACAGATCGTGCACAAATGGCTCTTGTAAGGACTGTCGCTTGGTACCAGAGTTCTTATCGAGGAGAAGCGCATCTAATTTCACTTGATAAGTTCCTATCCATGAGAATGGGTTAATTCTTTTTACTATACTTCGTTCCCACTGTCAGAGAGCATTTCGTTCCTGCACACAGAAATACATGGTAATCGGTCTTGTATGTTACGGAAAACGACTAGCGCTAGTCGACAACTACCCCTAATCGACTGAAGTATATGTATCTTTACGCAGTTGAATAGAATCGGCGCAATAAACTGAGAAGTAATATCAGGAATGAGTGAAAACGGGGTCTGAAATAGCTTCTAGACACTCATAGCAAGGGCAAAGCACTTATCTCTATAGGACTAGCTTCCTAGTGTGGATCAAGTATGCATATAAATTGCGATAAAAGCGAAGCTTGTTACATATACGTCACCAGACGTTCAGCGGCCTAGCGGCTGCCAAATGTCTGGTGGGAGACTTTGTCCTCAAACCCCGACAGTGGACCTTGGCCCTCTTCTCTTCTCTAGGCCTTTTTGCTTTCAGCACAGAAAAAAACTTGCATACTTTAGTGAACATGATAGAAGGAAATGGTTGTGTAGGATTAGGACGCAAGGACAAAACAGCTCTCAAGAAGACTTCTGTCGCATCTATCGCATTTACGCGATTTATATTCCAAATGCCAGTTCTCCATGTAGTAAGAAACTCCCGGAACGACATACGTGCGCAAAGGTGCGTCTCTCTTATTGTATTGTATCAAACAGTGTAAAAAGGGCAGGAGGCAATTCCCGCTGTAGCTCCGATTTTCTCCAGCCCCCTCGAACACGTTCCAGCCAGCAAGAGACTTGACGTGCACAATGATTTTTCCTATCCAAGTGTTTTAAGTGTTTTAGTGTTTTAAAGGCAGCCATGGGAAGCTATTCTAAATAATTATGATGTCAAAACTGAGTACTTTACCAATAGTCCTCTGGAGTTCTAGCTCTATCATGATAAATGGTGACATATTGCACCTTCAAGGTTGTAGCTCATAGGATGGCTAAATGTTAATAAAGACGCCCCTGGTGACTTTTCATGCAATTCGATTATAAAAAAGTTTTGGAGACCTGCTGTCTGACTAACTTTTGCAAAGTTGCGTGGTTGTCCTAGCGAAAGTATCCGATGAGGCTGTTGTTTTACGTAGTTCGGGTTGAAACCCTTTCCTTCTTTCTAAACAAACACACTAGTGAAAAACAGGTTTATTACAGATCAGATAAAACGACGAAACTGTGAGAAGTATGCAGTAGAATGAGTGGATGGTAGCGACGTGAGAAGTCCGGTCGTTGGTGAGAGCGATACCACTATATGTCGGTTACTGAAGTAAGACATTAGTGTAGCGCTAAGAGACGATGCTGCGTAGCTTCGGGGGACCCATGGCACAGGAATTTCTGGGAGTCAAACACAACAAGGTTCGAAAACTCCTGCGCTAGGCCTATGTCATACCTTCGCTCACCCTGAGCGAAGGCGACGAACAGAGCGATGAGCGAAGTCTCTTCGCTAGCGTGAAGCTAGCGAATAGGCGCGCAGTTAATAGCGTTGTGTGCAGCTGCGTCGTAGCATCGCTACCGATGCTGCCTGATGCTCTGCTCAGCTCAGCGACGCGGTCGCATCGGTAACGATGCCGTATCGCTCGAAAGTATGACACCCCGCTAGCGAGGCTTCGCTAGCGGTGGATCGTACAACTGCTACAGGCGTCTGCCCCTCCACAACGTCTGATACCGTCCCTTTCCCAATTATGTTAGTTGTCCATCGCCTTCGCTAGCGAAGAGCGATGGTATGACATAGGCCCTAGTCAACCAGCCAGCTAAAACGTCCTTCCCAGTAGAAAACTCGGGCTTTCCTTCCCTCAAGCCGAGACAGGGGTAGCAACAGAGAGGTGAACCCTAGCGATCATCAAGCGGGCCCAAACAGGGAAGAAAAACGGCGGCGGGCTACTCGCAGTGGAGCAATCCTCCCAGGCAACGCACAGTGGCCTCCTTTAGGCCCCGTTGCCGCCACTTCCCGCTCCAATACTGCCGCATTGTAACTGCGTGCCGCAGTGACTACCGTAATCCATAAAAATCAATGTTATGCCTAATCATTGATACTCTACTCTCTTTTCTCTACCAACCCAACAGCAAGACAGACTATATGATAAGTCTTGCTCAAACATCTACATTCAGAACTTATTCAATTGTGGCAACAGACCTTACCGAAGTGGGTAATCAAAATGCTCATACATCCAAATTCAGGTAATCGTAACAGTATCTGCTAACTTTGTCGCTTCTCACCGTTCATGTAGCATCCAACGATTCTTTATCTTAATCGACATCCAGCAATTCTCTTTTACATAATCTCCTTTTTAATATTAAATGTGTCAAAAAGCTAAAGACAACCCCGCGCCACGTTGTGTGGCCTTTTTATGCGCACGAGCCTGTGTCAACCAATAGCGCGCGGCCCCTGCGCGGATAGATAGCGTGCGAGGGCATCTCGGACCTCATACTAGTTCCACGCGGATACAGCAGACAACAAATACCGCATTCGCGACACTTGCTTCAGAAAGAGTCAGAAAATGGACTCCTGTTGGATTATTACCGGATCCTGTCCTGCTGCTTATGGCTTAAGGTCTTTTTAATTAATTGGAGTCAGCTGCGGATGTGCTAACCTGTTCGGTTGACCACAACCCAGACCCGATATGCCAGGATGAAAAAGCTTAACTGGAGCTGGAACGACCCCCGCCTTTGTAGTGGCTGTTGAACGGTATCATGTACAACAGAAACTTTACGAATTTTTAGCTATTACCTGTATGCCTCTTGAGATCCGTTAATACACAGGTAGGAGGCCTCGTATCTGCAGGGTTTGCAAGGCCAGGTTTTTAAATTATCATTACAATGGAAGTAATTGCCTACTAATAAAAATACCTACTACGGAGAACGATACTTGTGCTACAACTAGGGTTGACTACATCTAGTGATAGAACATCTGACATAAGGATGAGATCGTTACAACTTGTTGTGCTGGATCACCACGTATGTTATTATTTAGAAGGCAGGATCTCAACCATTCGCGACCCTGCGCAGATCAGACTGCGGCTTCCGCTCCCGAGCACGAACCTTCAAGGCACAGTCAGGCGAGATCCGACCCGACTCTTCCTCATGCTCCGAAGAGGTGTTTGCAAGTTCCAGCCGGCAAGCAACAATCGATTAGGTATATGTGTTCTGTTTTTCGACGACAGCACTGGCGAGGAGGATGGCGACGGCGCTACGCGGGCTGCTACTCACTGGTGGATGGCTGTCGCCGAAGTATAACATATGTCTTACTGTTGTCATTCTTCTACGTATCTTCCACCTTTCCTTATTACGAGATTGAGGGAATCAAGGTATGACGTTGTGATCAAGAGACAAATAAATGTACATGCGATCTTGAATTAAACCTCCAAAGGGGTTTAAAAATGGTGCACCGCACCAGTACTTCGCGAAGCCTGATCACCTTCAAGAAATGGTCCAACTTCATTGCATCACGCTTCGCACGAACTCAACTTAGATGTCGACTTCAGTCAGTAAACCTATTCTAAGTGATGGCACGCAAGATCTCCGCCTAGCAAGGACGATTCCAATTAAATGCCTAGGGGAGGTATCCCATATTACACTCATTGGGCAGGAATTTAACGCCTGGGGCATGTCGCATGGGATAGGCCACCCGAAACAATACATCCCGAAATGGTCGGGACACCTTACATTTCCAAAACACCAATTGCCCTCAAAACGTTCATTTCCAAACAGCAACAAAAGCAATCAATTCATTTAGTCCCCACAAAACGAAAAGTAGCCCGAGATCTAGTCGGCAGTCAAAGTAAGCGCTTATCGAGTCTTGTGAACGAGAAGAACACTCTGTTGTGTGAAAGTATCGATGCGTTTGTCTTCCGTTCAACAATTTCCTCGATAGAGGCCTACGCCTAAGAACTGCTCTCGTCTCTTATACATAGTGCGTTCCGTACATGTTGCCGAGCCTTCCATTACAACTTCACGAAGAGTCATTTGCCGTAACAAGGCTCTTGATTTCGACATGAGGTCACGCAAGCAACGAACCACATAACAGGTGAGTGAACTTGCGCACTTGATGAGAGAAGAATAATGCTTCATGGATATATGAAGCTATCCACAAACCGCAAATAAGATACTCCAATATACATTCTCCAACAAAGCAAGACCAAAAAAGAGATCACAAAGATAGCCGAAAAGAAGATATCATTCTCAGCGAGTATGCGGCATACTGTCGTTCGATTGAAGCGGTCAAGATCAGTAGTGCTGACTGTGGCACTTCCTGGATCGATAATTTTGCGAGTAGTGGGGGACTAAACATGGTGATGAGACAGTCGTCTTGAGCATTCATTTGTGAAGATAACTAAAGCTGTGCGTCTGCTCGAACTTGGTTATTAAGAACAATGTCTAACATTCAGCTGTCGATCAGATCACGGCCCACTCACAGCTGAAAAAGCATGGATACGCAAAAATGTTCAGCACTCCTTCAGGCTCTACCCTCCGAAGGTACAATTCAGATCAATGTCATTTCTTCAAGAGGTTGTGAAAAACCCGCCAGCTCGGAGACTCGGATAAATACAAAGTATTTATTACGCATTTATCACGGAACTTTTACAGTCACGAATTAGTTCGCACTTCTATGGCAAGTTGAGAGAATTCGTCCCATTCTGGAAAGTGTACGATGAGCTGGAACCTGATCAGCCTTACTTAAATCTCGCAAAGCTCGCACTGCACGCAGTCGGCCATTGTTACTTTGGCTAGCCAGACCTTGCTTATGAGAATTTCATTTAGCAAATTTGGTCTACACAAATGTGATCAGCGCTTCAACTCTTTCACATGATATTTGATATACCTCCATAAGGAGTTCCGTGGGAAGACGAAGGCAGAGCGTGCCCTGGTCAGAGCGTTTCTTAATAATACCACAACATGAACTAGCGAACCAACAAGTGAAGTCGCCGTTTCAAAATCCCAAAGGAGAAAGATGCTCTTATTGCGCAGATTTCAAATCACTACCGAAAACGATAGACAGTTACAAAACACCTTCATTAACATTGTGGCAGTTGAAAGCATGCTATATACCGACTGTGGCAGTTGAAGGCATTCTGTATTTGCCTCAGTAAACGACATCAAACGAACGAGTGCGTAAAACCGTATTGTCATTGGCGCGGTGCTCCTCACAACGAGAATCTCGACAAACCAGTCGGTGACTGCTCTTCTACAGCGGGTACCTGTGAAACTCATCACGTGGCAGGCCTACCAACTTTTCGACTGCCCTATAGCAAACAGATGTTGAGTACCGTCGACTTTCTCTCCATTCATTCTTGGACGGCTGCAGTGGTGACCAAATAAGTCCATTTATATTAGAACAGAGGTGGCTCCTTGTGGAATAGATGAGGTTGTTATTGGCGTATGTTCATACGCCAATAACAAACAATAGGTGCTTTTTATTGTATGTCACATTTTCGAAAATGCACGACTAGCAGGCTCGCTAAAAAAGAAAACTCGTCGTAAATCAGGTATTGCCGCCTGCCCGGAGACATCCACTATTTGAGATCGGCAATCTCACTAATCATTCTTCGTCAGTCATTTTATGTCTTTGTACTTTTGAGATGAACGACAGAAATAGTGCAAAGTAAACAAGTGGAGGCACATCAATCCATTCAAGGTATGAGCTAAATTTTGCTCGTATTAAATAGCCTGCCCAAGCGGTAGATTCCAGACCCCAAATTGGCCTATCAGGGAAACATCATGGCTTTCGAGCTGCGTTCGTTAGTCTGAGTTGTGAACTTCTTCCTTTTCAATCTAACTACCTGGGATCGAGCAATTTTGTAATGAGTTTTTCCAATGGTTCGGACGTTTCATTTAGCAACGCCGACTCGAAAACGCTAGCCATCTTCGCAAAATGTGAGGGAGGTATCATTGAGCTATGTTTATCTGGATCGCGAAGTCAACGACCTAGCGCAGGAGCGGGGCAGGAGGCAAAGAGCGGCATCGAAGCTTTTAAGAGTTTCGAAAAGGACGTGAAGAAGACGAAGAACGTCCGAGTCCTTGCCCACCTAGCCGACTCTACTGTTCTTCTCTCCTAACATACGCCTCAGAGACTAGGCCATACGGAAGCAGGATGAACGCACTATCAGCGTCGTACAGCGCGGAATAGAGAGAACGACGCTTGGAGTGAAACGATTCACGCAAGTATGAGAAGGGCTCTGGAGCTTCGTAGACCTTCGAACATCAAAGCTCTCGCATGGGTCAAGTCGCCGAAAATAGGTGCGCCGGCCACTTAATGCGTTTCGCAGACGAGAGCTGTCACCGACCGGATTCCGTGGGATGTCAAGAAAACACCATGACGTCCATTAACGCGTTGGTCGGACTTCTTCGTGAAAGCATTGAACGATTGATATTAATTTATTTATTTTTTATTAATGCATCCATAGGGATGTGCCAACAAGGATCGAGAATAGGCCACAAAAAATTGCCCGGAGAGAACACGAATAGGGAAAACTCAGAACTCAACTTACAAACAGCGAAAGCACTAAAAAAAGCTATCGAGAATACTGAGGAAAGGCCCACCATCTATGAATCTGTGCATCTACGAAGGAGAAAATAACCAGAGAAGGACAGGACAGCCAACCCACAAGTAACATGATCACTACAGAAAATCAGACGAGCTTGCCATGGTACTATGGTGTCATTATGTACCTCACTAAGGAAAAACAACTGAGTAATAAGTGCTATATAATGCCTACGAAGATGACTATCCAGTTGTATGTGTACGAGAGACAGTACTATTTTACACTTTTACACTTTTTTTACTTTTTTCTTTACTTTTTTTAGCACTACAGATATGACGCTCTTCATGTCCCTCTAACGAGGAGGATCCATTGGAGCAGTCTAGCATGCGACAGGGACGAATGGGGACGCGTTGGCGCACACTCGAGCAATTCGGTAATGAACACGACAGGTAATACAGGTGACTGATCACCTGTATCACCTGTCGTCCCGTTGATCATCGAATTGCTCGAGCGGGTGCCAGCAGCGTCTCCATTCGTCCCTGTCGCGTGCCAGAGTGGTCCAATGGATCCTCCTTGCTCGAGGGACACGAAGAGCGTCATATCGGTCGTTCAGGGCTTTAACGAAGAAGTCCGACCAACGCGTTGGTGGACGTCCTGGTGTTCTTTTGACATCCCGCGGAATCCAGTCGGTGATGGCTCTCGTCCAGCGGGTGTCTGCGAAGCGCATTACGTGGCCGGCCCACCTAATTTTCGACAACTTGGCCCACGCGACAGCGTCTCTGATCTTTGAGCGTCGGCGAAGCTCGGAACTCCGGAGGCCTTCTCTCACTTGCGTGAGTCGTTTCACTCCGAGCATCGTCCTCTCGATTCCACGCTGCGCGACGCTGATCGCGTGTTCATCCTGCTTTCGTATAGCCCAGGTCTCTGAGGCGTATGTTAGGGCAGGAAGAACAGTGGAGTCGAATAGGTGGGCACGGAGTCGGACGTTCTTCGTCTTCTTCGCGACTTCTTCGACGCTCTTGAAAGCTCCCCAAGCCGCTCTTTTCCTCCTGCTCAGCTCTGGTGCTGGGTCGTTGGCCATGTTGACTTCGCGACCCAGATACACATAGCTGGAGCATTCGGAGATGTTCGTTCCGTTGAGCGAGAATGGGGCATCAGAAACCCATCCGTTCCTCATGAACATCGTCTTCGTAAGATTCAGCTGCAGTCCAACGTTCCCACATACACGATCGAAGTCGGCCAGCATTCGCTCCGCCTGGCTGATGCTCGGTGTTATGAGCACGATGTCGTCAGCGAAGCGAAGATGATGTAGTTGCCAGCCACCGACCTTCACTCCCATGTCTTCCCATTCTAGTTCGCGCATGACGTTTTCGAGAGTGGCGCTGAAGAGTTTCGGGGATATGGTATCCCCTTGCCGAACCCCTCTCTTCACGTCGACGACGACGTCGTTGTAGAATGGTGAGATCTTGGTCGTGAATCCACTGTACAGCTCTCGAAGGACTCTGATGTACTGAGTAGGAACGCCCTGAGTGAGCAGGGCTTCGATGACCGCTTCAGTTTCGACAGAGTCGAATGCCTTCTTCAGGTCGATGAACGTAAGGCACAGCGGCAGCTTGTACTCTCGCGACACTTCGATGAGCTTCGTAATGGTGTGTGTGTGGTCGACCGTGCTGAATCCTCTCCGAAATCCTGCTTGTTCGCATGGCTGTCCTTCGTCCAGCGTTCTACTAATCCTATTCAGGATGACTCGAGTGAACAGCTTGTAGACTACGGACAACAGGCAGATCGGGCGATAGTTGCCAATGTCGTGCACGTCTCCCTTCTTGTACAGCAAAACGGTCTTGCTGGTCTTCCACTGAGATGGAACCTTGCACTCCGACAGGTAACGTGTGAAGAGCCGCGCCAGGGTGTTGATGAGCGTAGGCGGGAGGTTCTTCAGGTGTTCGGGTCTGATCCTGTCGGGACCGGGTGCTGTACGTTTCTTCACCGACGAGATGGCGTGTCGGATCTCGGAAGGGAGAACAGAGGGGACGGCGTATCCATCCTGCGGAAGATGGCATGGGCGCAGGGGGACGTGGCTATCGAAGAGATCGGAGTAGAAGTCGTGGATGACCCTCTCCATGGTCCTTCTGGAAGAGGTGACGGTTCCGTCGGGACGTCGGAGAGCTGTCATCTTGGTCTTGAAGTTGGCGAAGTTCCGGCGGGCATTGCGGATGCTCAACCCTGCCTCTGCAGCTTCAGCCAACACTTCCGCCCTTCTCTCCTTAAGATCCTTCTTTATCGCCTCTCTGCATAGCTTCGCAAGCTCGGACGTCAGTTGGTAGTTGCCTGACGCTCGTGCTGCTCCACCCTGGCGTATCAGCTCGAGAGTTTCCGGAGACAGACGTCTCTTGGTGGTCTTCAAGCTCTCGGCTCCCTTAGCACTATCGAGGAGATGGTGCACGAAGCGGTCGTATTCCTCGTCGACGTTGTCCGTGACGGCATCTTCCCAAAGACCGGCAAGAGAGGTGTAGAGGTCCCAGTTGATGGTCGTTCAGTTGATACAGGTGACTGATACTTCACCAAAACCTACATATCATACGCTATATACTTTCGAACTGGACTTACATTCTTCATGTTCTCTATGGTGTCTTCTGTCTTCTAAGATGCAGAGAAACTGGAATTTTTTGAAATAGTTCACATAAATATTAAACAATGACGAGGATGAAACCGTACTCTGAGGTACTTCGCTAGGTGTCGATCTAATGCTGGATAGCTGACCACTAATCCGAACTCAAAAAACACAATCACTTAATCAATGAGGTGAATACCTACACTGGTGCACTTCATGCACCGTCTGCCAGGCGTACGAGCGCTTTTTTTGCTGTATCCTTCCCACCATGGGTCATTCTATAATTTGCAACGTGAAGGAAATGTATGAAAATCGTATAGAAAACCCAGAATCTGTCCAGCGTTCTTGTGGGCAAATGTGCGTTTTGTGAAGACAATCTCGTCGTATTCTTCAACTTAATGTAAGAATAGAAGCTTATGATTTTCTTAGAATGACTATCTCGCGGTCGTTTTGAAGCATTTCCTAGAAATTGAACAACCTTCGGTTGTATGCGAAAAACTGTTCGGCTGGAGAAGAGAGCCACTACGAGCATGAGAAACCATTGAGCGTGATGTTCTAAGCTTCATAGCACGTCCAAGGTCCATTAGAAGTCTCGTTAACAATTCCACGGTACTTTCCCGCTGAAAGCTTACTCGCTTTTCTAATGGGCTTTTTCATTGAACACTCTCTGGAGTTTTTTCTTAGGCATCTGGTGCAGTTTGTTTTTTAATCAACGACAAATTGGAAGAGTGTTCGAGCTACATGTGCTATTACTAAAGCACGCATTATTTCAGTATAGTGGACGGTTCTCTATCAGCATAATACGAGCTGTTTGGATTGACTGCTTACTTCTCAGCATCATTAGTTGAAGCGCTCAGTCATCCTCTGATAATGAGTGACACTATGTGCATTTATTTGAAGCAGAAACTGGTATTAAGTCATCATTGTAGCAATCTCTTTTATCTAAATTCAATTTTAGAGTAGAAGTAAAGGATAAAACGGGATGCTACGGCGCTGCGTGCGACACTATGTAATTCAGGAAACTGCAACCGTTCAACATTCAGCAAATTTACTTCTCTGATGAAATCCTCGTATATTTCGACTAGTGTTCGCATAACCACGACTGGTAAGGATAGCGATGGAGCACATGTAGACGTCCCTCGAGCTTCCCGGGAAGGAGCGATCCATAAGAACGGCCCTCATGGCAACCGCAAAAAGTTGCCCCGGATACCACACTTGTGAGTCTAATTCCTTCTTATGATTGATGTTTATCACGCTGGGCTGTGCTAGCCATCTGCCAGCTAGACAGCTCAGATAGCTGTGCATGTCAGTGTGCGTCTAGAACTGTCCGTCTCTCAATCGGCCCTGTCATGACAATGACAATGAAAGAAATTGCTATCATCTGCGAAATTTTCTTCAAGGAATCGTAACAATCATGTAAAATTGTCCTGACCGTATTGAATCTCTTGCAGATCTCTTGTAGCAAACTCTGTCGTTTGGGCTCAAGCACTAGTATGCATCCACTGCGCTGAAGAGAGGGCTGACCCATAGGACTTACAATATAGTTTAGTGGAAGCATAACTCATATAAGCAACTAGCTCTCTTAGTGAGATTTGAACAGTCGTAATCGACGTAATTGAGTTAGTAAGAAGTTTCTTTGTAGTAAGTTGGTCATTCTGCTGTTTGCAACTTTTTAGCGCGAAAATAATAGAACAAAGTGTGCTAGGTCCCTCACAAAATGGTTTTAGGTGCCCGTCTTCAGTCGTCTTCTCATCGCTCTCATCGTCATCTCCCTTCTCTTCGTTCCCTCATCGTTCTCATCAAGCTTGGAATTGCCATTCAAATACGAAATCCCTGACGAGAGGCGCAATACTTATCCAACTTAAAGGACGGCAAGTTCGATCGTGAGACGAACCCATCTTCACACTTCGTCGGGAGCCTCCGTCCTCAATGCATCCATCGTTCTGAGTCCATTCCAGTGTGCACTTGTTCCACCCGTTGTTCGTCTTCATACGACGTTGCCTGTATCAGTATTTTGCTTTCGGCAAGTATTTCGATGCGTTAGGAAGATAGTTAGGGCGGAGTTGGGAAGCACAGCTACTAAGTGTCAAGGTCGCCGGTTGTACTTCAGAAGCTCTGGCCCTCTGTGTTGATTGACGGTCTCGGGGCTTTTGACACATACTCGCCTTTCTCTCATTCAGCAAGCGCAGGAAGAACCGTTGAGTTAGTTAGGTCTACGTTGTGCTCCTCGTCGACAGCTCAATTTCCTTGTAATTTTAAATAATACGACGGGGATACAGGTGTTTTAATCAACAACTGGGTATTCTTGTTATATTCAATAATATGCCAGCGAGGTTGTTAAGGTGGATCTTTATTTCGGCCTTACCTTCCGACCAATTCGTCATCGTCAGGTGCCTGAATGTGGTGCAAGGTTCTTGACATGCAATCTATAATACCACCAAGCGCCTTAGCCGCTCTAGCGGTTTTGACATAAACCAACGAGAAATGTCTAGGAGGAGAAACAAACTCACACATAGATCCACCAGTCTTGTTGAGCGCAATCGCCCTCTGGTAGTACACCAGCAAGAGCGAATGAAACACACCGTACAGTCTATCGTAAAGTTAAAATTCCTAGACGTGCACGCCTAGTAACTGGTCGTACTACAGTTCGCTACGTGACACAAAGGGAAAGAGTACACTTGTCACGGACATGCACTCATTTCGGTTATTCATTATTGGATTTTTCGTGAAATTCCAGAGCGCTTCTGATGCTTTCCTTGCGGCGATCTCTTCCTCTACGGCCAAAATCTTACACTTCATGCTAAGTCATTACCACCATGCACGTCAACTCTATGCTCACCAAGCGGACTACTTAACGATCCGCACCATTTTCCTAGCAATAGAGGCTCCCTCATGCGCGCAGCTAGCATCCTTTCTTCTCGCCGATATAGTTTGCGCTACAGGCTACTCACTCAATTTCATAGATTACTTCTGCCTCGGAGCAATCTCCCACATCCCCGTATAGAAATATAACGCAATTCTCCGAAAGGCACTGCTTGTCATAAAGTCTGTTTCGGACCAGTATGCTCTTGATATTGTCATTTGAATATTTGCCAAAATGACATCACTATGCAGCTGTGGATTTTCGATTGCTTTTCTGATAGCAGCAGACACCTTGTCGGAAATGAAGAGGAGAACGAGAGGGGATCTTCCTTCGCGTGATCGTTGAGGAGCGGTGAGGAAGTTAGAGTGAAAAATCCTTTCATGTTGTGGAACCGGATAGCCATTGGAAATAGCTATATCCGAAGCTAACCCTTACCAGATGACGTGTTCGGCACGTCTAATGAGTCACCAGGCACGTTGAGCGACGAGTTCGGCACGTTTTATGAATCCCTAGGCGCATTGGTAGACGTCTGGGTATTTTCCGCTATTTTCACACCCCTTAATTTGCGCCTCGTAATTCTCCCCTACCTTCCACCTATTTTCACCGATCGTAGCACTTAGCGGGTTGTTTGTATAGTATGACATGAACTACCCCCAGGGTGGAAGTTTCTGGCCGCCTGGAGACATCCAAAAAAGCGATAATTTAATCTATAATATATCGATTAATGGCGATCGATCCTTTAAAAACGAACTTCAGATTCGCGTTCAGCAAACTCAACTACCCCCAGGGGTAATGTTCCCGTGCACGTAGATGAGGTCTGAGTATTTTTCGCTATTTTCGCGCCCCGTAATGTCTCCCCCATTTTTCCCCGATTTTATGACTCGTTTATAACTCATCGCTTAACGGGTTATTATGTAGTATGGTAATAGTTTTCTATGCCACAGCTGCTAATTCATAGGACTCTATGATACCTTTAGGAGATATTGAGGTCGAACAGAGACTATAATTATTTTGAATGAACTTCTGATCTCTGGTTGGTATTTGTAAAACCCCTCATTCCAGTAGCTACAAGTTAACGCTCTTCACTGCCACAAAAGATCCGGATAGTATGACAAGAAAGAGAACAATTGACAAATGGCTCCTTGGGACTTCTGGAACAAGAGTGATTTTCGTCGCCTCCCAAGAGTGCTCTTTTATTCGTCAGTAATGTCGTGCTGGTGTCAACTGCCATTCTTTTTCTACCCACATTCCCAAGTGTATGCGTGAAAAACTATGCATCTGGAAGTACTTTGCTAGTCTTGAGGAGTGGTCCTTCTCCAGCCTTGTTGCGGTTGTTGGCAATCATTACAGTCCTCTAACGACTTGTGCATCGTTGAAGGCTATAATGCTCTCACAGAAATACCTGGAGTCGCGTCCCATCAGGAGGCGTTATAAGAGGATTGGACTGCACAACTGTCTTCACTTCGTCCTTACGAAAAAGGAAACATCCCAGCCATTACGGTAGTCTTAACTGCTGGAAATTATATCAAATTTTTAGAATAGACAAATCTTCGATGCTTCGAAATGTATACGACCGTGCCTGTAAATTCCTAAAAGCTGTGATTTAAGCAATCGAGCATATCACACCAGAATCTGGTATGGGACAATCGCGGCATTAACACTTCACAACTCCGAGGAGATAGAAAATCCCAACATCATATGGCCGTCACAAAATTTTTTGGATGCTCACTGTCTTCAAATTTTTAAGCTGGACTGAAGTTGCATGTAGCATTTTCAAAGGGCTTATCAATAAGCTTGTATACGGGCTTAATTTAGACTCTCCCCCAATTTTATATGGATAAGCTGGCAGAAATCGCTGTGGTTCCATGTTGACCAGCACTTTTTACGTGCTTTTTTGAAGTGAATATCTGCCGCCAATAAGTGGCCAACGGCAATCTACGATGCCCAGAAGGACATATCAATAGCCTTGAGTAGGTGATAAATACAGGGTGCGTAAAAAGTATTGACGCACTAAGCTTAAAAGTTAGAAATAACAACACATTATAAAAATTAATAGTTTCATATACCAAATGTCGACAACGATTAGCGATCAGAATAGCATCACTTGTATTTTATATGGGCTTCTTTTCTGCGAATGCAAGGGCGAAGACGACAAGATAAGGCATCGACGGTGCGCCGCAAGTATGTAGTCCTCGTCGATTTCGTTACATACTTTGGCCTTCAGTGACTTGACACTTTTCTGCATTCAACTTGCAAAAGTGTTACATACTCTTCAAGGATCTCCAAAGTGCTAATTGTGGCGGAAGGCTCGCTGCAAGGGAGGCGCATCCGGCCAGTATCATGGTTTGTGCATTCATCACAAGCGCCTGTCGTTTTCATGGATACAGGAGTGAAGATAAATCAATAGAACTATCCGCATTGATGTTCTAGACAATCAACTGATTCCTTGGCTCAAATCCCACCGTGTGTCTTCCATCAGGATTAGGCTCCTGCGCAGAGTCGAGAATTGTTCAGGACTGGTGCCGCGCCAGCTTGGAGGACTTCATTTCGGCAGAAGAATGACCTCTGTATAGACCGGATTTTAATCCGCTGAATTACTCTATATGGGAAGTTTCGGAAAACAACGCTTGCGCTACTCTCCACAAAAGTATGAAGTCAGTGAAGGATGATCTGGTCAAAGTATGGAACGAAATCGACGTGGACCACTTGCGGCGCAGCGTCGATGCCTTTCCTCGGCGTCTTCGCCCCTGCATTCGCAGCGAAGAAGCCCATATAAATTACAAGTCATACTATTCTGTTCGCTACATCATTGTTGACATTTTGTATATAAACTTTTAAATTTTATAGTGTGTTGCTATTTCTAACGTTTACGTTTAGTGCGTCAATACTTTTTACGCACCCTGTATTTCTCCATGTTCTCTTGGTGCATAAGAGCAATATGGACCTCCGTCAGATGCGTCGTCATCGACCCCACTTCAAGCGCCTGAGATGAATGCCTTTCCAATTTCCATTTCTAACAGCACCCTTAACTGGAAATTGCTGTCCTCCTCCCACCCACCAGAAAACTCTGCTTTTTGTCTGACCTTTTGATTATAGTATTGAAAGCATTGTAATGGAGACCATTTCCCATCATACCACTGCCTCAAGCTTTCAAACTTGTAGGTGAATTCTCGCAGGAATTCGGTCAAATTGAAATATGGAGCCTCCAATTTGATGCCTTATTGGCTGGTTTTCGCCGTTTAACGGCTTCTTCAGGTCTAAAAACATGTTTACATCATTGGTGGCAAACCCATCGTACTGTCAGATGACATTACCAAACCAACTGCACCGTAACATTACAACCAAAGCAAAAGTTCTAGAGGTATTAGTTATGTAAAAATCAATAAGCAACAGCTATGAACCGAGCAAGGCGTTGCCGCTATGTAACGTCTAGCAGTTGAAGTTACGGGCAGATATGCTACAAGGGCTCTGATATCACTAGTGGTAGAGATACCACTCTCTTAAAGATATTTATTCATTTATTTATTTATTCAAAGCGTAAGCATGATACTCACGCGCAAAACAAATGTGAAAAAGGAACAAACAAATGCCACTAAAAAGGTCGCAAAACAACAACAAAACATAGAGAAGCGGCGTTTGTAACTCGCTATGAACAGCTATGAACAGAATTTACTCAAAAGCAATTTCTAAAAGACATGCATGGACAAGGACAGGAGATTTTCGTTGCCCGCAAGCAGAGAGTTGAGCTCCCGCAGCCTTCTATATGTCAAAAGTGAAGATCTGATCAAGGTTTTTGCAATGGGAACTTGCAAACGGAGCCTACTTCTTCTTGTTCTTACTACTTGACCTCCGAAAAATGTGAAGGGCTTATGTGAAGTTTGCCTGTGAGATTCTTGAACAGCATTTTGAGGCCAGCAAACTTCAAATGAAAAAAAAATGAAAAAATTCAAATGAAAATGGAATAACGAGAACCGGATGTTTCAGAAAACCTCACTTCTTCCATCCGCACATTAGTGCAAAATCAGTGAGCGTCCGACAGCTCTCTAGAGACTGCACAGACTGTTGAAGCAGACTGTTGAAGGTGGACATCGTATACCCTGCAAAACTTGACTGTGTGATACATTTTCTGAATCATTTGAATTGATTCAGCGTTTGACTTTCTGTGCGGGCTCCAAATATACGAGGAGTTTTCTGGTATTGGTCTGGCATAAAGTATAAGCGTAAACCTGGAGAAGCAGGTTTATTTCACACTGAAACATTAAAAAATCTCAGTATGAAATTAGCTCTTGAGATTGCACGGCTGACTATTTCAGTGTTGTCTTCGCCGTAGTCGAGTTTACTGTTGTAAGTTATGTTATCCAAGTCCCCTTACTTCAAAACTATTACGAATGAATTAAGCACCATCACGAATCAAGGTAAAACTGAAGTAAGGGCTAGTTTTGTCAAGGCGTATTGTGGTCCTATTCTTAAAGGAAATTTCCATTGTCCTTCGCTTCAGCTGTGAACGGAATCTATTAAGTCCTGAACTTTTGATCAATCCTTAGTTAGTGGCAGAAATTTTTGGTCATCAGCTGTATGGTACCAGCGACACTTAACGATTGTGATTAAAAAAGCTTATTGACGAACACTATGTAGGAGCACAAGTGGCCAACGCTCCATGCGGTACACAACTAACGTGGACTACGGTCGTGGTGCACTGTTATTTAGAAGAAAGTGTGGAAAAGGGTCTGAAGAATTCAAGTCGGCTACCGTATATTGAAGCCGTTGTTTTCAAAAATGAAGTAAAATGACTTCGCTGTCTAAGAAGCAGATTGAGGCAATGTTCCTCCGTCTATTTCTCTTTGCCAAAAAGGGAGAATCGAAAAGTGAAATGCTAGAAAGAAAACCGTTTTTGTGGATTAGAGCCCTCTTTTCAACAAAGCCCATACTTCTTTCATATACTACGCTTCATAATTTTAAAAGTAGAAGTGGCTATACAAGTAGGCCTATGTACGGTTGATACGATTTCTTCTACGTTTTTATCCTCTCAAAAATTGGAGCCCTCATGTGTCCTTTCCTAAAGATGATTTCGGCAAGACGTTGTAGTTCTCGATACGTAGTGAGGTACCTTTTTGTCGTCTAAGTATCACTACGCAAAGGACAGTCTTTTCGTGCAACAGTTCAATTGAATTAGCTGTCCACATATGCGCATGTACCATAGATATACCTCATGAGCACGGCGCCTTATTAAATAACGTCCATGGCCCACAGTGTAATAGTGTTATGTTGCATAGCAGAACCCGCTGAAGAAGCTCCTTCTGTCCGTAGGCGTCTACGTCAAATTGGTTCTGCTTCGCCAACCCCTGAAGCCGCAAAATCGTCTAAGTTTGGCTTTTGACAAGTCCTGGCATGTCGACTGCAGGTATTCTATCGTACATAGCTGTATGAGACTCCATGCTGTCTTCCATTTTCTTAAAATAAAGTCGGTTTGACGAAATGGAAAGCGGTTAGCAGTGTCAAGAATTTTCAGCCTTTATAGCTAGCAATCTTTCGAATTGCTAGCGGGAGAACGTTCTGCGTAAGGATCAACACAGGAAACGAGTTGAGTCGTCCAATAAACCAAACAGATCTTCAAAGCAAATCAGTTCAAAAACGACTGTGTTCTAACACCTCATCGCGCAAAAAATTATCACTAAATTTGGAGAAAATATTTGGTTGCGCCAAAATTAATGTAGACTTTCCGACGATAATGTACATTTTCAATACAAATACAAATCACCAATCAGCCGAAGCAGCAGTTCTACCAAATTTTCAGCCTCGACTCCGTTTCTGCTGACGGCGTACATATAATCCGAAAAGTGCTACTGTTGAGTCCGTTGAAATACTGTAATCGTACACAGTCTCCGGCACCGATTTCAGAAAAATGTCATCACGTATACCAACTGTCGTTGATAGTCGAGCTGCTCGAGCGGGTCCAGCTTCTTCGTTCGTCCCTGTCGCGTGCCAGAGTGCTCCAATGGGAACTCCTCGTTCGAGGAACAAGAGGAAAGTCATATCGTTCTTCCAGAGCTTTCACGGAGAAATTTGACCAACGGGTTGGTGAGCGTCTTAGTGTTTTCTTGACTTCCCGCGAAATCCAGTTTGTGAAGGCCCTCGTTCAACGGGAGTCTGCGAAGCTCATTACGTGGCCAGCCCACCTATTTTCAACAACGTGGCCCATTCTATGAAAGGGAGAAACCAGGGAAGTGTCACAGGCGTAGGTCTGAACGGGGGAAATGGATACTACTGTGAGAATCTCCACCCTTCATGTAGTAGAAAAACATGTTTCGTTTTTGTTGAGTCCTTGAATCAAAAGAGCTACGGGCCCTCGAAGGCGAGGTACAGTAGCGCACCGTCAGCACGTGCCCCCGTGCATGCGTGCGCGCGCTGTTGTATGGGACGAGGCGAAAGGCTCTGTGGCAAGTGGATGGGTGGCTCAGCAGGGTGCGGGGCTACTTTTCAGGTACTAGACCAGATGTTCGACTCCCGTGATATGCACTATCACTGCATCTTTTCATAACCGCTGCCTCCTACACCAATTTGCTTCCTACACATCTCCTACACATTTACTTCGCGCTAAATTGTCAAAGGAGTCAGATTCGAGGTCAACACCCCATATTCGTGATTAACACCCCATGACCTCGACAGACCTTGTCACCTGTACCCGCTGTAACCTACCGTAATCGGAAGAAATTTCAAAAATGGATGTCAGATCCGTAATCAGCACCCCCGAATAACCCCCCCCCCTTGGCGAGGTTTGGGCGAAGAATTTTTTTCGACCTCTCCTCGACCTCTGGAGTCGTGAAAGTGTGTAGGAGATGTGTAGGAAGTAAGCTGATTTAAACCGCCTTGATGGGGTGCTGATCACGGATATGACATTCCGTTTTGAAATTTCGGTTGGTTACGGTGGATTACGACAGGTACAGGTGACTAGGGCTGTCTAGGTCATGGGGTGCTAACATCACGAATCTGGGGTGTTGATCACGAATCTGACTCTTTTGACAATTTAGCGTGAAATAAATGTGTGGGAGATGTGTAGGAAGCAAACTGGTGAAGGAGACAACGGTTATGAAAAAATGCAAAAATAGTACATAGTACGGGAGTCGAACATCTGGTTTATCACCATTGAAGCAGCCCCCCCCAACCTGCTGAGCTGAGTCACCAGCTAGCTTACTGCTGAGCTTTTCGCCGCGTCCCATAGAACAGCGCTCGCACGCATGCACATGCTGACGGTGTGCTACTGTACCCCGCCTTCGAAGGTCCGTTGCTCTTTTAGTTCAGCAAAAACGAAACATGTTTTTCTACTATATGAAGGGTGGAGATTCTCGCAATACTATCCATTTTCCCCGTTCAGACCTACACCTGCGACCCTTCCCTGGTAAGTACCATTCCATAAAGCCGAATTGCTGTTCCGAAGAAGGCTAAACTGGAAGGGATTTAGAAGAAGGCCACATATAACAACTTTCGAGCACTTTTGTTTCACCTCAGAGAGATCCCTTTGCACCACTAGAACTTTACTAATTAGGAAGTGGGCAACATTAGAGGCAAAGGGGATGCTTAGCCCTTCAATCACTTATGTAACTAATACATATCACTCGTATCACTTGTCGTCTCGCTGATCACCGAGTTGCTTGAGCAGGCGCCAGCAGCGTCTCTATTCGTCCCTGTCGAGCGCCAGAATGCTCCGGTGGATTCTGCTTGCTCGAGGGGCACGAATAGCGTCATATTGTTCGTTCAGGCTTCACGAAGACCAGCGCATTGGTGAGCGCTCAGGTGTTCCTTTAACATCCCCCGGAATCCTGGGGTTTACAGCTCTGTCCGCACTGTGAGCCTTCCCACCTAAGTTTCGACGACTTGGCTCATGCGACAGCGTCTCTTATCTTCGAACGTCTCTCACTTGCGTGAGTCGTGTCAATCCGATCCCTAGTTTCCCCGCTGCGTAACGCTGATTGTGTTTGCATGCCGCTCCCGTAGAGCTTCGCTGAGTCCAGTTCCCGCTCTAGGTTGTTGGCTACGTTAAATGTGCGACCTAGATATACGTAGCTGGAGCATTCGGAGATGTTCGTCCGTTGAACGAGGGTGGGGCATCAGAAAGGCATGCACGACCCAAGTAGGACAGCATTCGCTCCGCCTACCTAATTTTCGGTGAGCACGATGCCGTCAGGGAAGCGTGGGTGGTGCAGACGCCGTTCCTCAATCTTCACTCCCTTCTCCTCCCATATTAGGTCGCGCATGACGTTTTCCAGAGTGGTGCTGAAGAGCTTCGCGGATATGGTATACTCTTGCCCAACCCCTCTCTTCACGTCGAATACGATGCAGTTGTAGAGTAGTGGAATATTGGTCGTGATTATACTGTGTAGCTTTTGAAGTACTCTGAACGAAATTCAAAGGAGGAATGGAGCTGCGCGAATAGCTTTCAATTTCTGGGACAGGGTCACTGCATCAGTGTCAGAAGCTCCCTGATTTTCAGCTTCATAACGTTTGACCTAATGCCGAAAAGGTCACACCGAGGAAAACAAGGCAGAGTCCGATGATACGAAAGGTGGTCGAAAACAATGTCCAGAAGCATTTAAGCATTCGTTATCGAGGGAGAAGATTAACTACACGATGCATGTAATGTGTTTGTGTTCCACAAATGTTTGCTGATTTCTGGAAGCGATATCGAGTACTTCCGCTGTCAAATTATCTAAATGTAGGATCTGCCGTTGTCGCGTAGAATGTGGTAACGAGTGCCTTTTTCTCTTCTCACCATCAGTTAGATAACTTCTAAAATGTTGAGAGCTCCACGTACATTCCTCCTTCCTCCAAATATTTTCCATTTTTATTTGCTTAAGCGTTCTATCGATATGATGAGGAACCATTTATACACCACGAACTCCATGGATAAGAAGTGAGTGGGAGATGTACGAACCTAGACGATTATTCCTATTTAGACTTCGACAGCACCTATTCAAGTTGCCAAGGAGGTGCAAGTTTTGGAGGCGAGGTCACTTTCATTTTACTCCATACGAGCCGAAAACAAACTGACGAGTCAATAGCATCATGACGACTATACCCTTGCGGGAGAAGATCTTAAAGTGAATCTCAAGCATTCAATCCTCTTGGCCTTGCTGCTCACCCATTTGTTTGTTCTTCTAATATTGTGGAATTACACTCCAGCGTAATAGTACCCATGATATTTTTGTTAGCCACAAAGGTTTGGTTCTCCTAAGCAACACTTTCTTTCGTTCTCAATTCTGACGCAGATGTATTAATCAGGTAATTCCATTTGGTTTCCTCTTCCACCCACCCCAGAGCATTCCTTCCTCGAATAGTGAATAGTTCGACGTGTTTCTCATGAACACATCAGCTCTGCCTTGCCAGATTGAAGTGTTTGCACTTTGATAATGCTGTTGCCATTCAGGCATGTAATCCTAGCTGAAATATGCTGTTTAGGTAGAAAAGCTTAGAAACCAGCCCCAATAGCGATTCGTATTCTGGTATCTTGGTATTTCCTTTTCTTTTTGTATTAGGATGTCTGGAAGGAAAGGCTGGTTTTAGCCATCCCATTCAAAGAAAATTTCCTCCGCTTAAAATCCTTACAGGCATCATAAAAGCACGGAATCTAGAAACTCTTGCCGGACACATCTACAATACCATTTATTTAGCTTGCGTTCAGGAAATAAGTTAAAAAAATGAGAGTTAAGGAAATCATTCAGAGATTGTTGTTCCTATTTATGTCTTGTATCATCTAGAGCACTTTCCGGAAGCGAGACTACAGGCTGAAAAAATAATGCTAATAGCAACGGCAGGGTTTTCAAGGTTTTGGAATGTTAATTCCTCAGCAGTTTGTTCAATTTCCGCCACTTCGTTTGCGGCACGTGTTGCTGATCGAGCTCTTCAAGTATTGTTGAGTGTTTTGCCTACACTGCTTATGGACACGTGCTATAATACTAGGTTGTCGGAAAAGGGATGTCGTTTTTGTTCGAAAGGAAACATTATTATAAGAGCAGAAGGACGGAACCTTATTATAAGTGGTAATTAACATTTTTGTCAGTGACTTCTCGCAAGCCTCCTCGCAAAGAAAGGATGCCTTTTCGGAAGAGCTCCGCTGTCTGCGACTCGATGAGGTTGGCCACACCCGGATTTTCACCTCCTCACGGTTTCTCGAGTTTTTCTCTGCCAGTGGGTACTGCATCGCACGCAAAAGAAGGTAGTCTGATGGCGCCGCGAGGTTTGGGCTATAGGCAGAAGTTCCCAGCTCAACTCCTCAATTTTTGGTGCGTGATTTTTGTCGCATACCGTCGGGTGTTATCGCGGAGGAAGTTCACGCTTGCTGGTTAGTCGTTGTTGACGAAGTGATTGGTCTTCGAGGTTCAGATGAACTTTGTTGAGGTCGGCCGTAACAATATGGCTTGGATCCAGCACCTCAAAATTCACAAGGCCTTTAATGTTCCACCAAACACAAAGCATAGCTTCTTACGTGAATGCCAGATTTTGCTGTCATTTTCGAGATCTCGCCGAGGCCCAACTATTGCCGCTTTCTAGTTGTGTTGTCATATTAGGTCTATTATCGATGTGACGATAGCATCGTGGAAACTGCCGCTCTCGGTTTTGCGGAAAACAATGTCAGCGATTTCGACTGCTACCTTGTATACGCCGCTGAGATGTTGTGGCACTCATTTTCCACACCAAATTGAGCTACCAGATAGATGCAAATGACCAATAATGGTAATGATGACAGCCTAATATCTTTGCAAGTTGATATCTAGTTTTTGTTAAGTTCGACTCTTCGACCCGACTGCACCGGTGAGGATCCCCACATTCAAGTCTGAGGAGTTGGAATATGCGATAAAGTCGTATGATTGGAATCTTCTTGAAGATCCATCGGAAGACTACGACCTTCTCTCCAAAGGACTGTTGAAATGTGCTAGCAGCTCTTGCGAAGCCACATCACCGTCTGCTTCAAGACTCAACGCACATGCGATTAAACTCTTGGAGCATAGAAGTGATGTCAAACTTGATCCTAAGGCCTCCATCTAAAAAAAAGTCATCATCTCGAAGGCCTGTCGAGTTGCTGCGAAAGAACCCATGTAACCCTACAGAGGATTGAAGCTGTTAGAAGCCGCTGGGAAAGGTTCAAGCATAAAGCGCTGCAAACGAGATCTCTGCGATCAGAAGGCAATAATGTCAGCCTTTTTGGATAAGAATGGAACAACGCAAACGTCTCGAAGTGCGATGGAGGCCATCGTTCAAGAATTCTACACAGATCTGTTTCGTTCTTCTATCACTGCCCCGAAATGCTTGAAGCACCAGCTGAGGAATTACCTCCCATTCTGGAATCAGAAGTTGCTTATGCCATCAGAAGGATGAATCCAGGCACTGCTCCCGGACCGGACGGCATTTCTGCTGATCTCTTTCGTGCGAGTGGCAGTGCCCTCTGCTCAATTCTTGCCAAGCAGTTCAACAACTACCTCCGACTTGGTAGGATTCCAGGCTCATGGAAGGAACTGTTCTAGTCTTCAAAAAAGGTCAGCAGGAGGATATCAACAACTATCGACCCATCAGCCTTCTCTCGGTTGTGTACAAGATCTTCATCAAGATACTGCTTAACCGCATGGAGCGTTGCTTGGGTGAATATCAGCCAGTGGAGCAAGCAGGGTTTCGCAAGGATTTCTCCTGCATGGATCATATTCAGACTGTCTCACAGCTCATCGAGAGGAGCCGCGGATACCACCTCCCACTTGTCCTTGTCTTCGTGGATTACCGGAAAGCGTTCGACTCTGTGGAAGTCAACGCCGTTTTGAACGCACTTGTGCACGCTGGTATATCATCGCCCTACATCCGACTTCTCGACGAATGCTTCTCGAACACATCAACTACCATCCAGCTGTTCGATCGAAAGCTTAGAATTTCTATCGGGAAAGGAGTACGGCAGGGAGACACGATTTCTCCCAAGCTATTCACAGCGGCACTCCAGGATGCCATGAAAGACTTGAACTGGGACGATAAAGGCTACCTTGTCGACGGTAAATGGATCAGCAACCTTCGCTTTGCCGACGATATTGTTCTCATCTCTACCAGCACGGCAGAAGTCGAGGAAATGCTGAACGAGCTCAATGTGGCAATTATGAAGATTGGATTGGACATGAATATGTCCAAAACACAATTTATGGTCAACCACTGGTGTGACACGGGACTCATAAGGTTAAATGGAGTCGCTCTGCAACAGGTCGACTCCCACGTCTATCTGGGAAGAGAGCTGAACATGGATAACGACCTCGCTCCTGAAATCGCCCGCAGGAGACGCAGCATCCTTCAGTTCGATTCGCGACTGGGGACTCTGAATGTGGGAACGCTGACCGGAAGATCTAGGGAAGTGGCTGACCTGATGAAGCGCAGAAGGATACAAGTCCTGTGTCTGCAGGAAACGCGATGGAAAGGGGCGAAAGCCAGGGAGATCGGAGTAGGGGTCAAGCTGTACTACAACGGAGAGGACACCAAGAGGAACGGGGTAGGGATAGCTGTCGCGGAGTCCCTCAAGGATTCAGTAGCGGCTGTCCAAAGAATAAACGACCGCATCACGTCACTGCGGCTGGACACGAAGGAGGGTTACAGGACCATCATGTCTGTCTACGCTCCGCAGACCGGATGCTCCTAGCACGACAAGGATGACTTCTACCTCTCGCTCGGGGAAGCCATAAGGTCCGTACCAGAAGGCGACTACCTCTCTATAGCAGGGGACATGAACGTTCATGTGGGGAGTGGCAGAAGAGGAGTGGAAAGGGTTCATGGAGGTAAAGGGATCGGCCTGGAGAACGAATTCTGAATCTGGCTATCGCCCACGACCTGGCTGTTTGTAGCACCTTCTTCGCGAAGAGGGAGAGCCAGAAGGTGACCTATGCTAGCGGAGGAAGAAGGACGGAAGTCGACCACACCCTGGTTCGAAGGGCTGCCCTGAAAACAGTCCGGGATGTGAAGGTCATTCCGGGAGAAGACGTGGCATCACAGCACAGACCCTTGGTAGCCGACCTTAGCATACCTCTACCCACCAGGCCCAAAGTGAGGACGGAACCCAGGATCCGATGGTGGAGACTGCGGGGTTCAGAGCGGAACAAGCAAGGGCAGTGCTCGAAGCAGGCCTTCCAGATCCAGCTGGTCCCGTGAATGAGACCTGGAGGAGGGTAGCCCAAACAATCCTGAGGTGTGACAAGGAAACCCTGGGAGAAACAAAGGGAGGAACCAGAGGGGATAAATCGGCATGGTTCTGGAACGAAGAGGTGCAGGCTGCGGTGAAGAGGAAGAAGGAGGCCTACAAGCTGTGGCAGAAGAGAGGGCACCCGAGCATCTCACAGCCTACAGGAAGCTGAAGAGGCTGGCAAAAACAGCTGTAGCGAAGGCAAAGAACGCGGAAATGGATGCCCTGTACGAGAAACTAGACAGGCCAGAGGGAGAGAAGTTCGCCATCCGTCTGGCCAAGGCGCGTCATAGAGCTAGCCTTGACATTCGAGTAGTGAAGACTGTGAAGAGTTCTGACGGTAGGGTGTTACGGAAGCCGGTCGAGGTCAGAGAGAGATATGAGGAGTACTTCAAGGAATTCCTGAAGGACCCATCCCACCCTGGACGCAAGAAGAGGTTCGCAAGGCCATAGGGAAGATGAAACTCGGAAAGGCAGCAGGGCCTGACGGTGTGCCAGTAGAGGCTTGGAAGGTGCTCGGGGACCTCGGAATCAACTGGCTGACGCAGTTCCTCAACAGAATCACAGAAGAAGGTAAGATGCCGGATGACTGGAGGAACAGCACCATAGTCCCCATCTTCAAGCAGAAGGGAGACGTTTCCGAATGCTCTAACTACCGAGGGATCAAACTGATCTCACACACGATGAAGATCTACGAACGACTGGTCGACTCAAGGCTGAGGGAGATGGTACCCATCTCCCAGTTGCAGTGGGGCTTCATGCCTGAGAGGTCCACCACAGACGCCATCTTCATCGCTCGACAGGTGATGGTGAAATATCGGGAGAAACGAACACCCTGCTACCTGGCATTCCTGGACCTGGAGAAGGCCTATGACAGGCTAGCTCGGGCCGTAATCTGGAATGCCCTTCGAGGGAGGGGTGTCCCGGAACGTCTGATCACGGTCATAAGGGCATGTATGAGGGCTCGAAAGCGGCTATACGAACTCCACACGGGGTGACAAGGAAAGTGGACATCACAGTGGGGGTACACCAAGGGTCGGCTCTGAGCCCGTTCCTCTTCCTGCTGACACTTGACTCTATAGTGAACCACCTTGAGGAAGGCCCTCTCAGAACGATCCTCTACGCGGACGACATCGCCCAACCAGGAGGAGCTGGAGGAGAAGGTGCACCTGTGGCAGAGAGCCCTCGCAGACAACGGCCAACGGCTGAACGTGGAAAAGACAAAGTTCATCAGCTCTGAGCAGTGCGCTGGATCGATCCTAGACTGCCAAGGGGAAACGATCGAGAAGGTGAAAGAATTCCGCTACCTCGGAAGTGACCTATCCGAGGAAGGAAGTGTGGACCAGGCGGTCAGGGAACGGATAAACGCAGCCGGGCTCAAGTGGAGGGAGTCCACAGGGATCCTCTGCGACCGTAGATGCTCCAGGACGCTCAAAGGCAAGCTCTATAGAACAGTTGTGAGACCTGCCCTCCTCTACGGCAGTGAGTGCTGGGGCCTGGGTAAGGCGCAGGAGCGGCAACTGCACGCGGCGGAGATGAGGATGCTAAGGTGGGCATGTGGATGGACCCGTCGGGACAGGGTGCGAAACGAGGATGTTAGGGCAGTGATGAAGACAGCCCCGATCCAGCTGAAGATGAGAGCGCAACGCGTGAGGTGGTATGGACACGTCCTCAGAAGACCAGAGGATCACCCCACAAGGTTGGCCCTAGATTTCGAGGCAAGCGGAAAGCGTCCGAGAGGAGCCCCAAGGAAAAGATGGAAGGACGTCACCAAGAGAGATCTCGCCGAAGACGGCGCCACGGCAGATGACGCCCTTGATAGGATGAGGTAACGACAGATCACAAGAACAGCGGACACTGTGACTGCGCAGGACTAAACGCTCAGGAGAAGAAGAAGGTAATGATAGAGCAGATTACAAAGACCAGTTGTAGGCAACTAAGTTTCATAACGAAAAGAGGGTACAGCGAACATATGTAGGTAATTAAATATATAAGAGAGAAGAATAGAATAATGTGTTTATGGCCGTATGAAGTTCTTAGTCTACAGATTTTTCTCCAAGAAGCGCTTGCTATATGGCAGTTTGGAATCTTATGGTGGTTTGGAATCCTAGCACGTAAAGGTCTTTCTCTTCAGTGTTTGTCCCACTTCGTCGCGGGGTCCGCTCTTCTGGTGTCGTGATACCATCATTCCCGATCCTGCGCTTGATCAGGGTGGATGCCAATTACTTTCATGTCCATGTGTAACGTATCGGACCATCGCTGCTTCGGGCGCCATCTAGGCCGCTTTCCTAACCCTTCCAACTCAAGGCCCATCTTCCGGACGCTGTCTTCTTTTCCACGTAGAACATGGGCATACCATCGCAAGCGAGCTTCGCGCATCTCGTCAGCTGTCTTGTTAGCACGTAAATGTCCTTTGGGCGTAATTAGAGGAGACGTCTCTCGCTAATGAGTATCCCCTGCCGCTTTCAGAAAAACCGCTGTCAGAAAAAAAGCGACGAAAATGACTTTTACGGCAGTGGGCGACCTCATGGAGATGACCACGGTGGTTTGTGAATTTTCTAAAAAGGATGAATACCAAGTTGGCTACAGCAAAAGAGCAGAAAGAACGCGACGTGTCTCTAATCTTTCTGGTGGATATTGTAGATCTTGTGATGTGAATGTTGTGATTCTGTTAGATACCAACCAGGAAAGCTGAGAGACAAGAGGAGTACAAATCCTATCAGATTCGTGTTTTCACTGTGGTGTACACATCGTCTCCACATCATGTAGTCCAATACTATTTTTTAAGCCAAATTGGGAAGGATCGAAACTTGGGAGGCGTCAGAATTGGTCCTATATCGAACGACATTGAAAAAGACTACTGCAATTTGTCGGCGTCCATGCTTTTTGCAGCTTCAAATTCACCACCTACCCCCCCCCCACCACTTTTCTCGCTTTTGCATTCTGGGAAGAACGTCCCCTGGAAGAGATCAGCCAGATGGAGCGCTGTGCACATATTCGGCTTCATAAAAGCGGCCATGTCTAGTGTTTGATGGCATGGGACAACGGAGAGGAGGAGGCAAGAAGTCTTGCATCGACTGCATAATCCTTCGGTGTCGCAAATCACGCAGACGTCGCCTGCACTAAAAACAGTGACAGATTGCTTGCTGCCGCATGCATGCCACCTGATATATGGAAGGACATTCCCCTAACTCTTTGTAACGCAATTCCTAAGCGCTCTAATCCAGTAGAACAGCCGGACTGGAATGCGAACCTGACATTCGCTGTTCCTCGCACCTCCTTAAGGAAACGTCAGCAATGGACGAATGTCTGCGCAGCCGAGATATCAATTTCTCTCGAAACTCTCTCTCTGTATTAAGAATTCTCTTTTTCATCGATCTACGTCGATCACTGCTGCCTTTCTGTTGCATTAAATACTTTATTACATCATCCACACAAGGAAGTCGACTTGATGAACGAGGCAGTGGGAGCATTTCTGAGATATTTGGCGCTGTAACGCAGATGAGGTGGAGCCTTGTTTTTTCATCTGCACTGCTTTGTTTAGGCGCCGAATACACAACTGAAGACAAGCGCAGTGGCGTAGAGCATTCCTACCCGGTCAGCAGAAGGTGCGAGCTCATTCTGACGCTAGAGTTTGGGCCGCAACAAGACACTATAATAAATAAGCATAAATAAATAAAAAACGGCACTAGTTAACCAATATTTGGGATGCGTCACGCATTCCTTTCCGGATTATTGTGAACACTGTTTGAATGCGCATTTTGGCGTACATTGTGTCTTGCGATTGTGTCCTTCGACTTGTTCTTGTCTGCGACGAGTAGTGCAAAGGATAAAGCACTAAGCGGCAGTGTTAACCAACCCCTTTTGGGATGCACCACGCATTCTACTGTTAGATGTCGTGGAGGCAGTTTGGATGCGTTGTTGGCCTGTGCAATGATTTGCGGTGGGCAGACAATGGACAAGTCAGTGGTTTACCCTTCCCAGATAAGTCTGATATCACCGACTCTGGATGTTTGGTTGGCCTGCGCGGGAAATTCGAACGAAGAACCTGGTGTCGGGTGCACGTGACAGCCAGACTCTGCTCCGACAGCGCTACAGACGTACTAACAGAAGAATCAGAAACAATAAATAAACTAGCGAATTCCAGCATGGATGGTGTTTTCTGGATCACAGACGTGAGAAATTAATCAGAATTGTTGTGGTGGGAGCGCAATCGGAGGGAGCGCAGCACCCTTAATCGAGTCTCTTCGCCAAACCAATCCAAAAACAACTCTTAACCAACCCTGTTCTGATGGCATCTCAATGCGTTTCTACAGAATACTCAGGCGTGTACATAAGTAGGCTCTGCCACTGAAGTAATCCCCAGAAAGGATTCCATTTTTTAACTCAATCAATTAAGGGAAAATGAAGGAGAGAGTTCTAATGTCTATTTGGAAACTGCCACCTTTCTTCATGTTTTATGTTAAAATCAGTTCATTTTAAGGCGATCGTAAAATCGTTTTCATAAAAGTTTTTGGGCAGAAACACAACTTATCGTTAGTTTTCAGGGATAAACCAATGCCTTGTTCTTTGAAAGTAGTATTACTGAAGTGTGCATTTTATTGTAATTCTCGTACTGACAACGAATTTTAAACGCATTTTTTTTAGAACGGATATATCACATATTACCACAGTCCGACATACACTAAATCCTTATAGAGTCGGTGTGTTTGCATTGTTTAGAGAGTTAAATCTACTTCAGGGTGTGCCAAAATTCTGAGCTTCCTGCTTCCTCTGCTCGTCAATGGGTACCGACTTCATACCAGGCGAGGGTCTGGAGCTTAGACATCGTTATGCGTGTATTACTCACTTCGTGTGAAAATCACAATGCGACTCCTTTTTTTAAACTGTGAATCAAATTATGCACTTTCGTGCACTGATTTCGACTTCAACCTGTTTTTACGACAAGCGGTTTTTACGAGCTATAGAGCAGCTCTAATGTAAGCCCGCATCATTGGCAAACAGGTTCAAGTTCAGTGCTATAGAGGCAAGTCTTCACATTTATGACGAAAAAATATGCAAAACGTCTTCTCTATACTTCTAGGCCTCATGTTAGCACTCTGTTTCTATCCTGGCCGGATACCCGTCTCAATGAGTCCAAGCACAGCAAGCTATCATCCAAAAGTATGAGACTTCACATGGTATAACTGTGAAAGCACAAGCGTGTGATTCCATAAGGCTTGTTAATATATTTATCCAGTCAGCCATTTGTAGAACGCGCTTTTGTTTTTTGAATGTGCCTGCGAGGCGAATAACATTCCACGCATGTGGAAGAAGTCGACTGACTGTCGGCTTATGTATTTCTAGCCTTCAGTAGGTAAGCTAGTAAGATCCCAAACTCGCTCGGTCCAGCTGCACTGCGTGAGTTGTGTGAATGCACACAAACACCGCATTTGACGAGACCGCGCTAGAAATGCACCTCAGCGGCCACGGTGGAGGCTTTTCTTCCTCCACCAAGGCGCGTGCGTCGCGTCGTGTCGACGTGGCAATTTTCGATATTCACCGACACCACGGTCAGTCGATATGGAGGAGGATCTTTGATCGGTCGATAGCGGATCGCGGCTCTTCCACCGCCGCTACAGGAGCACCCTGGGAGACGGGAGCAGTTCTCACACGAGCAGCTTGAATGTGCCACAACATGGAGTCCCTTCCCTGGCCTGTCTCTGCGCTCCAAGAGCGCAGAACCCAACAGCGGGCTCCCCTGAGCGACGACAGCAGTTTCCACACGAGCAGCTTAGATGGCATCCAACCTGAAGTCCCTTCCCTAGCAGAACACAGCCGCGGACTCCCCTGAGCGACGAGGGCAGTTTCCATAAGAGCAGCTTTAATGGCACACACCCTGGAGTCCCTTCCGAAGCCTAGTTCTGCTGCGGACTCCTCCTGAGCGGGCGTTCCAAAATAAGGTGATGAAGGTTTTCAAATTATAACTGTGAAACAACTGACAACTTTACAAAACAATGTATAAGGATAAAGGATAAAGGACAGCGTTACTCAATCCCTTATGGGATGCACCAGCGCATTCTACTTCTACGGGATGTCGTGGAGGCGACATGAATGCGTATTTGGCCATACAGTGACTTGCGGTGGCCAGCCGATGAACAAGTCAGCGCTTTATCCTTCCCAGACAAGTCTGGTACCAATTCACCGACCCCGGAGGGATGGAAGGCTTGGTTGGCCTGGGCGGGAAATCCGAACCAGGAACCTGGTATCGGGTGCACGCGACAGTCGCGCCTCCTCCGACTGCGCTACACGCGCCCACAAAACAATATATAGATAACAAAATCATAGACATTCGGCCACACTATATTAGTCTGGTTTCGAAGTGGCCCATCTTGGCGCGAACACAGAAGTCAAAGCGCTTGGTGAAGTTTTTGGTGATGGGCCGCAGGTCATCTGGAAACAGTCGTTCCCACTTCCAACGCAGAGATTCCTTCAGGGCCTCCAGGTTATGGTGGCGCTTGTCACGGACCCTGGCCTTCGAAGCGAATCACGCGCTGTTGTTCGTCGGATTCAGGTCCGGGGAGTGCGTTGGAAATTCCGCAGACATGACGAAGTTCCGAAAATTGGCCTTGCACCATGTCTGAGTGCTTTTCGCCCTGTGTGCAGGGATTGAGTCTCCTGGAAACGTACAGAGCACTGATGAACTACTGATGGGACCAGAAACGTACCAAAGCCTCGAAGATGTCCCGTCGGTGCACATCTTGACTTATTTTTTTACTCCTTCGTCTACAAAAACCATGAGTTCTTTTCGTTGGTGTAGATTGCACTCTAAACCGAGAGATCCTGCGGATTTTGACGATGTTCGGCGATGGAAAAGGTAGCTGGAGCCTTTCCAGATCAGGTCCTGCCGTGTTGGAGGTCGTGAGCCCACTCCACGATGAACAGCCGAACAGTGTTCGCTCCCACCCGCGACCTGCGGCCCGCAGCTTTAGCCGGCGGCATCGATGGAGCCTTTCGCGCAGATTCTTGTCCATCAAGAGCTGGACTTTGGCATGGTGCTTGTAGCACTTGAGTCTATGTTTCTTTCTGGCTATTCGATGCACTGATGTGCGACTGACACAGATACATATCATAGGTGATGATTTTCCGGATCTGCATCGTATTGACAGTGCGATTTCTCAATTGTCCTGAACGGCCACCTTCATGGTCAAGCTCCCTACATCGACAAGTTTCTGTGGAGACAGCCGACCGAGCAGTTTAACAATGTCGCATTGGTGCTTTCCTTGACGATGAAGCTCTAGAATCGCAGTGTGATGATTTGACATCTTGAGAAAAACCGTAATTGGGACAAAATAGAACTTTGAAAATTACGAGACGGACAGAAAGGTACGCACAACAAAATGACGCTATTTCCTGCCATGCAGCAGATCGATGTTTTCGATTGGGAGAACGTCAAAACTTCATCACGTTATTGTTGGAACACCCTGTAATATAAGTGCGCTACTTTTAGGTACCTTAGAATGAAGCTACCGTTTTTACAACAGAAAGCAACAAGATACAAGAGCTAAGGTAATGTTTTCAAGAGTCACATCTCAGAGGTTGTTAAGACATACTGGAGGCCTTACCCTATACACTACTGACCGAACTCAGTTTAACAGTGTGGATTGGCTTTCATTAAAGCTTGCCAACTTATGGAGAAATCGAGTCAAATGTTTAGATACGATGAGAGTTTCTGAATTGGCTCACTCCAGGACTCTCCGTTAACGTCATAAACCACTTGGAGAGAGCAGAACATGACCTTCAGCACTTTGGTTATCCGAACTCACTAATGCTAAGCAGATGATGAACTGCAGCTGATGAAACAACTGGATAGCGGAATGCGCTTACCCACTTCTGAGTAGCCACCGAAACTGCCTTGGCTAAACACCCTGATCTCTTTATGAAAGGTTTGTGTGAGCTGCCGTGCTCCTTTGAACTATGGTATGCGCGTCACCTTCGCTGGTGGATACAACTTGCAAAGTTCGAAGCAATTTTGAACGATAACATAGGCAGTGCGTAACTATATACATAGCTCCCATCTGCGGCGGCGTCTATGAGAGGGAATCTGAGATGAGCGTTTATGCAGGACTGATAGAGGATTGCAGAACCCTCTCAGGGATTTCTTGGAGTTGTTTTCGTATGAGTTCAGAGTTTATTTTCCAGGTATCAAATAAATCACTTTTACAGGTTTCACTGGTTCCATGCTCATACTCATTGTTCCTGCCATTAGTTCTTTGAAGTGGGCATTCGCCGTGTTATTCGCGCATTCCGATATGCGAGTGGGTGCTGATCAGGGAGAGGCGGAAATCTTGAAAATTTTCCCAGAAAACGGAAAACACAAAATGTCGGAATTATCACTTTCGTTATCTTTTGCATGAGATGCGTCTCTACTACAATACCGGCCTTATCTTTTGGTCTTTGGGCGGAAAAAGCGAAAAAAACCGCCTTTTCCGCCGCTTTTCTGTAGCGCTCTTCAAATTGAGCGCATTGCAAATTGAATGACATATTCGTGATCAGCACCGAGCTCTCTTCGCGATGAGCTGAAAATCGCATAGCGAGCGTCTGAAATGTAGTTCAGTGACCTAATTTCTGCCCGGCGCGGCTGACCCCTGTGCTCACGGGAGATAATTACACCCACAGCTCCCAAGTGGCTAATGAAGGAAGAGATTCGGCCCTTTAAAGCCTAGTTTCTGCATTATATACATAGTCACACATAGCTCTCTGGATTCCCTAGTATTTCACGATCACAATGATCTACTTCCTTAAAGGATCCGACAATTTAAGTATTGTTATTTTCAGAAAATGCCTCCGCTTTGGAGGACTCTAATTTCGTCATATCAAGATTGTATGTGCTTATACTCGTTTGTCACGTTGGAGGCGAGAGTGAAAATCAAGCTGCAAAGTTGGAACCTTCAAGGTTGAAATCGTTAGCGATTGTACGCTGCCAAAGTTGCCCATTTGACACTTCTTTGTAGTTAACCGTACACTTTTCGTATCACTGAAGTGGGCACAAAATGGTTTTCTTGAAGACAGGAACGTAGATATCTGGAGGCCTATGAAAACACCTTATAGTCTTCTACAGTTGGGATTTCGACTGGCCCGGAGGACATTTTGGTCACCCAGTTACAGAGCAAACTTACGTCAAATGCTAACTGAGTGTCATTTTAAAAAATGTTCAAAAACTGAAAAATTGTCTACGAGGCCATTTCCTAGTTAATTCTGACTCGAAGTATAGTTCGATTTCAAATTTACGTTCATTTGTACCGGTTTTTCACGAGTCAAATGTACCATAGCCCTGGTCGGGACCCAGATTAGTTCCGGAGCCAGTCCACTCTCTTGCCTCTGTGACCCCTCGCGCCATCTGAGAGCGCCGTAAATCACCTAACTACAGTTTTCACACTTCCGGTGCCGCGGCGCCATATTGATCCTTCCAAACGAGGGTGGAGTAGAATAGTACACCAAACAAGGTTTGGACTACTACGACCTCTCCCTCATACTTATACGCCTGTGTTTTTCATTTCGCATTTACGCTTTAACAATGTTTAGATGCGTGGCGCATCTCAGAAAGACTGCTCGAACTCGCTTCACTTTCACAAAGCTCAGTCTACAAGCTGTCCCTCTCCCTCGATTGAAAGATTCGATTCTGTATGCATTGTTCACGGCGCACTCCAAAGGCCAGCTGGATAGCCTTGGAGCAACTCCTAACTAGGGCGGCTGCATATTTCTGATAAAACTCCCCAAACGCTCAGTCTACAAGCTGTCCCTCCCCCTCGATTGAAAGGTTCGATTCTGTATGCATTGTTTACGGCGCACTCCAAAGGCCAGCTGGATAGCCTTGGAGCAACTCCTAACTAGGGCGGCTGCATATTTCTGATAAAACTCCCCAAACGCTCAGTCTACAAGCTGTCCCTCCCCCTCGATTGAAAGGTTCGATTCTGTATGCATTGTTTACGGCGCACTCCAAAGGCCAGCTGGACAGCCTTGGAGCAACTCCTGACTAGGGTGGCTGCATATTTCTGATAAAACTCCCCAAACGCTCAGTCTACAAGCTGTCCCTCCCCATCGATTGAAAGATTCGATTCTGTATGCATTGTTCACGGCGCACTCCAAAGGCCAGCTGGACAGCCTTAAAGCAACTCCTGAGTAAGGCGGTAGGAAATTTCTGGTAGAACTCCCCAAACGCTCAGTCCACAAGCTGTCCCTCCCTCTCGATTGAAAGGTTCGATTCTGTATGCATTGTTCACGGCGCACTCCAAAGGCCAGCTGGACAGCCTTAAAGCAACTCCTGAGTAAGGCGGTAGGAAACTTCTGTAGAACTTCCTAACCGCTCAGTCTACAAGCTGTCCCTCCCCTCGATTGAAAGGTTCGATTCTGTATGCATTGTTCACGGCGCACTCCGAAGGCCAGCTGGACAGCCTTAAAGCAACTCCTGAGTAAGGCGGTAGGAAACTTCTGGTAGAACTCCCCAAACGCTCAGTCTACAAGCTGTCCCTCCCCCTCGATTGAAAGGTTCGATTCTATATGCATTGTTTACGGCGCACTCCAAAGGCCAGCTGGACAGCCTTGGAGCAACTCCTGACTAGGGTGGCTGCATATTTCTGATAAAACTCCCCAAACGCTCAGTCCACAAGCTGTCCCTCCCCCCCTCGATTGAAGGGTTCGATTCTGTATGCATTGTTTACGGCGCACTCCAAAGGCTTTTCAAAGATTTCAAAAACTCTCCGAGTTTATATGCTGGCAACTGCGTTTCCTGAGTTTGTCGGTCATATGCGAAGAATTGACTTATCACGAAATAATTGTTGAGAACTAGGGGCAACGTCACAAAATGAAATTGCTTTCCATAAAGCTCATTGATTAGTATTCTTTAAAAGGCCGAGCTTATCTGCAGCTAGCTTCGTTGTGATAAAGGGTCCGATTTTTGATAGATTTTTTTGTGTAAAATCGATCAAACGAATCCCTAGGTCCACACAAATTGTGTTATTTTTGGAAGTTTTGGCAGCTGCTTTTCATGATAG